>JALMGJ010000003.1:190584224-191184224 GCA_023362775.1 Charina bottae
AGGAATATTAACACTTTCACACTGAGTTGATACAGACTCTGAAATGAGTTTTAGAAAAAAAATCCTCAGGTCATTTAAACCAGCAGAATATGCTACAGCACAGACCTCAGGCCAATGTACAGGTGTTTAATTTATCTCAAAAAGAGAAGGGGCCTACACATGGCATTGCTTGCTTTTTATCTTCTCATCCTGTAGGCCTAAGCTGAATATTCGGAGATCAGGAATGACAGACTGAGGCAGGGATGTGTACAAAAATCCTTGAACTATTGCAGATATTGCAGGTTTAATAGAGAATAGCTGAGGGAAATTACTTAAATTATAGCAAGGACATGTTTATAGGGCAGCAGCTTTCATAAATCTTTTCTCACTCTTCCCTGCCCCCACCTGCATCTTCCATGAATATAGCAAAGTCCCCTGCAGAACTGAATGGCTGGTTACATGCATTAAAACAAGGGTGTGCAGCAATTAATACTGCATTCTGCCACATGTATAATGCTATTCTGTGTTCAACTATTCCTTTTTGTTCTCAATGCTTTTAAATGGCCTTCTCCATTGGTGAGGAGAATTAGTATTGAGGAGGCCTGTGGAATTGTACTTCTTGCTCCAGGATTCCTCCTGTTTTATTCATGGAGTACTCTCATGTTCCACTTTCTTTCCACATGGAATTCAAATACATGGAGTTCCTTCTTACTGTAATCAAGGTACTGAAGCTTAGCAACTTCATGTATCTTTTGATTATATGCTAAAACATATTTAAATCATCTTGTAGAGTGCTTATTACATAATATTGGATTACCTATTAGTGGTGGCAGTGACTGATCTAATAGTGGTACCAACAATTTTCTGTTGGAATGACTACTGTATATTAGATATTTTCTGGTCTATTACACCAGGCCTAGTTCTGCCTAAGATAGGATTATTCTCTTGCAAACTGTGCATTTTAGAATGTACATGTGGCAGGTCACATGATTAAGTGCTCCTCCTCTAGAATGATCAAGTTGATTCAATTTGAACCATCAAATCAATCCAGAGCTGAACTGAATCATCAAATCAAGTCAAGTCAATTCAGATCATGGATTTAATTCAGGGGGAAAGGGGGCTTTTGCACATGTATAAAACCCCATCAAATGCTTCAATTGATTGATAGGTACTAGTCTGATTCAACACAATGATCTGATTCCAAAAGTTGATTCAATTCAATAGTTCAATCAAATTGAACCCTTTGAATCAAATCTCTGAAACCTATAGTCACACACAACTAACAGATGTAGCTATAGATGCTAGGAAGGTGTAGGTGTAAAAATAGCATTCCTTAATATAGAAAATAAAAAAGCAGATCCTTCCTTCCTTCCTTCCTTCCTTCCTTCCTCCCTCCCTCCCTCCCTTCGAAGCATTAAATTGAAGTTCCCATTAGTAACTTTGAACAGGATATTCAACCAGCAGATTGCCATGCCAATAATAGGGAAACTTTTGCTGCCTAGGATAGAGCAGCAAAAGACATTCCCACCCACTCAAGTCAAGAGATAGAGGATTCAAAACTGGCCAAATTATTTTAGCACCTGAGGCAGAAAAATCCCACAAGCATCTCTCCCCATTTCACTATAAAAATATAACAATTACAGTATAAATTAAACAACTATTTCCTGCCCTTTCAGGAGACCCAGGATTAGCTGCTGAGACAAACACTTCATCTTTCTTAGAACTTGGCTTGACTTTTTTGAGAACGAGACCCTGAATAAACTGGTGGTTTTTATTCATTATTTGTATGTGTTCCCCACTCAGTTTCAAATAAACAAGGTGTCTCATTTTCTTCCCTGAAAAAGATAACTCCGTAACTACCTTCCCAGAAAGGCTGAGGACTTTCTTCTCTTTGGCTCCTAAATAAGCAGAGGAAACTGAAGTTTATAAACATGCTGGAGCTTGTAACATTAGAAGCACTCGGTGTGTTTGCAAGTCCCCAAACGCACAGCCTCATTTGCTGCCCAATCAAACTCGGTAGTTCTAATAGTTACCTTGGCAGGTCTTGCTCTGGAGTTTAAAATTCCCGACTTACAATATATATAGTTAGTCTTAATAAATAAATGACTTGGACCATGCATTATATATATCACTCAAATCCACGAGGACACAAATTATGTATAATACATCGGCTGTGTAATTTATTTATTAAGCAAAATGTGAATTTTCCATGCTTGTGTTTGGAGGCACAGTTTGTCACACATGGCTAAATGATGTATTCTTATTAGTCCCACTCAATTACCAAGTCATCCCTCTGTGCTCTCCGTATTTGTTAATGATAGTGCCACAACGCTTGCGTCTACAATACCTGTGATTTTAGTGATTCATAACCACTCACTAAAACTGTGAAAATGATAAATTGACTGCTGTTGATTAAATGCCGCCAACACTCTGTTCCATATATGTTTGCGTTGGTGAGAAGTTAAAGAAATAGCGCTGCTCCAATCATTTAAATATCTAATTAAGCAGAGCTCTTGCGAGATATGGGGGTGGGGGGGAAGCATTTGGGAAATGAATGAGCCCGGAATGTAATATTGGGGATGGGGGGGAGAAGGCTGCTCTGTCTACAGAGATCTGCTCTGGTGTAACATTGCAGGCCATGCACAAATAATAGGGGGAAAATAGAAAGGAGGGTTGGAAAAGAGTGGGACAGAGAGAGAGAAAGAGAGAGAAATAAAGGAGGACATTCTTCTCAGCTCACTGCACAACTGCAAAAGGTTAATTTGTGGACTTCTGCTGACTGCCAAGATTAGCTGAGGTGGGAAAACCATGTCTTTGCTACTAAAAGGCCAAGTGACAACCTCTAGAGAAATGGGCAAGCAGAGAAAAGGGCATATTTCTAGGCAAGGGAGGGAGCTTACCTCTTTTGGAGTGCTGCCGTATCGAAATGGCTTGGCCCTAAGAAAGGGAAGGATGGAGGGACGGAAATACCAACTTCAAACAAAGATTAATTATCTTTGTTTCTTTGGTTAATGTCTTTTCTCTCTTACCCCACCTCCCATCCCATCCCATCCTCCCTGCCTTTAGGTTAATTCTGCTCCAAAGCTTTGGAGCTAATAGAAAGCAGAAAAGGAGGAGGAGGAGGAGGAGGAGGAGGAGGAGGAGGAGGAGGAGGAGGAGGAGGAGGAGGAGAAGGAGAAGGAGAAGGAGGAGAAGGAATAATATTCCTGCATCAGAAATTTGACTTGCGTGTTGAAATAGACCAGCCACCCTGATTCATGGCTGCCTTAATAAAGAACTACGCTTGCCTCACTTTGGAATCAAATCTCTATATTTGTTCCAGGAGAAGAGAATCATGTCCTTGAATGCAGCTTCATGTGGGCCACAAGCACATGGATTGCCCTTTGCCATACCTATGGGTATGGCTCATAATATCTGCTACTTATGGTTATGAGAGCCAATAGACTGTATTGTTAAGATGTGGACTAATAGCAGGGAGATTGGAGATCCAGTTCTGCCTTAAGCTACCACTTCTAATTACATCTGTGAATTTACACTTTGCTACCCTCTGTGAAGAATGCCAATGATCATCCCTATGTGTACTGATTTCCACACAATGACTAGGAACTATATTTTAAAACTTCTTTGGTTTACTTACAGTTTTACACATGTTGCGACTTGTGTTAATTGGAGAGTGGACAAGCATGACTACCAGCAAATCCACAAGCCAAGGAAAACCTGGATAATGGCAATCGTTGTGTACAAGAAATACTAAAAATTGCCTGGTCAATATTGACTAGTCCTAAGCAATATCCAACATCTCTCAGATAAATTCATATTGTGCAGCATTTCTTGCAGATGATTGCCAGAATCACCAGTGTTTATCACTGGGATCATGAAAACATGTCCCATGGGCAGCTCTGTGCCCATAGAAACCACTCTTGGTGGCAGTCAGGTGCCCTACACCTTCTGTTCATTTTTATTTTAAAATTAACTGATGGGTTGACATGCCACACAAAAGTGAAGCAATCACTTCCAATGTCATCTTTATTTCCAGTAATTCCCTGGTCCAATATGAGCCTCAGATACACTTTTAAAGTAAAATTTCTCCTTAACTTCAGCCCAGCAATTCATTATGGAATGCATGTAGAAAAGAAACACATATAAGGAAATTTAGAAAGACAGGGAGCACCCTGTCCTTATGGAGTCTTAGTTGGATAAGTTTTCCTTGAGCCTTATATTTTTATCCTAATTTTTAGTTCCTACTGTATCCTGACTCTTTGTTTCATCGTTTATCCTGATGTATGCCTTTTCCTGGCTCAAATTGTTGTCCCCAGTCAGTCCTTATACATAAACATAAAAATTGTAATTATAAAACCCTTCATGGCATATTTTGAGGGGCCTCCTATCTTTTATAGTTTCTGCCTGTCCCACATAATCTGACAGAGTTGGCATACTCCAGGTCCCAATGGTTAAATAATGCCAGCTCGTAAGACCCAGAAACAGGCCTTCTTTGTAATGGCACCTGCCCTCTGGAACACCATCCCATTGGAGATTCATATGCAACAACACACCCCATCCACTGTATTTAAATGAGCCCTTAAAATCTGGCCCTAGGCCTAGGCCTTAGGTCAGAGTCAGTGATGGATCCCTTGGGAGATGTTCTGGTTTTTTCAATGATTGCTGATTTTTTTCTGAAGTTTTTCTTTGGATGATATAATTTTGTGTTGTAACTGTGTCTTTATTGTTGCATTCTGTAAGCCGCCCAAAGTCATAACATATTAGGGCAGCCTATAAATCTCATAAATAAATGATTCTTTTTTTAGGCGCAGCACAACAATTAAATTGTCTCTTTGTTAGAACTTTTATTGTATTCATTGTACGTTTCTTTAATAGTAACTCAACATGTATTTTCCAAGACCTGATCTGAGATAGTAGCACAAGTTTTTTTAATCTTAAAGAATGGAGGATTACAGCCAACTTTTCCGAGACTTGAATGAATGTCTCTAAAGAAAACAAATGTTTCAAATGTGACATTTAGCTCACAAAGCTGGCTTCTCCGACAGAAGCTGAGAAGTATGCTTAGATAGTGATTGTTTTTCTTTGGCATACCTCTCATTTTTCAGAAAATATTGATAAAATTATTCTGGCTCTTTATTCTTAATAGAGAAGATAAAAACAGTACTAGCAATAGGAGTATTTTGGATTGCCATTTTCAAAGTCATTATGCCCAATAACAACTCTGGAGATTTTTTTCAGATTGATTCAGTTTGATTCATGGGTTCACCCTGAGAATGTTTCTGCCATGTTTGGAGGATGGCTCTTCAACCATTACAAAAAGCATCAAGACAGAACTTAAACATTAGCAGGTTTAAGAGATGGGGGGGAAAAATCTCCTAAAATGAAAATGTTGAACAACCAATAATATTGTATATGGTTCCCCAAGAAAGGGAGTTGTATTTATAGGTACACTGTTAGTGTTTTATAGTGTGCATGTGTTGTTATTTTTTCATCTCCATATTTTCTAAAAGGCACTCTAGTTAGGGATTTTTTTATGAGGATGATATAAATGTTTTGAATTAAAAAAAAGAAAGGAAGCACAGAACTTCAGAACGGGAACGGGGCTTGTATTAATACCTAGTGATGTAAATAAAAAATAAAGGCAGGATAAAATTAAAATAAATAAATAAAAGCGTGTAAGCATGTTATCTCCAACCCCACCTCCAGAGCCTTCTTCAGGATTTTTATGCACTGTGGCCTGTGTAAGAATGTACAGTAGCCATACTGAAGTAGCAATCTGTGATGCATCTGTGGAGGAAATAGGTCTTCCATTTATCTCTATATTAACATATGACAAGCCATAACTGTGCCACAAAAAGGATAAGCATTAAAGCAGAAAGCTCAGCCTGACATTGACACATGTTCATTCTTTCAAATGTTTACTGAAGAAAACACCTCTGTATATTGTCTTTGGGTTTAAGAACTCAGTTTCTCCAGGGTTCTTGAATACATGGCAAATAATCCTCCATTGTATATCCTGGAATCTTTTCAGAGTTTAACTGCACTTATTTACGTCAGTTAATACAGTTATAGTTTTTTCCACATCAGTTGACAGTGTGAAAGAGCATTTCTCCCGTATCATTTCATTTTGTTCAAATCATCATTCATAAAAGTGTTCTCAGCAATGTATATTTTATGATCTCTGTTCACAGTTCTTTCACTTATTTAGCATGAAAAAAATAATTTATGCAAAAATCCTTTTTGCTTTTTTTGGTGAAATATCCAAGTGAAAATATGGTGTTTAGAAAATATGTTCTAGAGTTGTGTCATTTTATGCTAAACTACTACTCTAATTGTTTTCATTATCTTTTTAAAATTAGCAGCAAAAGAGGAGAAGAAAATATAATTCAAGTTTTTGTTATAAATTTAGAAAAATAAGACTTGATGTTTTATATCTTATTTGCCTTCTCTCAAGTTATTCTCAAATTATTCAAAGGGGATGTCATCCTTCCTTGCAAGCACTATTTCACAAAACCAAACCAAACCAACAAACAAAAAAACCACAGGGATATATCTTACCAATCTCTCTTTTTACATACAGTATATATCCCAAATAATTAAGTTGCTTCAACTATGTTCAGTCATCTAATTCCTATTATTCTAACTGATATATGAAAATTTTATATCAAAATTGGAAGCTCCCTAATACATTAGAGGCCAAAATCCAGTCAAAGTAAAGCAACATTAATCTATTATTTTAATTAGAAAGTAAAATTAGAGTAATGGCTGTTGTGGGTCTTCCGGGCTGTGTGGCCGTGTTCTGGAAGTTGTGGTTCCTAACGTTTCGCCAGCATCTGTGGCCAGCATCTTCAGAGGGCAGGAGCACAGTCTGTGCTCCTGCCCTCTGAAGATGCTGGCCACAGATGCTGGCGAAACGTTAGGAACCACAACTTCCAGAACACGGCCACACAGCCCGGAAGACCCACAACAGCCATTGAACTCCGGCCGTGAAAGCCTTCGACAAAATTAGAGTACTCTAATTCTCAGTCAGTGAAATCAATGTTACATCAAAATGCTTCAATTTGATAATGATCAATAATCAATTATTTGGGGTTACATAACAAATGCATCCTTAAATATTTGATTCTTTCAAATTTCCCATTACTGGATTATTCGTTATGAAAGTGTGTTTACAAAAGGGAATTGTTTGGGCCATAGATTTGGCCATGATTTAATTTTTGGACAAAATATTTTGAATACAACATTGAACTGTCAGTTTTTGAGATCATGGCCCATCAATAAAGACGGCCACATTTTCCAAATGAAGCTCCTCAATTAATCTTTCCAAGCTATTTTTTTTTAAGTAGGAAGAAATTAAAAAAGAAGAAGGGAAAACTACTTTTTTCTGGTCAATCTAAGGGCAAGAAAAATGTTTCTGCCGATCCCTGATAGCTTTTATTGTGTTTAGAAGAGAGAGGTTGCACAACATCCAAATAATGTGGTTTCTCTGCTTTCAGCTGAGTAAGTGGTGTGAACCCATGCTTAAAGACGGCATCCTTTATAGCAGCGGTCCCCGACCTTTTTGGCACCAGGGACCGGTCGTGGAAGAATTTTTTTCCACAGACTGGGGGGGGGGGGTTTGCAGGCAGGAGCCTATCACGTGCACTGGGGGGGTTACAGGCGGGAGCCAATTGCGCACACTGGGGGGGGCAGGGTTTGCTGGTGGGAGCCAATCGCATGCACTGGGGGCAGGGTAATCGTGCGTACCGGGGGGCGGAGTTTGCAGGCAGGAGCCCCGCGGCCCACTTCCTAACAGGCCGCGGCCCACTAGTGGGCTGTGGCCCACAGGTTGAGGACCCCTGCTTTATAGTATAGTAGACCAATATTGGAAATCACGTTGCTTTCTAGTAGATCTTCTCCATTATATGAGAGCCTGTTTGCCTCAAGGAAGTTGTACATTTATAAATAAAACCCATATTGCAAAGATGCCATAGGATTCAGCTGACTTCATTCACATGAAAGCAAGTACAGGCAAATGGGCAACCTGCAACACTTGTAGATAAGAGTGGCATGGAAGAAGGCTTAGAAATGTTACACTCTTCTATCCTAGCACATTCATTTTAACTTTTTTTGATAAACAGAGGGGCTGCATGTGTAACTATATTGTGTCCCCTAATAAGAATTATCATCAGCACATTATTACTGATGGATAGGAATTTCCCCAAAGTATACCACAATGAAGGGTGCACAGAGGGTATACTTATACTTTTAGCTATTGTACAATATTACTGTCTTTCTTGAGTACCCACTTAACATCTTGAGAGTCTAATAGCAACCTGACTCATCCATCTGCACACCTCTGCTTGTGCTGTGACCCATTAAGATTGGTTTTTATATCCTTTAGCGAATGGTTTCTTGAAGTCAAAGTCTACGAGACATATCTTTTGTCAAAATCTCAAATTAAACATAATAGATATTTCAAACTTTCAAGTATAAATGAATAGGATAAAACAACATTTGTCAAAATAAAGACCCAAAGTATAAGGTGTCATAAAAATGCACCTGTCATTTTCCATAAATAAAGTTAAGCAGATTTACTGTGAAACAATTTACACAGAAGTATGTAAAAAAGGGGGGGGGGAACCACACAAGATTCTCTAGTTGTAAAATACATATCTGTGAAAAAATTATCCATTTTTATCATCAGCCACATTTTAACAGATGTCTATTTTAATGGCAAATGTATAAATAAATAAATTAATTAATAATGCCAAACTTTCATCCCTGCTATACTCGCTTGGTACCTGTTTAATGTTGAAAGGAAATAAGAGAAATACTGTAAGCACAAATGAAATTGGGCTTAAATTATATATAAGACATATGGAAACATTTATTTTATTTTAAAACTAAAAGTTATGGCCAATATTTTGGGTGCTCACATCACTGTAGGGAATGGGTTAGATTTTCAAGAATCAGCTGACTTCAGAAGGAAAGAAATGGTTAACTGTATAGCAGAGGTTGACAGAAAGGGCATCAAAGGAAAGCCGAAGATGGGAATGGCAGTAATTGGTCATGGCCAGATATAAACATATTCCAGATCCACACACTAATTGGAGTTTTCTAGTTTCCAGCTCTCCATGCCGTCAAAGGTCAACGTCCACAATCTTTTCATCCCATTACTGAGATATCTGGCTCTCTTACAAGACACAGGATACACATTCCAACCCATCCTCCTGATGCTACTTTCATCAAAATGCCATTTCAGGTCCAAGATTGAATTTCTGAAGGGTTTTTTTTTTCCTGGCGGGAGGGATCATCATTCCAGGTACATTCAAGGAAAAATGTCTTTTGGCCCAATAAAAGCTATTGAGGCAGTTTCAAGTAGAATGGGGAGACTATGCTTTATGCTTGGCAGTTAAGATATAAGAGAAGGCAAGGGGAATAGAAATGAAATGGACATAGGGGCACCAGCCCCCAAATTAATAACTACATCAGACCTACTATGGAGTAAAGGATAGTGGTGTCTTATTACTTAAGAAGTGGAATTAGGTTTAGGTTTCTCTTTGGGTACAGAAAAACAATGGTACTTATCTGAGCTTCCATATTCTTATCTGACCTCTACATTCACTCAAAAGGCAAGAAAAACAAAAATCAGTGTATAAACTCAATGGAGCTTCTTTCTAAGAGGCCAGACTCTCTCAAACGCTCTCAAAGTTTAATGTGAGACCTAAAGATGAGCAAATCAGTCTCTTTGCTATCCATATTATTTCCATCAGACTTCAAGTGTAAACTTGTTCTAGCCCACTTCTGCAGTCCTGCGCATTTTTAAAAAAATCAAGTAATGTTCACACTTCTTACATATATTATTAAAGAACTGCTTTTGATCCTGCTTTCATTACACCAGTGGGAGAACCTCTAAGAAGATTTTCTTTGAGGCCACTTCCACAGACCCCTTCCCTCTCTCTCTCCAACCCACAGCACCACTTCACTGTCTTTAATTGCTCCCCAACGCTTTTAAGTGGATTTTCAGAGCAGGGAAAACAGCCTGCAGGGGACAGAGTATCAGCAAAAGTGGATCCTTCTTCCATGCCACCAGCAAGAATATTATACTAGCTCAGATGCCTCCTGAAGGAATCTCTCCATTTATACGAAATGAATTTCTGCATTTTCCCAATGTATGTGCTTCTAAATTATTTCCTCTCAAAACACACCTGTGTAAAAACATAACTTTTATATAATTATGAAGCCAAGAACTGAGTCCAAACATTCCAGAAATGTCAGCAGATTAATTTACTTCTCATGCTCCATGAATAGAAGGGCTCTTATCTCAGAAACTGTGCTTCCTTCTCTCCCTCTCTGTCTCTCATTCTCTCTCCCCCTCTCTCCTTTTTCTTTTTGCCAATAATTTCTATCTTCTGATTTCAGGTCCATATTCTAAGCCGCAATCTATCTCCCTTTTCCAAATAAACAAGGCTTTATGTCATTGGAATGTATTTCATTGGGAAATATGTTCTTTGCATCAAGGGAAAGGTATCTGAACAACAACATCTGAACAACAACAAAAGGTATACTTACTTGCCTCCACCCAATGAAGAGAAGCAGAAAGATCTACTGAATTGGCTGATTAGCAATTCCCAAGTTAGATAAATCTAATCAGTAAACCTTGTGTAAGATTAGGGCTGATTCAGAGATTTGGTCTGAATCCTTTCAACATGTTCTGAATCAGTTTGAATGTGTTTGAAGGGAATCAGGTTTGATCAGATATTCTAATCAAACTGGACCTGACTTTATCCTATTAACCAATAAAGTTGGCACAAAATTTTCTGGATAAGAATTTTTCCCTGATGCAAAGGAAGTTTATAGTAAAATAATGCCATTTACAGTCCCCAATGTTTTTTTTTTTAAATTGTCTTATAGGTGGCAGTACTAAGTTGCCTTGGTTGCTCTCAGAAGCTAAGTAGGGTTAGCCCTGGTTAGTATTTGGATGAGAGACCATGGTATTTGTTGCTTACCATGGGAAGTTGAAGAAACACCTGAAAGTGGGAAGATTAAATCCCACTCAAGCCACCTTTACTGTTTGCTTCCATTTATCTCCAGCCTACTGGGTGAATGAGTTATATTCACATATTTTTCACATACCCACGCCCAGAGAGACATAAATATAAATTATTGGGACTCAAGGTTTTACATTCCTTGTTATTTCTTCAGAGGCTAATGTAAACAATGGGCTTGAAACAAAATGAAATAGTGTACAAATTCTTATCTGTTGTGAATAATTTGAAATTCTACAAGTAGAGGAATTATGTCTAATATATGTATATTTCTTTTTCAGTTAGGCTCTAGTGTTCAGTGAATTTCTTTTAATTATAATTGCCATATGTTGGACTAATAAGCACTATTGCTTTAGATACTTTTTTTTCCAGTTTATTTGGATTTTATTGAACATATCCTTCACATCTCCAAATCTCCACATAATCTGAAAATATGCATTAACTCCTTCTAATCTAAACCTCTAAAGAGAAAAAAAGGTATATTATGTATATTAACACGCTGAAGCCTGGATACTATAAATATTTCTTAAAAGAAAGAACTCTTGGATCTTAATTTCTTAAATAATTAAAAGAAAATGTATGGGCCTCCTACGAAGGGAAAATTTCACTCACAATTGATCCAAACTCATATGGCAGCAAAAATACTGAAGTAATTAAAAAAAAATTACAATTCTAAACTGGCATTCTGCATGAAAAAGAACACTAAATAATTGCTAACAAAATGGGTATTTATAGGGAAAAAAAAGGTTACTTCCTGACAGAATTGGAAAACAGGCATCTGGAGAATATTTTTTCTTAAGCATTAAGTCAAACTAAGTTTAGTCATAATCTCCGTCTGGTCATGCATTTTGACTTGAAATATTTCTTTAAAACTGTAGTGCAGTTAAAGGAACAGGAAGCTGGCTTCTGAAAAGGTAAAATCCTACTCTCTCATATATAAAAGCAGATCCTGAGCAAATGAGGAACTAATTACAAACCAGACAATGAGCTAATCTAATCCACCCTGCCATTCAGCATCCTCGACTTTGCTGTGCTCCACAGCTGCAGTTGCTCATTGGTGTGGGACGGCTTCTGGATCCAGCCACACTTGTTCAGAAACAAGGATACGGGAAAGGAAGTATATATGCACTTCCTTTCAGGATCCTAAGCATGGAAAAATGGGAAGGGGGAATCATCACATTGTGGAACATTACATTACATGCTTTGTAAGGCAGAATAGCTCTGTACTTTTCTTGGGAGAGCAATGTATAATTTCCAAAGTTTCTAATCTTCGTAATTGTAAACAAAGAGTGATTTTTTTTCTTTATTCCTAGTGATGGGTTAACAATTTTCTTTATATCTGATTCTCATAAGTCATTTAGCAAAGAGGTACCTGGTGTATTTCTGTATGTTAGATAGAAAGATTCCTATATAAGAGTCCAGCTAGATGTTGTAACAGGAGATCTACAGTCATAACTCCTCAGTGTATAACAATTTAAATTCCATAATAAATCCCTTTATTCTCCTGAATGAACATCAGTGTAAATATAATCAAAATATATGTTCATTTTAACATTCTATTTCTACAATTGCCAGGAAATCTGAGGTTATAATTTGGCTGTTTTACTATTTTAGTGGCATAGGCAGATCATAGCAACCATTAACAAGGCCAGCTGGATAAAATAAGGAGCAAAGGAGTGACAGGAGTCACCCTTCCTATCACTCATTCTTTTTGCGAGAGCTGGCCGGTATTTGAAGACAATTTTTTTTTCTCCAATTGCTTCAGGCCTACTGTTCTTAGAAACCTTTAGTATCCCATGTATCTAATGCCACAGATCTGACCCCTAACCTGTGAGGTCCTCTGGGATTTTTATTGTTAGTTTGGTCAGCTGATAGTCAGTCATTGCTTATTGATTGATTGATTGATTGGGTGCCATCCAGTCATTGTTGATTCTTAGCGACCACATAGATAGATTTTCTCCATGATGATGTGTCCCTAACCTGGTCCTTCAGCTCTTCTAACAGTGCACTCATCACTACTGTAATGGAGTGCTTCTCCATTCCTTCTACTATATGACTTCCATATGGTCTCAATGTCCTCTTCCCTCAGGTGTTAACCTCAAAGGACATTGATGAGGATGACAATGAGTATGATTGTCCAGAAAAAGGGGAAGAATATTCCTGGCCCACCATAGGATAATTAGTAAAATATCTGGGGTTACTCTGAGCACTACCAAATGAATGGATGCCTTGTGCTGCCATATCCATTCTTCTGAGACACAATAATGTCAGAGGAAGCGCGCGGAGATGGAGCGGCCTGCCTCTCTCCTAGGCACCAGTGATCCAAGTACTATGCAGTAAATAGACTCCAAACAGAAGTTATATCAAATATCCTATTTACTTTATATACATACGTATTTACAGATCACTTCCACAAGTAACAAATGATACACCATCAACGATACAGCTTTCACGAGGTAAAATGGGAATAAAATGGAATACAGAATATCTCTGCATTTATAGTCAAACTGACCAATCACATTATAGGTCAATCTCGTTAACTACCACACCCAACCTAACTCTAAGCACCTGTTGAATGAGTCACACATGACACATCATTCTTACAACAATGGCTGCTAATTGGGTGACTGTGCAGAATATTTCACCTTTTACCTAGAAATCAAGCCTCTCTGTATAATTTATATCTAGAAGTAAATTCCTGGGTTTATCAAACCCCAACACCCCTTCAATTTACAATAGATATCACATTCACATATACAGAATAGAAGACATACACATTTGAGATATACACATCCTATGTCTATCTATGCTTAGAGGCTTAGTCATCACATCTGCTACATTACACTCAGATGGACAATATTGCAAATCAATACAATACAATACAATAAACTTCCAATTATTGACTGATCACATATTCTTGATCACACGAAGTTTGTTCATCGTCTCCAGTCTCTGTCATGACAAAATCCATTGTCATCGGGGTTGAAACTTCTAACCCCCATCAACCTTCAGAATACCCATGCCTAGGTAATTCTTAATTTCTCCCAGATCTTTGACATCAAAGTACTGTTTCAGATTTTCAGTAAATTCAATTACCCTGCTTTGATCTTTCGCTATAAGACACAAATCGTCTACAAATATCAAAAGCAAAATCTGTTCATCATTTTCACATTGCTTTACATACAGACATGGGTCAGCTATACTACACTTGAATCCCATCTGCTGCCATTGCTAAGGCAAACCTAAATGTCTCCCCTCTTAGCGTTGGTGCAAAAACTTCATCATAAGTCTGATTCTTTATCTGGGAAAATCCTTGTGCTACCAACCTAGCCTTATACTGAATATCACCATTCACTAAGGTTTTCTTCTTATACACCCATCTACAGCCTACTGCTCTATGCCCCTCAGGCAGCCTAGTAGATTTGAAAACCTTATGAGAATTAATGGCTTTCATTTCCACATCCATAGCAGCTTTCCATCTACTCTGCTCGTGTTGTGGCAACTCCAATACGTCCCTGTAATTACGAGGTTCATAATCAATGAAACACACTTTTACATCACCTGGTGTATAACGTTGAGGTGGTATGCCCTTGTTAACTCTCTCAGATCTACGCAACACTGTAGCATCCTGCATCATTGGCACACTAGGAGTTAATTCCTCTTCCTTCTTAATCACATCAGTGGCCTCTCTCCGCTCTGAAAACTCAAAACTTCTCTGACTAGGAAGATAAACCTCACTACTCCCGTGTAATCTCTGCCAATTGCTGTGCTCACTAAAACTTGCTGACCTAGAGATAACAACTTTCCTGCCATCAGTGAACCTATATCCTTTGGTCCCTGGCTCATACCCCACAAACGTCAGCTTCTGTGCTTTTGCCTGTCCTTTCCTACGTACCTCCCTATGCACGTGAACATAGGCAGTGCACCCAAACACCTTCAAATGAACTAATGGTGGCTTCTTGCCATATAACATATAATATGGAGTTTGGTTTACAGATACACTCCATAACCTGTTAATTAAAGAATTAGCAGTTAATATTGCCTCTCCCCAGTATCCTCTTGATAACCCTGAGTCAGCAATGAGTGAATCCTTTACTGTCTGCAATGCCAAATTCCTACGTTCAGCCACGCCATTATCAGCTGAACTATGTGGGTTAGTTCTCCTATGCACAATGGCCCTTCTACGGAGCCATTACTGAAAACTCCCACTCAGAAACTCTGTACCCCGGTCAGTTTGTAAACTACACACCTTTGTGCTATACCTACGTTCCACAAACTGCACCCAGTTTCTAAACTTTTCAAATGTTTGACTTTTAGCTTTCAATAGGTAACAGAACCCAAATCTAGTATAATCATCTACAATGACTAAAACATATTTAGCACCCCCTATTGTAGCTGGTAATGGACCAATTAAGTCAGTGTGAACTAATTCAAAACGTTTATGTGACTTCCTATCACTGAATTTGCTCACAGGAAACACCTTGACTTTGCAACCTTACAAGCTGTGCAATCCAAATACACTTGGCACTTTTTCAATTCCATTCCAGAACTTGCTTCTGACATCTTTTCAATCACTTTGAAACTCGGATGTCCAAGCCTCCTGTGCCACAGATGCGCACATGAATCATGTGTTGGCTTATTAATTGTAGCTAAACCATGATGGCTGCTGCTTGTCCTGGCTTGTACAATTTCATAAAGACAGTTTTGCAAAATACCTTTGCCACAAACATTGTTATCTTTCATAACAATACATTCATTATTACCAAACTGTACAGTATAACCCTGTTTATCCAATTGTGACACACTAATTATATTGTACTCCAGTTCAGGTACACACAACATTGATAATTCAATATTTAACCCTGGTACATATACAAATCACTTACCAGTCACAGATGCAATGCTTCCATTAGCTAGAGTAACATGATCTCTATCAGCTTGCATAAAACTCTTAAACATCTGTCTGTTATTTCCTATATGCTGACAAGCCCCACTGTCAATTAGAAATGGTCCCTTTAAATTTTGTTCTTCACTTGAACTAATTAAAGACAGCTGTGCAGCTTCTCCCAGCTTGGAAATTTTCAGCTTAGCCTTCGGCTTCCGTTTCTTATCACAATGTTTCAACAAATGCCTTTTCGACCCACAGTTAAAACATTTTCGTACATACAAAACATTCTCAGAATATTCCTTAACACAAACACTGTTTTGCTTAGCACTAATTACATTAGAACACTGCTGCCTCCTTTGTTCTTCTTCTAAAAGCCTGCTAGATAAGTATCTTATGGTTAAATCCTCCTCAGATAACGACCCGAAGCTCATTGCCAAAGTATCCCACGTTTCATTTAAAGAACTGAGAATTATATACACTTTGTTAGCTTCTGTAAATTGCATATCTCTCTGAGCCAATTCCTGGAACAACCCTGTCATAAAATGCAGGTGATCCCTTATATTATCAGATACCCCTAATCTAGCATGATAAGGTTTTCGTGTTAGTAAAACCTTACATAAGGGTGAGCTTCTTAGATAAACATTCTTTAAAGCTTCCCAACACTTATAGGCTAACTGACAGTCTCTAACATAACACAATTGGCTATCTTCCAGACATAAAACTATGCTTGCCAATGCTCTATCGTCCTTTAGAGCAACTTCTTCATCTTCCAGGTCTGGTTCAGGGCAAAGTACACTCTTCCAAAGCCCTTCACGCCGAAGATACATTTCCATTTTATATGACCATGACGAATAATTACTGTCATTCAGTCTTTCCAGAGGAAATCCTCCCCCGACTGCAGGCAACATCTTCGCTGTGCTCACCTGTCTTCAGCCCCTTCTGGGCAGACACCGATGATTAAAGACACAGACCTTATCAGAATGTCCTCCAGCTGTAAAACAAGTGTAGGAAAAAAAAAACACACGCAGACACGGAGCCTGGGAAAGCTCCAAATCACTCCAAATAGCCACACGACTCCTGGATAGGCTTCCAAAGCTTCCAGCTCACAGACTGCACACGATCCACCGATCCACAGCCAGTGCAAAGCCTTCCGTCGTCTATGGCGTCTCTGCCGCCTCTGGGCCCATAACCCTGTCAGAGGAAGCGCGTGGAGATGGAGCGGCCTGCCTCTCTCCTAGGCACCAGTGATCCAAGTACTATGCAGTAAATAGACTCCAAACAGAAGTTATATCAAATATCCTATTTACTTTATATACATACGTATTTACAGATCACTTCCACAAGTAACAAATGATACACCATCAACGATACAGCTTTCATGAGGTAAAATGGGAATAAAATGGAATACAGAATATCTCTGCATTTATAGTCAAACTGACCAATCACATTATAGGTCAATCTCGTTAACTACCACACCCAACCTAACTCTAAGCACCTGTTGAATGAGTCACACATGACACATCATTCTTACAACAATGGCTGCTAATTGGGTGACTGTGCAGAATATTTCACCTTTTACCTAGAAATCAAGCCTCTCTGCATAATTTATATCTAGAAGTAAATTCCTGGGTTTATCAAACCCCAACAAATAACCTCAACCAAATATCACATTGACTGGGACTGCCACACTCTCCAAGATTGCATTTACAGATTGCAATGGTAGCCTGAAGGACATTTTGTTTCCTTCCTGCCCCCACCTTCCCTGTGGTGGTGCCACAATTTAATTCTCACAGCTGAGATGTGAAGATGGGCTTCTTCATTGCAAATGTATGTAATTCTGTATAAATGAAGCTTATTTTTCAGTGGCTATATACCAGATTGTGTGGTTTGTTCCCTTTGCTTAACCATCTTATACTTTTGACTGCATTATTTGTTAGTTACGACACATAATATATAGGGTGTGTATATTTATCTGTGAGAACCAGAGAGTTATTCTGGTCTGAATAGGTAAATCTTAGCAGCATTATTGGCTTCCACTGTCCCTGGATTAATGTCCCTGTTTATTATGGTGTTTTGTGTACCACTTTCCCTTCTGCCTCTGTACAGGGCATTTGGGACCTGTACTTGTGGAGAGACTAGGTCATGTAAGTGGCTTAGATTTGATTTTTTTAGCTGAAGCAGCATAAAAGCACTTGTAATCAATCAATCAGTCAATACAAGGAATCATAGATTCTTCTCAAACTGCATGTCTGTTTAGCTGTACAGGTCCATTCCCAGAAAGAGTTGGCCTGAAAACGAATTGTGTGGAATGTTGCTTAGTCTACTTTTAAGATCATTTCTGATTGTCTCCAGATCTGGATGACAGGTAATTCAATACAAGAAAATAAGTTTAAGTAAATATCTTTTGGCATTATCTACAACAGGCTTCCGCAACCTGGTGGCCTCCAGATGGTTTTGGACTACAGCTCTCAGTCCATGCTGCTAGGAATTTTGGGAACTGTACTCTAATACATTTAGACCAAATTGAGGAAGGCTGATCCATAACTTAGCCTCAGTTTATTCCCCTCATGTTAATGGGCTACAGCATGAGTCAGAATAGCTATGCTAATTGTGGTAGCTATAGATTCATGAGACTCCATCCTGCTGTCTAGAAAAGGTCTAGCATGGCCAAAACTAAGGAAGATGCAACAATTCAGAACTCTATGTACAATACAGTATATGATTCTCTATGTGCAGGCCTTTCTTGCCACTCCTTTCTGCATGGCATCCTTCCCTTTCAGCCATAGTTTGGATCAAATTATACTCAGTTCTAGCTGGACCAGACTTCACCAGATTACCAGTCACAAAGAAAGGAATGCCACAGCTATGCATAGAGGAAAGGAATCAGACCCAATTGCCCTTTCAAAATCTGAGCAATGTAGCCAAATAGCACAGTATGCCCAGGACACATTGAGCAGTGATGGATGCAGCAAAATTAGTTGCTATGCATAAATATCATTTGAATATTTAAAGGAAGGGCCATTGTCCTATGGTCAAAAAATGTTTGCAGAAAGCAGACCCTTAAGGTTCAAACCTTTCTATCTCTATGTATGGTTGCAAATGATCCCTCACTGAAACCCAGAGATCCACCATGTTAGAGTTGACATTGATGAGTAAGAGAGACCAATGATCTGATCTGGTCAATTTTCAAATCACATTCTATAGATGTAAGTTGACATTTTACATACATGATCAAGATCCCAAGTACAGAATCCCAAACAAGCCATATATTCTGTTAAAAAGTTATAATTGATAGCCTCGGTCCTTGGGGGACTTATGTTACCCTCTGAGCATCTGTTACCCCCTGGTTGTATAAGTAAGCTGTGTACATGTGTGGGCATATTATACTGAGTCAGCTTTCTTTGAGCAGCTGAATTGAATTTTATCTTTCGTTTGCATTTGTTCTGTTAAATAGCCAAGTGTCCTCCATTTTCTCTCACACAGATTTTCCTGTGCTTGGGGGGTGAAGGAGGAAAGGAAAGGAAAGGAAAGGAAAGGAAAGGAAAGGAAAGGAAAGGAAAGGAAAGGAAAGGAAAGGAAAGGAAAGGAAAGGAAAGGAAAGGAAAGGAGCTTTCTTCATGAGTCTTCGGCCTTACGTAGTGGCCTGTCCTCCCAGTGTCCTTCCCCAGGCCCCGAGTCATGCATCACTCATCTTGTCACATTGAACTCCAGATGCTCTTACCCTAGAGAATGCTTTGACTCTGGCCATTTTTCTTCATTCTCACTAACAATTTGGTAATGAAATATTGATTTTTAGTTAGATTCATATTGATGCTATTAGGTTTGCATTGATAAATCATGCTGGCCTCCTGTCTGAGAGGCTAGAAAGTGCTACACTGAACCCTGGAGATTACAATCAACTCATTGATGTGTTAATTTGATGGATTTTTTTTTCCTCTTGGAAGAAGTGGGAGGGGGAGAGGAAGATCTTTCTGTGTGACCATTGTAAAGTTTTCACTGTGAAATCAGGGACAGTAATTGTAGGTCTTTGCATGTAAACTCGCTTGTCTTACTGCTTACGCCTGGGAAATGGACGAGGGTGTAGAGAAGATATGCCAGGTCTTGTAAACAGAACTACAGATTACTGCAAGAAATTAGGAGGGGTGAAGGAGATCCATAAGACAGGAACATTCTAATTAAGCTGCAATCAAAAGCAGGGTTTTTTTTAGTCTTAAATAACACAACACTCTTTAACCATAGGCATGGGACATTCTCTGCTAGCTGGAAATTAGGGGGTGGAACAATAACAGTCCCCCCTCTCTTCTCTCTCTCCCCAAGTATCACTTTAGAGAATGAGTTCCTGCTTATATCTATATCCTATTAAAGACAGCCTTGAGTCTGATTTATGGCACTGTGGAGTTATAATGCCTGTCATGAAGAGACAATAGTCCAAACACATGGAAAGTACTAAAGTCCCTTTCAAAGGCACTGGGAGCTATTGTGCAATCAGGACATTTAAGAGAAAGCTCAACCTACCATTTAGCATTTCACTTTTCAAACAGAGCCCATTTTAAATCTAAACATCCCATGATTTGACACCAGCGGCATCTGCAGCAAACTGTGATGACACCGATGTGATGACACACAACTTCATGCAAATGCTGCCACTAAATAGTCAATTAAGTTACTTGTGTGATGACATCATTATGTAAATATCTTCATTCCCCCCCTCCTTGCCCCCACAGCAGACCTTTATGTTTGATAAAGGTCAAACACATCCTGCTTGCCACTGCATGGAGATGCTCTATTAATTGTTTTCGAGGGACATCTTCCCATGAGGCCACCTCCATCCCATCTCCCAGGCCAGCCCATGGGTGATACAGCCTAGAGCTGTCTTGAGTTGTTCTTGTTGGAAACACAACATTTTGCATCTGGACAATCAGGAGCACCTTTGGGATGTACCTGGGGATGATACACTCAGGGACCACATTCGGTTCAGCTGAAATTGGCTTGGCAAGTCTGCTTGGATTGCTGGGCAAACACCTCCATTTTGGCTTTGGCTGCAAGGGAGGCAAGATACATGGCCTTTTTCTCTTTACACTGGAATATTTATTTATTTAATATTCTGCCACAATCCCAAAAGACTCTCAATTCCTAGTCCCCCAGACTGATTGATCTGTCAGCTAGGAATTTGATTTCCTTCTTCTTTTTATGTGGGAGTCTTGATAAACCAGCAGAATACCTGGATTCTTTTGCTGAGTGGGATCACTGCCACTGCACCTCTTCTACGTGCACATTATCATCGTAAAGGCCTTTTTCCATTACTGGTTGCACTGCAAGAGTCAGTGGTGTTCTTCTTCAAGGTTGAAGTTTCTTTGAAAACCCCCTTTGGGATAGTTTTACATCATTCAAACTTTATATGTTGAGCATCCATTGAATCATTAAGTGTACCATTTGGCAGGTTTATGAAGGCTGTACCTAATACTGAGGCCTATCTTCCCAAATGTTTTTGGTATTACAAACCAGGAAGTTTTTCCTGGCTTTAGATGAGAGCACTATTTCTAGGCTTCTTTGTTTACCTGTAGAGGACATGCATAACTTGTTCTTCTTCATCAGGAGTGGCCTACAGAAGATTAAAAACAAAATGCAGTGTAAAATAATATATTGTCAGAAAACAGAAAAATACAAAAGGATTGAAAATACAGAGGCAGATTCTAATCTGTAAACCCCCAGAAGATAGCATGAAGAGGTTTGGGCAGGTCACATAGCCAAACATCCAGTGTATTTGGACCAGTGTCTCTCAACCTCAGCAACATTAAGAAGTGTGGACTTCAACTCCCAGAATTCCCCACCCCCAAAAAATCATTTTAAAAAAAGGGGGGGTGAAGTAAATGTACCCATTTTATAGATTCAGTCCTAACTATGTGTTCTTAATATCCAGTGATCTTGCTTTCTTTTAGACCAACAAATAAAAACAGGGGGATGGGGGATGGGTAATTAAACTGTTAATTTTAGGTGACTGTCGTTGGGGAACAGACTTAAACTTTAAAAAAAAACTCAATTGGAAATGTATCTTTGTAATTACTATGTGTTTTTTTAAAAGCATACCCATACAGGAGCAACTAAATTCAAACCATTCCGCCTTCCACTAATGACATTTTACAAAGGAAGAAATACATCTTGATGTGTCAAGAGAAGCAATTGCCCGTATCTTCAAAGGATGATGTCAATGGTGAAACAGTTAGATAAATCCTGTTGTGCTATTGACATCTTAATGTCACAGATCCAGCTGGTATGAGATCAGCAAAGCAAACAGCTGAGTTCAGGTTAATCTCTCTGAACCTCACAGCTCCAGCAAACCCTCAATCTGACATTTTGAACTGCCAGCTTAACACACAGTATGCACTCACCAGTTTTACATAAGCAAGAACCCAAAAAAGGAAGGCACATATAATGATAGTCATCTTGACAACAAGCAGAGCACAGCTTACTTCCAGCAAGCTCAATAGGGCCTCATGGAAGGGGTTGTATAAATATGAGTGGATTTTAAAGACTGAAGATGGCTTTGCTGATTTTCTCAGGTAGGGCTGAGAAAGATTGAAGCAAAGTATGTGCTCAACTATTGACATGTTCCATTCCCAAGCTTGTTTATTCATCTGATGAAGGAAGTAATAAGAGGAGGAAGGAGAAAAGCCCAGGGTGAAACTCATGCTTTGTACATAGAAGGTTCCAGGTTCAATCTATGGCACTGCTTATTATCAAAAACGAAGGGGGATGAGATCATGCTAGAGGTCTTTGCCTGAGACACAGAGTCACTGCAAGACTCTCTCTACCTTTCTAGAGTTTTGCTTTTAAAAAGAAAATCCCGTGCCACCAATACACACACATACAATTTTTAAGTCAGATCTATATTGGCCTCAAATTATCAATTAATGTGGAGAGTAAGGAAGATGACTTTGCCGGACATATGCAGGAGCCGTTACCTAAGCAAAAGTGGTCAAAGCATTTTTTAAGTCCAGAACAGTGAGATAACATTCAGAAGCGGTCAGGCAGACACCTCTCTAATTCACAGGAGGAGGAGGAGGAGGAGGAGGAGGAGGAGGAGGAGGAGGAGGAGGAGGAGGAGGACGACAATCAGACTTGTGAGGTTCTGTTATAATTGCCATTCTCAATAAAAGTAGTTTTAGACTTCCTGTGGAGTTGATTATCTGGTCTTGTCCATCTAGTGGGGCTGACACACATCCATTTCCAAAAACGTAATTTGTATGTTACACCCACCATTAATTTTGTTTATTTGTTTAGGAACAATAGAGATGTTTTTGAGTGTGACCAATTGGTTGCATACATCATCCCTTCCCTTTCTTTCATAGTATAGAATAGAGGAGAGATCACTTGGTGTTCTACAGTTCTATTCTGCTACTGTTATGTACATAAAAGGTTAAAGCTGAAATAACCAAAGGCCACTCCCTTTGGACTGCCCATGCTAATTACAGACAGTATTGTTTCTGGAAAGATCTGTGGAGAGAGAGGGAGAGGGAGATGATAGATAATGTTAATTCTTGTCTGTTATTCATCTCTTTCACCATCCTCTTTTCTTTGCCTGCCTTTTGTCTCATTTTCTTCCAGTTCACTGTTTTTGATGCTGCTGATGTATAATAAATAAACATCAGGCTATACTTTTTGCTAGCTGGGTTGAGCAGTTCTAATCTGAATATAGAAATTGATTGGGAGTGTGCTGGGTGCAAGCTAAACTGGAACTTACAGTAATTTTCCAACAAAAGGTTATGGGCCCAGCAGAAAGCCATAAATAAGATGAGCACCCAGAGCACGCCCTAGCACCCCAGTCACAAAACATCCCATTTTTATTTCCAGACACTCAGTTAAGTATATACAGTAGCTGAACCAGCACTCAGAACCCACATTTTATGGTTACTCCTCAGAATTTAAAATGTCCTAATTGTGTAACATTTCTTTTTCATGCCTTCAAAACTAGCATAAAGTTTTGAAAATGGCAGTAACATTAGGACCAGAAAAATCTCATGCTCAAAGATTGGAAAGAATATTGCATCTGGAACATGAAGATGGCAGCACTATCTGAGAAGCTGGACCTTTCAGAAGCTTTGGAGATACCATGTCCAGAAGCCCAAGCCAGAATAGCTCAGATGAAAAAGGATAAATTACTTAAATCTAAAATAAGTCTGAGGTTGAACCTGACAAACTGTAAGTTGATTCAAAATTGTCCTTCAGGAAAGGAAATCTTGGACAAGTTAGACAGACACTTGCACACTCAGGAATGAACATGATACTTCCATGTTCAGAAAACTCATCAAACTGAAATGATCAGGGAATAGAAGTCTAATGGAAGGTATATCACAGTATCTCTCTGTTCAGAAGACACTAAGACAAAATAATGTGAACCTTTCTGATAATTTAATCAAGGAATTGTTAGGAATTGTTCCTTAACAATCAAGGAATTGTTGTTGTACGTATTATGTACCTGAACTGGGTGCAAATTACTTAATTACTTAACCACACCTTATATTTTATACATAGAGATAGATAGATAATAAATGTATTTTAATTGTTTTAATTGAATTTTAATATATATTTTACTATATGTTGTTAATACTCTAAGCGTGACTATGTTTATCTCACAAAATAACACCATTGTACTGGTCTATGACCGCAATAAGTCTATGAAGGTTCTCAGTCATCCAGGTGGAATTGTCTGTAGCTTGAATCATGTCAACTGGATTTCTATTTTCTTAGTGGAAACGTTTCACTCCTTATCCAAGGAGCTCATGGTTCATGGTTATTTTGAGATGTTTGTTTCTAAGTCCCTTTATCATCACAAGCTCAACCGCAGCATGGTAATCTTAACGATCCTCCTTTAGATGATAAAGGGACTTAGAAACAAACATCTCAAAATAACCATGACCTAGCCCCAGGTGCAAGGTCACACAGCCAGCCTAGAAACATATTTAAGGATTCCCTTACTAACTTTACTCAGACTGAAGAAGCTCCTTGGATAAGGAGCGAAACGTTTCCACTGAGAAAATAGAAATCCAGTTGACATGATTCAAGCTACATGACCGCAATAAAGTGATTAGTTAGTTAGTTAGTTAAATCTATGTTATCTTATGCAAACATGGTTGCAAAATCATGCTTAAAATGGACATTGCTCTGTTACAAAAGACTACCAAGAAATGTTGAAAGGAAAGCACAATGAAGCTCATTTGTTGTAACCTAGAGCTAATAGGAGGCATGCATAATAATAATCCTGCAAAATGGCATAGAAGAGTTGGTCACAGAAATGAGTCTATCAATAAGAAAATAAAGGATGAAGTTTTAGCAGTTGGATTCACTATTTGTCCTTGCAAGAAACAAAGGGAGGTAAAATGTTGTTGTTGCTTAAAGGAAAAAGGAACCGTTTTCTCAGGGTTGCGTTCAAACAAGCCAACCAACTGTTGCAAGTTATTTTTTCAGATGTTTGTAGTCCTGTGGCAATCAAAACAAAGAATGGAAGAAAGTTCCTTGATTGGCACTGAAAGTAGACTTGCACCTACCTCTTAACTAATAACAGTCAAGTATTTGAGAAATTACTGTGTACTGTGCTTACTGTATGTAAAAGTTCAACAAAAAATAAAGAAGTGAAGCTCTGATAATGGGGAGAATATTTCAACCAGGAGTTTTATGAAAACTTGATCAATAAAGGTGTAAAAGGTTTTTTTAAAAAAATTAAGTTACAGCCAGAAACAAAATGGGGTTGCAGAAAGAATGAATCAAAGCCTGCTAAGAATTGTAAGGGGTCTTTGGTTGATACATAGTTACCAGACTATTATGTGGGGAAAGGACTTAACACAGCTACTTATCTGCAAAACGGTTTACCAACAAAAAGTGCAGATAAAACCTCATGAGTTATGGAATAGGAGCAGACCCAATCTGCCCCACCTAAAGATATTTGGATGCAACACTTATACATATATGCATAAAGAAAAGAGGAATAAATTAAATTGCAAACCAATTATGAATAATGCTGGGCTATCAAATAGGAACAGGTTTCAGACTTAGAAACTGGAAAAGTATACACATGCATTGCTGCTGATTTTAATGAAGAGGAAAGGATAATCCCAGATGAGCTGCAATATTTACATATTTGTGCAAACCAGGTCCGTTTTATCAGTAGCACCTAAATCTAACCAGGAAGCTCACAAAAGAAAGCAGACAACAACAACAACAACAACAACAACAACACCCAACATTGCACAGTCAGAAGTGCTTGCTGAAAATGGATCTGATAAATCTGAAATATACTATCCAACTCGGACCCTGAATCAGAATTTAAGATCTCAGAGATCTCATAAAGGAATCCCACCTGAGAGAATGTGCTGCTAAGGAAAGGTATGTGCCTGATCTCAATTTAACCAAAGAAATACAAGGACCTCCAGCAGCTGAAGCACAGAAATGAAGGGAAGCTTCACAGGAAGAAATAGAAGCATTTCTGCACAAAAGTAAAACATGGATTCTAACAGAGCTACCAAAGGACAAGAACGCCAAGGGCTTTAACAGGTTTTCAAAACTAAACACGATGCTCATGGAAATGTGCTACAGCATAAAGTTAGGTTAGTAGCAAAGGGCTACCTATAAAATATGAAGAAGAAAAACTGGTATGCAAATTTCAAACATCCATATACAGGCTAAACTGGGCTTCCATGGAACCCCAGGGTTCCACGAGAGATCGCCATGAGAGATTGTGATTGAAAAAAAACCCACATCATTTTTTTAATTTTGTGTGCTGCACAATGCTAGGGCTTACAGTGGTGGGAATTTTTATGGGTTGCAACTCAGCTGTTGGGGTAAAGGTTGTAAAACATGGATTGTGTAGGTTAGAAGTGACTTGCATTGTGAAGTTTTTATAATTTTTGTTATTTTTCTGCAGTGCATTATTTCAAGGGTTCCTCCTTGGTAAAAAGGTTGAGAAAGGCTGGGTTAAAATAAGCAACCAAAGCATGTTCTGATAAACTAAATTGAATGTTGTAAAACATGGGCTTTGAACAGGGTATCACTGATCCATGCTTACAGTATATACAAGAGTTAAAATGGAATACACATGTACATTCTCTGTTAGGCTAATGATTTAATTGTCAGTGCAGAGGACAAAATAGCATGGAGACAGTGAACAATTTAAATAAAGAAATGGAAGTAAAACATATTGAAGATATGAGTAATTATCTAGGAACTGAAATAAAAAAGGATAAAAGCGAAAGGTACTTGCTCAATCAAAAACAAAAGAATAGACCTAATAAAGTTTCTAAGTCTCAGTGAGGCAAAGGAGTCAATTGCCCCAGTGGAAATTGGATGTTAAATGAAGGAGGAAACCAAAGCATGTTGGCAAGTAATGAGCACTAGAGGACAGCAGTGGGAAAGTTACTATACATTGCAACTGTGAGTAGACTAACATAGACAATGCACTTGGATAGCTGAGTAGAAATATCAGTAAGCCAACACAAGAGGAGTGGACAGCAGTATAAAGATTAGGCCATAGCTTTCCAAACTGTGTGTCGTGACACAGTACTGTGTCGCCTGCAGGGCCCAGGTGTGCCACGCAAAAACCCGGAAGCGCTGATGGTGTGCGCTGCGGCGGGCCATCAGCACTTCCAGGTTTTCATGCAGCACACCAGGACACCACCGCTGCCGCTGCCGTGCATGAAAACCGGTGGTGGTGGGTGAAAACCCGGAAGCACCGTGGCAGCAGATGAAAACCGCCGCCGTTGGTATGTCGCCAACTGGAAAGTTTGGAAAGCCCTGGATTAGGCAGAAACTTACAATGAACTATGTACTTTAATTTAAAACTACCTGTAACTAATAATCTAAAACCACCACAATAGCAATTTCCTCCTCCTCCTCCTCCTCCTTCTCTTCAGCTGCAAATAAATCTGGCAGGAAAGCAACTATAGGATACATATCCTTTTAGGGGGGGCTGTCCATCACCTGGTGCAGCAAGAAACAAGGTATAGGAGCTTTCAGTGCTGTGCTGAGGAACAAGATGCAGGGAACCTGTGTGGCTGCACCAGCTATTGCTAGACTTCAAAATAAAAGGACCAGTCCCAACCATGTCATCTGAGAACATGGGATCTATAAGAATTGTAGACACAAAGCAGTCCAGACCCAACATGAAGCACATAAACGTCAAACTGCACTAAGTGAAGGACACGCAAGAAAAATGGCAAGTAAAATTGATGTACTGCCCAGTGGATGATCTGGTGGCAGATGCATTGACCAAGCCACTGCTCAGGGACCACTTCCTCAGGCTGAGAGAAGCATTGGGCCTCAGAGCATGAATTGATGCTTGCTGGTGCAGTGTGCAATTCAGTGCATGGAGCTGATGAGAAGGGGACTGTTAGACACATTATCCCCATCCACCAAATTGTTTCTTTCATGGTGCAGAATAAAGAGGGGGTCAGTTGGTGTCATACTTTCCATCTCTATTGTGCTGTTGTTATGTATTGTTCCAGTGGCTCTGGAAAGGTCTGTCCTTTCTGATAGATACAGCTAGATATATAGATCATGTAAATTCCTGCCTGTTGTTCAAGACACTCTCTCTCCCTCTCTCTCTCCCCGTATATTTGCCTGCCTTTTGTCTCATTTGTGTCAGTTAACTGTTTTGAGATTTGCTAATATTTAATAAAGAAACTTCAGGCTATATTTGTTGCTTGCTGAATTGAGTGGCCTGTGTGCTTGTTCTGATATGGATGCAGGGACTGACTGGGAGTGTGGTGGGTACCAACTGAACTGGAAATTACCCACCGTAATTTCCCAACACAATTTTACAATATTTATCACATTAGTTCAAAGCCAATCCCAAATGAGGGGCAAAAGTTCATGGAAGGCATCACCATGAAGAAGCAATGAAGAACAGGAAGGACCATTCACTACCTCACCCCGGCGACTTCTTTGATGAAAATTACTTCTTCCCGATGCTGCTTTTCAATCAAGAACAAGGCATCAGCACACTACAAATAAGGAAGTGCCACATGTAGCTTTCAGTGCTTAGTGTGATTTCTTGTCCTGGTAAAACATTCAAGAGAAAGTCCGATATTTCCTGCAGTCACCAAACACATTCCAGCCCAGGACTTCCCAGAACTTCAAGGAAATCTTGTGGGGGGGGGGGGCTGGGCGAGGGACTCTTTCATGTTCACAGGGTTAATGATCAATTTTGACAGCTTTATGACTTTTAAAAATCATTGGCTTGGAACATAAATTCTACCATTATGAAAGGCTTAATACAAAGGTTTGTGACCTACAAGTTCTCTAAGAAGGCAAGCATATGGATAGAGAAAACAATATTATCTAAATGTCAAGTCAACCTAAAAATACTTTAAAATCTAATAAATCACTTTCTTATTAGTTTGAGCTGAAAATATAAAATTACTTTGGACTTGGTTTCAGTGTTATAAAAAAGCTAAGACGACTCAAATTAAACGATATAGCATACGTTATTTTCATTGCTGTTTTTCCTCCCTGCCCTCCCCCCCCCCCAAAGTTCTGTTTCAAATCAAATATAATTCTTCAATAACCACTCTGTTGTAGCCACAAGTTGATCCAAGCTATAACCTATGTCAGCTGGAGACATTTTTGCTAACCATTTCACTCACAGTGGGGTTGATATGTTTCAAATTTCTACATCGGGGAGAATGGGAGCTTATGACCTATATCGGCAGGAAGTTATAGTAGGTCTAGTTGAATCCTTACCATCATAAAGGGTAAAAGAAACTAGAGGATAGTGAAGAAGAGAGTCTACAGGGAGGTACTGTCCTGACTTCGGGCATAGAAATAACACGCTGAGGCTGGAATCAAGCTCTAGTGATTTATTATCCTACTACCCTAACAGAATCCATCTAGACTAACATAAGTGGCAATGCCCAAAGAATAAGTCCACAAACCTTTCTTCAATCTCTTGGGAGGGAAACATAGAGATTCAGTACTACGCATGCGTTTCCCTTCCTGGAGGGAGCCCCCTCCTTCACCGCCCGTTATCTCCCTGACAGGTACCCAGTGTGACCATAGATGGATCCATCCCCAGCATGCTGGCTGGGGAATTCTGGGAGTTGAAGTCCACACATCCTAAAGCTGCCAAGGTTGAAAAACACTGCACTAGATGGACTCTCTCTACTTCAGGTCTTTAAACAGAAGCTGGAGAACCATAAGTCTGAGATGCTTTACCTCTGAAAGTCCTGCACCAGCTCAGGCAACTGAAGCAGTCCAGACAAACTGGGTGGAAAATGCCTGGGGAAGCTGCAGGCTCAAGGCCAGGCTGAAATGCATAGGATGCTTCTACTTCCAGGCTGCAGTTCCTTACAAAGGTTCTGCCCCTTTGATCCAGGCCTAATCTTGATATTATAGCAACTCCTTCTCCCAAAGAAAAGGAGAAAGCTGGCATTTCCAGTTAGCAGCTAATCAGAGACAATGACCTATTCCTTATAGTATAATGGCGGCATAGAGAAATTTGGGTGTGGGGAGGGGTCCCTGCTGAAGAGGGACTAACCCAGCCTGTTTCTGTATTATCACCCCACTTGAAAAATGACCATCCTCAGACAGCAGTCTGGCTTTAAACTAGCTCTGTAGGTGTTAATGGAGGCTGTTTTGTCTAAGCCGGGCATTTTAGGGAGGCTATTTAAACAGAGTATGTGTGCTTGAGTAGTTTATGTGTGTGCTATCTCTATGTCTGAATGGAATGCATGTATGTGTATGAAATGGTTCATTTCTAAAGTTGAAAGTATAAATAGAGCTATGCTTTCTTTTAACCTGGTATTATAAAGAAAACTATCCATTACTATCAAACAAAGGAGATGAAATAAAATTCAAACCACCCTTCTAAATCAAGAATTTTGTACCTTTATAATAAAACCCATGAGACCCTGTTTAATAGCAGCAATATTCTGTTCTGTATGGCCACTGAAATAAAAAAATGGTTAAATGGCCAGCTTCCTGAAAGCCTATCAAAATCCATTTGGATTTTGCCTTGTGTCTGTACTAAACCTGGATCTCTTCTAATAGGAATCATTACATGGGAGAATCATGGACAGTTATTTTTATTAACTGGATCTGTTCCATCAAGGCTTATGATGTATCAAGATTTTGGAAAAGTGCATGACATTCATTTTATTTTAGTACTCAAGGGCTTTGCTCAAAAAAGTGACATTAAAAAGATATATTATCTGAGTAAATGAGTAAATGCACAAACTACAAGCAGAGGAAATAATTTGTCTTCCTGTTCAGTTTGCCATTAGATGTTTTCATTTTTTAAGATAAAATCTTAAAATCTGGACAAGATTATCTGAAGGCTCCATGGATTCATAGGAATGTATGCTGTTTGTGAACCAATTGAAGGTATTTCTCCAGCTCTCCTTTAGAGTTTACCACCAAATCAGATATTTGATGTTACTCTGAGCAAAAAGTCAGTATGATGATACAGTAATAAGAAAAATGTCCTGCTGTCTTTCCACCATATCTCATATAGACAGTGCAGAAGGAACCTGTGGCCCTCAGATGCTGCTGAATTACAGCCTCCAGCATTATTCATCAGTGGTTACGCTGGCTGGCGGTTGAAAGAAATTGGATTGGAAGAGACCCAAAACAGAATCAATATGCAAAATGGGTCCTCTAAACGATGGGCTAGGGGTTGTGCCATCTTTGGCAGGGTGCAGTTAGGCCAGAGACAAGAGAAGATGATGCAGAAGAGAAGGCTTCAGGAAAATCTTGGGGTGGCCCTGTTCTCATTTCTCAACACGAGAAAAGGCTGGAATTCTATTTCCTGGAGAAGGGGGGTAGCAGAAAGGGAAAAGCTTCTGGATGCCCTTGTATGCTGTTACTTTTTGTTTCATCCACAGCACCAATATCTTAGCTGGTTTACAAAAGGACTTACCATGGATATCATCTGACATTAATAGATGCTAGCTGTTTTTCTCAAGATCAACACATCCACATACCCTTTTTTTGACAAATGGGTGTTCCTCAGAAATTCTTACTTGATAGTCTATGATTTTCTAAGTTACCCAATGAATTATATTTTCAGTAAGAAGTTATTGGGAATAGTCAGAGTTGTATTCTTCTTAAGTCTCGGAGTGACAGTGATTTTTTTCTCTCTCTCTGTGAACTTTGTATTCACAGATGAAACATATGGGAAGGGGGGACCAAATAGGAAAACTTGAGTTCCTGGCAGGATATACTGTAAATCTAACAAATGGAAAGCAACTCTCTTGACTACATTTTAAGTATAAAGCCAAGGACCATTTTAGTTTCTGGCAGCACAATCCTGTGCATGTTTACTCAGAAATAAGCCCCACGGAGTTCCATGGGGTTTGTACTCTGGTGGGTATTACAAAACTTGCAGCCTACAGTAGTTTGGACTTCATGTGAATTTGTTATTGTAAGGTGATTCCCTCATGGAATTGCAGGATTGTAAATGCGTATGTATGTACAGTATGTATGTATGTATGTTAAGGCTGGGCAAGCTATTTAGAAGGAAGTTATAATGGTATGTGGGAATGACCTTGGGAGACAGGAGGAAGAGTCGCAGACTAGGCAATGATCAGATAAGAGGCAGCTGAGCCCACAGAAGGAATGGGGGCATGGCAAACATCTCAGAAGGGACCCTCCCTAGTTTCCTAGACTGTAAAGGCGAGGGCGGAGAGATGTACTTTATTGAGATATTTTATTGAACTTTTTGTAGTATTTATGTTTTTACTGATTTTAAACTTATGCTGTGAACCGCCCAGGGTCCCTCCTTGCAGGGGAGATGGGCGGGATATAAATATGATGATGATAAATAAATAAATAAATAAATAAATAAATAAATAAAATGTACTTTCAGACTTGCAAGATTATGTTAATGTAACCTTGCAATAAAGGTAGAGCTAGTACTTCTGAGTGGGCTTCTTGTCTGGACTACCTCGCAAGGCTGACAGAGGTTTGCAAAGTGACCAAAGTACTCCTCAAAACGTGCTGCTCAAAAGTTTTGTGCAGGTGTTCAAGGGTATCCCTATTATCAGGTAAGCACTGTCTGCAGGTACAGACAAGACTTCAGCCAGGATTACCATCCCTTCATTGCTTCAAGCAGAGAGGTCAGAGGATCACTCTCCTTGCTTTGCAACATGCCCTTTGGAATAGTTTTGCCCATCCCTAATATCTGTGTTAATGATAAGAGAAAACTATTGCTCATAAAACAAAAATAATAATAATGCTGCTCATGCTAAATCAGTGTTCTCATAAGGAGAGCAACAAATAAATGGCAATTAACCACAAGAGAACATTGCTTGTAAAAGTACTCATAGCATCATTTCAAGTTATAAAATCTGAAGTCCCCTTTTGAATGGCATAGTACTTACTTAAATGAAACCGTACACATATCATGAATAGCAACATTTGAAGAAGCTGGCTTTTCTTCACCATGAGGCAAGTCATTTTAATCAGCAGTGTCAGAACACTGAGCTAAAACACACACCAGGACCTGAAACTCAGAAAAACAAAATGAAACAAAAGAAGTCCATTGCAGTTTTCATTTGTATGCCACAACCCAGCAGCCCCCAAACTATTATCAGACACCAAATAATGGTACTGTATAAATTAAAACATTTGTATTGCAAGCTGCCTGTTAAACAAGATGGGAATGCAGGCATGGTAATAATAAACCCATCAATCACACATATCATCAAGTGCAAACTGGCTTTGTCAATACAGTAATTCAGCCATCAATGGAAACGAACTCGTCCCATGTGAGCCATTCCAAAACTTCCACCCCTTCCTTTATATTGCCTCTACTGCAGGGACATTTTTTCCTGGACTTGCTTTAGGGACCTCTGCCAATTTACTTTTGCATCATTTTCTGTGTTCTTCTAACAGTGGCCTTGTCTCCAAAACCAGAATTCCCAGACTTGGGCTGCAGAAAATCTAGAAGTCTATTAGATAGCAACAAAGAGATTTAGGAAACCCTAGCTCTATGCTACCATTTAGTAGTCATCCAGAGCTTAGTAGTCTAGATCTAATAGTCCTACCAAGATCTAGAATAGAATAATAACTTTATTGTCATCCCACTATACACTATACAAGTGCACAATAGAATGAAATTTCATTGCAGTTGGCTCACAATTTCACTCAAGCAATAAAATACTAATGATAATAATAAAAAAACATAATTACTATAAAATACCCATTCTTATAAAATATACATTCTTATAAAATATACATTCTTTAACTCACAATTTCAGTCAAACAATAAAATACTAATAAAAATCCATAATTACTATAAAATATACATTCTTTACATATCCAACATATTTCACCTAAAAGAACCTATTTGGCATTCAAGAATCCAATAGCCTGGGGAACAAAGCTGTTTCCCAATCTGGCTGTTCTACCAAGATCTAATAGATCTAATAGTCCTACCAACCTTTACTCGTTGTTGTTGTTGTTGTTGTTGTTGTTGTTCAGTCGTTAAGTCGTGTCCGACTCTTCGTGACCTCATGGACCATAGCACGCCAGGCCTTCCTGTCCTCCACTGTCTCCCGGAGTTTACACAAATTCATGTTCATTACATCGGTGATGCTATCTAACCATCTCATCCTCTGCCATCCCCTTCTCCTTTTGCCTTCAGTCTTTCCCAGCATCAGGGTCTTTTCCAGTGAGTCCTCTCTTCACATTAGGTGGCCAAAGTATTTGAGCTTCAAACCTTTACTCTAGTAGGCTGCTAATTCAAACAAATATTTTGGTGGTTCTGGCAGCGTACAAAATCACTGCCAGAGTCGGAAATCTCCATTTTGAAAATACAGAATTCTCACCCATTTTCTCCAGGAATTGCCTATTTTCCCAGTACTAGCAAGGTTTCCTGAGATCATTAGTCTCATGCCCACTGTCTAGGCAGGGAACAGTAGACATGATTATACCATTGGGGAAAAAAATTGTTGGGGAGGTATATATTATGGTGCCAGTCTTTGGCAGTGAGTTCTGTAATGGAGACAGTTGCTTTTTTAATCAATGTTTTTTACAACTCTTTTTCTTGGAAGACTCAGTAAGCAAAAGAAGGTTAATTCTTTTGCAAAACCCAATTCAAGTTGGGTTCCCAAGAACAGTTGGGGGTACTGCTATTGTACCAGCCTCCCTGCTGCATAGCAACCTCCCTGCCTGAGCTGCTGGAGGCTGTCTCTGAGGCGGCTTGGGAGTTCATGGCTACCATGGCAGCCATGGGCCTGTCGCAGATTATTTGGGACCCTACTTGGGACAGTGGACTCACCCCGGACTTGGTTTTCTTGTCAGAGCAGTGGCAATGTGATCTGAGGGGAGAGTTACATCTATCCCCTTTGTCATGGTCAGATCACACCCTGGTGACCTTGTGTTTCTCCTATGCCACCCCCCTCCGCAGGGAGGCAGGACCTATTCGATTGGATGGAGCTGAAGGGGTTTCAGAAGGAACTGGGGGTCACACCCGAGGGTCTGCTGCACAGTCCAGCGGAGGCTCTGGCTGCTCCCTGGAATAGAGAGGCGGCCAGGACCTTGGACAAGATCGCGCCTGTGCAACCTCTCCTGTCCCATCGAACCCGGCACTCCCCATGGTTTACGGAGGAGTTGAGGGCTCTGAAGAGGATCAAGAGACGTCTAGAGCGTCACTGGAGGAAAACAAGGACCGAACCCAACCGAACACAAGCTAGAGCCGCTATTAAGGCCTACCTTGTGGTGGTAAGAGTGGTGAAATGTCACTATTTCTTCACTTATTGCATCCACAGAATGCCGCCCAGCAACCCTGTTCAAGGTCACCCAATCCCTTTTGGGAAAGGGTAGCCTGGTGATCCACCTTCAGGGCCATGCTGAGGAGTTTTCTGAGCATCTGCAGGATATAATCGCTTGGATCCGTTCTATGTGGACTCCGAGCGTGAAGCAGGGTCTGAGGAGATGCCCATTCTCCCACTTCCCCTTTTTGGGGAAGTTGGTTGAGAAAGTGGTGGCGCTGCAACTCCAGAGGCTTCTCAAAGCAGATTATCTAGACCCCTTCCAGTCATTTTTCAGGCCTGGATATGCAACAGAAACGTCATTGGTCGCTCTTATGGATGATCTCTGGTGGGAGCGGGATAGAGGCAGTGCATCCATCCTGGCTCTTCTTGACCTCTCAGCGGCCTTCGATACCATCGACCATGGTATCCTTTTGGGCCGGCTCAGGTAGTTGGGGGTGGACAGTGTAGTTTTGTGCTAGTTCACCTCTTTCCTCCAGGGCCGGTCCCAATCAGTGTTGATAGGGAGTGAGAGATCCAACCCACGGCCCCTCCTTTCTGGGGTGCCACAGGGTTCGGTACTCTCTCCTATCCTTTTTAACATCTACATGAAACCACTGGGCAAGATCATCTGTCATCACGGGATGAGGTATCATCAATATGCCAATGATACTCAATTATACATCTCCATCCCGGGTGAAGTAAGTGATGCTGTGACAGTCCTCTCTCGGTGCCTGGGGGCTGTGGGGGCCTGGATGGGGAACAACAGGCTTCGACTGAACCCTGGTAAGACGGAGTGGCTGTGGGTGAAAGGCTCCTCGGTATCTGGAAATTTAACATCTTTAGTGCTGGATGGGGTTGCACTGCCCTAGACAGACCCGATGCGGAATCTGGGGGTCCTCCTGGACTCACAACTCCTGCTCAAAGAGCAGGTGGCAGTCGTGGGCAGGAGGGCCTTTGCACAACTTCGTGTTATGTGCCAGTTATGCCCTTTCCTGGACCGGGAGGCCCTTCGCACGGTCACTCACGCTCTGGTCATCTCCCATATAGACTACTGCAATGCGCTCTACATGGGGCTACCCTTGAAGATTATCCGGAAGCAACAGCTGGTCCAAAATGCGGCTGCACGGGCAATTCTTGATGACCCTAGATCGGCACATGTTACACCGTTGCTCCGCGAGCTACATTGGGTACCAGTTTGCTTCTGGGTGCAATTCAAGGTGTTGATTACCACCTTTAAAGCCCTTCATGGCATGGGTCCAGGGAATCTGAGGGACCGCCTCGTCCCCATTGCATCAACCTGCCCCACCCTATCATGCATAGAGGGCATGCTACAGACCCCATCTGCAAGAGAATTCCATCTGGTGGGGTCCAGGAGGCGGGCCTTCTCTGCAGTGGCTCCCACAGTCTGGAATATCCTTCCCCCAGAGATAAGACAGATCCCATCTCTGGTGGCCTTCCAGAAACACCTGAAAACCTGGTTTTGCCACCTTGCCTGGGGTAGAGAGGAAGGCAACCACTCCTGGGGATGGCTGGTCCCCTAACATGGCCCTTTAAATACACATGAGCGGTACCATAACTATTATTATCATCTGGATTTTATTTATTTATTTATTTATTTATTTATTTATTTATTATTATTATTTTATATCCCTTTATTATTTTTATAAATAACTCAAGGTGGCGAACATACCAAATACTCCTTCTTCCTCCTATTTATTCTATTTATACATCATATTATATTATATTCATACTCTATTATTATATAATATAATATAATATAGTATAGTATAGTATAGTATAATATTTATTATATTATATTATATTTTCTATTATATTCTATTCATGTCATATTGTATTTGTATTTGATATTTAATTATGCTTATAATATTTTAATGTTTTCATCTTTATTGTAAACTGCCCAGAGTTCCCCCTTGGGGGAAGATGGGCGGTGGCAAAATTTAATAAATAAATAAAATAAATAAATAAATAATTGATTGGGTTCAAGCATTCCTACAAAAACATCTGATTGAATGGATTTAATCTAATCCTGTCCATGCCTATTTAAATTTAATCCCCCAAGAGTTAGTTGACTAGGTCATCTATCTCCTTTTTAGTGTTCCCACCACACATTACCTCTTTCACTGACCCAGGTTGTGGAAAATGGCTGCTCCTATGCTTGCACAGATTCTTCATTGCAAAAGAACACTGCCTCCCTAAAACACGCATTTGTCATTAGACTAGCGCTATTAGATTACACTCTAGAATAGCTCTATTAGATTCTAGATAATTATTAGCATTAGCTGATAATTGGTCTCTCTTTGAATGCTAAAATCTGTGCCAAACCAGAGCTGATAATTAGGTTTCTTTTGGATATGGGTTTAGTGCTATTTTAGAAGAGCATTAGAGCCGTTTTCCAAAAGTAATCTGAACAACAGATTACACATGTGGGAAGAGATGCACCATGAGGCAGTACAGAAAGAGAGGGGGTGCTCTTCCCTGGCTCCACCACAGTCGGCTGCTGTTCTAGCTTATCTACTTTGCTATTTGCATTATTATCTGTATCTTTCAATGTATCAGTTTCCAGCCATTCTTCCATTTTCATGAATCAGGTGTCAGTATACATGGGAGATGGGAACTGAAGTGGTAAGGAGGCTCTTACTAGCTGACTGTCAGTTCTCATGCTAGGACAACAAGTGGGTTCTGGCCTGTGAACATGGGAAGGCTGCAGCAGAACACCTGCTGGATTCCTGTGGATCACTGATGGTCTATAGGCCATACTTTGAAAGTTATTTGGGGTATAAAGCAAGATATGGCAGAAAAGAATCCCGTAAAAGCACCTGGTCATCTCTTCTGAGATCCAAAGCATAATAAAAATGTAATTATTTACCACAATTTTTCAGTAAGATTTTCCAGACGTGTACTATTAAGCCAGGCATCTTAAGCTTTTTGTGTAGCATTTTGACCACAGAAATAATGTAGCAATTTTTACTTTTTCTATTAGTCTGGGCCTGTGCCTTTTGTTATCATGAGTATTTTAAAAATAAAGCAAGCTGCATCTGCTTCAAACTCAATTTTTTAATGGAGGAAGCAAATTCTACCTTGAATGTAGGTCCCTATTACAGATGACCGGGCTATTAGTTATTCCTTTTCCTGTGGATCTCATGGATTTTGAGTTTTCCCTTATAAATGGAGAGTGCTATTATTACTGTGCTTCTTCTATTTCTTTGTGTATCCAAAGCAGATGTACGCATTCACACCCTGCCACACCTTGCAGATGGTCAGGCAAAACTCCTGCTACCCATTTTAAGAAAAGTTTAAATTTAGAAAGGTGAGAATATTCACAAATCTTAAAAGAAAAATTACTGGCTGACAAAGAGTTCTCCCTCCCACCCTTGACAATACTTTCCTTCATAATGTAGGATGGTCTCCATCTATTTTACCTGTCAAAGTTAAAACAGGCTGTTTATAGTCAACTCATTTTAAGAGGAATTAGTAAAAACTTGCCATTCAAAAGGCAGGGGTGAAAAAGTTTAGTGTTCCTTTAAAACAGGGCTCTGCAGCTTTTTTCAAGTTGAGAGCTATATCTAGCCCTTGAGTGGCCAGTTCGGGGCCAGGGTGGGGGGCTGCATTCCCCAAAAGTGATTGGAAGGATGGCCAAGAATTAGATGTGGCCAGAACAAAAACTAAGTATCATTTAAACTGAAATGAAATATGCTTGACATGATGCCTCCTATGCATTAAGTAGCTTCCCTTTATGTCATAGAAGACTTTCAATTTGATGGTGGAACCTGCAGATCCAGCAACTTTCTCTCCCCAATCTCCCTGCAAGTAAACAGAAGCAAATAAACAGTCTTGTCAAGCAGATGTGACTGTGGTGTCCAGAATGAAAGAGGGCAGGGCTGCACCCATAACCCTATACTTTATTCCTTCTTAAGTCCCTCTCTGAACACCTGACCAGCGACTCTTATTTAGTAAGCTGCTTGTGGGCACTTGATGCAGGTGGGACCATGTATTACTGTGGCTTGTTGCTTGGTGATAGGGCTGTCCATGGAGGGGGGTTAAAGAAGTCAAGATGGCTGCTGTGCCCACTTGATCAAAGTCCTGGCACATGTGCAGAGCACATAAAAAGGGGGCAGGGGGTTGATTGCAGGGCTGCGGCAGCCATCTAGATTTTTTTACCTCCCCTGAGGATGCCTCCACATAAACAACAGGTGAGCCACCCACTATTCAGGGCAGACTGGACGTGACTGTCAAGAATTAAGGTGTACTGATGATCAAAATCATACCTGACTCCTTTTCAAAAAACCCTAAGCTCTATGGGGCAACAAATCTGGGGCTCAGGGAGGCCTCTGGAAAGGCTTGTTTGAGGGCAGACCTAGTATTTCACTTGAGGGCAAAGCTAGCATTTCCCTCATTTGTCTCCTTCATGTACACCACTATTACCCTAACCTAGCAATGCTTATGCATATGAAAATATATGCACCATGAAGAGATTTCTGCTAAATTACCTTTATATGAACCTATAACATATGATCCTTTGGGCACAGTAAGGGATTCCTGTAGGCTTTGGTCACTTGAGATTAAACTGACATCTTTGTTGAATAACCTCAGCTCTTAGGTAGATTTTCCTTTCTAAATCGCCCCTCCGAAAACAAGGCAGGAAATTTCAAGGCTGGCGATACTTTAGTTTCCTTTTCGCGCGGCTGTTCTAGACTGGAGATGAAACGTCGAGCTCCACCTTCTCTGGGTCATCTCCAGGTCAGCGGATTAGAGGAATCTGCAGAAGAATGAAGACTGTATTCTCCAACTGCAGGGCAACGCAGCCCAGTTATTAATCTGTCTGATGGCCGCATCTGAACAATGATAGCCATCTGTCAGAAGGGAGAAGGGTGGGCCTCATTAACACACCACTCACCTGCCCTAAGCTACAACTTTCTTATAATAATATCTATCATTCACCTCCGAGGTGTTGCTTCCTTTTCTCACTACATGAAATAACAGACACTCCATTTCCTGTCTCCCACTTGTTTACGCAGCCAGCTGAACTTGCCTCAGAGAGAGACCCTTTTCAAAAGGATAAGGAAGACGAAAAAAGAACCAGTGCAAACGCATCTACCGCTCTGTCCTTATTTGGGGTTTGACCTAGCAGAAAATGTTGGACTGGTACTGGGAGGGGGGCTACATGGGGAAACGGGGTGATTACTTCATGCAGCCCCCGCACCAACACCAAGTCAGATTAGGGTTTCTCAAATGAGAATGTGCCCCCCACACAAAAATAGAGGTGCAGAAAACGTGGCCCTCTTTTTTCCTGGGACAGAAGAAGTAAACAAATTACGAACCTGACCAAACTGACAGGGGCCAGTCAAAGTGTAACGGAAAACCCGTGTCTGTTTTTATTATCATTTATCCAGGCAGAGAGACCAAGAGATAAAGGCACAAATGATTACAGGAATCTGCAGCAGGGCGAAGATGGAAATGAGTCAGATTGCTTTAGTTTTGTGCATTACTGTTTTCTACTAAATATTCTTCTGCTCTGCACATGCAGCCTATTTAAGATCCATGAGTACTTTAAAAGCCGCCCTGCCAGTTCCACATAGTAATTAAGTGGCTATTGTTCCTATGTCACAATGATTCCACTACTGGATTTTTAAAAAATGCAAAGCTATGAGTCATGGGCCTGGTGCCACAGCCAAGAACTGAAATCTTCTCTAACTGAAACATAAAGGGAGGGTTATGCTATTAATTTAAGAGGATACTTGTTCTTTATCCATTGTTGGAAACGACGACAGGCCTAGCAGTTACAATATAATATAATGCCAACATCTCATGATCATTACTTGTTAATATAGAAAAGGCAAACTTCAATGACTGAAAGAAATGCTACATTTCCTTTCCTCCTGCATTCCTGTATTGACACAGCTCAAATGGAAGTGCTTGCCAGCCATATAGAGCCAGTGAGATTCCCTTCCACTGGAAGTGTCAGAGCTACATAAATACAGGACATATATACAGATGCACAATTTTACACATACAAAAGTAAGTGCTAATACTTTTACAGTCTATAAATAATGCTGGAGGGAGGGGAGTTCTGCTAAGCCCGCTCCTGAGATCTGGCTGAAGTGCTAAATAGCATCCAGGGTTTCAAACATTTCCCACCCCCCACCACCCCCAGTCCTGGCCTGCAGAAGCCATGGATTAAACTTGGGATCTTCTACAGGCAAAGCAGGTGCTGCACCACTGAGTCCGTTTCTACGCAGAAGCGCCATTCCAACCACAGATGGAGGTGATTCCCCCACTGATCGAACGATGCTATCACTAGGACTTGCATCAGCTCACTTAGTCTTGCCTTAGTGCAGCTCCTGCTGCAGGCTCAGGTTTTTCATCAAAGGTGGAGCTCCGTTTTACCAGCAGCAAATGCTACCACAACAGCTATAGTATTTTGGTACATCGAGTCACACTAAGAGAACTGTGCAGCCAGTGGAGAAGATGCCAGGCTTACTCTTACTCCCATCTCCTGTTATCTTGGACCTCGTTGGTGGGCATCAGGATTAGATAAAGGCAGAAGATCGGAAGCCACTTCCTTATATGTTTTCTTTTTCTTTTTCTTTCCTTGTCTTTTTTTCTTTCATTTTTTTTTCTTTTCTATTTACTTAGCACTTTTCATTCATTTATTTTCACTCATTTTTCTTTAAATTTGTATTGTTTTTATCTTGTAAAAAACTGTTTAAATAAAAATTAATTAAATAAAGGATTAGATAAAGGCAATCGGATACAACAATATTCGTAGCTTGGTGGAATGCCACTGTTACAAACACAACCAAACACCTGTAGTCCCCCCCCCTTTTTTTTTTTTAAAGAACAAATAATTCATGTTTTGGCATGAACTGAGGTAGTAGCACAAGGCACTCCTTACCAATCTATAGCATCTCCAGCTGTGCCTGGAATTAATCCTGTTTTAAACCTGGATAGCTATTCAGCACTAACTTATTGGCTGGGACATCATCTCTGTGCTCATCTATTGCCCAAGAACAGCAAGCTGTAATTGGCTGTCAGTTCTCTATGAGCACTATAGACTCACAAACTAGTAAAGGTGCCCATTCCCGTAGCTTCCTGGTATACTGAAATAGCCTGAACCACCCCAGTCAATCCAAGCTGCGTTTTGATTGCGGAATGAGAGGAGTTGTTTCGTGGAAAGGCAGATCATTTGGAAATGCCTGACCCATGAAATCAGTATAAAAACGTTTTCTTTAGTAGGGCTGTACAAAGCCCTTTTGAAAGAGGTATTTTGTGACATGCTGGAGTGCAACCAAAGTCTTTCTCTTTGAATTATTAAAGCAACAGTGTATTTGCAAGGTTCACATGGCATAGGCTTTGTTATGGTCCTTCTTGTTCAGGAACCCCTATCCAGAGCTCATATTGCTAAGGCACAAGAAACATTTAATTGCTTCAAGAAAATTGCATGCAGCATTCAGCAAAATCCTATTCAGGAACAGCATAAGTAGAAAAGAAAGCAAATCTAATAGACAAGGATAACATTAGAGGAAAGAACTCAAAGTTGCACAGGTCTTCTGGTATGCCAAGACATTTTTCTAAGAAGAAAGGTATTTTCTCGCTAATCCCTGTGAGTGACTAGCCTGTCTATAAATGGATACCCATGGGCAGCAAGCACTCTAAATCTTTAATTAAAGTCAAAATGTCTTTTTGGACCAGGAAAGAGGTCTGGTTAAACCATGGATTCAGACAATGGGCCTTGATCCCTGATTTACCCTGGATGTTATTCATTCAAGACATGCAGAATCAATAACAATGATAACAATAAAAACAATAGCCATAGCTGGGGATCAATAAATACTATATTACATCCACTCGTTATTTGGGGTTGAGTGACTTTATGACATGAAAGAGAGAGCAACGTATGAGTTTTTTCAGTCTGAATAGCCAAGCCTACATCTAGTATGTCTAGCTATAACAGAGTACAGCTATATGTCAAGCATCAAAAAACACCTGACATAAATCCTTTTTTTTATTCTCAACCTGTTTGTGTTATGAGGACAGGAGTGTTTGATGCACAGTCCTTAATTAAGCAAAGGCCAACTCTTAGCTTGCTCCCCCATTTTCCCTGGACTTACGATCTTCTTTAACAAAATTGTCATTCGTATGCTCTCCGTGAACTCCATCTCAGCCCCATCTAGCAAGACACCTTTTGACCTTTCCTTCAACTTTCAATATATTGTTTAAATCACTCTCTTCTCTGGAGCCCATGTTCCTTCCATTGCTGGCTTGTAAAAATACATGTTGGAAAAGGAGTTTTGAGTTTGCTCGTGCTGCCATTCCATCTACATTTTCTGCATGCAATGGCAAGATGGAATTGGAAATCTAGTATGGTAGCCAAGTGAAACTGTCTTTTACCCTAATGAATTATCTGCAAAAATGTTAAGAAGACTTTGTTTCACATTCAGCATGTAAAGGTTTCAGAATAGCTTAAATTTATTTTTTTAACAAGACAAAAGAAAGCTACTTCTGAAGCCTGTGCTTCTGAATATTTTTAGCCCATCTTTTTGTTAGAAGAACCCCCACTAATGATAAAAACAAACAGCCAATAGGATAAGAGCCATGATTCATGAAGCATAAAGAGACACATTTGCCTGAATGGATAATTTGGTCCTAAACAAAGAGTTCCACTACTGTGAAGGCCCTAATTTTTGTGACATAGATGACTGGCATAGAAAGAAGATCCTCTGAAGCACATCTAAAAGTGAGTATAGGATGCCAGGTATGTTTTTGTCACTGTGCAGGAGCATTTCCTAACAGATTGTGACAATTTTTATTAAAGAGAAACACATACATAAATAATACAAGTATAAGGTGGCGTCAATATTTATTTAATGGGTTAAGTATATCTTATTTTTACATTTCCGTATCTTCTCTTAATTTAGGATTGCACACAGTTAAAGTCAGTGACATACAGAGTTTGCTGTTCAAAATACACTCTCCTATTATTATTTAATTATTTATTTATAATTCAAATTTTGCCACCGCCCATCTCCCCCAGAAAAGGAGAACTGGGCGGTTTACAATAAGAACCATTCAGCTGGTTCAAAATGCAGCCGCGCGGGCCATTTTAGGTGCCTCAAGATTGGCACACATAACACCTTTGCTCCGTGAGCTGCATTGGGTCCCAGTTTGCTTCCGGGTCCAATTCAAGGTGTTATCACCTTTAAAGCCCTACATGGCATGGGTCCAGGTTACCTGAAGGACCGGCTCATCCCCATTCAATCAACCCGTCCCACCCGGTCCTGCAGAGAGGGCACGCTATGAACCCCATCAGCAAGAGAGTTCCACCTGACGGGGTCTAGGAGGCATGCCTTCTCTGCAGTAGCCCCTGCCCTTTGGAATATTCTTCCCTGGGAAATAAGATCCTTGTGGGGGAGATGGGCGGGATATAAATGTAATAAATAAATAAAATAAATAAAATAAAATATTAAAAAGATAAATATAAAAACATCTAAAATATACATATACAATTTACCAAATATAAATATAAAATAAATATAAAACCAAGTGGCCGTAAAGATCTTATTCTGTGAGGAGAGCTCTAAGGTGCCAGCCACCCCCAAGAATAATTACTCCCCTTCCCATCCCAAGCGAGGCGGCAGAGCCAAGTCTTCAGGTTCTTCCGGAAGGCCAGGAGCAATTAATTAGATTGGTATTCTGCCTAGATGAGGTATTTAGAGATAAGAATTGGCCAAAAGTTGTCAAGTAGCTTAAGGTGGATTAGAACTTGGATCTACCTAATCCTTATCGACTACATTGCCCTGCTTTTTATTAACATAGAAGAGAGATACCAACCAATGGCTTGTGGTACTGATGACTACTTAGCATTTCTGGTATTATGGGCAATGGATCTTTCAATACCAGTGGTTGGGGAACAGCAGTTAGAAAGGATCTTGCCCTTTTGTCCTGCATATGGATTTCCAATGGTCATGTAGTGACCTGTGTAGACAACAGTGTGCTAGGAAAGCAGAGTTCTTCTTAGGTCTTTATAGTTCTAATGTAGAAAATGGAGGAAGCATTTCAGAACAATTCATAAATGCTAAAATAATTTCATCTTAAAAATAGGTCAACGTACTATTAGAAAAACCAACTGTAAAATCTCTCTCCCTACTGTCTGCTCTAAAATGTGCAGGAAAGATATAATAGAATTTTCAGAAATTGACAGAAATGATCTGTTCGAGCTTATGTTACAATAACTATTCAAAAATAGCTGCCATTTCATGGTTTTGCATTATTTCATGTACAAATTCATTTTAACTCATTCCTTTAAGGGCAGACATTATTAGAACCACTTGCCAGGTGAAAAGATCTGAGATCCCTTCCTTCCACCAGGGTAATTGAAGACAATAGCTGTGTCTAGAAAGACCTTGTAACATGCAATGCATTCGGTTATGTGGGCAATGTTTTACCTGTCTTCTGTCCAATTTTTGTCTAATAATAATTGTGTTATGTAGTGAAAAAAAGAAACAGAGCATCTTTTGCCATGATTGCGGATTTTAACAAATTAGGGGGAGAGGCTTCTACATCAGCACAGATGGTCAGTTTTTGCTTCTTGATTTAGCCCTTGCCACATTGTTCATAGTTCCAGAACCTCAATTAAAAATGACTTAATAAATGACATCCATGCTTTTAAGTACCACCAATTTGAGAAAATCAACTAGGGAGGGGTAAGGGACACAGGTGGTTAGGTTGGATTTCTACCTCAGAGTCCAAGGTGAAAGACCACTCTCAACCCTAAAGTCCTCTAGATTACTTTTGAGTAGTAATTCCCTCTCAATCCAATCAAATGCAAAGGATTGGGGGGGGAGTAAGGAGAGGAGACCCCTGCCCCCATATACATCAGTTTGAATTCCCAGAGCATAAGTGCAAGAAACAAACAAGGATGATAAACATCTTGGCATAATCAGCCCATTGATCAAGAGAAACATATTGAATTTTTTTCAACAATGATAAAATGTATGAATACCGAATGGAAAAGAAATGGATGTTCTGCAAAACAAAATAGCTTGCATCTTGTACCACATCTACAACCTGTGCATTGCACTAATACAAATATGAAGTTACAGATTAACAGATAGCTACACTTAGAGATTGAATTAAATCAGGTCAATTAAGATTCTGCCTTCCCCACCCACTTTATTGGCTAAATTCTCCTATCGCCCAGTTTCTTTGATGTTTTGTACTTTGCATCTTTTGTGCACTGATGCTCACACACACACCACATAGTATATATAATTGCTGAAGCTTTCCAAATGGATGCCAGCAAGTGAATACCCGTCTATTGCTCTGTCAAATGTGACTCAGTGGGAAAGCTATTGGGTTTATAGAAGAGGCAAACATTTCAGGCACGCCATTCTGGGGTAATGAAGCATGGCAACCAAATATACCTGTGCAACATTTGATAAAGATGAGCTGACATGCCAGTCCAAATAGGTTCTTTTGTGCATCTGCACGTGTCTACCATCACTGTGTTCATCTTAAAACAGGAAGGTAGCAATAGCAGTCGCAGCTGGCAGGAACAAACAGAGAAAAAGCAACACTGCACCATTCAGTGATTTTACCTCTGGCCTTCATTTCCCACCCTTACTTTAATTTTTATGTGTTTCTCCTCCATGCAAAGAAAAAAGACCAAGTTCTATTTTTCCGCCTTGTTCTTGTCTTCTAATTCTTCATGGAAGGCTAAAGAAGAAGACAATAGGGAAAATCCTGGGTAGATTATGCTTTGAATCTTTACCTTAAAATGCTTCTGGACAAGGCCAGGGTGGGGGGAAAGACTAGACAGTAGAAGAAGGTGAAAGTCATTACTGCTGCTTGATTAATGTAAGACACAATTAACAACTACAGAAACACAATACTACTTCAGGAGATCAGAGAGCAAGATTTTGCTGTGTGCATTTGTTTGTTTACTGAAATAGAACGTGCCATTTGTATTCTTTGGAGTAATGAAAGTTGCTGCTGAGGATGTAGCATAAGACAGCCTTTGAGCTGAACGCAGAAAAAGAAGATTGAAAATTCAGGACATTGTGCATTTGTGTATGTGTGTTGGCACGTCTATAACGGAAAATGTTTTCAGTCTTCAGACAACTTCATATAAACAATGGAAAAAATGGAATCATTTTTCTACAAATTATAATCTCTGTAATTGTCATAATTTTTGTAATAATTCCAGCAAGGCAGGAGAACTATTCATTTGGAGTTCCCAATGTGCTGGCAACAGACATCTCCCTTGGCACCCAACAGACCCCTTTCTGCCTGTTCCTCATAGGATGGGAGACTGCTGTGGTACAGGCAAGGTGCCAGCCTTTAGAATTATATGTATTTTCTGGAATACGTCGGCATGGACATCCCTGGGTAAGGAGAAGTGACATCATGTGTCTTATGACATCACTGCACAAAAGATGCAAAATAATTTGTGACCTTTCTGCAATGACATCTTGATGCACATGACATCATTATGACTTCTGCCCAATGCCTATGAGAACTGGGTCAATCATGGGCCCAAGATTAAATTTTGAAAATAAAATAGGAGACTGGCTGGAACCCACAGCTTTGTTTTAAAGTTTGTCCAGCCACCAAGAAGGTTGGTCTTGCACTAAAGCAGGACTATAGAGGACTCAAGACAGTGGGAGAGCAGGCTATGGATAGGATAGAAAGGTAGGCAGAGAACAGTGAGGGTATTTTGCTTTTGCTTTGCATACATATTAAGCTGGATTCACTATTTTTATATGTGTTTCACCTGGCTTTAATTAATTCTTGTGCATTTTTCCCATTGGTGTGGTCTCTGCCTATTTTCAGTCAGTGAAACTTTATTGCAGGTCACTTACACAGACTTTAAAAAAAATACACTATGTTGTAAAAAAATTACAATGTGGCATGCATAATAAAATAGGGGCGTGGTGGCTCAGCGGGTAAGATGCCAGGCTTGTTGATCAGAAGATCACAAGTTCGGAGGTTCGAATCCCTAGCCCCACGTGACGGAGTGAGCTCCCGCACTAGCCCCAGTTCTTGCCAACCTAGCAATTCGAAAGCATGCAAATGCAAGTAGATGAATAGGTACCACTTCGGTGGGTAGGTAACGGCATTCCGCGTGCGTCATGCCGGCCACATGACAGTGGAAGCGTCTTCGGACAACGCTGGCTCTTCAGCTAACAAACGGAGATGAGCACTGGCCCCTAGAGTCGGACACGATTGCACAAATGTGTGGGAGCGGGAACCGTTACCTTTATGCATAATAAAAGGCCTGTAGCTGTTCCTAGCCTACTTTCTCAACCTTTTGGCTAAGATCAAGGGTAGTATCTCTGCCTATTTTATCTGCAGAATTTGTTTGGTGGGTGGAATTTTCAGAAAACCATCCCATTTGTCTTTTATGAAATGGGAGCAAATATGTGATTTCCTTTTGGAATCAGCCTTGCTTTGCTCTCAGCATCTTGCCCAAAGCACATGTTCCTAACCTTCCTTAGCTTGATTTGTGGAATTGGGCAGTGGAAGAGGAAGTGATGAGTTCATAGACTGATTTGACACTTTGAAACCCAGATGTCATATTATCTTGTAATCTAGTTCTTAAGTTATGTTCAACTTAACCTGAAAAGCCTGCCTTTGGAAAATCATGGTTTGGTCACTGGTGTACATGAAGATGGGAAATATTGCATCAACACAAGTGGATCAACTGTAAAATAAACAATTCTCTATTTTAGACTTTATGATTTATGATGTGCATCATATGTATTCTGTTTCATTTTAGAAAATGTGTTTATGTGGAAAGTATTTTTTTATCTAAAACAAAAGTAATTTTGTCTTTTTCCTGAATGTCTGTACAGTTCTGCACATATGAGCTAAGAGGACACAGAAGTATAATAAAGTCTTGGTTTTGACCACAGAAGGACTGAATCATTATATGTTATTTATCAAATGCCATGGATAATGGCTTTAAATGTTATTCTTATCAGGTTCTGTATACATGTGCAAGTGAAACTTCTTGCAAATGCCAAGCTTTTTCTAGATAGCCTTGATGGAGAATCTAGATTTTCCCTATAGAGGTAGTCCTCGACTTACAACCACAATAGGGACTAGAAAATTTGTCATTAAGCAGTGTGGTCATTAAGCGAGGCATCATGTGACTGCACCCAATTTTACGACATTTTTTGCGGTGGTCATTAAGTGAACCACGCAGTTCCCCATTGATTTTGCTTGTCGGAACCTGGCTGGGAAGGTCGCAAATGGCAATCTCATGACCCTGGAACGCTGCAACCATTGTAAGTACATACTGGTTGCCAAGCACCCGAATTTTGATCACATTACCGCAGTGACACTGCGATGGTCGTAAGTGCGAGAACCGGTCATAAGTCACTTTTTTCAGCGCCATCATAACTTTGAATGGTTGCTAAATGAATGGTCGTAAGTCAAGGACTATCTGTATATAATCAATATAGCAGAGCAGTAAAAGGCTTTTGAGAGGCCCTCAAGCCATTGGATTGTAGGGCTCTACAATGCTTCAGATTCAAAGGAAGAAAGGATGTTTCTGAATGCACAGGGACCAGTACATAGAGCCTGTCTGCAGTTCTTTAAACCAAATCCACCATTTCCCAGGATCTCATGGCAGCTGCAGAGGACAGCTGTGCAATGTGGAGAAACAAGGCAGTTGCTTTTTTTTTTAATCCAAAGAGCTGCACAACCCAATCAGGTTGCCTCCACCTGTTGGCGCATCACAGTTGTGTCATGACAACACTTGGATACTAAAAAGGCCCCTCTCTGAGAGATGCAGTGCAAAGTCTGTACATAAAGGTTTTAATTTAGATGATCACTTAACTCTGATTTAGTTAAATGGTAATTCCAGGAAGTGCTGCAAAGGAGAAGCAGCCTTTGTGGGAAATCTACCTTGCTGTGATCACATGGGCATTTCTGATGTGGAGAAAAAGAGAGAGAATGAAAGAAGGATCCTAAGCACATTGTACAGGTTCAAAATTCAAATGTGCTCCAGCAAGATCCATTGCTTAATTCTTTTACTCCCTGCTGGGCACATTAGCTCAGGTTCCAGTCATGTGAATTAGCCGTGAGACCCACATTACACAGTTAATTACCACCATCAAAGAGTGCCCTCCAGTCGTTGGGAAGGGGCATAATTTAGTAGCTGAGTTCATTATTTGCATGCAAACGTTTCTTCACTGGATCCTAGTATCCTCAAGGAAAGCCTCCATCTGAAGCACCAGAGATACCCCTCAGTTTAAACATCATTGAGCTAATCAGACCAATTTTAGACCATCAGTTTAAATTTAGGCAGTTTCCTATGCTTCTAGCAGCTGGTTTAGAACAAGTCACTTGGTATACTAATTGCATCCTGACAGAATCATAAGAGCCAACAGGCTGCTGGTTACTATAATTCATAAACCATGTGCTGTTGTTTATGCATAGTAAGGATACAGGGTGTATACTCTATTAAATCAACTCTTTTAATTTATCATTAGTTTTCCTTAGCTCTCTCTCTCTCTCTCTCTCTCTCTCTCGCTCTCTCTCTCTCTCTCTCTGTGTGTGTGTGTGTGTGTGTGTGTGTGTGTGTTTCTCTCTATAATCCAGGCACAATTTCTGCATGTTTAACATGCTGTCGGCGATACCTGGGTTACTGATCCTGTTTCAAAGCATGTCTCTTATATATGCCCTTGTTTCTGGTTGTTGTTTTTTTCCTTTGCTCCAGAAGATGCCACACTGAGCACACAGATCCTTGTGACATTATTTCAAGTGGTAATTTTAAACTAAGATGCTTGGCTGTCTTGAAATCAGACAAAGTCTGGTTTGACCAAATTTGCTGCACAGGGATTTTATAAGAAAAAAAAAAGTGGGATTCATATGTGTCTTGCACATTCATCTGATGCCTTACTGCATCTAATTAACGTAGGACAAGTTTTTTAAAAGCACATTCGAGATAGTTACTGTTTTATTCATTTGAAGACCTGTGTTAATTTGTGATATAAATTACACATAGGTGCACATTAAATAAAGGGTTTTAGAAATGTTAGAGCAAATATTAGAAAAAGGAAAATTACTTAGAAGGAAGATTTAAAACATTATTGCTGTCCTTAATTACCTTATATAAAGTACAGTACATGGATTTTTAAACTGGCTATAAAGAATGGTTTTGAAACAATGTGGTTTCCAGCAAGTAAGGAAACTGTAAGCTAGCTAAGTAAGATAAGAACTAATTAATTATTATGATACAGACTTTAATGTTAGTCCAAGAAGATTTAGAATATAGTCCTCTGTTTTGCTTTCCTGGAATGAATCATCTTCTTTTAAGCACACATTCACTTTCACATATCATGCATTTGTACAATTTCTACTTTATCAAAGAGCAGCTATGTTTATTTCATTTATTTACAATCCCTATTCATCAGTTGCTTATTATAAGGTAGCATACAGTTAAACTGATTTTAAAATAGGAGCAAAAGCCACCCAAGAAATCAGTCAAAAGGACAAACATGTAATGCAAAGAATTGAAAGGCTCGAGTTCGGATAGAAACAAATGTTACCGCTGGGTGATTTTAGCTACTGACAACATTGAGTAACTAGACATCACCGTGAGAAGGTACTTGCTCTAATAGTTGCTCTCTGGGCTTCAGAATGATGGAGCACATGTAGTTTTTAATTGATGCTGTAATTGCTGGATAGTGATGCTGTACTTTCATTGCTTTGTACGCTGCTCTGGGGTCTTTTAAGAGAAAGGTATATAAATAAAATTCTTATTATGAAGAACGAAGAGGAAAGGAAGAAAAGGAAAAAAGATAAATAGGTAGGAAGAGAAGGAGACATTTATCAATCATTGATATTCAAAGCCATGGAGACCAGTACAGTAGGTAAGGTAGGAACCTGTGCAAGCAAGATGGGATCTAATCAATAGGAATAAATAATCTAATCCCTGTTAAAGCTCTCACTTCCTTATTTTGCATTGGCTATTGTTTCTGGACCATTTTGAAAGGCAGCTCTACATCAAAGGCATTATAGTAAGCTCAATAGTAAAAGCTAGATTATGCACTCAAGGTTTTTCAGTGCCAGATTATTTTTATTGTTTTACAATCTTTCTATACTGCTTTTCATTGAAAGCAACATCCTACAGTGGTTCCCATTTAAAAATGTAAAACTGTAATACTCATACATATAATAATTATTTTTAAAAATAAAAATTCTAATATGTTGAAACATTACAACTGAAAAATAATTAATAAAGAACAATAATTAGGGCAGTTGATTAAAAAAGAAAATAAAGACCATAAGTTGAGAAAGCAGCTGCATATTATTAAAGAGCCCTTGGCTTAATCCTTTCATTATCAATTAAAGTTTCTCAAGAAAACGTAGAATTGACAATGCCAATTGCACCACGGTTTACATGAACTTGCTCTCATGGCTATCACATCTTTCCATGGGGACAATAAACCGTCATGGTTGAGAATGGTAGTTATGTTAGTGAGACACAAGCTTTCTATGCAAAAGGCCTGAGACTCACTCCCCAACACCTCCAAGCAGAGCAGAGCTCCTTTATAGTCCCCAGGGACGTTGATGCCCTGCTGGGTGAATAATATTGCATCAGAAACAATAAAAGGCAGCTTCCTTCATTCCAACTGTAGCTGGCCACAAAGTGACACAGTCGACTGATAGCTCTGTCTTGGCCAGATCAATTTTCAGCCTGTGATGAGGACTGTAAATCTCTCTGAAAGCGATGGCATTTAATTGTAAGCAAATGCAGAAAAGATTTCTGATGGTGGCCACAATCTAGCAAGTTGATCTATGAATGTTTAGCAGATTTTTTCTGGTAACATCTTGTGACACAGCTTTAACAATGAATCTCCACACAATTTTGTTTTAACCTTGAGAGATGTATGTGGGGCAGATGGGACAGCTACTTAACTAATGAAAACAAAGTCCAGTGCATAGATAGATCTATCAAGCAGATACTTTGTTTTCCAACCCACATGACTATTTTGGGGTATAGAACAAGACTGCAAGATTACTCTAACTATAAAATGCAAAATATTTATGCCAAAATGAAGACAATTGTACTTTCTTATTTCCTGCAAGCTTCTTCTAAAGTTATAAACCAATGGAGGGGAAAGCAATGGAAGCATTATAGTGATTGTCATTCTACTACCCACCAAGGTTTCCACTTAGCCAAAGATACCATAGCTTCATTTGCTTAGTTTCTACCTTTCTTGATTTCCACATCTTCACTTCTAAAAATATTCAAACATTGCCTCTGAGATGATGGGTTACTCCTTTGAGACCACTGTTGGTCGCAGTGCTACACCACCTTCTCCAGCTAGAATCCCTACTCCACAAGAGATTAATGGGATGAGGCCCTGGAGGCAGATCTCCAACATTGTGGAAAAGCTTACCCTCTGAGATATGTTTGGACCCTATCTTGTTGGTTTTTTCTCTGTTGACAGGTATTTGGGTGCTCATGGTGAAGTTGGGCTGCCTTTTGTTTGGGGTAGACTTTAATTTAAATTCTGCTTATATGTTTAAGTTAATAGGATAGTGTGAATTTTCTTGGGATTAAGAATGCTTTCACTTCTGTTTTTATGGATTTTACTGTTTTAAACCACCTGGAGTGTTTGTGATTAGGCAGTGTACACATTTATACTTTGTGACTGGGTGGTACAGAAATTTAAATAAGTTAATAAACACCCGAAAACAAAGACAATGAAGCCAGGTACTATTAGCTTTTGGCAGGGTCATATGAGTTAGCATTATCCAAGGCTGCAAAGAAGGTTTAATTGGAAGAGAAGTTTGCTATTCTTGACTTTCTGCTAGTGATGATAGCCATAAATGAATGCACAGTACCATATGCAATTGGTTAGTAGGTAAAAATAGTAAATCTCATTTTTCATCAGTTTCAGCTTCTTGAATATGGCCAGTGCCAGACTGAAGATTTCCTTTGTCTTATTTTATTTCAGGCTGCTAAATATGGTCACTGTTTACAACACATGAAAACTACACTGTAGAGTTGATTTTAAGCTAGTTAGTAAGCTGTTTTACTGCTGTGTAATAAGACTCCTGTGATATTCCTATTGGAATAAATGTCAGCTGTCTTCACCCATTCCACGGAAATAGCCAAGGCACTTCCTCCAGTCCATCAGTGCGAAGTTCAAAAGTTTTGGGGTGAAGGTATGGTGTACAAATACTTGAAAATGAACAAATGAATAAGAAAAAAAACCAAAGGGTCAAATAGCTCCTTTCCTTGTCCTTGGCTAATTTAATTTATTTAATTTATTTATTATTTAAATTTATATCACTGCGCATCTCCCCCAACAGGGAATATTACCTTGACAAGGGTAATGTATAAGATCTCTTGCATCTCTAGATTCTCAAGCTGCTGGTTTTTAAATGAAAGAAAACCAGCTAACAAAGGAAATGTTACACTTGTTCGTATTGTGATGTCTGGTCCTGGCTTTTTAAAAAGGTAGCATGTCAAGAAATAAAAGCAAATAATGCACTACACATACCATAAAAGTTATACACTCAATCTTCAGTTAAATATAGTGTGCCTCCTTAGGTTATTTTATTTTAATTGCTGTATAAACATATTGATGATACACAGAGGATCATCATTTATGAGTACCTTTATATGTTGAATAGGTTTGCTGTGTCACTATGTGTATCCTTTTCGTTTCCTATACTTTTAACTTTATTTCAAAGTAACGTTTCGGGGGGGATATTGTTCCCCCCCCTTAATAAATATAAAATAGAAATAATTGCAGTATTTATTATTTAGCTATACTAATGTTCTATATTTGTGAATTCATAAATAAAACATAAAACAGACTTGCTGTGATATTGCAAGCAGAAAGAAAATAAAACTCACACTTCTGTACCTCCTGGGGAAAGTCAACAGACAATGTTGTTATTGTTATGATGTGTTAATGGGCTTACAAAAAATTATTTCATCTGATTTCTAATAGACTTCTTAACAACCTTCAATAGGGAAAGGATTCCTTTCTACAGCATGGCTCACTTATTTGGGTCACCTGTCCTCTAGAATACTTTTGGTATAGTGGATAAATAATGTCTTTTTGATTGTAGATCTAAGACCTCTTGCTCTACAGAATTTCCATGGAGCTTACCTAGTCTTTACAATTTCATTTCAAAAACATCTTAGCTGGGAGAAAACTGTTCAGTTTACAGATTTTTCCAATTTCTGCCTGCATTTTATTTGCCATTTTTACCATTCTATTCCCATTCTGTCTTTCATGGATGTGCTATTTCAGACCACAGAGAAGCAAATAATAAAAAAAAAAGCCCACCATAAATGTCTTTATCCAAAGTTTACTGAATTTTCCCCCCTGTGTGGGTTTCAATGTTTGTGTGTTAATCATCAGATGTATAACCTATCAATAGAAGGACAAACAGGGACAAGGTCAGAAGAAAATATACTTTAAAATAGCTTCTAAGCAGGCAGTGGAATTAGGACTGATTTATGAATGTATTTTCACAATTTACTAGAAAATTTGTAATGTCTCTGCAGTCTGGCACAAAAAAAAAAAGAGGTGAGGGTAATGTGAAGGAATGCTTCTATTCCACTTTATTGTAAAATTATCCCATGTTACCTGCTCTAATCCCCTGAAAACAAATTAAATCCTCACTAAGCTGACTTTAAATCAATAGTTTCATTTAAGAATAGTGTGACTTAATAAAAATAAAAAACTAACTGGTCCAGCCAATTTAAGAGGGAAATAAATCATTGCCCAAGGAAAGGAACAGATTTGACTTGTATATGGGCCATAGTTTTGTTGAGGGGATGAGCTGGCTGTCTGAATTAACTCAGTGTATATTATAAACCGCCTTAGTTGTGTTCCAAAATCTATTCATCTGTATAGAGAGGTAGGGGCTGGAGAAAGAGAACAGCCACAAACCTGGTAGCATTATAGACTCTGAAACAATACATCTGGGAATGGTGCCCAATATAGACAATATAGAAATAGGCTGACCATATTTCCTTCAGACAAAAACGGGACATTTGGGATGGCAAAACGGGACAGGGCCTTATGCCACCATGCCGGCCTCCAAACCCCACCCCCCAGTCCACGCAATTGGCTCCCACCTGCAAACCCCGCCCCCGCCCCACACGATTGGCTCCTGCCTGCAAACCCCGCCCCCATCAGCGTGATTGGCTCGGATTTTATTTTTTTTTCCCGATTTTTAAAGGTTTTTTTCTAGCAGTAAATGGTGCGGCAGAGCTGGTGTGTTTGGGGGAGGCCGGAGTACACACACTGTGCACACAGCACCGTCATCGGCTGGGGAACAAGGGGCGGGGATGGAGGGGATGGAGGCCTACCACTGCCCCATCCCCCTCAGGCTTGGCCGAGGGAGGGAGGAGAGTCGCTGCTGCTGCCACCGCCGCAGAGCAGGAGAAGCAGGAGGAGCCAGCTGCGCTCAGCTGCTTCAGCCACACCACTCCGCCCCTTGCTGCCCGCTGAAGCTCCCCAGGGTGGCCGGCTCCTGCTTCTCCTGCTCGGCGGCCCGACAACTCTCCTCCCTCGGCCAAGCCCGATCAGATGCACATACACACATTTTTCTTCTTATATCTCTTTTTTTTTTCCCGCCCCCCCCCCTATGTTTGTATTTGTATTTTTATAGTTTAATAATCTCTACTTAATATTATATTCTTTTTGAATATATATAGAAGAAAGAAGAAAAATGTAAATCAAGTATTTACACAATTTTTTGTTAAGAAAACTGGAGGAATTTTAATGAAATGTACGTATGTATTGTATGGTAAAGATGTATAAGTCAAAAATTGAATTTGAAATAAATACTTAATAAATCAGTAATATAACATAAGAAAAAGAAAATAGTGATAAGGTTAGAAATAGATATATATAAATAAAGTAGTTAGAAAGGGTTAGAGGAAGAAGAAGGGAAGAGGGAAACAGGGAAAATAATTTAGAATAAAGATATGTTATATGAAATATATTAGATAATGAATATTATAAATCAAATGTAAATATGTATACATAAATGTAGTTATTGTTATGTGTTATATGTTTTGTTTATGTTGAATGTAAATAAAATTAAAATTTTATATTAAAAAAAAAAGATGCACATACACACACTCACACACTCACAGGACAGACTGCCCTCAGCAGGAGCTGGCTGCGCTGAGGGGCTTCAGCCACACCACTCCGCCCCACGCCACCCGCTGAAGCCCCCCAGCATGGACAGCTCCTGCCAGGGCAGTTTGTCCTGTGTGTGTGTGTGTGTGTGTGTGTGTGTGCATCTGATCGGGCTTGGCCGAGGGAGGAGAGTTGTCGGGCCGCTGAGCAGGAGAAGCAGGAGCGGCCACCCTGGGAAGCTTCAGCGGGCAGCAAGGGGTGGAGTGGTGTGGCTGAAGCAGCCGAGCGCAGCCGGCTTCTCCTGCTCAGCGGCCCGACAACTCTCCTCCCTTGGCCAAGCCCGATCAGATGCGCACACATACACACACACGCACCCCACACCCTCTTTCTCCAGCCTCCCCATGACCAAATGCACCCGCACCTGTTGCAGGGAGGCTGGAGAAAGAGGGTGTGTGCGTGCGTGTGTGTGCACGCGCGATTACGCTGAGCAAGTAATCTGCGTGCACGCACACACACACAAACACACACACGCGCACCCTCTTTCCACAACCTTCCCGTGCCTGCTTTCCCTGGCCTCACCACTGCTGGGCAAACAATCTCAGGATCAGGTAAGGAGGCAGGAACCTGGACTATGGTGCTGCTTCTGCTGCTGGGCTCGCACGTGGCAACTGGGCTTCCAGTTGCCGTGCTGATACGGCCTCTTCCGGGCTGCCTCCAATGGCAAGTCCGGCTCCAGTCCTCCTTCCTGTCTTCCTGTCCTCCTTCCCGCCGGGTTTAAAAAAGGGACAAAATTGAGATTTTGATCAAAACGACGGGACGGTTGAAAAATGCTAAAATAACGGGACTGTCCCGTTCAAAACGGGACGTATGGTCACCCTATATAGAAAGCAAAAGAGAGAGATTCATATGCATTGATGAACATTGATAAAATACCACTTCATTCCCTAACCATTACTACCAATATATAGTGTATAATATGAAGGGTTCCAAAGGGTTGATCTTGTTCCTTTATTTCAGATTTTGTGGAAGACTAGAGTTCCCTTAAGGCCAAACTTGTCCACCCCATCTTATTATCTGGCTTACAGGCCTTTTTCATCTCCTACTGTCAAGGCTACAGTACCTAAGATAGGGCCTTCTCTCTATACTTTTTCATGAAATCTGGTTCCCATGATCCAACATCTTCTCAACTCACAGAACAAGCAAAAGGCCTGCAATGTCCTTTTCCTAGGCTCTTTGCAGGGTCAGGATAGAGAGCCAGTTTGGTCTAGTGGTTAAGGTGCTGGGCTAGAAACCAGGAGACTGAGAGTTCTAGTCCCGCCTTAGGCATGAAAGCCGGCTGGGTGACCTTGGGCCAGCCACTCTCTCCCAGCCCAACTCACCTCACAGGGTTGCTGTTGTGGGGAAAATAGGAGGAGGAAGGAGTGTTAGGTGTGTTCGCCGCCTTGAGTTATTTATAAAAATAATAAAGGCAGGATAAAAATAAAATTAAATAAATAAAAAAATAAATAAATACCAGCTTCCCACATCATTCTTAGCATTTGTGCCATCTAAAAACTGAGATCAGCACTTTTAGAGATCCTACTTTCTTGTATTGCACCACAGATGCATATTTTCAGATCCTAGTGACCCATGTGGCATCCTGAAGCCTTGGCCGAGCACTCCACAACCTGCTATGTAATTGTAATGTTTAATGTGATAGAAGGGGGAAAAAACTATTAAATGCATAAGGAAAGCTGACATTTACTATTATTCTCTACTATTGGCTTACATTACATTAATCTAAGTTTAATCAAATTTAGTTTTTGCCTTGTCCCAGTATCTATTCTTGCCTGAACCTTGTTTCAAAGTGCAACTGCCAAAATACTACTGCCAAATGTGTCTCAGCCCCAAAAAACTTGCACTATGCTATTTTCCAGGGTTACATGGAAAACAATGGTCCACATGTTTTCTTCTAAGAGCTCAATACCTCATGAAACAGAAGAGTTAGGGATTTTCTCAGGAGTGAAACCTATTACCCAGCCAGCAAGATTAAAACACTGTTATCCAAATTGTAAAATCCAAATTGTACAATAACAATTCAACCTGGATGACTGAGAACCTTCATAGACATATTATCCAAATTCTTTTCTGCTCCTCAGATCATGGTTTGGCTCTGTTTGGATTAAGCCTGTTTTCTAGATCTTGGTTTACTGTTATCTATTTTAATGAGTTCCAACTGGAATTAGGCTATGGATATGTGATATGTAACAGCCCACCTCTATATGCACGATATAGCCACTTCCTTAGTGATGAATGTATACATGGTCAGAAATGTTGCTCTCTGAAAATATGAAGATGTAAATAATTCTGGAGCTTGATAGCAACATTATTCTAGATGGTGGGGTGAACATGGTCTGAACAGTATGCCCTTTCATTTGTATTCCTCTCCAACTGCTTCCAAACTGTCAGACCTATGCTGATATTAAGATATAAAATCTTAAAGGGAACTACATCAAGCTGGGTTTTACAAAATCATCAACAACAGTTTTTGTTCTTTTTAGGGTTTGCTTATTTTTCCTGATTCTATACTTGCCTATTTGTTATATGGATAACCATCTCGGTTAAAGTTGGGATGAAGCAGTGTTGTGCATTTTACATTTGTATTTGATGGAGTCTCAGAAGCTAGACAAATAGGGGATGGACTGAGCATTCTTTATATGGCTGGCAATTCAATGCTATAGATGCCTGTAGCTCTGATGGTGCAACCTGCTGCCACTCATAGGCCTGAATTTTCTCACATTTTGCACTTCTCCTAGTGCCACCTCTTCATTCATAATGGTTGCCATCAAATATATGAAGGAAATGACATTTTGAAATAACCAGCTTCACCTTTAAATACCATGTAGGTAAATCTCCCACCTGTTCTTTCCAGATTTCAGCACTCTGGAGCTCTCCCTAGTCCTAATATGCATAGTATACTTTTTGCATCTTGGGTATTTTCAAATCCAGTCACTTAGCAAACTCTCCTATGATATCAGTGTTTGGACAATGAAGGATATAGCATAAAGGGGAAATGGAATATGATCAAGAAACAATTCCTCACTCTTATCTATATTCCGAGCCAAGTGAATTATGGGGAGTAATTTGGTGGGTCTGATTTCTGAAGCAGATGCACCTGATCTTCAGCTCTTGCCCCCCAAATCTGGAATGGATGTTGGCCTATTTTGATTCTGTGTACTGTCACCAAATTCTACAAAATAGTCCAAAGGCAAGTTCACTTTCATTTGTATTTTTACAGAACCCTAGCTATTTGGAGTGGCTAGTAAATATAGCTTCTGAATGCAATTGAATTTTTAAAAATGCTTTTGGCAGGAACACTACAGGATAATGTACCATTCCCTTCCAAGACGTTGGGAGAAAAAATATGAATATGGCCATGGATTTGAGAGTATCCCTATTCTCTCTCGCTTAATGTCTGGGGTAACCATCAAACTACTAGAATAGAGCTAATGTAAATTCTGAGTCTGTATGGGAAAGGAGTGGGGACTGTGGTCTTCCACAACCACAATTCCCAGTATTCATAATAACTAGCCATCCTGTCTGGGGCTGCTAAGAGTTGCAATGCAGCAGTGCCTGGAGGGCTACAGGCTGCCTGGTTCAAGTGAAATGATACTTACTTTCATGAAAACATGCACAAACAAAAACATGTGTAATTTAGGACTGAAAGGGAGAGGTAAAAGGAAGTTGTTCTTTCATCCCTAATAGTCTGAGTTGCTAAAAGGTAATCTTTCAAACTAGGGAAATTTCCTTTGAAACACAGCAACATTTTAAAAAAGGGGGGGTGGGGAAAAAACTACAGTGTTTCCTCTAAGGATAGACTTTACCAGCTCAAATCAGCTCAGATAATACTAGACTTTTACCCATAATTCCTTATATTATAGTATAGCTCTTTATAGTTTAATAAGTTTCCACACTGTTGTGACACCTGACAGATACTGTCTACATTGGTGGGTGAACCAAGGTGTGAACAATGCATTGTTGACTGTTACAAATACCTGTCAATTTTAAAGTGACAATTCTACTTATGCTAACTTAGAAAAATGTAATACACCCATTCTGTGAGTATTTTGAAAAGAAATGAGGAGCCATTTGAGATGTGCTTATACAGTTAGAACAAAACCTTTACACTAAAGCTTTAGTGTAATGCAATAAATGATAATAGAAAGGATGGATAAATAAGTATAGGACCTGATTGACAACGATTGTGTGAAAAATTATAAATGCATATGCAAAACTCATTAGTTCACTCACTAGTTAACTCACCTGGAGTTAACTTTTAATCTTTTGCTGTCCCTGAAAAGTTCTCCTGCTAATTCAAATGCATGAAGGGGTTAGCTGTGTTACAATTTGAAATACAATATTCATACCTCAGCAGCTGGCAGCTCCTGGCTGAACTTGTCTGTGTGTGGAAGTTAAGCAGAGTTGGGCCTTGTTAGTACTTTAATGGGGACTATTAAGGATTCCAGGGTGGTAGGCTAGATTGAAAAGTCAGAAATCTTCCCAGGATCCCAGCAATGGCAAACCATTTCTATACCACTGCCAAGGAAAGACCATGTAGTCATCAGGAATCAAGCGTGACTTGAAGGATATTTTACTTTTTATTATGTTCATAGAATTCCTGATTTAAACGCAAAATATATTTCAACACTTTGAGACTTGACAGTAGGGATAAGTATTTTGTGGAGACCTAGTGATGTTACCTGGTCGGGTAATGAAATGTCTGCAAGCAAACAACCAAGCTCAGACAGCACCAAGGACTCCACAGTTCAACCCTGAGCTACATATATTTTCTTCTATTGGATAAGTATTTTGTTCATTGTTTGATTAAAAACATAAACCAACAGAGATATTGTGCAATAACTATTTAAGATAACCTAAAACTCAAATTGAGAAAACAGGAAGCAATATCCATCTGGATAAAATTCTTTACAAATTTAGCTTTTTAAAAATCTGGATTTAAATTAATACTTCACCAAAATATGTCTTCCAGTTCCCTGAAAATATTTTTTCCCAATGAAAAAGGTTTATGCTTGTCAACCTCATTCACTGACTGCTTTCACAGGCAAACAACACAGTGCCACAGATTTCTTAAGCTTCTTCTGAGTGAATGGAAGCTGCCGTAAGATTATGTGAGGTTAAGTCAATGGCTCAACTCTTATATTGAACCCAGTTTGGTCCATAACCTGATTATTCCCTGGAAACTGTCCAAACCAAATTTCTGAGGACAGTCCTTCAGATCCCTAGTATGTCCCAAATTCCATCTACCAGCTGGTGGCTGGCCTACTCAAGATAAAGACTCATGTGAACTTTAATCTTTGGTTAAAGCTTAGCTTTTGTCCAATTGACTGACTTCTTTAATCAACTATGATAAATACTATTTGATCGGGAAGCAGATTGTATTTAATTAAAGTCCTGAACTTATTATCTCTTTCCAAAGTTTTTGCTGTCTATGGATTATGATCGTGCCAGTGTTTTTCTTCATGAGTCCTGGATGTAGAATGCCAAAAAATATTGAATCTAGTTCCTAAAAATATTAGGACCTGGAGCCTTAGGCTGAATCAGTGTTTGCAACCAACCAATTATCTCACCAGTTTGGAAGTGTTGCCTAACCATTGCAGAGCTGTCCTTGGACTCAGTACAACATCTTCCCACCTGCTCCGCTGAAGGCAGATTTAACAATATCCTATACAGGGAGCACTCTTGTCATTGTGGATCAAGGGCAATTGAAACATTTGGGCATATCCTGATAAACAGAGCATTTTATAGGGTTGTACATAGTAAACGTAGTATGTCCCCATGGGCAAACTCTCCAGGTCAGCCAGATAAGTTCATGTTCTCCCTTTTATTTGCCAACAGGCAGTGTGCCACAACCTATAAGATAGCAACATTTTGCACAGCAGCATGTAGGGTGTGCAACAGGTAATAAGGTATCACCAGCAAAACTGGCTATCCATCTCCCAACAGTTGTAGCAAATAATCCTCTTTCGTTTATATTAGTATTTGTTTTATTATGCATTGTTTATTATTAAATTAAATGAAGGATTAAATTAAATCACCGTTCTGTTTTGCTGATGGGGTTTCTTCCAGCACCTCCAATAAGGCAGATGAGGCCCCAAAAGTAATCCAAAGCAGCACCAAAGTTTTGTTTCACTCTTTAGAAGGGAAGGAACACAGAGAGGACCGCTGAGGAGACACGTGACAAAATGTGCGTTGTGATGTCACAATGCAAACTTTCTGATATGTTTTCTTAAAGACAACAGTTTCCCATTTAATACCCATGGCAACTGAGAAAATGGACATCATTAATGATCTCGCAGACAAATTGAGGCAGAAAAACTATTTTAAAAAGACTTCACCTTTAAATCAAAAGAGATCAGTTACTAGACCTATAAACATGTAAATCGTTTTGCTGACCCTATATGCTGAGAATATTCCCCAATAATGGCACGTTCTTTAACAGCTTTACAGTTCCCTGTGCATTTGAAAGGGCTGATTTCTTATATGATCGTATGTTTCTATTTGCTTCTAAAATACCAAGGGATGCTTGAAATATTTATCTAAGAAACTGCTTCAGTTCACAATGCACTGTTTGGTTGGCTTGGAAGCATATACTGCAAATATGAGAGGCTGGGAATCACTGGATCCACCCCATAGATCCTCTACTCAATCCTGTGTAGCAGTTCACCTTCGGGGGGGGGGGGGGGGAGGTACTATTGAGATGAATGAGACCTTTGTTCTAAGTCTAGTTGTTGGTGGGAAGAGTGATAACTTCCAATCTTAGTCCAACACCTTAACCATCATACCACTTTTTCTGGCTCTGTAGTATCTTAAGCGGTATAAAGTTCTGGGTGTCATGACCTGCAAGAGTTGCAGTAGTCTCTTGAGTCAGGCTCTGAAAACATCTGTGGACTGTTTCTGAAATCACTTACATCCATTTCTGCAACAATGTTAAGGTATGCTGTGAAGCCATTCATTTGCAAAAACTATGTCTGTGATTTGCAAAGTCATTAGAACATACAGTATGATTTGCTCTCAAAAGAAATACTCATTGGTATCACCATGTCCTTTTTCAAAAGTCCTCTCACCCTTAACTACAAAGAGAAGCTGCAGAATGATGTACTTTTTTACCATTGTTATATGCAGTGGTCTTAGAAGAGCATTCTGCCCTTCGTGCATGTCCTTCCTTACAGTGAGGGACTCCAGAGCCTTTCAGCTGGCCTGTCCACTTTAGAGGTTTCTCTGAGTAGCTGGGGCCTTCTGCAGCAGCATGAAGACTCCTTGGTCCTGATCCTAGCTTATGATCAGTTTGGTGTTCCTTATCAGCTCTACTACTCTTCCAAGGTTAAAATAATTTCCATCTATGTATTTCAGGACAAAGCCTTGCCCAAAATGCCCAAACCAGCTTCTCTGTCAGGGTTCCATTTATCGTTCCATTTCCAAACTTACAAGTCATCTGCTCTCTCATGCAGCCACTGTATATAAGCCTCAGGATTCTCCAGGATTCTCTGTTCTTTGGTAAAAGCAAGCACCCTCTTGATTCAGGTTTCTCTTGGGCATAAAATAATTAGGTTTTCCAAGTTAAGGAAATGGTCATACTTAACGATAGTAGCAGCAAAAATACCCAATTTAATTATATCCCAACTATGACCCCAGGTCATAAAAGGCAAGTCCTAGGGCCATCTGCAAAGTGGGTCAAAAAAGTCAAAGATGGTGGCTGCCTCTGTGTGATTGAAGCAAGACCCCTTTCCCTGTATGTCACCCATCACATGTAAAAAAGGGACAGGGCTTTAATTGCATAGTCGCAGCTACCATCTTGACTTTTTTTTACTCATCCCTGGAGAGCCCATACTAGAATTTATCTTTCTTCTGCATTAAACTTGATAGTAATTCTGTAGTAAGAGGACCTCTACTTCCATTAAAGCCTGTAGTGGCTTGCTTAGTTACAGTAACTAACACCCTTTGTGATAGGCTGACCATATTTCCTTGAGGCAAAAATGGGACATTGGGATGGCAAAGCAGGATGGGGTGTTATGTAATATTCCGTATTCATGAAAAAGACGGGTCCCCACACCCCGGTCCGTGTGATTGGCTCCCGCCTGCAAACCCCACCCCGGGTCCACACGATTGGCTCCCGCCTAGCCAATCACCCTCCTCTCCACCTCTCTGCCCTCCTTTGCTGCGTGCTGACAGGCAGGAGGGCTTCCTCTTCCGGGCTGCCTCCAATCGGCAGCTCCGGCTCGGATCCTCCTTCCACGCCATTCCCACAGGGTTTAAAAAATGGGACAAAATTGAGATTTTTATCAAAACGACGGGACGGTTGAAAAATGCTAAAAAAAGTGACTGTCCCGTTCAAAATGGGACATATGGTCAGCCTACTTTGTGCCTAAGGCAGGACTAGAACTGACGGCCTCACAATTTCTAGCCCGTTGCTTTAACTACTACACCAAACTGGCTCTCAATATCCCACACACTGTATAACTAATCTATAGTTATATCTATATCTTTATAGAGAAAGGGACACCACTAGCTAAAACAGGATAAGCCAACCAGGGTTTATGGCCTTCTGTAAATCCCAGGCCCTTTTTTCAAGCCCCACCAAGGTCCCATGGCCAAAATTGCACAGCAAACGAAAGAAATTCAGGGGCACATTTGTGCAGGTGTGTGCTTGTTTTCAATGCCCTTCCTCAAAGTGGAATAGGTGCATTAAGAGACCTTATATCCCCTGGAAACTGGAAAAAAAATAGAATTAAAACCATAGCAGCAAAGAGATTGTCTAGCTTTGCGAGAAGGAATTAATGAAAAAGAGGGATGTTTATTTCCCACTCTAGGGTTAAAATAGTTTTTCCCCCTCCCTTATTAGGACAAGAGGAATATGGAACTATTGCTAGAGACAAGCAGGAAGTTTTCTCAGCTTTTTTTTTTGTTTTGTTAGGCTGGCATACTTCCTACCCAGATCATTCGACGGGGCACTAGCGTTTCTCCTAATCTTTTGCACTTGGTGTCCCACCAAGGATTGCAACTGAAGGATTGCACTGACCCTCGAACGGTGCGCTGGGAGGGACACGCTCCAAAAGGAGGGGATGGGGCCTTGTGGAAAGCTCAGATTGCTTTGATGTACATTTAATGGGTGCCATAGATAATATTACTGCCCAGTCCTGAAGATAATGATTTCCCCCTTCCGTCATGTTGAAAAGGATAATTGGCTAACCCTTTCTGGAGGTCTTTGCAGGGGACCACCAAGGAGGTTGCATGTTATAAACCATGGATCAGTTGCTCTTTGGATTTAAAGGCAAAAAGATACTTCTAAGAGCAGGTTTAGAAGCTTCCTCGTACCTCGTGATCCAAAGAGCTGCACAGCCATAGTGTACTGCTCTCATATCCTTCCTTCCTCCCTCCCTCCTTTCCTCCCTTCCTTCTTTCCCCTCTTCCTCCTTCCCTTCTCCCTCTTCTTCCTTCCTTCCTTCTCTCCCCTTCTTCCTTCCTTCCTCCCGTTTCCTCCCCCTTCCTTCCTTCTGTCCTTCCTTCTCCTCTTCCTCCTTCCCTCCTCCCCCTCTTCTTCCTTCCTTCTCTCCCTTTCCTTCCTTCCTTCCTTCCTTCCTTCCTTCCTTCCTTCCTTCCCTCCTTCTCCTCTTCCTCCTCCCCTCCCCCCTCCCCCCTTCCTTCCTTCCTTCCTTCCTCCCTCCCTCCCTCCCTCCCTCCCTGTATCTACAGCACACTGTTCCTGATCTATAGCGGCTTCCCAAGCCTCCCTCCTTGGGAGTTAAAGCCAATTCTTTCTCCTCGCCTGACATTTCTGCAAGGGATTAAAGACAGGGAAGCAGAAGGCAGCCCGAGCAGCAGTGAGAATAAGTGGGGGATAAAAGTGACGTTTGTACTCCCGCAGTTAATCTCGGCTCCTATACAACTTCCCCAGTCCCGTGGTCGGATGCAAACCCCGGATGGCACCGGCATGAAAAGCCCCGCTTGGATAGGCTGACCATATTTCTTTGAGGTAAAAAACGACCCTGGAGAAAGTGGGTGCGTATACGCGCGCGCTTCGCCGCAGGAACTTTCAATAATGGGACAAAATGGGTATTTTTATTAAAATGATGGGAAGCTCCAGAATTGTTTAAAAAATGGGACTGTCCCGTTCAAAACGGGACGTATGGTCAGCCTAGTGTGTGTGTGTGTGCGCGCGCGATTACGCTGAGCAAGTAATCTGCGTGCACACACACACACACACACACCCTCTTCCCACAACCTTCCCGTGCCTGCTTTCCCTGGCCTCACCACTGCTGGGCAGACAATCTCAGGATCAGGTAAGGAGGCAGGAACCTGGACTATGGTGCTGCTTCTGCTGCTAGGATCGCACGTGGCAACTGGGCTTCCAGTTGCCGCGCTGATAGGGCCTCTTCCGGGCTGCCTCCAATGGCAAGTCCGGCTCCAGTCCTCCTTCCTGTCTTCCTGTCCTCCTTCCCGCTGGGTTTAAAAAAGGGACAAAATGGAGATTTTGATCAAAACGACGGGACGGTTGAAAAATGCTAAAATAACGGGACTGTCCCGTTCAAAACAGGACGTATGGTCACCCTACTTTGTGAGAACCTGGCTAGAGGGAGTGCAGCCCTCCTACTCCTACCAGACCTTTTGGTGGTATTGATACCATTGACCGTGTGATCTTCTGAACTACCTGGAATGGTTGGGGGCTGAGCACAATGGCTGGGTAGGGGAGGGACAGCCATGTCCATGAGAGGTCCAATGTATCACTGGACTCAAATCTTTCCATGTTATTTAACATTACATGAAACCACTAGGAGAACAACCACTATTGATTTGGCTGGACAGGAAATGCTGTCAAAGTCCTGATCCAGTTCCTGGAGGTTGCAAGAACCCAGGTATGTATGTATGTATGTATGTATGTATGTATGTATGTATGTATGTATTTTTATTTTATTTTATTTTATTTTATTTTATTTTATTTTATTTTATTTTATTTTATTTTATTTTATTTTATTATTTTATTTTATTTTATTTTATTTTATTTTATTTTATTTTATTTTATTTTATTTTATTTTATTTTATTTTATTTCTATAACCGCCCATCTCCCCCCATGGGGAACTCTGGGCGGTTCACAATAACAAGTTAAAATAAGGTTTAAAATCTCAATTATACAATAAATATAAATTAAATTGAAAATCCAGATGGTAATGGAATAATTAAAAGAAGGACAGTTATAAAATTAGGGGATTAGCCACCCCCATGAGGAACTATCCCTTCCTCCTTCCCATGCCAGGCGGCAGAACCAGGTCTTCAGCTCTTTCCTAAGGGTCGGGAGGGAGGGGATCTGTCTCAACTCTATTAGATATATAGATTATATGTTATATAGATCTATCAACTCATATCTAGGTATGTCAAAGCAACTAAAATTAAATCTGTGTTGCTGCTTTTTGGTGATCAATATGGCTTGATTCTAGTTCCATCTTTAAGTCTGGATGGGGTTGCATGCACTGAAGGAGCAAGTCTGGCTTCTGCCAGAGCAGCAGGTGAAGGCTGTAGCCAGGAACACGTTTGTCAAGCTTTGTCCGCTACACCAGTTGTGGGCCTTTGGGGACTAGGCGCCTGATGGCAGTGACTCTCACCCTCATCATCTCATGATTAGACTACTGCAGTGCCCTCTACGTGAGGGTGATTTCAAAGGAGACCTGAAACTACAATTAGTCCAGAACGTTGGAGCCAATCTGCTAGCTTGGGGAAATAGATTTAGCAGTATGAACTGATGACAGGGCACTGCACTGATTACTGGTCTAATGTACTCGGTCCTGTGAGGTAGACCAGATCAGGAAACTGACTCCACAGGAAGACTAGAACTATGCTTTAACAAAATCTTGCAAGTCTGCCTGTATTTTCCCTTCCCTCCCTCTTATACCCCTAGGAGTTGGGGGGAGCCAGTCTGAGTTTCTTTACAATACTTTCCTGCCTCCTCCCTGCCACAATAGCTGGCTGGGGAATTCTGGGAGTTGAAGTCCAATCATCTTAAAGTTGAGGGGGCTGAGAAACACTGCCATAGATGATGCTCTGAAGTAATATACCCTCCACCTTTGTCAATTGACCATGCTGCTCTATAGAAAAGAAGACGGTATTTCTCTTAGTGGATAGTTCCCTAGAAAACTTTTTAAAAGTTGCAAAATTTTGCACAATCATGATGGCTGTGAGGAGAGTTTCAATAGGATTTGATAGATCACTTTCATGTTAGAAGGCTATTAACTATTTATTTTACAATTTTAATATAACAGCTTTACTGATATGCTCTGCTATATTGGGTATCATACTGTATGGAACTTTGGTCTAGGGCAGTGGTCAGCAAACCGCGGCTCACGAGCCACATGCGGCTCTTTGGCCCCTTGAGTGTGGCTCTTCCACATTGCAGGCGCAATGGCAGGCATGCTGGGCGTGGCGGCGAGCATGCTGGGCATGGCAGCCGGTGTGGCAGCAGGCATGGTGGGCATGGCGGGGGCAGGTGCGGAGGCGGGCATGGTGGCCGTGGCAGCGGCAGGTGCAGTGGCGGATGTGGCGGGGGCAGGCACGGCAGCGGGCATGGTGTGCATGGTGGTGGGCATGGCGGCGGCGGGCACTGCAGTGGGCGTGGCGGGCATGGTGGCAGCAGGCCCTAAGTGTGCATGATTGGCTCCCGCCCGCAAACCCCGCTCCCTTCCGCGCAATTGGCTCCCGCCCGCAAACCCCGCCCCCTTCCACGCGATTGGCTCCCGCCTGCAAACCTCGCCCCCTTCCACGCGATTGGCTCCCACCCGCAAACCCTGTCCCCTTCCACGCGATTGGCTCCCGCCTGCAAACCCCACCCACTTCCGTGCGATTGGTTCCCACCCTCAAACCCCGCCCCCTGGCCCTCGAGTGATGTTATAAATGTCAAAATGGCCCCTGGCATAAAAAAGTTTGCCGACCACTGGTCTAGGACCATAAATAAATCAAGTAAACAAACAAACAAACAAACATGGATATCACCATAAAATAAATAAAAAAGTCAACAGGAAGAAGCTCAGTTTGAAAGACACTTTATTTCTTGGTTCAGTTTTGTCTTTTTTTGTAGGAATTTTCTTCCCGAAAGAATTCCACTTTCTCTTCCTACTAGGTTCTTCATTTCCCTAGAAAATATGAGCTCCCCCTTCTCTGATGGGTATCATATCTCACTCCAAAGATCAGGACCTCTCTGAGTGTTATCCTTCTGCCAATAGGCAATGATGATTTTACTCAATCATACCCTTGGCAGATAAGCAGGTCTGCCTGCAGATGAGCAGTTTTAATTAGATTGTTGTGAAAAAATAAATACATTGTTGTATCGATACTTCTTAATTGTGTTTTTAAATTATTTGACATTTTATTTTAATTGTTAGCTACCCAGAGAGTCATTCTTTGTCAAATAGTTTGCATAAATACACTAAAACCATAGGAAGGCACAGGAGACAGGTTTCATACACATGCATATGCTTTTTCATATACGATTGGACAGAAATTTGGGCTGATGTCATGGAGATGACAACAGATCAGAAGAGGATCCATATCAGAATCAGAAAGGGCAATTGGGTTGGTAGTTTGGGTACATAATTTTGATACATTTTTTTTCTAGTTACCACACCATCCTTGAAGAGTTTATGGACTTCAGATCAGTGAGAACCTAAGAGCAGTAGAGTAATTAGGAAAGACGAAGAGTTGTTCTGCAAATGCATTCTGGTTGTCCTGAAACAAGCCTCAGTGAATGTACTTCTGAGTAGACATATACAGGGCTGTGCTGCTTATCAGTTTGTTTCTTTTGTATTTCTGGCTCAATAAGGAGGAAAAGGATTCAACTTCTCCAGGCTGCTCTGATCTGAAGTATCAGTTGACAATCTCCCCCACCCACCCACCCACCCCGCCTCATGGAGAAATGATTTTCACACATTCCTTTCACACACCAGTGCTCACCATTATAGTGCCATCATGACAAACGTTGCCTAAAGGTCTTAGAACAGTTTATGTAATTATATGATTCATATGCACTAAGAAATATTTGGGATTGTCTTACTGATTAGAGAAAACCTAATGAATTCACCAAGTCAGCCTGAACAATGTTGCTGTTTTCTAAAGCACAATCCCAGCTGCTGAAAGCATATATGTATGAAACAAAGTTCTTAAATGGATATGCCATCTATATTTTCATGTTCAAATTTCTCATTTTCTGAGTTTTTTTTTTAAAAAAACATTATCTCTATGTAGTAATGTTACTAGCTCCATGTGGCATCGTGTGGTATATTTACCCTACCATACAAAAGTATTAAGAGATCACTGTTCATGCCAGGTAAAAAATATTAAGGACATCTTCAAAACAGATAAAAATTCAATTTAGAAGGCATTTCTAAGGAAACTATGCCAGTGCTTGTGTGAAAAACATAGCCACCTACAAATCCATCATTGATCTTACAGTGGTGTGACAAGTTTAAAATTCTGGATCTTTGAATACCTCTGTCAAATAATTCCAAGTATAGCTTTGCATGAAAGGGGAAAAACCAAAAAAAGTTAAAATAAATAAAATAGTTTATGATATTGTTGTTGATTATGATGGGGCGGCGATACTGAGAATAATCAGCAGAGACCAAAAAAACACACCCCAAAACCTAAATTTAAAGACTGTAGAAAATAAAAGCATTTTGTGCCAAAATGCTATCAAAGTAGCCACCAGACAAATCTACTTGAGAACGCAAAAGCCACCATCAGAAAGGTCTTTCGCTACTTATAACTCCCTGTCACTTTCACAAAGAGCTGGTACTCCAAGTCCGTCTTTCACATACCTTTATGCCAGAATGTGAAAGCCCTTATAGGTCAAAGCCATTCCTTTGTGTATAATGTTAATGCATCCATGTGGAGCTGACCTGGTAAGGAAATGTCCCTCAATCAATCCACATTGAGTGGAGCAATAACATACGTAGTAAATGTGGGTTAAATGAAAACTAAGTGAATGCTGAATGGCAACTATATAACCCAAGGCCAAACGATCTACTGGTTGAGTTACAGTATTCTCAGAATGCCTTTCTTTTTTCTATATAGTAAATTTTATTAGGTTTCAAGAGAAGAATAAAAACTACCAAAAAAAAAAAACTACAAAGAAAAAAAGAAAAAACTAAAAAAGTGTAGAAACACAAGAGAATTTTTTTTCAAATTTACAAAAAGTTGTAGCTTCTGACTTTTAACAGCAAGGATATACAAAAATTTCCATAATCAATCTCTCACTCTATATTAAACCAAAACACTATATTATTTCTATAAGTCATTCCACTTTAACACATAATAAAAATCACTAAGTACAGTTACTTCTCCCCCTTATATTAAAATAAAGGGAAAAAAGTTCATATAAACCTCCTAAACATCTTTCTCCCCTCCAAAAGATAAAACATATATTGAATTATTCCCTCCCTACCACTATTCTATATATTTCTGTCTACTATAATAAGAATCAAATTAAAAAGCACATAATTGTCTGCTATTATACTTAATAGTAAAATTTTAATAATCCCAATCTTAATAAACCCAAAAAACAAAGACAATTCAAAACAGTAATTCCATATCTTTAAAAGGGAATAACATCAATCAAATCCTTAAAGCAAACCAGATAAACATTCTTTAACCCTAATACCAGCATTCCACCAGGAGATCGATTTTACTTATGGCTTGCAGATCACTCTCTCCCTTAGATTTCTCCAATTCCATTATCCAATCTTCATCCAGCATCTCGATAAAAATCCCAATCTCAGTCTTAAAAAAAACCTTTCTATTGCTCTTAAATTCCTCAATTTCATCTACCACATCCCCAACCTGATGGCACATTTTAGATCTCATATTTTCCACAATGTCCTGGATATCTTGCATAAAAGTTTGATAGAAGTCAGAAGAAATCTGTTTAAAATCCTGGTGAAAGTCAGAAAGAATCTGTTTGAAATCCTCCATGTCTCACACAGTAAATTATGGCGCCCCCTAGGAGTTTAACCAATGAAAATCGAGGATATGGAAGAGTTCCAAAGTGTGTTTCCATAAGCGAAAGTGGGATATGCAGACAGTTCCCCAGGGAAAGTAGAAGCAGAAAACTGAAAGTTCAAAACAGCCGATTCAACATGTAGGAAAACACTAATATCTTCAAATTTAGTACAAAAATAATAACAGGAAGACAATTGTTTACTCTCAATCTTTGGAATTTCCTTTGGAAGGAAAATGAAATCCAAAACGTAAAAAGATTTTTTTTTAAAAAAAAAAAATAGTAATCCCAAAAATAACGTTAAGCACCAAGAGAACCAGCTTCTTCCTTGCTGTAGAAAGCCTCTCTTGGGGTACATATACTTAAAAAAAAATACAAATTGGTGATTTAGAAATGGGGTGGCCGGTCTTAGTGCCCCTTTAAGGCTACAGCGTGGCTTGGAAAATGATGAAGTCCCCGCCTCCCAGCTGGCTCTTACCAGTCGAATGCAAAACTCTGTTTGCGATCTTCTGGCTGCAAGCAGCCGTCTGGAGGACAGATGGGATGATTCCAGGTATTCTCCTTGATCCGGATAATGTTTCTGAGCTTCAGGAAAACCTGCCTGAGCCCGAAAAAAGTTACCGTGTTCTCAGCTCATCCCGCTGAACCAGCGAGCACAGCCGTTCAGTCCGCCATTCCCACCAGAAGCCCAGAATGCCTTTCTTAAAACTCAGAAGTGTTTGTATGATGTGGTCCTGATTTCTCTCCTAAGCCAAATGAAGCAGGCATGCATCAATGATGAATCATTCCCCCTTCACCTTTAAAAAAAATAATAAAGATTTGGCAAGCAAATTCCCCAAGGCAATGCAAGGGCAGCAACAATATTTGTGATGTTCTTGACTCTCTGTACTTTAAGAACCAAATAAATGGATTGCTCCGACTTCTCATATAGCTTTCAGGACAACCCCCCACCCCAGAGTCCCCACTCATTCCCTGGACACCAATTCAGGTTTAAACTCTAACTTTATTAGGAATCTAAATTGAATTTACAGCATTGCTTAGCTTGAGCTGAGATGTCTTATCTGACAGTTAAATGCTATAAACCCTGTGAAACCTCACAATGCTTTATGCTCAGAAATGTAACTTAATGTCTTGCAAATGAAGCATGCAATGTAAACAGTTGCCTACCCACAAAACTCAAGTTACAGATTACCATAGATTTTGCTCAGATTCCAGGGTCCTCCTGTGCCCAATGCAACTAGAGCACAAGAATACCCATTACTGGACAAGCTCTGACTCCAAAGGAATGATTTCACCTGCTTGAAATGTCTAGCAATATTTGTTCTATGGATTGTAATGTAGATTGTAGGGCCAGGGCCAGTTCTCAACACAGCTGCTTATAGCTATTTCCTTTGAGCAATTAAATTCTGTTGTGGGACATCCAGACATAGTAATGCTTTTTCCATAAAGTTGCATTGGCATTGTTTTCAAATCATTGGACCCACTCTAATTAGTGTATCACCGAGGGCTCAAACTATGTCTGTCAGTGCTCCAGCTTATGAATCAGGCCAGTTCAGCTATCTGAATGGAGTTAATTGCACACACGTTTCTTGGATTTGGTTGGGTATACAGAAAGTATGACTTAAAATATCACAAGTAAATAAACATGAATCTTTTGTCATCCATCAATTATTTTTATGTGAGTTTTAAGTGCTTGGTGATATTAACATGTAGCTCTACTCCATAACAAAGAAGCTCTTACTTATGTGAATTCTTCCTCCATACATCTACACTTCTGGTTAGGAGTCTGCAACCTTAAAACTTAATGTAAACCAGTGTTTCTCAAACATGGCAACTTTAAGATGTGTGGACTTCCCCATTGTGTCTGGGGAATTCTGCGAGTTGAAGTTCACGCATCTTAAAATTGCTGAGGTTGAGAAACACTGATCTATGGGGTAATAGACAATTCAACAAGATATTAAGGGTGTCCTGCTACACCCTTTAAGCAAGTGCTGACGGGGGAATTCTGGGAGTTGAAGTCCACACATCTTAAAGTTGCCAAGTTTGAGAAACACTGATGTAAACCATATTTGCAACCTAGGGAGTGTTTCTTAGGTGGAACTGAATAAGAAAGAGCTGCCTTCTATTCTTCCTCACATCCAGATTTTTGTTTTCTCTCCAATAATCAGTCAACTTTCAGTTCTCTAAGCAAACTTGGTTTCTTTGAAACTCTGGTTATTCTTCAGTGAAGTAAATCAGTATTTTATTTTCTCCTGAAAATAAAAAGGTGCAACTATTTGAGGCAACAAATTGTTTCTTGTGAATTTTTGTCAAACTGGGAAATGCTATTTTTTCCACCATGCTTAATTAGCCATGTGTTCTTAAAGTATCCAATATATCCCAAGAAATGTGCATTCAGCTGAGCCCCCTTCAGTTAGCTGGCCTGCTGTGATTATTGTAATTCACAAAGAAGGTCATTAGGACAATGAGGAAGATATTAGGAGCAATACCATTTATAGATTCACTGCTTTCATTTTCAGAACTAACAAAACCAGGTGGCTGTATCTGGATATGTCTTTGAAAATGTCCACATGCCTTAGGCGGCTGGAACAATCCATCATGCAAATGGCATGAAATATACAATTTGTGTGATAGCATCATGACACTTGTGATGCAACTTCCCCTTCCCCATAGACACCCACAGACAAGGCTGTTAGCTAGGGCTCAATTATAATTCCTTTCCTTTCCTTTCCTTCCCCTAATCTCCACATAGCCTTATTATGCAAAGAAATGGGAGGCTACAGAGAGAAAGAAACCGGAAAAAAATGCCCTTGGAACTATTTCAAAGCCTAAATGCAGCAGGTAGTGATATCTTGGAACAGTACAAGGGAAATATGGCCTAAATCACCTGCTTTAGCAAGATAAGCCATTGGACTTCTCTAAGCTAAATGTACACCACTGGAATTTGTTTGAAAATGGGGTGACATGAAGACTGAAAATCACAAGGAGGAGGCAGCAATATTTAATCTTCTGCAAGATAACCGTTCAAGATGGACGGATAGAGACACCTGCAGCCTGATAAACGAGTCAATACTGTAGATGGGAGATAGTCATGAAAAACAGATACGGCCAAGTCTGGGATTGTGGTGGTGGATGCCACTGCTTTTTATTGTCAGCCAGTTCGGTGATCTCTGCTGAATAAGCCAAGGTCTGTATTTTGCTAGGCTACTATTCTTAATGGATACAGTCCAGCAAGCTCCATTTCCCACACACAATGGATTGATATGTGCAGTGGGGATCTGGGTTTGCTTTTCCTGAATGTATTCCATACACCACTGCAATCCCAAAATGCAAAATGCTGCTTCTTTTGTTAAAGTAAGAGGAAATGAAAAGCAAGCTGGGATGTCTGCATTGTTTGGAATCAGTAGCCCTGTGGGTTTCCAGTAGTCTGGGAAAAATGGTTTATCATGTTTTGGGAAAACTGGACTAGGGGTTGCCATAAAATTGTATAATGGTAAAAATGTGTATATGTATGTATGTATGTATGTATGTATGTATTTATGTATGTAAGCCGCCTAGAGTCCTCCGTTAGGGAGAGGATAGGCGGGGTATAAATAGCACTATAAATAAATAAATAAAATAAAATATGTGGATGTGAGTGTGTGCTATCAGCCCATGAGTTTGAAATTTTCCCCAAAATAACGTATATGACTCATTGGCTTGCTTACTCGGGATACTGAAATTTGTGCTCAGTTCCTATGTTTCTGAATGAGTCATTGGTCTTATTCAGGAGACTAGCTGAGGTCATTGATTCATAAAGAGAATCCATGGGCAACCTCCTTTATGACATTTAAGCAACGAGTATTTTAATGGTGCAAGGGAGACCAGCAAATCATATAGAGATGAGACATGCTTCTTAGGGGCTCCACAATTCAATAATGATTTTTCTCATAACACAGTGGTTCAACTTGGCACAGCCTTACTATCCAGTACCCATTGAAAAACTACAGGTACAGGTACCTCACAGGGGGAAGCTATTGAAAGCTACACCTAAGTCCATTTCCCCAGTTATTCTCCAGAATGCATAATGAAATCCATATACTGCAATCAAACTCAGTGATATAAGTAGCTCTGGGTGATTTTTATTGTGATATTCACTTGAAAGAACTAAGACTAGCATTCTTGGATAAGCAAATGATCAACTCCCATCAACCTGGACAGATCAGTCCATGGAATATTCCAGGAATGTTCCAGGAATATTCCAGGAATTCTACATCATCCTGTGTATCATTTTCAGGGGCATTCTAGTCCTCATTTTTAAGTGCGGTTGCTGAGCACAGCAATGCTGAAGCTTGAAAGGGTAATCTGGTTACTTTTAAAATGGAAAATAGATAAAAGAATAATCTTTAGGCCAGGGATCCCCAACCTGTGGGCCACGGCCCAATAGTGGGCCGGGGCCTGTTAGGAAGTGGGTCGCACAGCAGGAGGTGAGTGGTGGTGACAGGAATGAGCCTGTCCCTGCCACCATGAGTCAGAGGAAGAACAGCCGGCAGCAGGAAGAGGCTGGGAAGGTGCAAAGGCAGAGCCTGAGCCGGAGCAGCTGATTGGTGGGGACCCTGAAGGGGAAACACCTCCACCTATCAGCGCATGGCAAAGAAGCGTGGAGAGGTGGGCCCGATTAGCCCCCGCTCGGAAACCCGCCCCCCTGCCCGCAAGATTGGCTCCTGCCTGCAAACCCCACCCCCCAGTCCGTGGAAAAATTGTCTTCCACGGAACCGGTCCCTGGTGCCAAAAAGGTTGGGGAGCCCTGCTTTAGGCCATCCATCCAAGTGTTCATTCACTCCCTTCAAATGTATAAAAGAACCAAAGCCTAGATCACATATTTCTGCTTAGTAGCTCAAGGTTTCATTCATACTCTGGTGCAAAATATTGTTATAGTTCCAGATTGATGGGCATATTGAATTCAATAGGCCATCTCCTCTTAACCGGGGTTCTTGGTTTTTTGCCATGATTTCAGTGATATTAAATCACAGTTACATCTATAGCATCAGAGAATTTTCCAGCCCTGTCCATGATATTTGCTTCACATCAGTAGTGAAGTGTCAAAGTGTCAGAGACAGAAACTGTTTTGAGAAACTCCTCAAAACGTAAAATGCAAATAGTTCAGACCTATTTATGTTTTTTCATTTATTGCAGTGTAACACCTACATAATCAGGACCAACATACAATGAGAATACAGAGCCTGATCTTTTCTTAAGCTCTTTCATTTCAAGAAAATCACACAGAATATACACCTACATGGGTAAGAGAGGTTTTTTAAAAATCAATTAGAGCATTGAATTAAAAGAGAAAAAAAACTATACGAAAAGATATATATGTGGATATATTTAATGAAAGTGATTTGAAGGGACATATTAGACTTCGAACAAAATCCACATTAAGTTTGCACTCCAATAATTAAAAGTGGAAGTGGAAATTCAGAAAGTCTTTTTTTAATTAGCAATTAATGGGAGAGAAAAGCCTATGCCTAACTGTAAAATGAATGTGAATATTTTATAAACTTTCATAGGATCAGCCTATATATATATATATATATATATATATATATATATATATATATATATATGCATGCAATACACATTATTTTTTCCACTGTACTCTGTACGCTTGAATCACTGGGTGAACAGGGCAGCATGGACACTAATGTTGATAATTCATATCATTTTATCTGATAGATCAGAAGACAGTGTGGCCGGCTGCGTAAATTCATATTTTGGCACTCTTTAAAAAGTGGATTATTATTGACCCAATAGACCATAACAGCTCCAAAGAAGCCATTACTGTATATTGTGTAAATCCTTCAAGGCACATGTTTTATTGACCCTTTAGAGCCGTCATGGTCTCTCTTGTCAATCGAGTTTCCACACATGCATAAGAGGTTTGTGCACCCAAATCCTGATGAAACTGTAATTATATGATTAATGCATGCTCTAATTGCTCAGTTGGAGTCCTATCCAGTGTTTAAAAATCATTTTTTAATACTTTTTCTATTTCAAAAGCACCCATTTTGGGATCTGCTTAGATAGGATCTTGGAGAACGGGGGGGGCGATGGGAAATGATGAGGGCCTTTTGAAGCAAATTTTTATCAGGGATAATGTAAGGGAATATACCCTCAAAGCAGCATATATAAATTGGTAATGAACTAGCATGAGTGGTCAAGGTATTAAAAATGTCAATTTCCCCTTTCTGTTCTGAAAATGAAGCATTTCAGATTTCCACATTATAAGCCAGAATTAATATGAACACGATAAACCCCACTGATACATGAATAGACCAAAATCAACATCAGAATCAGAAGTTTCCAGAAGAATCAAAAGTCAGGCTCCATTAAGCTTCATTCAGGCATTCTAAAAACATGCTGGAGAGGAAAAAGAAGACTGCTGGTTCAACCCAGATTCAGCTCCAGGTCCACATTTATTCATGTTATTCCTTATAAAGTTTGCAGACAACCTTCTGCCTTCACAGTTTTATGAACAGGATCTATGCATAGGGCAGAGGTAAACTTTTTGAACCCCTGGGAATATCTTGAATTTTGCAAGATGTGGTAGGCATGGTCACAAAATGGCTACCATGGAGATATGGCCATTTGCATGAACACCAGTTTACCATAAAACAAAATAGTGAGGTAGCTCACTGAGAATGCTTCTTCCAGTCTCCAGCTTGGGATGTTGTCTTTTTTGTGACTTAGCTTTCTTGGTATCTTTTTGGGTTGGTAAGCAAATTTCCAACTGCCCACTATTTACACTGTCTAAGACTGCTTTATACAGAAGGCAGGATTCTTGCACTTAAAGATGATGCTGGAAACTGGGGGTTTTCAACAAGCCAGATTCACATGCATTATCGTTTTTAAAGCGAAAGACACTTAAAAAAAAACAAAAAATAGATAAAGTAGGTATCCAGCTGAATATCCAGGAAAAAATACTACGGACTTTACCATCCATGGACACCACAATGCACAGATGTTACAATAAATTTGTTCAGGGCACAGCACATCCACACATGTACATGTAGGGTTTAGATTTTCTGAGTTGCATTTTATAATACAATAAGTGGGAATATACCTCTGCATTTGGATGATTGTGAGAATAGGGTTAAGAACTTGTATGAACCCCCTCCTTCCAAAGGGAAAAAAGTCTGGGCCAAGGACAGGCCTACATCAGGAAAAAATTAAATAGAGAGCGAAAGGGAAAATCCATTGATTTAAAGCAATCCAAACCAAGACTTTTCCCAATGGTCATCAGGGTCATGGCTGTTTATTCAGAGTACAAAAGCTGTCCAGATGAATCTTATTTCAGTACTGACAGCAAGATATCAACCTCCTCAATAACAGAAGGGAAGAGTAGACTAGTCTAGAACTTTGTGTAAAACATGCACCCATCTCCAACACCACCTCACTTTCTCTTCTGGTAGGATCTCAATTCTTTCAAATGCAACATATAATCTAGGACTTGGTCTGTCTGGAGATATGTGTTGTAACTATCATTTATGATGGTACTAGTTCCCTTGAAGTCTTTGAACATTTCCAGGCACATCTCTGTGCTTTGTGCTGCCAATTTTGTTTTTAAATATTAGTGAGTGAAATTATTGAAAGCTGTGCATAACATAATGTTGCTCCTGGAATGAGTCCTTTGTTGGCAACATGCTTGGAGATGGCTGTGCATGTTGTAACCGAGGAACATAGGAACATAAAATGCTAAACATGGAATTCCATGAAACAGCATAAAAAGAATAGTCTTTCAGTCAAATGCATAAAGTATTATCCCAGGATGGATAGGGCATTGGAAGAAAATAAACAGAGAGGTCAGAGGAAAATGAAATGCAGTAGTATGGGTAATGGTGATTACTTTCTTGGTAATATCCATTCACACAGTAGTTGCTAAGTGTAACATGAGCATTTTTGTCTGGGCAAGCTGATAAGAAACCCAGATCTCTGCTCAGTCCATGAGAAACAGTGTCAAATCTTTTAAGGAATTCTAGCTCCATTTTGCAATGAAGTTGGGCTTTGTGATTACTTTGCTCAAATTTAGTAGACAAGATCAAATTTAAAAAAAACTTGTAATGGATCAATTTTGGAATCTCACATATCACTCTTGCTTTTCTGTGAATCAGGTACGGGCAGTTAATTGTATGTAGTTTCTGCACTCCTGTTGGAACTTGGTTTGTTTTGTGATAATTGTTTTGGGACACGGTGGCTCAACAGGTTAAACTGCTGAGCTGTAGGCTGCAGATCAGAAGGTCTGCAGTTCGAACCCCGTGCAATGAGGTGAGCTCTCGTTGCTAGTCCCAGCTCCTGTCAACCCAACAGTTCGAAAGCTTTGCAAGTAGATAAATGGGTACCACCTTAAGTGGGCTAATTTGCTGGCGTCCTGTCAGGAAGTCGGCACCACCGGAGGAAAGGATTGGAGGAAGATCGAATGGCGGCGGTGACGACAGACCCGGATGCAACAGCTACAGGACGTCAGCAGCCGGCTCAAGGCATCCTGGGAATTGTAGTCCAGAGCCTGGAAGAGTCAGTTCCCTTACCCTTACTTATTATATATATATATATATATATATGCATGCTTGTAAGCCACCTAGAGTCCTCCATTAGGGAGGGGATAGATAGGCGGGGTATAAATACCACAATAAATAAATAAATAAAAAAGTGCACCATAAGAAAAAAGTCTGGTTTGTTGAATAAACTGAGGAAATTCCCAGATAATGATGTCTGCATCAGGACAGAAATAGTCTCATTCCGCTTCTGTCCATGTTGTTCAGCAGACTTCTCTGTTAAAAAAAAAAATTTGAAGAGGATACCTTGCTCCTAGTTAGCTGTTTGTCCACAATCCATTCCTTCAAGGAAGTTTGATCTGGAATCCAGAAAGAGAAAATTGAGCTGGCAGGAATGTATTTGGGTGAGAAAGAATTATGTTGCCATGGAACAGGTAGAAGATTGGTAAGAGGTGTACTCAGGTCTTTGGGCCTAGGACCAAGTATATGTCCAAAATTATTTTTTCACAAGAGATTGCCTCAAATTAAAGGTACCTTTGCTGCAGTCACTGCTATTTGCTGGGACTTGCAAAAAAAGCCCTAATACATTAATGAACCTGCACCAAAGGATGTGATTCTTCATTTGAGGAATACACAATAGGATGTGTTTTCTACCCCAAACTGAGGCCACAGTTTTGATGAAATAGTAGTTTGCTACTGTATTTTCCCCCCTGAGAGATGAAACATGGTGACGTCTGCACTGTACTATTGCCAGTTACGATCATTGTTAGATGAGGGCAGGGAAGCAGAACAGAGTTCAATGCCTTGGCACACTATATGCCTGTCACAATTTATTCCAGGTCAGAAATACAGATCACACCTTCTAAGTGTGTTACAAATGCTTGCCTTGACTCTAGCAATTGCTACAGAAAAAGGACTGCTACAGCCCAGCCTCGTGTCAAAGGTATGGAACGTGGCATTCCGTCACTGTGTCCCACTCCCCAGTTTCTGCATCTCAGATCACGGTACTTACTACTTTGAGCTTGACCTTTATCTCTTCAATTGACTCCCAAATGATGTGAAGTCTGAGCACATAGAACTGCATTTGTGCATATTTAATCTTTTTTTCTCTACTTCCCACTCACATCATATTGCCCGTGGTCAAAATTTATATTGGCTGGCATCGATTTTTTTTTAATGGGGCAGCTTCACGGTACCCTATAAAGTGCTGCAGCTGCACTATCAAAAGATAATCATATCACAATGTTAATCATATTATATGTATTAACACAACACACACACACATACATAAACATACACATTCACTCACTCACACACACATACACACACACACACACACACACACACACACACACACTAAGAACAGTATTATCAAGTGATCATTGACAGGCAGAGGAGCTCATCTACACAAAAGTCTGCCTGCCTGCCTACCTACCTACCTACCTACCTACCATCTTTTAAGGAAGAACAAGACAGAACATGCTGAGAACAGAGAAATTTCAGGAAAGGAATACTGGAATCATGCAACCGATTTCAGCAGGTAATTGGACAGTGGAAGGCTAGAACCTGATGTGGGTGATGCTTAACCCTCCTATCAAACTTCATCAGGTACAGCAATAGAGACAGACTCTTCAGGAACTCAACCCCCTCTCCAGTAATAGCAGAAGCTTCACGGACCTGACATGGCCAGATAAGCTCCTTTATTACAGTACAGACAAGATTGCCTACTGTAGAACACAAGAATCACTATCTCTGGACTTTTCGCCATTCTTTTCTGGGCCTTGAGAGATGAAGGTACCTGTTCCATGTTTACATAATGATTCTGTCTGGCCTAAGAATTGTTGATTTTCAGCTTGATTTCCACCTTTCCAGTGTTGGAGATTCTGGCAAATCCAGCATGCCTCATCAGCATATGGGTGGTTGCTCTAGGATGCAAGCTCTCCATGCTTTTGAGGAAGCTGTTTGTGGCCACTCTCACTTTCCCCCCCCCTCTCTCTCCTCCTTCGACTGGGAGCAAAGCACATGGCTGTGTGCTGTTCCATCTTAGGCCATGGATGGGCCTAGGAGATTTTTCCCCCTTTCTACATGCATCTCTTGCCAGCAATGAGGGGCAAGAGTTAACTAAGTTTAGGGAACAGAAAGAAGAAATGGAACATCATTTATCTACCGAAAATGCTGTACCTGCAATGAATAAATGTAAGGACTCTTTTGTACTTACTTTTCATACCTGCCATGTCTTAGTGTGCATTTCTTTATGCTTGGGTGGGCTAAGGGTGTAAAACTAACCTGGATCTCTCTAATATGCTCATGGGCTCTGTTTTTAAACAATATTCTTTTTCTGTACACGAGTTTAGCTGCTCTGCTCCATTTCAGTAGTTCTAACAGACTGCTAAATGGGCTTCACCCAGCTTCAGCCTTAAGCGCACCCCAGCTCAGAGAGCACCAAGGACTCCACAGTTCAACCCTGAGCTACATACATCCTCTTCTATTGGATCTATTCACATAGCTACACACTTTAATTTGGAGTACTCTTTATTCTTTTCACTCTAGTTTGTTCTCCTCCTTCATACCTCTAGGATATCAAGCTACCTAAGTCTCCTATGGTTTTTGCTGCAGCAGATTAGCATTATTCCCCTTCTAGAATCAACCTTTTGTTATGGCCTTCATCCTATACAGCACAACCTGAAGCCCCAAGGCTGAATATAGTCCCTCAAATCTTTGCACAGGATCCCCAAATCTCCCTAAAAATTGCTACCAAATTATAATTGTTGATGTGACTGAAGGGGAAAATTATTAAATAGATGTGAAATAATCACATTGTCTGGTTTTGATTAATATGATTTAATCATAATTCAATTTGTCCTGGCCCTACCCATTTCCTTTTCCTGGCCATATTCTCTTCTAAGAGTATGGCCCGTAGCTTACTATGAGAAACTAAATTAAATATTTGTCTCTCCAGTAGAAAGATTGTTCTTCTTTGCCTCTCAATGCTGAGAAAGGCCAACTCTACCTCCAGTGTCTACAACTACCTTGTTCCTAGCCTAGAATCACTGCATAGGTTGAGGTCAAAAGGTGATTTTTAGCTGGCAGTTTCTCAGCCCATGATGCTGAATCATGCATGGCTGGTTTTTGCAAAGTGATCTACTACTCCTGTTCATTGGGGATTAAGCTGAGTTGATCCAGCTCATTTTTCTCAAGGCTGCAATCTGGTCAGCAGGAAGTCCCAGAAGTGAGAAATCAATTCGTGCTTTGCTCATTCAACAACTATGCTCCTTGGAGTTATTTATGAAAGGTGGGGAGGAGGAAGCATATCCATGGAAACTAAGCAAAAGATCCTTCAATGGAACAGTGAGCCCAATTACTAGTTATAGTTCTAAATAAAGTTTGGATGGGAAGAGGGAAAGGAAAGGAAAGGAAAGGAAAGGAAAGGAAAGGAAAGGAAAGGAAAGGAAAGGAAAGGAAAGGAAAGGAAAGGAAAGGAGGGAAGGGAAGGGAAGGGAAGGGAAGGGAAGGGAAGGGAAGGGAAGGGAAGGGAAGGGAAGGGAAGGGAAGGAAAGGAAAGGAAAGGAAAGGAAAGGAAAGGAAAGGAAAGGAAAGGAAAGGAAAGGAAAGGAAAGGAAAGGAAAGGAAAGGAAAGAGGAAAGGAAAGGGTCATTCTTCTGAAAATTTTCAAATTATTAAAAAAACACAATAGTTTCTTTTATTTCAGACATATGGTGCAGTTATTCACCAAGAAACACAGTTGGAAAATACCTGGGATATTATTTCTGAACATCTCCAAATAAGTTTGTAATATTATGTGAAATGCCTAGCATTTAAATAGAGTATCTCTTTTTAAAACCATTATGGTATCCTCCTCTAAAAGCAGGCCAGATCTCAAAACTAAAATACACATTTTGTCTTTTGAGATCCTTAATGTGTTAAAGCAAAATGTGTTTATTTGGATTCCTAACTGTGCTAAAAACAGTATTACGCATGAAACTTGCACACTGCGCTCTCATTTGACAAGCTGTACCATATTCTACATTTGTCACTGAAAATAGGTACAAATGTTTTATGGCAAGAAAAAGGGTACTTTGTCATGTAGATTACTAGACAATCATGCTGCTACTTATATAGGATCCAGTGTCTGGCATGCCATATTCAACCATTTTGGAAATAGCAGAACATGTCTATTAGAAATAAATTCCTCTGACTTCACTAGTACTTACTCCTGGTAAGTGCATAAGATTTATATGTTTTGCATCATGATATCAGGCTAGTTCTAGGCTCATTCATACATGTGGGTTCCTTACGGGATTCAGGCAGTTTTATGATGTTTTGCAGTTGTCATCAGCTGTAACAGATTAAAACACTCCTAAAAACCTCCAAACATAACATTTTTAATGACTCATTTTACAGATTCAGTAAAAAAGTGTTAGGTAACCTTATGAAGCATCATGGCTTCTGACAAATCAGTTCACCAGGAGATGCTTTGGAGTGTGTGGGCATGTACATTATTAATTTGGCAATTGTCTGCAACTTCTTAAAGCAGCTGCATCTTTTTCTGGGTTCATGTTGTACAATCCCAGAAAAATATACAATTGCTGTACAAATGCTGTCTTAGCACAGTTATGTTGTGTAAAGGGGGTCTCAGAAAATTAAAGAGGCCATAGAAAAATAAGGTCATTGGAAGCATTAAAATGATTTGGCAAAGAAATTAAGCAAAGTGATCCATTATTAAACAGTGCATAGTCTTGGCTCACTACAAATTCCCATCTATCCCCTGAACTGGCACATAACAATGGACCATTTGAATGCACAGATACAGTGACCCTTTCAACCCACTGTACCATCATATTATACTCTTACAATATAGTTGAATGCCAACAGGCAGGGAATCAGGGTGCGTTGGGGGAGGTTAACAGCATCAAAATGACAGGTGCAATCAGGCAATTGAAGCCCTGTGTTGCATGCATTGACACATTAAACACAAAAGGGGGTGGGGCTTCACTCACCTTGGTCACACCCACTATTTTGACACTGTTGACCCTCCCCCCCCCCCCCCCGGAAATGCTCCTGCAACAGGCATAACAATGAAAACAAAAAATGGAGGAGGGGTATTTTGGTTTTGCCAAACTTTTAATAAAGTTATAGGAACAAACGCTTAAAGGGCTGTTCAGTTTTGCTTGAAAAAGGGAAACAGAAACCTTATAAGTAAGTGGAGTGGTTGGCTGGAATCCTGAACAGCAGCTGTCCTTCTGGAAAATGGAAAGAAAAGGTTGCAATTCCTTGATGCAGATCTTTATTGTCTATATAGCAATATTAATATATAAACTCAAATTCTCTATTTGGTTACTTTTTGCCAAACGTCTTCTGGTTTCATTATCCCAGGGTCATTTTAAGAGAAGAATCTACAATCTTTTTTAATTTTATTCGTACACAGCTCTGCTAGTCATGTTTCAACTCTACTTTCTAAGGGACAAGACAGCCCTTTCCCATCAAAGGCCTTTAAAAGAGATTTTTGGGTGGGTGGGGGGAGAGAGAGAAAGAGGGAAGAAGATCAAAGTAGGAAACAATGTTCCTGAAACACAATTCGTGCTTGGCATTATTTCATATGCCCTTCATTTTTTATTTGACTGTTTATACAAAAGACAGGCCCAAGTTCATTTGTATCAGTACAGCCCAATTCTGATACTCATGGAGCAGTTGACTCACATACAAAGCAGGCAAGAAAAAGAAAAAGTGACAGTCTATCTATCTCACTTGGCATGTTTATATGTTCTTTTTAACAAAAAAGAAAAAAGAAAGAAAAAGAAAGTGGGGAATGGGAGGGAGCAGAGAAAAAACTGTTTACAAAGTAGAGTGTCAGTAACATTGTGTAAAGGAATACTTATCTGAAAAACTTTGATCTTTTTCTGAAGCCCCATTACTCTGAGCCTGAAAGGCTAATGGCTCTTTGGGTGGGAGGGAAAAAAGAGGGGGGGAGGAAGCTCTTCACATTTTTTGTTGTTGTTGTTTCTGTCTCCCAACTACAAATGAAGAAAGTTTATTGTGCTATCTAGTGGACAATTTAGAAAACTCAACTCCTTCACAATATCCAGCTTCTCCAAACTCCATACGTTTCCCCTGTTCCAGAAGTTTCTATAAGGGGATGAAATAACAAAGTGCCCAGGCCTGGCTTAATTCGATTGCAGGTGGAAAGTTATGCCTTGAGGACAGCCTGTTATCTCACTCCCTTAAGTAATGGACATAGTGCAGCTAAACTTGGTGCACTACTCTGTCTGTGGAATCCAAAGTTATTAATTTGCTTACATCTTCATTTCATATATTATTATTTTTTGCAACAAAGTCCCTTTGCTTTCAAACAGCTTCTCCCATAAGGCTGACTCTAGGGCTACATGCATCATTAGGTAGGGACTATGTGAGAGAAAAAATTCAGAACTGGAGGTGCTCTGGAATGATGAAAATAAAAATCGAAACCAAAATCCAACCAAAGTAAATATTTTTCAATCTCACAAATTTTAAAAGCTTTCTTATTAAAATAGATTAGGGCTTAGAAAATGTTTGACATTAGCTGGATCGTATGTTTTTTCATGAAGAAATAGTTGTAGTTTCTCTAGCCAAAATTTGATTGGTTAGAATTGAGGCAGAAAATGGAAACGTTTGTGGTTCCCCTGCAAAGTTGTACATCGGTAGGTTCCCTTTCTCTATGTATCTATTTTGATACTGTTTCCCATTTTTGTCTTAGCTCCTAGGAGATTGTTTCACAAAAAGATAAGGTATCCTAAAATATAATCAGAAATTGAAATACCAAAGAATAATATATTTATCTTTTCTTTATCATTGGTGCCAGGATTAATTCACACCCTCCAAAATTGGCAGTTTTGAAGGTCAAATGGTCACATGACACAAACTGCTGTCCAGCATTTGATGAATGAAAACAAAACCTTTCTCATCGTATGCTGTAAAGCAAGCTGGAACATGTGGCGGATTACTCATAGGATAGCTTTACTATATGGCAGCTGTTATATGTTGGGTTTGCCACAGGCTTAGCCAGTTTTTAGTTGGCAGTCCCCATTGGAAGCCTATTTATTACTGGCTTTCCTGCTGTCTCTTCAGTAGCATATCATTGTTTCTTCCTACACTGCAGGCTTTGATATGCTGTTGTCTCACATTTGTCCTAGCAAGACGCCATCTTGGAATGGTGATTAAACGTGGGCTGGAGGATATGACTTTTGTAATCACAAAGAACCACTCTGGGTGCAAGCCACAAAGTTCAGGACTTGTTCTAGCTTCGCAGAAGTGAGTGGAGGATCTGTGGTTCAAAGGCTAGGAGGTGTTGCTTCTTTGCTCATTCCATTGTACATAAATCGGTTGGTCAAAAAGACAGACATCTACAAATGCTAAGGAAAACAGCATCTATAGTATCTCTAAGCCCTGATTTATACTGTAGGCATAGGTTGAAGAAGGCTGACCAAAATAATATTTTTAAAACAAATTAGCTGCTATTTGGTTTTTCATTTGAATGCATACATCAGCCTCCATTGTACAGAACTGTGAACCAAGAATGAGGAATATTTTGGTTGAATAACCTATTATTTATATAGCATCTGTAATCTACATTTCACGTTATAGTAATAACAATAAATAACGAACTATATCCTGCATCTTAAGAACTGGCAAACATTCATGAACTCACTTGCCCTCCCCACAGTGCATAATTCACATGTGCAAATTCATTAGGATATATCAATACTGCAAGGCTTCTGTATTATGCACGAGGCTTCTATATTCCTCTGTATGGAAAAGAGTGGGATGCAGTGCAAGATGGAAATTAGATGGAATATTCTTCCAGAACTTTATGATGGATCAGCCACTGCTTTTGAGCCTGTGTTCTTGGCTGAAAGTACACAGTGTGTGTTGGTGTAGTCTCAGCATCATGAGTAGCCTTTTAAAAGAAGAAAATAGCTTAATTTGTTAATGAGTCCCACTTCAATGGCAGAAGTAATCCACTTTTGTGAAACCATTGTCTAAGGCTCCCCAGGGCTAGGATTGGCAACAACGTATCCCCATCCATATGTTTTGGGTTTCAACTCCCAGCAGCCTAAGCCAACATCATCAATGGAAAAGAACTGTGGGAATTGTTATTCAAAACACTGGATGACATCAGGATGCCTAGCTGCCCCAAACACGGACTGCATTTATATAGAAAGAACCATACTTTCCTTGTTAATCCAAGCAATCAAAGTCTGCCTAGCAGGCTAATACAATCTTATATGTCCTTACACATCACCAGTGATTTTCCTTTATGTGTTGAAATATCAGGCACTTTAAAGCACTCAGAAGAGCTATCATCTGAGAAGGAGTTCAGAGGTTTAATACAAGGAGCACAGCATTCTCAGCTTGTGGTGCCCTGGTTTTGAAATGGCCTCCCTATAACAGAGACCTGCTTTTTACTGTTTTACAGATCAAATGTGCGAACCTTCACAGGGGTGGGGAATGTGGCCATTGAGATATTACCACTTTATAGCAACCTGCCATAATTTACACATTAGAGACAGAGAAAAAGACAAAGCATATTATATAAAAAATAGACCCCAAAGAAAAAAGGAAGATGCCAGCCACAGCTACTGGCGAAACGTTAGGAACCAAAACTGCTAGAACACGGCCACACAGCCCGGAAAACCCACAACAACCATCAAAAAGGATGTGTTCAAAATTTCCAACTGATGTAAAATGCAGCAGCTAAGCTGCTAACCGGTTCACATTACCAAAATGCCATGATGCCCATATTAAAAGATCTGTACTCGTTGCCATTTATTTTCTGGGCACCATCTAAGAGGTTGGTGCTAACCTTTAAAGCCCTAAATGGATTTAAATTGCTTTAAGGCCTCACTATATGAAGCTGTGGGGATGGTAAGAGTTACAGGAGAGGCTTTTCTGAAGGTTTCTCTCAGACCATATTCAGAGGCCAGTCTGTTGGACATGTAAGAGATGACCTATGCCCAAATTACTCCAAAAACATAGGATACATTCCCTAGGACGTTTGGGGTTAATCCTCATTCTCTGTAGCTTTAGAAACTTTGCTCAGCTTTAGCTAATGATACTAGTTACAGTATGTCCTTCTGGAACAAGGGACATTGCCATGGTAATCTCTTGTCATCTCTCATTTGGATTACTTTAATTTGCTGGGTACTGGCCTTGAAGACCATCTAGAAACCACAACCAGAGCAGAATGTGGCTGCCTGGGTCAAGCCTTTTATTGCCATATTATACCTTTTTTTTTTACAGAACCAACAGTGGTTAGTGGTTTGTTTCTGGGTTCAACTCAAGGTTCTGGTTATCACCTATATATGGCTTAAGATTTGGTTATTTTCAAGACCACTGACCTGCTTGACCAATAGTGCAAGTAAAGATTGCATTGGGAAATTTGGTGTGAGGAAGCCCCCCAAAGGCTATTCTCAATGGCAGACCCCTTCCTGTGGAATAGCTTTCTCCAAGAGATAAGACTCTCCTTGTCCTTGGTGGTCTTTAGAAACTTAACACCTGACTATTTCCTTTGGGAACCAAAGGAAGAAATGAAGTCTATAGTGTTTGTGCAGGATGAGAAGTGGACACCAGGGATAGGATGTTTTATTTACGACATGCTACTGCTTTTTATTATTATGTTGATTCTTTTGCATGCATTGTTTGACTTTTACTGTATAAGATGCTCAGAGTTGATCAGACTAAAACAGCATAGAAGTCATTGTAATAAAGAAATAAGTAAAGATCAGCCAAAATATTTCTCTCCCACCAGGTCTAACAGTTGTTACAATTTTAACACCAATTTTAATCTTTGTGCTTTTTTTAATACTTTGCATTTTAGGTTTTATAAGCCATTTTGACTTTCCAATATGAATAGAAAGTGTGGGGGATATATTTTAAAAAAAAAAACAGATTGACTACAAACCTTTACAAGAGTGGGACACATGGTCCTCCAGATGTTGCTGAACTCCAAATTCAAGCAAGCTCAGATGGCTTGACTAATAGTGACAGATTCAAAAACTAGTAAATCAACAACAGCTAGAGGTTGCAGATTTTTCACCTCTGCTGCCTACCCATGCAGCTAGATAATTGTGTTCAGAGTTGTAATCTTTTCCAAGGAGATCGTCATGGTGGTCTGCTGTAACAAAAACAGGAATCTTGTTGCATTTTAAGGGTCAAAAAATTATAATGGCATAAGCTTAAGTGAATCACAGTCTACTTTATTAAATGCATAGACTATTACCCTAATGATCTGCAGCCCTACTCTTACATTTTATTGACTGTTTTTAAGTTTATGTTCCTTGGCATTGTTTTAGGATATAACTTTGGTGAAATGTGATATGACAAAGAGCAGCAGGAAAAAATGTCTGAAATAATAATATAGCAGAAATATAATGAGCAAACTTGCCTCACTGAAGATGGTCCTGGGCAAGAGCTTAGGAAGAAGTCAGTTTGAGAGGTTTATGGGAAGGCATATAAAATTTTAGAGTTCCATTCTGGAATCAGAAAAGTATCCTCCTAGAAATGGATTGGTGGTACTCAGTCTTTTTTCCTCAGAGGAGCGAAATCACAACACATGTGATCACAGGCAGACCGTACATTATTCTTTCAAATATCAAGGAAATCATGGTTTGGCTACTAGGAACCATGGTGTAAAAAGACATTGGCAGTGTTGATCAACCAGCAGGATCTTCACATTATAAATAGTCAGGGAAAGAATCAGTCCATCATCTGTTAACCCCATTCTGTCCCTCAAAGTCACCTTAGCTGATGTGTAGCAGGCAGTGAAGGATATGTGAAGAAGCAGAATTAATGCAAGCATGTAGCTCACTGTCTCTGCTTTCTGATATCCTACAATTGGTGGAATACTTCCTGTGACATTTTGCGGAGCTGCATTGACTCTCAGTATCTTTCAGGGTGTTGCCTATCCCCTGTAAAGGCCTCTATGACTTGGGGCCTTGGTATCTTTGTCCAAATAGGAATTGCCTGAGCATTGTGGGCAAGCTGAGAGGGCCTGCTGAAGCACCCACCCACACAAGCAGGGCAAGCCAGGGTATATAAACAGAGAGCAAGTCCCACTCCCTTTTCGCACTGAAGATGTTGCCTAGTCTGGCAATGAAACGTCTGCAAGAAAACAACAAGGCTCAGAGAGCACCAAGGACTCCACAGTTCAACCCTGAGCTACAAATATTCTCTTTGATTGGCACCCTCCTATCAAAATATTCAGTGGAAGTGTGCATTCACACCAGGAGCTCTCCTCCTTTCAAACTGCTTGCCCCCAGGGCAAAGAGGGACCTCTTCCCTCGCATTTTTCTGAAAGATGTTTAAAAAGTGGTTGTTCTGGAAGGCCTTCAGGGAATGAAGTTAACAATAAGTTCTCTCAGTCATGGCACCATCTAGTGTATTATTGTGCTTATTGTGTTCTACAGTATTTTGCTATTTCACTGTATTGCTGTGGTTTAGTATACTGTGTTAGTGTATCACTGAGCATTTGTACATTGACTAAACTCTATTATGATTGAAGTGATATGTGTCCTATTAATGAATAGATAAATAAATGATGATGGTGAGAGATGATTCCAGATTTAGTCATAGTTAAAAGCGACCCATTGAAATCGAAAGATCAGGCAGTAGCTAATGACCCTTTTCTTTCAGAGGATCTAACACCTAAACATAAATCAGGAATAATAATAATAATAATAATAATAATAATAATAATAATAATAATAATAATAATAATATAGCAACAGCAACATGAAACAGAGGGAAGTAAACTCAAAGCCACTCTGCTAATAATATGAGTTGGGGACATGTTGTCAGGGCATATCTAACACTCAAACAGTACTACTGACATCTTGTGGTAGAAAGGAGTGACAGCTCTTCTGTTCACCTTCTTGATGAGAACACAAGCTGTCCATAAACATCAAGCCATGTCATTACTCATACGTCAGCAAAGAGGCATCTGGGATTTTGATAGCTGTTGCCAGAATGTACTAATGCTGACTGCTGCAACTTCTCTTCCTCTCTCTCCCTACATCCCTCTGTTCTTGGCTGTGACACACTATCACTCAGTTGACAACTTCCCCCCCCTTTCCAAAAAACTCTTGAACTGGAAACTGTTCGGCCTGCCCCATCACCCTTCAGATGTTACAGTAGATCTTTCCGTTTACAGTAAATAAGTAATAGCCCTAGTTTTTTAATCCATCCATTATTTCTCCCCCTCTGGCAATCTGCTAACAAGTTCTAAGGTGGTGTTTCTCAGAATGCAGATATGGAAGCAGTTAATGTAAAGTGCTCCTTTTGTGTGCCTGTCTGATGTCTTCGGAGCAATCCTGGTGACTTTAATTGTAGTACTCCAGAGTACATAGGCTGGAATTTGATCTGCTTTTAGACTGAAAAGCTGTGAAAAAAGGGAAAGGGGACAACAGTTTGGGACTTAAAGAGGTTTTATATTGACTAATTTGATGTTGTAATTTTTGTGGAACCACAGTTTAAGTTATGTGGAATTAAGTTATATAAAGACTGTTCCCTGAATTTTAGGAAATGGTAGCAGCAAATTTTGTTATTCTCCCTGCATTGCTTCCTTAAATCTCATAAATTTGATGATTAGGCTTGGCCTAGCAATTGGTAACACTGTGGATAAAAATAATGGTGTTGCTGAGTTCTACAATGTGCGTGGCTGTTGAGGAAGATGGCCTGGAAACCAGATCATTGTCCAAATTACAGGGTTATTTATAGGGTAAGGAACAGAAAAGCTCCATTTCCCATGTTCCTGGTACATCCCTCTGAAAGGACTGGTGCCAGTGTTGTTCTTCATCCACCAATAGTCTCCCAGGTAAGTCAGCACAACTGAAGGCCACTAAAAGAGCCGAATAAAATGTAAAACCAAACCATGAGATTGACCAAGACCATTCTTTCCAGAAATAAGGAGGGAAACTAGATTGGGACGGCTCAACGTAATCAGCATTATTAAAGACCAGATGGAGTTGAGAAGCCACATCATTCAGTTTCTTTCCCATCACTTTATTATTGTTGTTGTTCTTGTTGTTGTTAAAAAGAGTGAATGAGCAATAAAGACAACTAGGTCTTAGGAGTGCTCACTCACTCAGTTCTTAAGTACAAGTATTAATCCCTCATCAGCCTGCCTTTTGCAAAGAAAAACTACATTACGTATGAACTAGACATCTATGGCATATTTAAGAAACAAGATTTGAAAGAAATCACAGGTTATTGTGATTCATGACTCCAGTACATGTTACAGGCTTGGGGTCAGTAGGAAGGGGCAGAGAGAGCCCATATCCAAAAATAATTAAGAATAGCCAGTGTACCTGTGTTTTAGGAATAAAAGGACATTGCTGAATGGTCTTTAATGATGAGCAGCTTCCAGCTGCCTCAATTCTGTTACTTGAGAAAGTTTTATTACTCGAGAAAGAGTACTATAGAAGCAGATCAAGAATAAAGGAAATATCCCCCACCTGACACAAATACACAGCTGTCTTTATTTTTTTTAATAAGGTTGTTTGATGTCTTATATTTATAAAGTTGGGCCTTTCAGAGTAACAGTTAGACAAGTAAAGTCCCAAATTATTTCTATACTGGAACTGAAATATTCTTTCAGAGAAACAGCTCCCACATAATTAAGAATCCATTTAGGTTTTAGCCTTGTAACTAGTATAATACATGATAAATCTTGATAAAGGAGTCGTAAGATGATGGAGCAATATGAACAAAAATTCAAATCAAGGTTGCAGTATCTTTTCCCTGTATTTTAATGGTGTGTTGAATAATACCGCACATATGATCTGCTCAGAAGAAGCAGGAACGTATGTCCGTAGAAGTCATTATGGGTGCCAGGGATCAAATCCATTGGTTCAAAACCTAAGGTCATGGGATCCACTTACTTCACAGGAATCAAGTTCACTCTAATCCTTACCACTGATCATTTCCAAATTTCCTGGAAATAAAAGTATATCTATAATGCTGGTAATATGGAAGGAAAGAGAAGAAAAGGATGACCAGCAACAAAGTGGATGGACTCAATTACAGCAGTGATGGGTGAACCACAGGAAGATGGCCAAACTGAGAACAAATTATCCTGAAGAAGGTCTATCTATATGGTTGCTAAGAGTCAACATTTACCTCATGGCACATAATTAATCAAAAGAATCCTAAAAAAAATAGGTCTGCTGGAAACGTGTCTTTACTTCATCAAGAAGAAACACTCCTTGTTCAATACCAGTTCTTGTTCTTTTTTGTCTTTTCTAGTTTTATGTTTTGGTAGTCAGTATAACTAGCCACCTCTTTGTAATATGCATTATAGCAAGCAGAGACATTTATTTTCAGGCTGTCAGAAAGGACAATTCAGATGTCAGTTCCAAGTGTATGTATTCTCCCAAATGATTCCAGAAGATTTAATTTGAAAGCTAGTAACAGGACTAGCAAACCTGCTGGAATGGAATGTACAGCTCCCTAAACTCCTTTCCTATGACTAATAGTAGGAATCTGTGCATATTTCATTGGGCTCTCTTTTTAAAATTAAGAATTTATCACAACCTACATAATGTACACATATAAATATTAAACATGAGATTTTAAAAAACCAACAATCTGAATGTGGAAGATAGTCAAACTGACAGATTTGCTCATCCAGAAAGAGAAGGTTGGGTTAGATTAGGTCTAGGAAATGTGAAACCCATGGGAACCTTTTATTCCATTCATTATTCTATTCTATTCTATTCCATTCCATTCATTATTCCATCCCATTGGACGTTGGCATATGTTGCTGGCTAGTGGATTTATGGGTTGGATACCAAAAAAGGTGAATACCAAGGAAGATGCCAGGCACCAGATTTATTTAAAAGGTCCCAATCCTAAAGGAAATCAACCCTGACTGCTCATTGGAAGGACAGATACTGAAGCTGAAGCTCAAATACTTTGGCCACCTAATGAGAAGAGAGGACTCACTGGAAAAGACCCTGATGCTGGGAAAGACTGAAGGCAAAAGGAGAAGGGGAAGGCAGAGGATGAGATGGTTAGATAGCATCACCGATGTAACGAACATGAATTTGAGTAAACTCCGGGAGACAGTGGAGGACAGGAAGGCCTGGCGTGCTATGGTCCATGAGGTCACGAAGAGTCGGACACGACTGAACGACTGAACAACAACAGCAATCCTTACAGCATCGGAGAACTCCATCCCCAGACAATTGCAGTGAGCCGGAAGGTGAGGATGGTCTTCCATGTAAATGACTCACAAAGTTGTTGCTTTCGCTGGGCAAGTTTTATAGCCCTTCAATCTCTCTCCCCATTCCCACTCCCAGAATTGCTTAGTTTAGGCATCAGCAAGGAAATGTTACATATTAATGAGGATTACAGTGGCTACATTGCTGAGTGTCTGGTGGGTATTGGGCTATTGGGTGCCTAGCTAGGACAAAAGTGGGAAATAATTATCTAATTGGGTTTAGAGCTGGAGTTTGTTATCTCACAGCTCATGAGAGTAAATAGGAAGAGCTAGCTTGTCTAAGCAGTCTCTCTTCCTAGTGTTAATTTTAAAAAATGTAGGTCAATCACAGGACAGTATGTTTCAAAGAAAAGTGCCCGTATTATTTACAAGGAGGTGTCTGGGCTCCACAAAGATTTGCTGGGGATTGTTATGAAAAAAAAAACAGAGCTCTTTGGAAGTGGGTCAACGTTCCCAGAAAAAAGGCAATACTGGTACTGTGTACTTGACACAGGCAAGCTGCTTGACCCAGAGAAACCAAGCTTGAAAGAAATAGCTAGGAAAAAGAAAAGAAAGTAGTTAGCTTAGTGAGGCAACCTGAGGAAACAAAAAGAAGTCAGAGATTTAAAGTGAGAGAGAAGCTTCTGCAGCTTGGGTTCAAGGACAAGTTCTACCCATGAAGGGATTCAGCTCAATATGGAGAGATGGTTTAGCTCAAGAAAGCAAAAAAATATTCACAATTTGATGGCCGATTGTGACTGGAAGAATGATGAGAGGCCAGTCTGGATTTGGATTGGGACCAGTGAAGAGGATGTGCAGGATGAATGGAGCAGAGTAGAAGCTGCTGCCTGGAGAATTTTGCAAGACAACTAAGGCTGTTGAATTGTGTGAATATGTTTGGGAGTTAAAATGTACTAGTTTTAAAAAGACTCTACCTAGATGTTGGGTGCCAGAGAGACTGAATTCTCAAGCAAGCCTCTTGGGTAGGGTGGTTGGATTCATTCACATTGAGTTCAATAGCAATTGCAACCAGGAGACTGTGAGTTCTAGTCCTGCCTTAGGCATAAAAGCCAGCTGGGATTTGGAGCTAGTCACTCTCTCTCAGCCCTAGGAAGGAGGCAATGGCAAACCACTTCTGAAATCTTGCCAAGAAAACTGCAGGAACTAGTCCAGGCAGTCGCCAAGGATCAGACACGATTGAATGGCCAAAAAAAAAATCTCATTGTAGACCTGTATGGTTATTGTTTTAACGAAAATAATAAAATAGAGCTGTTCTTAACTTCAGTTCTGACTTCAAGTAGCAAAGTAAAGCTGTATTGTCCGTTCATAACCAGAAGTATCTTGGGACTTATTGGACTGGGTGGAGGGATGGCTCTTAAGGCCCCTTGATAATGGGAGAGTTAGCAACAGGTATGGCTGAAGGAGCTTGATTAGGAATTAGAAAGGAGCTTGACAGTTTCTCTTGGGGAAACAGTTTTTTCAAACTCAGAACTAGCCACTGTGTAAACAACAGGGCTACCGCAAAAGAGCTTAGCATGAATGTGAATCAGGTCACAATAAAAAAAGGTAAAGGTTCCCCCCACACATTTGTGTAGTCGTGTCCGACTCTAGGGGCCAGTGCTCATCTGTTTGTTAGCCGAAGAGCCAGCATTGTCCGAAGACGCTTCTATGGTCATGTGGCTGCCATGATGCACGCAGAATGCTGTTACCTTCCCACTGAAATGGTACCTATTCATCTACTTGCATTTGCATGCTTTCGAATTGCTAGGTTGGCAAGAGCTGGGGCTAGTGTGGGAGCTCACTCCGTCATGCGGGGCTAGGGATTCAAACCTCCGAACTTGTGATCTTCCAATCAACAAGCCTGGCGTCTTACCCGCTGAGCCACCACGCCCCCCTACATGACCTTTAAACAGGTCACAATAACCTGTTTAAAACACCATGAGTTAAAATCCATATCCTATGTATAGCTTGCATACTGCATCCACATGAGCTCTAATTAGAACTAGACAATTCAATATTATGCATTTCTTGATTCTAGTTTTACTACTTTTAGAGTCTGGATTTGTCCTGCTGAGGTATCAGAAAGAGGCATAATATTGCAAGCAGCAGAGCATAGCCCTGCCCTTCCATAGTTATGCTGGTGGCATGTATGCATTCAGCAGGGATGTCTGCATTACCTTCCTTTATATGGGAAGTTTCCATAGAAGCTCAAACCCTGATAGTGTAGAGTTTGAGCTCACATGGAAGAGAATGCATGTTCAGCTCGACATGCAAGGATGCCCAGCTGAAAGCTTTGTACACCAGCTGACTGCATAGACACTTTTCTAACTAGACATCATCAGAGTGACTTCCCATTTCTTAGTAGGTGAGTTTTAAACCTTCTTGTAATGCCTGAACAAGGCTATTGTGATAGATTGATCTGTTTGATCGGGATCTCCCTTCCTAAATGAGTCTGTTACTTGTTAGCAGTAGACTTGCACAAATGTGGTATAGTTGCCCATCATTCTGTACAGATGGTTGCTCTCTAGCCTTCACTGGAGTCCATGCTCAGGCACATAAGCTCCAAACCTGAAGACCGGAGCCTAAACTTTTAGAAACCAGTTGGATATCAGAATTGTACTGATCATGGTTGCTGTTGCAAATAAAATTGCTTGGGTCAGTATGAATTAAGCGGTTGCAGAGATATAGCTCACAGTGATTAGTACTTGTCTATTGTTCTTTTTTAAGCTGTGGAAAAAGGGTTATGTAGTAAATATAAGGAGCCAGCTTCTTTTGTTGTACCACTCCATACAAATTATCAGTTCATGATTCTTGAATAAGGAACATGTATAAAGTTAATGTGAAACTCGTGAAAAAAAATGACCCAATTCCATACTACTACCACAACTCTCTGCAGGGGGCGTGGTGGCTCAGCAGGTAAGATGCCAGGCTTGTTGATCGTAAGATCGCAAGTTCCGAGGTTCGAATCCCTAGCCCCGTGTGACGGAGTGAGCTCCCGCACTAGCCCCAGCTCTTGCCAGCCTAGCAATTCAAAAGCACGCAAATGCAAGTAGATGAATAGGTACCACTTCGGTGGGAAGGTAACAGCGTTCCGTGCACGTCATGCTGGCCACATGACCGTGGAAGCATCTTCAGACAACGCTGGCTCTTCAGCTAACAAACGGAGATGAGCACCGGCCCCTAGAGTCGGACACGACTGCAAAACTGTGCGGGGGGAAACTTTACCTTTTTACCACAACTCTCTACTAAGATGGACTGTCTTCATATGTACATGCCTACCCAAACAGAAGCAAATCTAATTATATAAACCTTTTTTTCCCCTTGCATTGCAGCAGCTGCTGCTAAATTTTTGCAGTCTGGAGGATCCTTGATCATTGTATTCTGGTAGCTACTAGAATAATCCATAGTATGCTGTTGGCTATTAAAATAATATCTATTGTGTTACTGTACTGCATGCAATTCTTTAAAGTGTTTCTATAAACATTCACCAACATTTTGCAGGCTAGACAGAAACATTATTTATTAGAGAAAACGCTGCTTTAAACATGTGTGCCTTTATTTACAGCCTTCTCCCCACCCCATCTCCCCACCCCATCTCCCCCCAAATGTAAAAAAAATCTCAGTCAAAGTAGACTTCTGCTGCTAAAATATCCAAATAATCACAAGGAAGTGAGAAAAATGAGATTCTGTTCTGAATTGAAACTGGCCCTTACTTACATACCCCATTTCTCTTTTGCTAAGGTATAAATAATACTTGATGTACAAGAAGCTTCATACTCATTACTGTCCTAGGTTTGAAAAGAAAAAAGCAGGGGTCATTTATTAGAGGCTGATTTTCATGCAAAACACTGGGTGGTTGCTGTCATTCAGAGCTACTTAGTCTATGCCCTCCACCATCAATTAACAGGGCTTCAGGTCACAACCTCTTGTGGCATTTGGAACTGTAGACCCTCTGATTACTGCAATATTTACAGATCCCTGAGAAAAAAAATGTACCTCTATAGAAATGCATGGTCTTGTAAATTTGTTTGGCCTTTTGTCTGGAATACATAAGGACTCAGAATTCAAAGTTGGGTGCAGTAAACTGTATTTGTTCCTCCTGTTAGACCTGCTTGGTTAATGTGGCACCCAGTTAACAGCCTCTCAAAATGGACTCTTAGTGGAGCTGAAACAATAGCCCAAACAGTTGCAGACAATGGCTTATTCTATCTTGAATGCAGTCAACTCTTTCCCTGTTTTTTTCCACAGCAAAGTAGCATTCAGGCCTGTACCAATCTTGATTTAAAGACCCCAGCAGGGAATCCACAGTGTAAAATTTACTGGAAGTAGTTATAACATAGCTGAATTATTGTAAGAAGATATCAGGACTCATACATTATCTTCTCCAATAACGTAAAAGAACCACTCATTTGCATTGCTGAACCAATACAGTATTGTTTGTTTGTTTGAATTTAGGAATTAATGCAACTGATAATTGTAATCTCCTTCCTTCCTTCCTTCCTTCCTTCCTTCCTTCCTTCCTTCCTTCCTTCCTTCCTTCCTTCCTTCCTTAATACAGAGCAGTACTGAGTAGAGGATTGAACTGACTGATTGGTACATTTTAGATTTTTGTATAGGATTATTTCATACAGATCGTACACTTCCCAGGTGGTCATGGATATCAAATTGCAAGAAAGCAGAATTATATTGCTAAGTTGCCAGGGCCGGCTGTACCATTAGGCAGTTCAAACAGCAGATACTGGGGTGCATATTTAGCAACCTCCCAACTCTTCCATTTGAATTCCCCAGCTGTGTTGTGCCACCGTCCATATGTAAGGCACTCCATCTGATATCTGTAACCTCCTTGCTCTAGAGTAACTCACAGACGCATGAGTTCTTAGAAGCAGAAGAGCTTATTACAGGATACAGAAGCTAGCATGAACAAAGACTTGAATGAGTGAAATAGATACAGTAGTTACATTTAAGCATTCCCTTCCCCCAAGGTCCTTTGTTGGAGACACGTGTAGCAGTGTCTTCCGAGATGCGTCGTCATCCGTTGGCGAGGATGTGTATTCGCGATCGTCAGCCATGTGCAAACTGGTCTACTCAACCGGCGTCAGTTTAGTGTCATTTGCAGCTTCCCGGAGTGCGCATATCCGTCTAGTGCTTTGGCAGAGATCTGCCGATCTCTGACATGCTCCAGGCCCAAGATGCTCCCCCCCCTCCTGTGGTATGTGTTCCGATATTCCCCCTATTACTACAAATTTTCAGACATTTCCTGTAACGAGAGAGCATACAGTATTTTAACATCTTGCCTTGTCCAACTGTTTACGTCAATGTGGTTTGTCCGGGAATTCCCTGTGAAAGGCTTTCACGAGTTTGGGAGCACGTGTGTGTTTTGCACTGACCCATTCCCTGTCTCCAATTGGTAGGTGTTGCCACTTCACTAGGTACTGTAACTGTCCCTTGTGCCTTCTGGAGTCTAGAATTCTGTCAATCTCGAAATGTGGTTCGCCCTCCACCAACAATGGGGGGGGGGGGTTTCCACTGGTTCTGGGTGCCAGTGTTGTGAGCTGTGGTGTTGTTTCAACAAACTGATGTGAAACACAGGACGCACCTTTCTTAGCGCTTTTGGCAATTGTAATTTTGCCGCTACTGGGTTGATGACTTCAATGATTGGGAATGGACCTATGAATTTTGGTGCCAATTTCCTTGATGGTTGTGTTGCCCGCAGATTTTTCGTTGACAAGTATACCTTGTCTCCTACTCTCAATTCCCATTCTCCCCCCCTCTTGCGGTCCGCATATTTTTTGTAACTAGCTTTGGCTTCCTGCAATGTTTGCACCATGACTGGCCAATTGCTAGTTAGTTTTTCTATCCATTCGTCCGCTTTTAGGGTTTGTGGCAGTTCCGTGTTGTGTGACCTAGCCAATTCAGGAATAGCTACAAAGTCCTGCCCTGTGGCGACTTTAAATGGCGAAAATCCCGTGCTTTGATGTACCGTGTTGTTATAAGCAACCTCTGCGAACGGCAACAGTTCTGCCCAATCGTTCTGTTGGTAGTTGATGTAACATCTAAGGTACTGCTCCAGTGTCGCGTTCAGACGTTCGCTCGCTCCATCCGTGCAAGGATGGAACGCACTACTGAGCCCCTGTGCTGCTCCAATTAAATTCAAAAAAGCCCGCCAAAATTTGGAAGTAAAAGTACTGCCGCGATCGCTGATTATGCGTTCCGGCGTTCCGTGGGCTTTATAGATGTGTTGTATGAATAGTCTAGCTAATTTTTGGGCATTCGGTATTCCTTTGCATGCAATGAAGTGTGCCTGCTTGGAAAACAAATCTGTGACTACCCAAATGGCCGTGTTCTTTTTGCTCACCGGCAAATCTACTATGAAATCCATGGCGATTTGCTTCCATGGTTGTGAGGGGTTTGCTACTTCCTGCAGCTTTCCTGTGGGTTTCCCTATTTTCCTTTTGGCAGTTGCACACACTGGGCATGAGCGCACATAGTCTTTAACGTCAGTGCACAAGGATGGCCACCAGAATTTGCGCCGGATTAAGTGTAGTGTTTTTACAAATCCGAAATGCCCTGCCGTTTTGTGGTCATGATGCATGTTCAAGACCTTTTGCCTTAAGGGCTCGGGGACATAAGCTTTGTTGTCCTTCCACCCCACTCCATCCTTCTCCACTAGGTTCTGTTTATTCTCCCCCCACCAAGTGTCTGTTGCTGTTGCCGCCCGCAGTTCGGTTGTCCACGGGTCGCTATCAGTCGCGCGCTTCGCGCTGCTGCGGGTGGTTGCCATGTTGCCCTCCCCCTTCATCTCTATTGTCGCTGAGCTCTGTGCCTCCACTGGCTGGGAGGGGATGAGGGATTCAACGACCTCCTCCATTTTGCTCTCATGTTGCGGCAATCTTAGTTTTGCGTCTGCTAAGTAGTTTTTCCCCCCAGGGAAATACTTCAACGTAAAGTTGAATCTGCTGAAGAACTCTGCCCACCTGAGATGCTTAGGGTTCAGCTTCCTGGGGGATTTGAGGGCTTCTAAATTCTTATGGTCCGTCCACACTTGGAACGGTTCCGTTGTGCCTTCTAAGAGGTGTCGCCACGTGCTTAGTGCGTGTTTGACAGCGAAAGCCTCTTTCTCCCAAATATGCCATCTTTTCTCCATCGGATTAAATTTACGGGAACTGTAGGCACATGGTCTTAGTTTCCCCATGTCATCTACCTGCAAAAGTATGGCCCCCACTGCGCTAATTGATGCATCTGTGTGTATCACAAATGGTTTGTCCGCTTCTGGGTGTTTGAGTATGGGTTCTCTTGTGAACAGCTCCTTTAGGCTCTCAAACGCTGCCTGGCATTCTTGTGTCCACACGAGTTTCGTGCTCGGTGGTGGGGCTTTCGCTTTTATTCCCTTGCTTTTTGTCTTTAATAGATCAGTCAAAGGCAGTGCGATTTGCGCGAAATTCTGAATAAATTGCCTATAGAACCCCGCAAACCCGAGGAATGCTTGTAATTGTCTGCGCGTACGGGGGGGTTGCCAGCCTAGGACCGCTTTGACTTTTTCAGGGTCCATTTCGATGCCCTCATGTGAAATGCGATACCCCAAGAAGTCTAGCTTTTCCCTGTGAAATTCACATTTCTCGAGTTTTACATAAAGTTTTGCCTCCAGTAACTTCTCAAGTACCCTCTTAACTAACTCCATGTGTTCCTCCAGATACTCGGAAAATATCAATATATCATCCAAATATACAATTACCCCTTTGTACAAAAATTCATACAATACTTCGTTTATAAACCTCATGAAAATTCCCAGTCCCCCCTCAATCCCAAACGGGAGCACCCTATATTGGAAAGATCCCAATGGGCAATTGAATGCAGTTTTCCATTCGTCCCCCTCCCTTATGCGCACACGATAGTAGGCTTCTCTGACATCTAGTTTTGTGAAGATTTTCCCTTTTGATAACTGGGCTAACATGTCCTTTAGCAACGGGAGGGGGTATTGTTTGGTCACCGAAATTGCATTGAGCCCCCTGTAATCCGTGCAGAGCTGGAGTGAGCCATCTTTTTTCTTTCTGAACAGTACTGGGGCAGCAACGGGAGAGTTAGCTGGCTCAATGAACCCCCTTGCCAGATTTTTATCTATGAAGTTACGCAATTCTTGCAGTTCTTTTTGCGTCATGGCGTACATCTTGGGCTTGGGAAAAGGTGCCCCAGGAATGAGGTCAATGGTTGCGTCAGACTGCCTGTGGGGGGGTTCCTGCTCACATTCCCTTTTATCAAATACCTCTGCTACTGGGAGGTATTTTTCCGGAATTGTTTTGGTGAGTGTGCTATTGCCTTTATCCTGCTCCCCCTCTTCCAATACTATCCCCGTTGCCCCCAGCTCAACGTAGTCTGGTGTGCTAACATTATCCATGTCCTGATAAGTCCCATCCGTAAAGTCCAGATCTCCCGAAACCCAATCTACCTTGGGGTTTCTTGCCCTCAACCATTTTAGTCCTAACACAATGGGACGTGTTGCAATGGGAGCCACTAAGAATCGTAATGTCTCCACATGCGTTCCTAACGTCATTTGTAGTCCTTCAGTATAAAACTCTACTGGCCCCCCCTTCAGTTCAGACCCATCTAATTGGCAAAAGGTGATGGGGGTTTTAAGTTTACAAAGGTCCAGACCCATCTTTTTGGCTACGTTCGGGTGCATCAAATTCCTCGAGCAGCCCGAATCTAACATAGCGACTCCCGCATATTGTTTCCGTCCCCCCAGCGTTTTTAACTGTACCTTCAGGTGCATTGTCGGGTTGTTGCAACTACGTCCTTTGCGCCCCTTTGTAGAGGTCTGTCCTGTGGCGCTCATTAGAACAGACCTGGCTCGTTTCCCGCTGGCTGGATTTCAAAATTGGAGTCCTCGCTGTCTTCCTCTAGGTCCGAATTCTGCCAAAAGTGCATTGTTGCTGCAGCCGCTCCTTTTCCTTTAGTGTGTGTTGTCTTGGGGTTACTTTTGTCAGCTGCTCTTTTCCCCGGAGGTTGCTCCTTAGCGTTCGTTTTCCCCTGAGGGCATGCGCTAATCCGATGTCCCTCCTTCCCGCAGCGAAAGCATAGTCCCTCTTTTGTCCGGCGATCCTTCTCCTCATCCCAATTCCGCAGTTTCACATGCGTGCGGGGTTGGTTTGTAAAAGTTCCCTCGTTCCTCTGCCTGAATTGCAGTTTTCTGATGCTTTGCAGTTGTATTCTGTTACTTTCAATTTTCCCAGCTAACTGGATCCATCCCTCTAGAGTTCCCAGGTCATCTCTGTCCAATGCCTTTTCTAATAGGTCCTGTTTTAGCCCATATTGAAAATGTTCGATCTTTATCGATTCCGGCCATTCCGGCAGGTAAGATAATAATCTTTTAAAGTCCATAGCATACTCAGCTACTGTTCTGTTCCCCTGCCTTAAGTTCCGAAGTCGTGCCCTGGCTGAGACTTTAGTTAACGTATCTTCAAATCGTTTCCGGAGGGCAAACATGAACTCTTGGAAGTCTAGTAATTCTCTAGCCCCCCGATCATGAAGCGTTACTAACCAGTCCCCTGCCTCACCTTCCAGAAAGCTGGAGATGTATCTGATTTTGCTCTCTTCCGTTTGGAAGGTGTATTCGAATTCTCTCATGAACCCCTGTACGTGGGTTAAGAAGCATGCGAGGTTCTTGGGGTCGCCGTTGAATTTTGTTTTTAATTCACCCATTCCAAACAGGGTATGTGGCCCCCCTGGGGTCGTGTATGAATTGTATGACGGAGTCATGGGTGCTCTGGTATAGGGGTGAGGTTCCTCCTCTTCCTCCCCCTCACTTACGATGTATCCCTCTCCTTCGGTTGGAGCCGGGCTCTGTCCCCCCACTCTGGGTTCATCTAATTTGTCCATTAGTTTCCCAAAGGCTGCACCCAATGAGTCCATTTTATTTATCAGCATTCCTATATTTAGCTGCACATTGGACATCTGTTCCTCCAACCGTACTATGCGTTGGGTTGGAGTGACCCTCTTCTGGTTTCCTTTTGCCCCTTTCTCCACTAGCCCTTCTCCTACAGCTACGGACCATCCCACTAGCCTTGGTTTGGTGCTGCTTAGATGAATGGGGGTTTTGGTTACCTCTATGTGTTTTTCCTTTTTCTGTGCTTTCTTGCCTTCCCGCTCACCGGCAATTCCCTCCATCATCTGGGTGCTTGCTGAGCTGGGTCCGGCTTCTTCGCTGACTCCTGTCGCCTCTACCGATTCCATTTCTTGCTGCGGTATTGAGGTGTGTAGGTTTGTGTGACCACCTTCAACCGAGGGTTCGCTGATTGTCAGAGTAATCCCCGGGATAGTTAGTCAAAAAATTTTTTTCATTCAAGTCTTTATGTAAGGCACTCCATCCGATATCTGTAACCTCCTTGCTCTAGAGTAACTCACAGACACATGAGTTCTTAGAAGCAGAAGAGTTTATTACAGGATACAGAAGCTAGCATGAACAAAGACTTGAATGAGTGAAATAGATACAGTGGTTACATTTAAGCATTCCCTTCCCCCAAGGTCCTTTGTTGGAGACACGTGTAGCAGTGTCTTCCGAGACGCGTCGTCATCCGTTGGCGAGGGTGTGTATTCGCGATCGTCAGCCATGTGCGAACTGGTCTACTCGACCGGCGTCAGTTTCGTGTCATTTGCAGCTTCCCGGAGTGCGCATATTCGTCTAGCGCTTTGGCAGAGATCTGCCGATCTCTGACACCATCCTCTAAACCAGTGTTTTTCAAACTTGGCAATTGGCAAACTTGTTCAAGTAAGTATTAAGTGCCAGCTCAGTGACTTTCTGTATATGAGATGAAAAGAAACATGTCTTTTGCATTGCCTCATGCAAAAAAATTCCTTGGATTGGACATAAAAATTACACATCCTCGAAACAAAACACTGAATAAAGATCCATCTACCTTACTTTAAAGAAATTTAGTGAATCGCCCACATTTAAAGTAAAGGTTAATGGCACGTTTCCTCGTACTTTCCCACTATTTAGAGGAACTAGACAAGGATGTCCACTTTCACCCTTGCTTTTTAATATCTGCATAGAACCCTTGGCTTGAGCTATTATACAACGTAGGGAGATCTACAGAGTAATACATAACTCAGTTGAACACAAATTGGTTTTATTTGCAAATTATTTATTTTTGTTTATTTCTAAACCTCATACTACTGCTCCTGTGTTGATGCAAATGATAGATGCCTTTAGTAAAATAGCAGGATACTCTATTAACTGGTCCAAATCGAAATTGATGCCGATAGATGAAAATTTGGTTACCCATCCATTTAAGGAATATAATTCCATATTTGTACCGAATCCATTAAATATCTAGGTACTGTATGTGTATACCGAAAGATATAACTCAGTTAGTAACATGCAATATAAATAAAAATATGTAGAGAGGTTTTTTCAGATATCAATAGATGGGAGTCACTAAACATCACCCATTGGGGAAAGGTGAACACTCTCAAAATGAATATTATTCCCAGGTTAATTTATATTCTGAGTGGAATTCCAGTTTATATATCTGGAAAATATTTTCAGAAAATTAATTCTTTGTTTAGAAAATGTTTACTGTATGGGGTTCTTCGATTCCAAGAATATCTTTACAGAAAAGGCAGTTACCAATTAATGAGGGAGGATTTGGTTTTCTGAATCTGGAGCTATATCATCATGCTTACCTATTGCCAAATATTAAATACTGGAAGCCAACAATTGGTGTTAATTTTCCGATTTGAGCAACTTTGGAATATACATATATAGCATCTTTGGTTGGATGGACAATATTAGGATTTAAATACACTAAAACTCTAGTATCTCTGGAAACAATTACATCAGTCAGAAAGTTATGGAATGTATTGTCTAATAAAAAAAGATCCATTCCTTTTTCCCATGCTAAATTGACTTTATGGAGAAACTCAACTTTAAAAATTGGGGGAAAAATGGTGATATGGAAAAATTGGATGGAAGTAGGGGTACTGACTTTGGACCAAGTGGTAGATGATGAATTTTTAATATACTCTGTGTTAAGAGATAAATATCATCTATCAGGTGTAACCCAATGGCAATATTTACAGCTACAACATTTGTTAACAACATTGTTTGCACCAGCAGCATTTTCAGCTTTTGAGACACCCGAGATTCTAAAACAACTTGTTAAATCCTTTAAAACTAAAAAACCTTCTATTAGTTTTTATAGATCTTATATTTTATATTTATATTTTAATGATTAATCTGTTTTTATGGTATTTTAATCTTTTATTATTTTAATCTGATTGTAAACCACCCAGAATCGCTTTGGCGAGATGGGCGGTGAAGAAATGTGACAAATAAAATAAAATAAAATAAAATAAAATAAAATAAAATAAAATAAAATAAAATAAAATAAAATAAAATAATAAAATAAAATAAATAAAATAAAATAAAATAAAATAAAATAAAATAAAATAAAATAAAATAAAATAAAATAAAATAGATATTTGTTATCAATAAATCAATTTAATATGCAGATGCTAAGAAATGAGTGGAATAAAGAATTAGAGGTTCCTGTATTGCCTAGACAATGGGAGAGTGTCTTAGCTTCTATAGCAAAAGTGTCAGTGGACCTCAAATTACGGCTTATACAACAAAAAAAATAGTATTTAGAATTTATTGGACTCCATTACGTTTGTATAGAAAAGGACTGTCAAAAACAGCATTTTGTTGGAGATATAATAAGGATAATTTATTTTATTTATTTATTTATCCAACTTATATCACCGCCGATCTCCCCCATAGAGGGGGGAATAATGCTTCTTTAAAACACATGTTTTTACAATGTCCTATACTTATTAAGTTTTAGGAGAAAGTAATGGACTGCATAAATATGATTGTGCAACAAAAGCTAAAATTTTCAGAGGATAATATTCTCTTGAACTACATGCCTAGTACATGGAAATTGACAACTGGACAATGCAAATGGATTCTCTGTGCCCTTACTATGGCTGAAAGACTAATATTGCAACATTGGAAAGAAAAATGTATGGCCCCATTTACTCAATGGATTGAAGACCTGGTTACACTTGCCACCTATGAGCAGATTGCCTACACACATAGACTTTATATGAATAAGTATAACAAAATATGGGACTCATTTGTGCAAAATAAAAGGTAAAGGTTCCCCCCGCACATTGTGCAGTCGTGTCTGACTCTAGGGGCCGGTGCTCATCTCCGTTTGTTAGCCAAAGAGCCAGCGTTGTCCGAAGACGCTTCCACGCTCATGTGGCTGCATGACACGCGCGGAACGCTGTTACCTACCCACCAAAGTGGTACCTATTCATCTACTTGCATTTGCATGCTTTCGAATTGCTAGGTTGGCAAGAGCTGGGGCGAGTGCGGGAGCTCACTCCGCACGCAGGGCTAGGGATTCGAACCTCCGAACTTGTGATCTTCCGATCGACAAGCCTGGCGTCTTACCCGCTGAGCCACCACGCCCCTAGTTGTGCAAAATACAGTAGGTTAAAAAAATGATAGTTATATAAGTGTATTAGAAATATATACATACTTGAGTAATATTTCCATTAGATAAGTAGATATTGAATTGTAACTGTTTATTGTTATAATGATGTATCCTACTGTTTTTTTCTTTTTTGTTGTTGTATTTTTTTCAGTTTTTTGTTAAGGTACTTTATGAGTTTTTTCCCCTTTGACAATGTATGTATTTCTATCACAATTATCTTTGTGTTTTGTTCTTTTATTTTTCTTTTTTGTATAATAATAATAATAATAATAATAATAATAATAATAATAATAATAATAATAATAAATGTAGTGGTTGTTTTTATTAAAAACAGAGGAAATAAGTTTTCTTTTCATATTTTTAGCTCCCTGATTTCTTCATCAGTCAGACAAAAGATACCAATCCACCATCATTCATTCTCTCCCTCCCTCCTTCTCCCGCTAAGTAAGCCAGACTTTTCTTTCCACTTCTGACTTTAGAGATGTGATTTGCCTTGGAATTCCTGAGTTGAGTATTGGAGCTCCTGTCCCTGGCCATCTTTCCTGGACTCTTGGTTGCTTACTTTCTCTGCACAGGTCCCAGTTCTGTCTCTGGTGCCATGCGCTTTCTCTTTTTACACCAAGTCACGTAAGATCCCTTCCTAACAATTCATGGCAATCAATTCTGCCCATTCACATCTTCATTTCTGAATGGACGCTTTTAAAACAAACAGTTAAAATGCTACACTCCCATTTTCAAACTGCTAATGTAATTGGAAAGAGATGAGGAAAACTATGGTTTGATTACGTTTTTATTATTAATGATGTTCCTTGGATTGACATACAGAGACTTTCCATGAGAGATGCAGAGATAACATTTCTATTCGTCTGATTTTCAGCACTTGGGAGAAGGTCCCACTGTGTTTCGGCTTGTAATAATAAATTGGATACCATCATCCTTTAAGTTTATAGCTCTCTCCTTTCTCAACTCCGAGTAACTTATGCCACAAGAGTTTCTGTGCCTACAGCTGGGAAATTATACCATGGCTACATTTAACTGACATTTAGTTTTGTTAAAGAGGAGAAGCAAGAGAACTAAAAATAATCCCATCGCTCAGCAGTGGCTTCTATCATTTGCATTACTTGAAATTGTATTTCCTAAAGATTATGTTGAGTGGGAGATCATAATGGAAAATTTAACAAAGGAACCCATTGTGTCCTGGATATCATCTTCTCCATAAACTAACATTATTTTGATGCAATTATCACTAACAGGAGTTTTGCCACTCTAATAGCATATTTTTCTCTCACACATACCCCTCCCCCCCAAAATAAAATCATGTTGTCACAGCTGGCAGATGGTCCATCCTAAACTACAGGAGATTGAAGATTAGGAGCCCAAAAGGCACTTTAGTCAAAAGTGAAGTTGGAAAGTCAACAAAGGAACCAAGTGGAGTGGAATGGAGTGACATAGGAACCAAGGTATCAGATTAGATCAGCCTTTCTCAACTTTTTGACCCTGAAGGAACCCTTGAAATATTTTTCAGGACTTGGGGAACCCCTGCATATTCAGGCTCAAATATAGGCCAATTACAAAATTATTATATTTGTTTCATGTGTAGGCCTGTATATATGCATTAACAGTGTTCTTAAACTAAAAATAAAGAATAAAACTTACCTCTTTAATGTGGAGTTGCCTGAATTTGAAATAATTTTTAAAATAAATCATGATCTCCAAGGGAACCCCTAGTGACCTCTTGTGGAACATAAGGTTCCACAGAACCCTGGTTGAGAAACCCTGGATTAGATTATATAGATGATGATAGATAGCGAAGGAAGGAAGGAAGGAAGGAAGGAAGGAAGGAAGGAAGGAAGGAAGGAAGGAAGGAAGGAAGGAAGGAAGTGTAGATCAGGGGTACCCAACCTTTTTGGCACCAGGGACCGGTCGTGGAAGACAATTTTTCCACGGACCAGGGGAGCGGGGTTTGCAGATGGGATCCAATCACACGGACCTGGGGGTGGGGTTTGCAGGTAGGAGCCAATTGCACAGACGGGGCGGGGTTTGCAGGCGGGAGCCAATCGTGTGGATGGGAGGTGGGGGTTGCAGGTGGGAGCCAATCGTGCAGACGAGGGCAGGATTTGCAGGCGGGAGCCAATCGCGTGGACGGGGGTGGGGTTTGCAGGCGGGAGCCAATCGTGCGGACGGGGTGGCGGGATTGCAGGTGGGAGCCAATCGCGCAGACCACCACCGCTCACCTGCTGTGTGGCCCACTTTCTAACAGGCCGTGGCCCACAGGTTGGGGACCCCTGCTGTAGATGAGAGAAAAATTCACAAAATTCTGATCCCTGGTCAGAATGAAATGACCCAATTCATTGACAGGCCAGTACAGGCTCTCTCTAGCTCACTTGGTTTGTTTGTTGGATGTATCAAATGTTGTTTTTTTATCCTTTCAATCATATCCAATTCTTGGAGACTGCCTGGACAAGTCCCTGCAGTTTTCTTGGCAAGGTTTTTCAGAAGTGGTTTGCCATTGCCTCCTTCCTAGGGCTGAGGGAAAGTGACTGGCCCAAGGTCACCCAGCTGGCTTTGTGTCTAAGGTGGGACTAGAACTCATGGTCTCCAGGTTTCTAGCCTGGTGCCTTAACCACTACACCAAATTGGCTCTCTATCAAAGTTTACAGCAAAGCAAAAAGCAGGTTTGTTTTGTTGGCAATACCTCAACTGGGTCCTAAAGCCACAAAAAGTGGTCCCTGTGTGCTTTCAGCTCCATCTCCTGGACAGCTGCTTTTGTGACAGGAAGACTAACGAGCCAGCATTTACTTGGCCCAGTCTTTACTTTTGAGACCTATAAATAATCAATCAATAAACAGTTTCAAAACTCCAATTTTTTGGTAATTTAAATGCATCTCCCATCACATTGAGTATTTGAGTTCCCTCCTTTCACTCATGTAAGAATATTTTCTTAACAAAAAGAGACTTACCCTCTAGAACAAGAATATACAACATGCAACTTTTCAGGTGTCACAGAATCACAATTCTGAGAAGTGAGGCATGCTGGAAGATGTAGTTCAGCAACATCTAGAGGACCACACTTTGTGGCCCCAAGCTCTAATACTTCCATGCACAGCCCAAATAGCCCATTACTTCCCAATATTATGTCTATCCGCTCCCAACCACTAAGAATATAATCTAATTTTATCTAAATATCTAATTTAATTTAGCTAGTAATCTAATTTAATTTACATAGTTAATTATTTAATTATTTATTAATCAAATTTATATAGCCACCCATCTCACGAGAAGTGACTTTGGGTGGCGTACAATAATCAAATAAAAAACAATACATATATAAAAGCAAGCATTTAAAAATATAATGTTAAAAATGGAGATTAATTAAAATTAAAATATATACAAACCCCAGGCAGAGAGAGAATGAGTATATCCACCTCAATAGTGGAGCCATCTGAACATGTCTCTGGTTCCCTGGGACCCCCAGGCCTGATGACACAACTGATGACACAAATTAAAATAATTCGCTATAATAAAAATTGCCTAGTTCATCTCCTTTCTATTTTTCTACCTGTCAAAGTTTAGTTTTTAACAGCTGAATGTTTTTTAATAAGAATTTTATTAGATTTAAGACAAAGATAAAAACTACAAAAAAAGCAAAAAAACTACAAAAGAAAAAAGAGAAAACTAAAAAAGTGTGAAAACAATTTTTTTAAAGGTTACATACAGAGGTGACTTCTGACTATTAACATCAAGGATATATAGCAATCTTCCATAATCAATCCCTTACTCTATATTAAACCAAAATCACATTATTTCTATATATCATTCCATTGGTACGATATAAAAATCACTAGATACAATTGTTCCTTCCGCTTATTTTAAAAGATAGATATAGATATAGATATAGATATAGATATAGATATAGATATAGATATAGATATAGATATAGATATAGATATAGATATATAGATATAGATATAGATATATAGATATAGATATATAGATATAGATATAGATATAGATATATACACACACACACATACAGTACATACACTGTATATACTATATATATATATATATATATATATATATATATAGTATATATATATATATATACACACACACATACACACACACACACACACAACTCCTAATCAACTTCCCCCCTAAAGATAACATTTATTTAAATATTTCCTTCCTACTACTATTCTATACATTTCTGTCTATAAAAAAGATCAAACTAAAAAGCATATAAATTGTCTGCCATTATAATTAATAATACAACAATTATAATAACCTTAATCGTATTCAGCCTAAAACCAAGCATTTATTATTATACCTTATTAATCTTAATCCAAAACATTAAAGGTGAATGAGGTCATACAAACCCTAAAAGCAATCCAAATAAGTATTTTTAAAACCCTTACACCACTTCAAAATAAACCAGAGCATTTACATATCCCCACAATACACACAGAGCTATCCCCCTTAAAAACTCTGACTTCTCAACAGAAAGCCTCCCATACATAATAACCCCTTCTTTTCCATAACATTCCATCAGAAAATCAATTTCACTTATGACTTGCAACTCGGTCTGTCCCTTTAATTTCTTCAACTCGACCATCCGATCTTCATCTAGCATTTCAACAGAAACCTCTATCTCGCTGTTAGAAGAAACATTTCTATCATTGTTAAGTTCTTCAATTTCTTCCATGATATCCCCAACCAGATGACACATTTTAGTACTCATGTTTTCCACAATGTCCTGAATATCTTGCATAGTAACTTGACAGGAATCAAAAAAAATATTTTTAAAGTCTCGATGGAAATCCGAGAAAGTCTGCTTGAAATCCTCCATGTCTCACGCAGTAGATTATGGTGCCCCCTAGGTACTTAACTAGCGAAAGTGGGATATAATAGAAAAATTCCAAGACATGTTTACACAAGTGAAAGTATGATAACAGGCAGTTTCCCAGAGAAAGTAGCAGCAGAAAGCTGAAAGTTCAAAGCAGCAGATTCAACGAGTAGGAAAATACTAAAATCTTCAAATGTAGTGCAAAAATAATAACAGGGAGACAATTACATACTCTCAACCTTCCTTAATATTTGGATAGAAAGCAAAATCGAAAACTTAAAAAGAATATTTTTAAAAGAAATTAATCACAGAAATAATTATAAGCACCAAGAGAATGTGTTTCTCCTTGATGTAGAAAGCCTCTCTTAGGGTACATATACTTAAAAAAAATGGGGTAACTGGTCTTAATGTCCCTTTAAGGCTACAGCACGGCTTGGAAATGATGACACCCCAGCCTCCCAGCTGCTCTTACCAGTCAGGTGCGAATGCTGTTTGCGATTTTCTGGCTGCAATCAGCCTTTCTGAGGACAGATGGGGTAGTTCCAAGTGTTTTCCTTGCTCCGTAAAAACGCTCCAGGGCTTCAGGAAAAATCTTCCTGAGCCCAAAAATTTGCCGCGTTGTCAGTTCTGCTTGCGGAGCCCACGAGCACAGCTTCCCACCGGAAGTCCCAACAGCTGAATGTTCTGAATGTTTTCCAAAATCAGAGGCCAAGAATTATTTTCTTGTTTCTTTTTTCCACAAGTTTTGAGAGAGTCATTAATACTGTTTCTGTGGGTGGGTAGTCATTGTATACTGCAAACTTACACACCATATAAGACTGCATATAGGCAGGGCTTAAGCATTATCCATAGTTTACTTCTCTACTTTTTTCTGGATTTTTGTCCATTGTGCCTGGGAAAGAATTCTTGGAGAAGCAGGTATCTACAGCAGGTGGCAGCACCTGGCCAAGCTGGTTGATCTTGAAAAACTGAGTAGAGTCAGTCATGATTAGTACTTAGATGGGAGACCACCAGAAAAGTCAAAGAAATCAAAGAAAGAAGATGTTTAACTTGCCTTAGGTTACAGCAAGAATGTGAAAGCATATCCAAATGTAATCTTTACAACTATTCAATCAGGCTGCAAATGGGTAGGAGTGGGGAGGCTGAAGCCAAAGAAAGGTAGCAACTTGCCGAAGGCCATCTTATGGGTTCATGGCAGAAGCATGATTCAAACTTGCCTCTTAGTCTCCTAATCAGGTCCAGGGTGGAGGAACTGTAACCCTCCAGATGTTGCTGAACTACCATCTCCCAGCAACTCCTAACAATGACTCTGCTTTCTTCTCTAACCCCTATTTCCTGTATCCACTTTTCTGTTAATTGGTAGATCCCTAATAAAGGTATCACCGAGCTGTGGTTTTGTTTTTCTTCCTCATGGATCAACATAACTATGAGTGCTTTCAATTCACTACATTTTAGCTGTGCTGGGAAGGACATAGGGTCAAAGGTAACTGACCTGCAGTGGATGGAAGGCCTTGCTGTTCATTATGTGGGGCAGAAATGAACATCACTTTTAATTGTTATAAAGTCAGTTCTCCTTTCTATCACATTCAGTTGGGGGGAAAAGTCTCAATGATATGGTGTGAAAAGAGGAAAGCAGCAGCAGATGTTTTTGAAACTCTAAGTTAAGCTGTTTGGAAGGTGTTTGACATATGGGAGGAGGCAACACTTTTATGGATGGAGTGAAAGTTATTTTTTCTTTGCCTTAGCAAAAACTTGGAATAGATCTCTCCCCCCCCTCCTTGTACAGACAGCCCCTGTTCTGGCACAATGAAACTAAGTTGATGCATACCATTTTCCTTTTTCCCATTTAAGCTGGAATCCAATCAAATATTTATCTTAACCTCTTAAGATGTCCTTGTCTAGTCTTGGCTTTTAAGTGAAAGTGTGCCTGGTTAAATATTCCATGTAGATTTGATAAAGTAGTAGGACATTTCATGTTTGCAAAAACAAACAGGATAGGGGAAGAAAAAAGTTGCAATGATTATTGGAATTATATACAGCATATGGAAAGTCCTGCATAGTAAATGTTTGAGAAGCATATCAACAGTTAAAGAAGCAATTATTCTTACACTGAACAAGTCTTTAATATTGGAATCCTTGTATGGCTTTTCCCCAGTTGAAGTGGGGCATGAAATAGGTAAGAAAGAAAGCAAAAAAAATAAATAACTAAAATAAAAATAAGCCCCCTTCCCCCCAAGAAAGTGACTTCCCACCTTCATCATGACAAGTATAAACAATTCCATAATCTCTTCACCTCCTCCTAGTTAACAAATATAAAACTCTTCATTCCATAAGGTAAAGGTAAAGGTTCCCCCCGCACATTTTGTGCAGTCGTGTCCGACTCTAGGGGCCGGTGCTCATCTCCGTTTGTTAGCCGAAGAGCCAGCGTTGTCCGAAGACGCTTCCACGGTCATGTGGCCGGCATGACGCACACGGAACGCTGTTACCTACCCACCGAAGTGGTACCTATTTATCTACTTGCATTTGCATGCTTTCGAATTGCTAGGTTGGCAAGAGCTGGGGCTAGTGCGGGAGCTCACTCCGTCACGCGGGACTAGGGATTCGAACCTCCAAACTTGCGATCTTCCGATCAACAAGCCTGGCATCTTACCCGCTGAGTCACCACGCCCCTCATTCCATAACCCAAGGCAAAAGATTCTGGATTTCATGAGGAAATGGCAAATTGCTAACTATTTATTATTGTTATATTTTGATTACAAAGAAAATTAAGAGGTGCTTATGGGATTTTCTCTCACATGTTCATCCATATTTGATGAGAAGCTTTGCTCAGGTAAAAGAGATCACTATGACACAACCTGAGTCAAAGCTGTATGGGAATCACATATTACCAGTCAAATATACACATGTGCATGTATGCACACAATAAACATTGGCCCATTTGCATTATAGCCACCTGGTCAGCCCTGTAGTGTTTTGCAAAGTAACTTTTCAATCATTTGACTAACAAAAAACTCTGACAGGAGGCAGTTGCCTTACATTATCTCTGTTAGACTTCAAATCCCACAATTGTTGTCGGAAATAGGTCCACACTTCTGAAAAATGCCCCTGCAAAGTGTCAATAATAATATCTGTAATAAAAACATAGTGATAGTGGTGGCAGTTGTGGGGGAACCATGAGGTTTTTTTAGTTGTCTGTGGTTTAACTGCAGATTGGCAATTCAAAGACTCTTGCTCCACATCCTCTAGAAAATGGGCTACTGAATGTGCTAGAAACACAATTGCCTCTTCTACCATCCCCAACACAGAGGGAAATTATGGTATATCTGGAAGTGTCTGCATGCCACCAGTAATCGATGCATTTGGACTACCACATCTGGGCTTCAAAAATCCAGGCAGACACTAGGTGGCAGCAAAGAGATGAAAAAAAAAACCCATCTAACCCTTCACTGCCATCTTTGCAGCCCAGATCTGATATCCCTACAAGGATAGTTGAGAATGTAAAAATGCTTAAAATCTGCAGTGACATTCCCATGAAAGGAATTGCATAGAAAACACTGGGACAGTTCTCAATGCATCCTATGTTATGGGTGAATATACACCCATAACACGAAAATCTCATGAAAAAGTGTGCTTCTTTCAGACATTCACAGTGAAAGCCACTGGCAGGGCTGACAATCAAAGTGAGCTTTAGCAGACTATGGCAGAAAATAGGTTTTGGGTAGCCACAGCAAGGCTACTGGTTGACAATTTTTACATAATGTCCATGTGGGACATCATTTGGATTTGCTACATACAGTATTTTATTAGTTTTATAAACAGATATATCAAGCCAAAAACAGATGTGAAGCTCTGCATTCTTTCTTTGGGAAAGCTGTATCAGTGGTATCTTAAGGCATCTAAACTCGTCTCACAGTTGGCATATATGAGAAGGACTATTTCACCGTATGCTTAACATTAAACAATGAACTCTGCCTGTTGAACTTCTTCTTAGAAGGGAGAAGGAGAAGGAGAAGGAGAAGGAGAAGGAGAAGGAGACATCTTCATAGCATTTGAATCCACAGCTTGTTTCTTTCTCATGCAGGTTCTCAAAGAAATGCAAAGCACCATTGAGCACTTCAAAGACCTACTGCTCAACGCAAGTGCAAATTTAGACATATCCACCATTGGGACAGCTCAATTCTTCAGGGTGGTAGGAAGGTACAAATGGGGAAAATGAAGATGATAGGGGAATGATTTAAGAAAATATAAAATACAGTAATCTGGTACTTCTCTGTGGGGTTGGCTTCAATACATTTTATTCACTGATGGACCTGGAGTATAATGCATACCATAAATGTACTCAATGTAAATGATGCATTTACCCATGCAGCTGAATGTATACATTGGATTGAGAAGTTTGACATGCTGAATTAGGTTTTGCTGTATAATGCAGTTCTAGGCCACTGATACATAGATTATGTGCAAATTGAAAGCCTAGTTAAACAAGTTGTATTTTCTTTTCTATTACTGGGAAGCTTCACCCTTAGTTCATTCCCAGGAGCATCTTTTAGAAGAATGCTTGTCTGGGTAAAATTCTATGCCAAATGTCAGAAGGTTGAGATTAGAGCAGGAGAAAGATGACATCAGGAAAAAAAGGTATTGCATTTAGTTCCTTTTCCTACTTTTGCAAAATGTACCTTTACAGCACAAGACTGGGTCCATCAATGATTACCCAGTAACTGCACCACCATGATTCTTAAGTAAGGGCGCTATCCATCATCTCAATAAAAATCTACACATGGAAGGCAGTTCTGTCCTCATTGCTTTTAGGAATGGTCATCTTGGCAAATGCCCAACCCCAGATAAGTTCAGGTTACTCATATACATGCTTCTGATCTTTTGTTTCTGATTCCACACAGAAGTAAGTTTCTCAGACTTCTCCAAACTGGGTACTTGTGATAAGACAGCAACATCATAAAAGACTGCAGCTTCAAATTCCATGCTTTACATTTTGTTCGTCCTACAAGGAAAGCAGTTCCATGAAGGAAACAAAATTCAATCTGCACGGAACTAGCCATACCAGATGTAACGGCATTGTGAATAGATGCAGGCAGATGGCCGTAGTTTCTCAGCAAATAAAGTTGTGGGGTTACATAACTACCAATCTGCACAGAAGTTGCTTATGATTTCCTAAAGCAAGCATAGGGGATCTCTAGCCTGCCAGATATTGTTTGATTCTGACTCCCATCAAGCTCAGGCACTCTGAACAATGATCAAGGGTGATAGATGTTGCAGCATGGATGACCTTATGTTCCTTGGGGTTATTACATCTGGGCTGCAAAAATCCTGATGAAAACTAGATGGCAGCAGACACGTTTTTGTATATTTGTGCTGCCATCCAGTAGTCATGCAGAGTTTTGCTGCCCAGATATGATAGCCGTGTCCATCCTCCCCTTTAACACACCTATTTTAAGAAGCAACATTAAAGTCAACAAAGAAAGTAAAAGCAGATTTCTGTCACATACTTGTCTTAGCAGTTAATAGTTCAAAAAGAGGAAGGAAGGAAGGAAGGAAGGAAGGAAGGAAGGAAGGAAGGAAGGAAGGAAGGAAGGAAGGAAGGAAGGAAGGAAAGCTAAAAGAAATAACAGAATCCTTTGGAAACAAACCCATGCAATTTTTCTGTGATCCAATTTATTTCAAGCCTTTTTGTGATTATCTGTTCAGTCTTTTTTTTCTTTCCACTTTCCTGGATAGTCATTAGCATGCCTCAGCTGACGCAATGCTGATTGCCGTGTGGAGTCTTAAATCTTTGTACCCTGCCCAGAATGTTATGAAATATCAGATTTTAGTGTGATTTGCTTTGCACAGCCTTGCCTTGGAACTTTACTGCCACTCACTGCCAGGAGAGCTGGAGCACAAGACTGTGTCAGCTTTAATCTCAATTTGTTCAACTAAAAATGCAAAATTAAAGAAAAAGGGAGAAAAGTTTAATATTGCCGGTGTGCATGATTGATAACATTGTGTCATTTGGGAACTTTTAATATTATAAACTGAATACTGCGCTACTCTAGCCTAATTGTGACATATTTAACATTTTAAAGCTGCATGTAATCATTTTATGGTACAAAATGGGTATTAGAAGATTATACTGTAGTGCTTTGTCAAATCGTTGTATGTGAACATAACATTCATAGATAAAAAACTTACAACCAAATAATCATTGCAAAAACGTACTTCTTTTGAGAGGAGCAATTAAATCTACCCTTTTATCATGCTATATGTCACTGAATCATCCCCAAAGTTTCAGGTTAATATCTACTATAAAGTAAAATATTTGTTACAATGCTGCAAATCCTTCTCACTCAAAGTAAGAAAAATGCTGCCGAAACTTTAGAGCTCCATAAAGGGGTAAAGGGGCTATCAGAAGACTTCCAGATAGAACACAGTACAGGAGTAGAATTGCTTTTCATGGCAAACTGAAAATTTTGCTGCTTATAGAGCACAAAGGCACCATTTGTGGACAGTTAAATTAGATATCTGGAAAGTTATGCATTGTGGTCCCTACTACAGGTAGTCCTCATTTAGTGACTGCCTCATTTAGAGACCATCCACAGTTACGATAGTGATGAAAAAGTAAATTACAACCAATCCTCACATTTACAACCTTTGCAGGTCTGTAAAGCAAAGGAAAGCTGAAGTAAGATCATAAGCAGAGTTTCTGTTTCACTTAGTGACTGCTTTGCTTAACAACCAAGTTGCCAGTCTCAATTGTGGGCGCTAAAGAGGACTACCAGTAAAGAAAAATGCTTGCTCATCCAACCAGCATCCAGAGTTGGGTAAAAAAGCTAAAATGGCAGCCACAACCATGTGATCAAAGCCCCACCCTGTTTTTACATGTGTTGTGAAAAATTTAACCACAATCAGTTCAAGAACCTGTCCGCCCAAGCTGGTGCTGTCCAGATGCGTTGGACTTCAACTTCAGTGGCCTTTGGCAAGCTGGCTGAAAATTTTGGGAGTTTGTATCTCTTTCTTGTTACCAAGTGGTCTTCCATATTTTGTAGCCGAGATAAGGTAGCCTGGTCTCTATCCCAGTCGTGTTTGTATTATGGTTTCTTCCTCTACTAAGCTCCTATTGGTTGCCATATTGTGGGGCAGGCAAGGAAAATTTGATTTCAGTTTTTCAGAATTGAATCAAGGAGAAAGGAACTAAGCATAGAATCCTATAATCTTATAATAAATATCTGCCTCATAATCTCAGCATGGTGGTTGTGATGTGATTTTTCTCTTTCAGTAATTGAAAGAAGGGTGCTCATCAATGTATGGATCAATTTAATTTATATATTGCCTTAAGCCTCTGGATAAATCCAGCTGCTCCAGTGTCTGCCATAAACTTTGCTTTGAAGCAAAATAGTACAGTCTACCTCCCAAGCCTCCTCTTTTTCAGCTCACTTCATTCTATAGAGAAACAGAGAGATGGCAGCTGTTGGCCATACTTTTGTTTCAGGTATCAATGGCAGCATGGAGAGGGAAAGAAACAGAAAAGTAACACCCCCACGGACACAACTCCTGCTTCTGAAAGACAGCCAAAATAGCCCTTCCAATTTAACTGCCCCAGAGGGAGGTTCGTTTCAGTTCACCCCTCGTTTAGATGGATGCCTTCTAGATTAAATTTGAATCAGTCATGCTGTAGCTAGCTAATGAGGTAGTTCACAGTGTTGAAAGCCCAGATTGCTGGATCGTGGAATTTTCTTCCTCACTCTTCTGGGCCATAATGGAAACGAAATGATCACAGCTAGCACTGCCCGAGCTTTCTTGCATGTTTCCAAAAGACTACTGTGCTTACTATGGCTGCTACTCAACATTTCAGTTCTGTGCAAAAACTGCAGGGCTAGAATGCTTCTTTCCCATCAAGTGATTATCACAAGAGCCAGCAAGTTACAGCTAACGAACTGATTCACAAGTTCTGTGGTGCCAGCAGTTGAAATCTCAAGAACACAGACTTGTCTAGAACAGCGAGAAACATCTGGAGGCTTATGGTCTAATTTTAAAGCACTCTGCAGTCAATTAATCCAGTCTTTTGGAAAGTTATTTGTCCCTTCTTTGCATTCTATTTTATGAGGATGAATTTTAAAAAAAAGTTGTCAGAAAAGAGGATCTGTGAAAGAGATGCATTGCCCTCACTCACTTTTTTGCTCTCACCATGTTTCAGGTCATCTGTTAGAGCTGTGTGCATATTTAAAAAAAAAATCAGAAGTGTTTCAGACCTTGTGTAAGGACAACCTCTCTGCCTGGAAAAAAAATCATTTGGTTATTTCCTCAAAGCCAGTTGTGCAAGGGCTGAAGCACTACTTCCACATACTTTTCAAAGCATACATACACTTACCATCTAACATTAGTAATAGATCGTTTGTGCAGCCCTTGATAGAAGAAAAATGACCATCTGTTCTAGAATCTGAATGGCGTCTCTTATTACAGACATGTAAGATGCAGAAGAAAGAGCAAGAATTGAAATAAGGGGACAAGTACCCCAATTCATAGTATTACACATCCACACTGTCATTTTAAATTCAATGTATAGCTTGATTAGAAATGAATGTGATCGTTAAGTTTAAGGAATAGTTTTATTCTAGAGATAGCAAAAAGATCCTGTTGTGAAAAAGAACATGAAATGGAAAAAGCAGTTCAAGGGCTAGTACAAGATCTCATAGGTGAGACATGCTTTTTCATCATTAGAAGCATCCTTATAGTTGAAAATATTTACTTTTAGAATAGGAATATTATGAATGACATCATTTATTCATCGCAATACTCATTCATGATATACAGGAAGGTATAATTCTGCAAACATTTTGACATACTGCCAACTAGAGTCCAATTTAAGCTACCGGTTAAAAGGCTGTTTAGAGTCAAGCTCAACTCCTGGTGACTTCATAGAGATATCCATACTTGCAAACAACACAAACATGATTTGGCATGACCTTTTCTCAGATTTCTTTTCATTTTCCTCATCTAGCCTACCACATCGGGATCTTCTCAAGATCTCTCTGTACTAATCAGATCTGATATGGCTTAAGCTTTTTTGGAGATCGGCCAATAAACTGGCATCTCTAAAGCTATGTTTCCCCATATGCTACCATGTACTCCCCGTTAGGTCTGTGCAAGCCACTGCCACTTTGCAGAGCTGCTTCAAAGGAGCAATTTGGTTTCAGGTGGCACCCAGACCCAGAGGTATTTCACTTTGGGGCTGCCAATCATAGTGTGAGGGTACGCTTTGCATCAGCTGACTGCTTCCCACAGAGAGCATCAGAAGCAATTGCTTTGACATGACTCATCCACACCAAACCTTTGGTAAGGAACCAGTGCTTTAATGCTCTGTGGAGCATTCTTAAAATAGTCCTTCAATGAAGGTTTTGCGTAGCCATGTTAATGACCCGGTGTTTGATCACTCGCTTCAAAACAGTATGAATTTCTCTAATTCCCATCTATACTTAGAAAGTTAATTTTCTCAGCAAATGATTTAGTACAACCTGATTCCATCCAGATGTATTGAATTTCTGCTCTCAGCATTCCCAACAAGAGTGACTTTCAGTCACATTCTGGGACTACAGAATGCCCAGAAAGCATTAAATTGGGGAAGGGTGTGTAAAGTTTGTATAGTTCCAGTTTGACATGAATTGCACCTATCCTTTGAAACTATGTTAGACCACCCTTTGCTGTGCCTTCTCATCTATGGAACAGGGCAGTCATAAAGCTAACCAATATTTGTCCATTTCTCAGAATAACGCTCCTCCAAGGACTGTTTATGGAACTTGTTTTGTAAACCGCCCAGAGTTCCCTTGTGGGGAGATGGAGCGGTATATAAATTGAAACATAAATAAATAAATAAATAAATAAACTGCAGTTATGATAGGCTGACCAAATTTCCTTGAGACAAAAACAGGACATTGAGATGGCAAAACGGGACAGGGTCTTGTGTAATATTCCATATTAATGAAAAAGACAGGGGTCCCCGCCCCCTGGTCTGTGCGATTGTCTCCCACCTGAAAACCCCACCCCCCAGTCTGCGCAATTGGCTCCCGCCTGCAAACCATGCCCCCGGTCCGTGCAATTGGCTCCCGCCTGCAAACCACGCCCGTGGTCCGCCCTCCTCTCCACCTCTCCGCCCTCCTTTGCCACGCGCTGATAGGCGGGAGGGCTTCCTCTTCCGGGCTGCCTCCAATCGGCAGCTCTGGCTCAGATCCTCCTTCCATGCCATTCCCACCGGGTTTAAAAAACGGGACAAATTGAGATTTTTATCAAAACGATAGGACAGTTGAAAAATGCTTTAAAAATGGGACTGTCCTGTTCAAAACGGGACGTATGGTGAGCCTAAGTTATGATTATGGAGATATCAGCTGATGTGGTTATGACTTTATTTTACAGGAACAATTCTGGAAATTTTTTGAAGGTAAATGGCATGACATGTCCAGCTAAGCCAGCCTTTGCCTACCATTTTGGGAAGAAAAATATTCAAACTTTCCATCAGAAAGTTGTGAAGCTATTTCAACACTCATGTGTTTCACAAAGATTTGGGTGTCCTTATCTTACTTTCCCTTTCATCCGATGCTGCAAGATGCTGAAGTGGAGAAAAGCCAGGTACAGGTAGTCCTTGTTCAGTGACCACAATTGGGACCAGCAACTCAGTCATTAAGCAAAGCAGTCACTAAGTAAAATTGTGACTGTACTTATAATCTTACTTCAGCTTTCCTTTGATTTACAGAACTGTGGAGCTTGTGACTTCCGGTGGGGACACCGGCAGCTTGAACAGTGTCGGGGATGTCATCCTTTCCCAAGCTGCACTGAAGCCGAAAACAGACTCTCAAACCAACCAACCCCCATTTCTAAAAGACCAAGGTTTTTTTTTTTTTTTTTGTATATATTTGTATATTTGTTACCTAAGAAAGGCTTTTTACAGCAAAGAAATGCGTAATCTCTTGGTTATTTTCATTATTTTTGGGATTTATTAATTTGGAAATTTGGCTTTTTCCTTATATAAAGTGTAAAACTGAGAATTACAGATTTTTTTATATTGCTTTTTTTTAATAAACTAAGTTTTGAGGATTATGAAAGATTTTTCCTACTTCGATGAATCTGCGGAGTTGAATTTCGACCTGTTTTTACTTTCCTGTGGGAACAGTCTTTGTTTTCACTTTCTACTATGCTGATTGATTACTTCCAAAGATAACGAGCTGGACGATATTTTTAATATAACTGCCTTAATGGACTTTACCTTCTTGAGTCACTAGAGGGCATCATGAGTCACTAGAGGGCATCATAATCTACTGTGAAGAGACATGGAGGAAATTAAAGCGATTTTTAACTAATTTTATCTTGAAGTCACACAAGTTCTGGACCCTCTCTCAGAACTTGTGGAGTTCAAATTGTGCCAACAACTGGAAGAAGCTGATAAGGTCGAGAATTACCCCAAGTACAAAGCTGCTTCTCCTAAGAAGATGAGGATTAGTGACTTGGAGTCAAAAAAAGAAAAGGGAAAAATGTAATTGTTGAGATCTGAAGAAGAAAGAGATTTGGATTTAAAAAGAGAACTGGGAAAGACTGTGTTGCTGGAACACCAAGATCAAGAAAGAGAATTAGGCTTCAAATGCTGGAAGTTTCTTGAAGAATATTTGGACTTTAGGGGATATGTAAATGCTTTGGTTTATTTTGAAGTTGGATAAGGGTTAAAGAATGTTTATCTGGATCGCTTTTAGGGTTTGACTGATGTTATTTGTTTTTAAGGATATGGATTAAGATTATTAGGGTATAAAAATGTTTATTTGGATGTTTTTAAGAATTTGATTTAAGGTCATTTTTTCTAATTGCTTTTCTTTTTTGGGTTTATTAAGATAAAGATTATTAAAACTGTTGTATTATTTAGTATAATTGCAGACAATTTATGTGCTTTTTAGTTTGACTTTTATTATAGTAGACATAAATGTATAGAATAATAGTAGGAAGGGAATAATTAAATAAGTGTTATTTTTTGGGGGTAAGTTGTTTAGGAAGTTTATATGAATTTTTTTTCTTTATTTTAATATAAGGGAAAGGAGTAACTGTACTTAGTGATTTTTATAATGTGCTAAAGGGGAATGATTTATAGAAATAATGTGATTTTGGTTTAATATAGAGTAAGAGATTATGGAAAATTTTTGTATATCCTTGCTGTTAAAAGTTGGAAGTCACATCTTTCTGTAATGTAAAAAAAAATTCTTTTGTGTTTTCACACCTTTTTAGTTTTTCTTCTCTTTTTTGTAGTTTTTTTTTTTGTAGCTTTTCTCTTTCTCTTCAAACTTTATAAAATTCATAATAATAATAAAAAAAGAATATTTGGACTTTTCAATGCAGGCTGCAAAATTGGAGACTTATAAGGGGAAAGCTCTGTGTATAATGTTACATAGATAAATGTTTTGGTTTACTTTGAAGTGAGATAATTGCTTAAATATCAGGATGGCTTTTTAAGGGTTTAGATGGATGCTTTTGCTTTTTGGATAACACTCTTATTTTTGGTAAAAGGATATAACAAAGTTACCTTTTTGTATATATTTTTTGTTAGTTTAGTTGCCAGAGAGGAATAAAATTATAGTGAAGAAGGATAATATTTAATTGCTTGCTTATTAGGTGAAAAACTATGTTTGAAGGGTTTTTTTTAATGTTCTTTAAGTGGGAAGGAAATTTCTTTTAGAGGGGAATGTTGCATTGAGAATTGAAATGCTTTATAGAAATAATATTTATCATAGTTTAAATTGGAGTAAGAGATTGATATTGATTTATGTATATCTTTGCTGTAGAAAGTCGGAAGTCACTCTGTAGTAGTCTTCTTTGTATTTTCACACCTTTTTAGTTTTTTTTTTCTTTGTAGGTTTTTTGTCTCATGCTTTTTAGTTTTATCTGTATGTTGAAAATTTAATAGTTTTAAATCTAAAAAAAAGAACTATGAAGGTTGTAAATGCGAGGATTGGTTGTAAAGTTACTTTTTCATCACCAACATAACTCGAATGGTTGTTAAACGAGGCAGTCACTAAATGAGGACTGCCTGTAGGGGTGAGTGAACCCTCCAGCTATCTTCAAAGGCTGCTGTACTGTTAAACTAATTAACTAACTAACTAACTAAACTAAGATGTCAGTTGTAAAGAAACTATTTGTATAGCTTGGTGCAAGAATATTATTTCCAGAATACTGTCCAAAGCCATGGCTGCCATTGACTACAAAACTTGGTAACTCCAGGAGACAAGGTGAACAGTAGAATGAAAGATGACATTATCATCAAGGCATGCAACCAAATCAGAGAAAGACATCTGGGATTAAGAGATTGGAATTCTTTTAAATAATTACTTTTGCAAGTTTCCTTTTTCATTTGGGCCCACCCATAAATATTCTGACTTGTCATCACCCCAATCTATTTGTTAACTGCAGACTTGGTCAAACATTATTCCCTTATTCAATGCTGACTTTCAGTAGGTTGGCTTCTTATATAGTTCTTACTTCTTTTACATTACATTGGCCTCCTTTTAATTTTCCCCTTTTCATGATTATGTTGGTGAATGGCTGAGTACATGTGAGGTATAGTAGGCTTGGATACGAGACTATTTCCAAAGAAATGTACCAGATCTCCTATCTAATCTTACTAAACTTACTTTTACTGTCTACAGGATAACTAGTAGAGATGTATGTTTTAATCTAATGTGTTGAATATTTCATTATTTTTTAACAGCCCACCTTTTGTAAAATAAAAATATTGAGTCTCTCATATGAACAGCCATCTTAGTAAAATTCCTTTGCTCATGCTGGCTTAGATGCTATGCAGCTGGTGTAATAAAAGCACAATTTAGTGTAACATTTTACTGCAAGGATTTCCAAACTTTGTGACGCCTTGACTCCCTAAAATAATACATGAGTTTGTAACACCTCCCCAAGAAGAAAAGCCAGGTGGAGTTCTGACAGGACTTCTGCTCCAACAGTGATCCAGCTGTGTATGTGTAAGACAGGCTTGCACACCCAAAGCTGGATCACTGTCAGAACTCAACCCTGGGCCTGGGCTGCCTTTCAACACTCTCTGCACTCACCGCAGCCCCTGCAATCACCCCAACTTACTCCAAAATGCAACCGAAGTTGATCCAGGCAGGACTGGAGCATTCTTGCCTAGCCTCACCGTCACCTTCTTCCAACGGTGGCTCTTCCTGGGGGCATCATGTGGAGTCCTGGTGCTGATCCTGTGTGGCTGTTCCAGGCAGCTTGAGCAATAGGCCTCTTCCTCTTCTTTCGGGACCCAGCATGGCACCACCCAGGAAAAGCTACCCATGAAGGTTGAGACTAGGCAGGTCACCTTGGCCAGCACTCAAAATTGGGGGCGTTGCAGGAGCTTCTGCGGCAAGCAAAAAGGTTGTCAAAGGAGAACCTTGGCATCTGGATTCTGTGGAGCCTGGTCCAGCATGCAGTAAACGTTGCCCAAATCCAGGCATAAAGGGAGCAAGTTTTATTCAGAACTCCATGGGTGTCACAACCCAGTTTGCGGACCCATTTTACTGAATGTCTTTCCTTTTCTAAAGTAGTATAGTAGACTTAAGTTTTTGTTTTCACTGATTTCATACTAACTTTACGGCCTTGTGTATTGAAATTTATATGGAAGTAGTAAATACCTACCACTGAAGTTGGGCAAGAAAAAGTCCTGACAAAAATACACTATTTGCAGTGTATTTGCAGAGCAGAAAATTAACTGGGGTATTTAATAGAAAACTGTGATCTACATTTATTGATTCCAACAAACAAAACTTACTTAAAGAAATATTCTAAAGCATGGTTGTACAAAGGTGAATCTAGTGCATTAGTTTGGGGTACACCTTCATGATTTTTGGGAATATAACTGATAGAATTTTATCTTGCTTTTAAAATAGGAAGTTTTATTTTAATTTATTTTGGGCAACATATTTGTGCTTTGGATTATGAAGAACATAATTTAATAAAAACCAAACTACATCACAGAAACCATAGTTTTTTCCTATGGTAGAATGCTGCTTGGAAAAATCATCTAGATTTTTTTTTCAGAAAAAAATAGTACAACAAAATCATTTTTAAAAAATCTATGCTATTTGAAAAATATTTCTAAATATGTTCTCTGAAGGTTGAATCTCACATATTGCTCAAAATTCCCCTCTCCCCAAAATTGGGTAGAAAAGTTGTTTTTCTGAGTAACATCTGCCTGCAGTTGTGCTCAACAAATATTTCTCAATATCCTTTCAAGATTCAATAAAATGTTAACATTTACTATTTTTATTACAATACAAAAACTACTGTAGTTCTATTGTATAATTGTTTAAAAGAGAACTGCATGGCTTGCTTCAGCTTTCTCATTTCTTTTACTAAATTATTTTTACAGTTATATTTCCTCTGGGAAACGGATCCATCTTCCTTTCCTCATATGGTAAACTCATGTCACCATGAACAGAGGGCACTAGGCTGCAAAATATCTCGTATCATGAAGTGTAGCAACCTGATCATAAAACTTTGATGTTCTGCGTATTAAACTGGCATCTTGCTGAAATTAGAATAGTGTATATATTTTACCCCCAACTTAAAAAAACCATGGAAAGATGCTCTGGGGTAGTTATAAAACTAAAATCTAAATCGGCAAAGGTGTATATTTTTTCCAGTAACACAATTGCAATAGAAACATTCTCAGGAATATAGAAATGAGAACGAATGTAGCAGTTTTGAAAGATGACATTATTCCATTTCATGTAGGGACGAGGAGGGAGGGAGGAAGATTCATATGGCTGAGAAGCTTGCTTTTGTATTGGAGGGTGAAAAGCGAAAGCAAAATAAAAGGAGAAATGGAGAGCAATGTCTGAGACACCATCTGCACTGCTCATTATGGAACCTTTATTGTCTAAGGTACATTAGACTGCAACACTGTAGAAAACCTGTTAAGGAAAAGAAACAGATTGACAGAGGTAGCAGAAAATCTCTGTAACAGTCAGAAGATGGCTTACAAAATGTGTCATGCTACAAAATTATGTTTCCTTTTTTTAAAAAAAGGCTATTTTAAACCCAAATAGCTAAATAAATAAGAGCACAAATCATACTAAACACTAGGATCTAACTGAATTAACAAATTGATACAATATGGATGAGAAAGGAGGAAATTACAAAGCTTGGAATTCACACGTAATATGGTGGTCTTTAATGACAGCTCCCCTTCTCCCTCCCCATTTCTTGTTTAATTAAGTGAAAATCTCATTTCTGTGCTATACACAGCATATAATTATTTAAACTGATTTCCCCTGCTGTTGTTCTTCATGAAGCTAAATTATGATTGTAAACTTTGCTGATTAGTACCCTAGTAATGGCAATGACAGCCCTTTCCTCTTTGTGTGTCAGACAATCTTCAGGAAAAGCTCTGAAACTCTAAATAATAACGAAGATCCTTCTAAATCAGCTTGCAAAGACGAAAAAATTAAAAATAATTAATGAAATAAAAGACACCACTCCCCAAACACGATTTAAAAATAAAATATACACACAAATCAAGCAACAAAAATAATGATAGTTGTATGGGACACTCAAATAATTTGGGGGGGGGGGGAGATAGGAGTTTTTTAAAGCAGAAATATGGGCAAAGAAATTACCTGTGGGCATTCCTGAATCCTCACCTGCTTACTTAAAATAAGGAAAATAAGTGCTTGAAAGAGGAAAAAGTAGCACTTGATTATGGATCCCTAATTGACCAATTAGGGATATTTCTGTGTTATCTGACTCAGAAAAAGATGATTTGAAGGAAATGAGGATGAAGTGGGTTGCAGGAGATAGAAAGAGGAAGGTCTGGAACATGTCTGTGTGAATTTCTGCAAGGTAACTTCAAAACAGATTAATCAGATACAATATCTGCACAGACATTCTATACTATTCCAGAGTAACAGCTGGCTTACAGCTGGTGCGTAAGTATGAGGAATAAAATAAAAATTCCAAACCAGCAAATTATATAAGAATGTTACAACTGCATCATAGTTAACGGCAAAGCAAGAACAGTCAAGTAATTTGCAACAAGTAGAATCCCAACTCAAATATAGACAACACAAAATCAGAACAGAAAAAATACATATTAAAAAAATCTTTGTGTAACCCCGTCTTCTAGAAAAAAGCACTATCCCATTATTGTAGAAGTAAACAGTTGCTCTCCATCAGTATTAAAAGATTAGTGCTATTTCTGTACATGTAAAATTATTGCTTTTTTGAAAAATATAATTAGCATGCTAGTTTTCTTTAAAAATCAATTTCCTGCCTTTACAAAAATGTTACAATTAAAAAAAAACTAGTAAAGCTTCTTTTTTTTTTGCAAAAGAAAAACATTCACAAATATTTTCAAGGCAGCATTTTTTCTTGATGATGATGATGCATAAAATTGTATGTGCAAAATGTGAAACTCTGAATTATTACCATCACACAGTGTCATAGCAAGAGAAGAAAAAAGTACATGTAGAATATACTTTTGAACAAGACACAGACACTGTGGTGAACAACCTGCCACCTTCATCCCTCTTACCTTAAAAACTTGCATTTTAAAAAGTTACTGTAGAAGAGGTATATAAAGCGCCTTTTCTCTCCCAGTTACTCCAGTGATTACCATGTTGAATCAGCCTGAATCAATCTGTGCCACCAAACTTGCTGAGTTTGCATTTCCCAGAATTCCAAGCTTCCACAGCCAACAGCCATGCTTGCTGAGGTATTCTGGGAAGTTTCAGCACATCTAGAAAACACTGTTAGGGAAGCTTGCCATCACAAAAGAAGTTACTCGTGGTTTTTCCCCCTCCAAAACGTTAGCAGGATCCATGAAAGGTACTTGTCTTGCTGCACAGAAATGCAGTCACATCTAGTACCATAAAAGTGGAGGTCTGCCTAAACATCTGCTTTTAAAATCTATTATAAGCATATAAATCAGCAGCTTTAAAGAGCTGATTTTTTTCCCTTTTTAATCTAATTTTTAAAAGCATGCACACTTCCTTTGTGACAGATCATGGAAAACTGCACTTTAAAAGAAAGAAAAAGCAGAATAAACAAACAGGAAGGCCCTGAGAGGAAAAAAAAACACACAGAAGCTTGTTTCTTCTTCTTCCTAGTGTTTGACCAGCTGTTTTTTTTTTCTTGCCAAAGTGAGAAGAGAAGCGTTTCTTAAGAAGTGTTTTCAATTTCCATATTCACATACTATTAATGGTGTGCAGTCAAGGATAAGCCCACTGGAAATGGAAGTGGTCCCCAAACTATCATGAAACAACATCACTGCAGAATGATGCTCCCTCCCTTTTGTCCCTTCCGTCCTTCATCAAGTTTGGCTTTCACAGCGCTGAATGACTCCTCCATTTACCTTTCTTCCTTCTTTTTTTAAGTTGCATTTCCAGCATGACAGCTGCTTAATCACTCCTTCCCACATTCCCAAATCCACCGTGTGTGTGTTTTTTTAAAATAAAAATAAAACTTCAAACCACCACGAGGGAAGATTCTGTTGCAGTGCCATCCTCCAAATATATGAAGTTTAATTTTTCCAGTGTCTAAAAATGTTATCTTGATTAATATATATGCTTTGCACTACCCCAAAGCTTGCCAGCTCTTCTGTTTATTATAAAGGAAATAAGGAACTGTGGGGACTGATTACTATGTCAATTTGTATATATCTTGGGTAGGTTCTTCATTTATTTTAAAATGATTAACAGTTCAGAGGCATCACTCTTCTAGCAAAGCACAGAGCATGAGTCTCACTATAACACAGTTGCTCCAGGGACTGGATGGATTGTAAAGATGTTTTCCAGCTGGTCTTCTAAGGGGTTGATGGAGTAATTATTTGGAGGTGATGGGAACCGTCGGTCAGGGTACTGGCTGTTGTCAAAGGGGACCCGGTGTACACACTGGACATGCGTTTTTAGGTTCCCTTTCTGAGAGGCACTGTATGGACAATATCTGCACTGGAATGGTCTCTCACCTAAATGGAAAAAAAGAAGCAAAAACATCTTATTATTCTTATATTCTGTAATAGCAGCTACCGTCCCCGCTCTGTGCACTAAAGCAGTTGAGCAATCTAATAATTTATAATGGTCCTAGCTACCTTTTTATGAGCATTATGAATATTACTGTGACCTAATACATTAAAATGAATTATTTTTAATCACCTCTGGTGAAAGCACACCCCATCAAGCTCTTATAAACTCTATGCCATATTAGAATAGCAAATAATAGTGACTGAATGAGTACTTAAAGAAAGGTTAACAATGGCTAGAAGAAGGATAAAAGACTAGAAAGGAAGAGCAGAAAGCAACATTTTATAGTATCTGAGGGGATTTATGATTGAATGATACGGTGTTTCCTAAATTAATTTGGGTGGCAGGTCTGGATTAAAAATCATGGGTGCTGCATGGAGACTCGTACTAAGAGATGCAAACTGTCTTATAATGTGCTGCTTTCACTGCCCATAATCACAAGGATAGAAAGCAGACACTGAGCATAAAAGTGAACAAACTTCCTCTGTTTCCATTCAATCACCATACTAGCTTCCTCAACTGGCAAACTGCAGGTAAGTTTAGACTGTCAAAATATCCAACTGGCTGGGACTCTAGGAGGGCACCAAGACTGGAATGAAGTTACGTGTTTTTGTACTGGCCCACCACATCTTTGGCTTAAATCAATAGTATTACAAAAGATGAATATGTCAGTAACCTTTAATGACCCGTAATATAAACAGTCAATTTAATGAATGTTATCTTTATTGTATGAACAGAGCTAGGTTTGTTTATATGGAGAACAAGTTCTGTGTTTGGTTGAAATACAACTGTGTAGAAGCTGTTCTGTGCAACTTTCTTTATTTTAAACTTCACTTGGCTTGACAGCTGCACCAGGCCAAGAAGCGTGGCCAGGGGAGTGTTTAAAATTGAAATGGGTACCTTAAGCCATTAGACACACTAATTGTCCCTTAAGCCTATTCCCCAAACCAAAAAAATCAAAAAACAAACCCTACAACCCAACACCAGACAATGGACAACATTTTTGTCCCACCCCCTATGACAGTGCTCTGGGAGATTTACAAGTGGAGTTTTGCATCTTCATTTTTGCAATCCTTCATGGATTCCATAAATCTCTGACCATCTTCTATTACTATTTCAGAAATTATATTCTGTTGGCTATTTTGCTTCAGGCAATATGCCAACAATTTACCAGCTTTTTCACCTGATTCCCAATAATTTAACTTCAAACTCCTCAAAGAAAATTCAACCTGTTCAGCATAAAAGCCAGCCAATTGTATCTTACCTAACATAAAAGCATAAGTCTATTCTGTAGGATTTTCTGTATAGACCAAAAAACTTTTTTTCAACCATGTTATCCAAATCTCTGATAACAAAGATTTCTAAATTTGATGGTTGTTGTGGGTTTTCCGGGCTGTGTGGCCGTGTTCTGGCAGTTTTGGTTCCTAACGTTTTGCCAGTCGCTGTGGCTGGCATCTTCAGCAGGAACACACACCCTCCACTTGGGCACAGAGAGAATCTTCTAGCTGTGCTCGTCCTCTGAAGATGCCAGCCACAGCGACTGGCAAAACGTTAGGAACCAAAACTGCCAGAACACGGCCACACAGCCCGGAAAACCCACAACGACCATCGGATTCCGGCCGTGAAAGCCTTCGACTATACATTTCTAAATTTCCTTCTCCTTGCAGCATAAGCAATGATTCAGCCCCTTATAGTAACCTTATATGCATCCAAACTGTCTAAAGACTAGCTGAATTATGATTAATGATTAAATTATGATTAATGATTAAAAAATGTACTTTCTTGTCTAATATAAGTAAGAAAATTATCACATAACAAAGGTGTATTAAAATACCACCTATTGTTAACTAATTTAATGTTTTTAAATTGAAGAATTAATGTAATTGATGCATGATCTCTACTTAAACATTGCAAAAAACGAGCTGTGTCACTCCCAAAAGGAAGGGAAAAGGAACACAGATTTGCATAAATGTAAATACGCTAAATTTCATGTTCAGCTGCATCAGTTATTATGACTGAAATACAAAATGGAATGCGAAATTACAGAGAATATTGTAGTGCTTTTGTGGGTATCGTGCCCCCTTGGAAAAACCCTCCTTGAAGGAAGAAGGTTGGAGAAAAAACTCATGATGCTGGAGGAGGGTGTTTCAGCAGAAGCGATAATGCTCAGGGAGAGAGCCAGTGCCCATTACCTCATTGGGACCCAGCGTCTGTTCCTGGAATTATTCACAATCCCCCTGAAAATGGCATTGAATGGCATAGAAATGCAAACCTTCAAGGCCAGATTTCTTGGATAGACTTTGCTCCCTCAAGAACTAATGAATGCTCAATGAATTTGGGCACAAGATAGTGTAATGCTAGAGGCAATGTTAGCTTAGACTCCAAATGACTTATTATCTCCAACTGCTGCTGGATGGGGCTTTTCACTTGGTCTCGGACTGTACAGCACTTTCCCTGCTATCTCTGAGCCCTTGACTGGGCTTTGACTCTCCTTCTTGCTCTTCTGTGCTGTGAGTGTCCCTTGGGTTCCTGACCTTGATTTGTAGACTATGTTTCCTGCTTGCACCTCCACAGGACAGAGAATCCTGGGACCGAGCGATCTGTGTGCCTGCTTAGTCTGCTATCCTGGTGCAAAATGCTGATGGGCAACTTCAAGGCCCCTGACTCTCCCCATTTCTTTATACTCTTTACCTTTAAACCCAAACTTAGAATGAACCCACAGATTGAAAGAGGGCACTTTCAAATAAAAGATTTTCTTCTGTAAAGTAAGTCACATCAACATGTGTAATTTTCATTGGTACTAGAGCTATGTAAGTTGTGGAGTCCTTGGTGCTCTCTGAGCCTTGTTTTCTTGCAGACATTTCATTGCCAGGCTAGGCAACATCTTCAGTGCGAAAAGGGAGTGGGACTTGCTCTCTGTTTATATACCCTGGCTTGTCCTGCTTGTGTTGGTTGGGGTGTTGTTCTCCCCTTAGGAGTTCCTTGATTGGGCTGTTGTTTGCTGCTTGGTTGATTGACTGAGTTAATAGTTCCTTGATTAGGGTATATTGTGCTACTATGTAACAACTATGTAAGTTGGCTTGGTGCAACTATAACAATGCAACCAGCAAACATACATAGACTTTTTTTATGAAAACGTATTCACTCTGATAATAAAATTCAACACAGTATGGGAACCACATAAAGCTCAGTTCTCATAAAGGGATGTCAAAATAACAGTTTTGACCAATGTTTATCCAATGAAAACTAACCATGGTGACAAAACAACAAACAAACAAACCACAAGGGCTATTTGAAAATCCCAATGAATCTCAAAATAAAATCATGAACAAATGGGAGTTTACAGCTCAAGGCAATGGAATTCTGAGAATGTGTGAACAATGTGATTTTCAATCCTGATGGCTAAAGCAGCATGGCAAGATACATCTTACATTCATACATTAACCTTAAGCCAGAACCTTGATGAAGGGAATCTGACTATTTTAAATTAACACAACATCGGACCCAACAACCGTGTGAAAATATTCCCAGTAAATTTCAAGCTGTGCCTATGGCGCTCCTGGAAAAGCTAAAGAAAAGCCAGTGTTGCTTGACATAATGTATTAAGTATCTGTCCTTTGTTAATAGATTTAGAAAAATCCTAATTAAGGCTGGCCGAAGATTCATGACATTTACTAGTCAAAGTCTGCTGTGAGAAAGGAAGATTTGCAACAAAATTAAAGGGGGGACTAGGGGAGGGGGAAAGCATCTGTGCAGCCTGCCATATATTTGAAATGCAGGAAATGGTAACGGAGTGAGAGATGTGATAAAACTTATTTAGTTATATGCTGGATTTCCTGCAATAAACTAAGAAAGATGCTTTATATTTTTTCATAGGTACCTCAGGAGATGTTAATCATTAAATTAAAACAAAACACACACACACTCACACCTCAAAACACACCACTAAAACACCACCACACACACACACACACACACACACACGGAACAGATTATGGGTACAGCAGGGAATGCAGTTCACTGACAACAAAGGTCCACATAGTTAAAGCAATGGTATTCCCCGTAGTAACCTATGGCTGCGAGAGCTGGACCATAAGGAAGGCTGAGCGAAGGAAGATAGATGCTTTTCAACTGTGGTGCTGGAGGAAAATTCAGAGAGTGCTTTGGACTGCAAGAAGATCAAACCAGTCCATACTCCAGGAAATAAAGCCAGACTGCTCACTTGAGGGAATGATATTAAAGGCAAAACTGAAGTACTTTGGCCACATAATTAGAAGACAGGATACCCTGGAGAAGATGCTGATGCTAGGGAAAATGGAAGGCAAAAGGAAGAGGGGCCGACCAAGGGCAAGATGGATGGATGATATTCTGGAGGTGACGGACTCGACCGTGGGGGAGCTGGGGATGGCAACGGCCGACAGGAAGCTCTGGCGTGGGCTGGTCCATGAAGTCATGAAGAGTCGGAAGCGACTGAACGAATAAACAACAAGGGAATGTGGTTAGATGTTCTGTGGTTAGGAAGGAAAAAAGGGAACTCCATGTTTCCATTTGCCTGGGTATGAATGGTAGAAAAAGAAGAGTGGGAAAAGAGACAGAAATGGAGCAAAAGACCTTGGCCTGAGGTTGTAATTAAAGCATTTATGGGGAACAGCCTTGTAATCAGGGATTTCCAAGGAAGGGGTACATCACAGGTCCAGCTGTAATTCACTCCCAGAGGAGATTCACTTAGAGCAGCAAGACATGAAATAAGTTATCACTGTCCCACGACATCTGAGGAAAGATAATGCCAGAGGCTGTGATAGTAAATGGGAGGAAATGAGAATTCTTCTCTAAGCAGAACAAGGGAGAAGAATTCCCTGTGGGGGCCACACTGGAGAAGGTGGCTATAGCTGAAAGCCGAGGATTCCATTCTCATATACTTGTATTACTGTGGCTGGAACACAGCCCCCAATGCTAAATTAGAATATGCAATTATCTTGTATGAGGTTTCCATTATCATAAAGAAAACGCTAATGAAATCAGAGAGTGGAAAGCTTTAAAAAAGAAAAATTTCAGGGAAAGTTTCCCTGCTACATGGAAAAAGAGATGAACTGTAGCATTACAGGTTGCAGCAAGGAAATATTAAAGTTTCACTGAGATAATAAAGATGCCAGGTAACTGAAGTTATTTTAACTGGGTAGAAACTAAACAGCTTCAAATCAGTTATTGGACTGCATGCTCTTAAAACAGATGGAATGGGAGACAAGCAAGCATTCAAACACTAGTTTTCTACCAAATGTTTGAATATTTCCCAAAGGGCAGAGGGATAGCACTAATGTCACTGAAGCCCTTCAAAGTTCAACTACAGTAACTACAAAGCTGTTTTCATTTTCTTTCTAACCAACAAACTTATTCAGGAGATAATTTTGTTGCTCAGAAAGACTTACCATGGAGTAAAGATTACAGTGTTACAGTATCCCTAGTGATCTTCTAAAACTAGGCAAAGCAAAAACACGGTGACCAGAAGGATCAATCCACTTCAATACTATTTCAAAGGGCTGCACTATCAAGTTCAAGAACTGTACCACCTATCTCTTGTAGTAATGGAAGAGTTGCTGGAGTACACTGCTTGGATTCCCCAAACCACATGGTTGACAACACTGCCAAGGCAACCTAATGCTTGGCAACCTGTCTTTGTGGTGAAAAACATAAACTAAGAGCACATCTGCAGCATGAACAATTCTGAACTACATTTAGATGTGGTAAAATAATGTAATTAATTGGCAACAAGAGGAAACCAGGTATCATGATCAGGAGAGCTTTTGTTCATCAGATCAACAATACTTTTTGTGCTAAAGAAAATGTGAGTGTTGTAACAACACTCTTGTTGCTACAGTTATGCTCATTTCAATTTGCTTTGAAATGAAGAATTTTTTAAAAAAAGATCATGAAATCTCTCTAGCATATGAATCAGCCTAGAGTACTCAACTGTCTTCTCTCTCCCTTCAAGTGACCTCAGAAGATATTACTGTAGTGTGGTTTCTATATTAGAAACAAATGCATCATTTTTAAAATAAAAATCATGATAATGACGGAGATGAATGGATGCATGTGTACATTCAGCTAAAAAGTAAAGCTTGCCGGAGTACCATGTATCATCTGTAAGGTAAAGGACGGAAACTTAGCATTCCTCTGCTAACGTAACCCTACCAGTTTCTTCATGTTTTGTAATACAATATACACAGCTCTGAAGGAGACAAATTAGACTGCCAATTATTTATTCATTATAAATTATTTTGATTAATGGAATTCCTGAATTCAACGTAACTATTTAAAAATAACATTCACAATAATCAGAAATAAACTATTAATCATGGGATAAAAAAAAAATTCTGGCATATTACAGCACATGCCACTAAAATGTCCCTGTAGTTAAATTTTCAACTTGTAATGGAAAATATTGAAACTGGTAGTTCTACTGCATTCTCAATTGAAATTTGATTCCTTGACAAAGTTACTACTTACAATAATAAGGACAGGTTATTTAAAAAAAAACCCTTCATGGATCACTGCCTTGTCGTGGCGAAGGGGCTTGCGTAACTCAATGAAGTCAGGTCAAGAAGAACAGGTCATGATGGAGAGTTCTGACAAAACGTGGTCCACTGGAGGAGGGAATGGCAAACCACTCCAGTATCCTTGCCAAGAAAACCCATGGACAGTATCAAAAGGCTAAAAGATATGACGCCGGAAGATGAGCCCCTCAGGTCGGAAGGTGTCCAAAATGCTACTGGGGAAGAGCGGAGGGCAATTCCAAGTAGCTCCAGAAAGTGTGAAACGGCTGGGCCAAAGCCGAAAGGACGCTCAGTTGTGGATGTGTCTGGAAGTGGAAGGAAAGTCCGATGCTGCAAAGAACAATATTGCATGGGAACCTGGAATGTAAGAACTATGAATCAAGGTAAGCTGGATGTGGTCAAACATGAGATGACAAGATTGAACATCGACATCTTGGGAATCAGCGAACTAAAATGGACAGGAATGGGCGAATTTAATTCAGGAGACCATTATATATACTACTGTGGGCAAGAATCCCTTAGAAGAAATGGAGTAGCTCTCATAGTCAATAAAAGAGTGGGAAAGGCAGTACTGGGGTACAACCTCAAAAACGACAGAATGCTTTCAGTTCGAATCCAAGGCAAACCATTCAACATCACAGTGATCCAAGTCTATGCCCCAACCACTGATGCCGAAGAAGCTGAAGTTGACCGGTTCTATGAAGACCTACAACACCTTCTAGAACTAACACCAAAAAAAGATGTCCTTTTCATCATAGGGGACTGGAATGCTAAGGTAGGAAGTCAAAAAATAACCGGAATAACAGGCAAGTTCGGCCTCGGAGTACAAAATGAAGCAGGGCAAAGGCTAATAGAGTTTTGTCAAGAGAACACGCTGGTCATAGCAAACACTCTTTTCCAACAACACAAGAGACGACTCTACACATGGACATCACCAGATGGTCAATACCGAAATCAGATTGATTATATACTTTGCAGCCAAAGATGGAGAAGCTCTATACAATCAGCAAAAACAAGACCTGGAGCTGACTGTGGCTCAGATCATGAGCTTCTTATTGCAAAATTTAGGCTTAAATTGAAGAACGTAGAGAAAACCACTAGACCAATCAGGTATGACCTAAATCATATCCCTTATGAATATACAGTGGAGGTGAGGAATAGATTTAAAGGATTAGATCTGGTAGACAGAGTGCCTGAAGAACTATGGATGGAGGTTCGTAACATTGTACAGGAGGCAGCAGCTAAAACCATCCCAAAGAAAAAGAAATGCAAGAAAGCAAAGTGGCTGACTGATGAGGCTTTACAAATAGCTGAGGAAAGAAGGGAAGCAAAAGGCAAGGGAGAAAGGGAAAGATATAAACAACTGAATGCAGAATTCCAGAGAATAGCAAGGAGAGATAAGAAGGCCTTCTTAAATGAACAATGCAAAGAAATCGAGGAAAACAATAAATGGGGAAGACTAGAGATCTCTTCAAGAAAATCGGAGATATCAAGGGAACGTTTTGTGCAAAGATGGGCATGATAAAGGACAAAAAAGGCAGGGACCTAACAGAAGCAGAAGAGATTAAGAAGAGGTGGCAAGAATACACAGAAGAACTATACAAGAAAGATCTTAATATCCCTGATAAATACGATGGTGTGGTCACTGACCTTGAGCCGGACATCCTAGAGAGTGAAGTCAAGTGGGCCTTAGGAAGCATTACTAACAACAAAGCTAGCGGAGAAGACAGTATCCCAGCTGAGCTATTTAAAATCCTAAAAGATGATGCTGTTAAAGTGCTGCACTCAATATGCCAACAAATTTGGAAAACTCAACAGTGGCCACAGGATTGGAAAAGGTCAGTTTACGTTCCAATTCCAAAGAAAGGCAATGCCAAAGAATGTTCAAACTACCGTACAATTGCGCTCATTTCACATGCCAGCAAGGTTATGCTCAAAATCCTACAAGCTAGGCTTCAGCAGCATGTGAACCGAGAACTACCAGAAGTGCAAGCTGGGTTTCGAAGAGGCAGAGGAACTAGAGATCAGATTGCCAACATTCGCTGGATCATGGAAAAAGCAAGAGAGTTCCAGAAAAACATCTACTTCTGCTTCATTGACTACGCTAAAGCCTTTGATTGTGTGGATCACAACAAACTGTGGCAAAGTCTTAAAGAGATGGGAGTACCAGACCACCTTACCTGTCTCCTGAGAAACCTGTATGTGGGTCAAGAAGCAACAGTTAGAACCGGACATGGAACAACCGACTGGTTCAAAATTGGGAAAGGAGTACGACAAGGCTGTATATTATCACCCTGCTTATTTAACTTATATACAGAGTACATCATGAGAAATGCCGGGCTGGATGAATCACAAGCCGGAGTTAAGATTGCCGGGAAAAATATCAACAACCTCAGATATGCAGACGATACCACCCTAATGGCAGAAAGTGAAGAGGAACTAAAGAGCCTCTTGATGAGGGTGAAAGAGGAGAGTGCAAAAGCTGGCTTGAAACTCAACATTAAAAAAACCCAGATCATGGCATCTGGTCCCATCACTTCCTGGCAAATAGAAGGGGAAGAAATGGAAGCAGTGACAGATTTTATTTTCTTGGGCTCCAAGATCACCGCAGACGGTGACTGCAGCCATGAAATTAAAAGACGCTTGCTCCTTGGAAGGAAAGCTATGGCAAACCTAGACAGCATATTAAAAAGCAGAGACATCACCTTGCCGACAAAGGTCCGTATAGTTAAAGCTATGGTTTTTCCAGTAGCAATGTATGGCTGTGAGAGTTGGACCATAAGGAAGGCTGAGCGCCGAAGAATTGATGCTTTCGAGCTGTGGTGCTGGAGAAGACTCTTGAGAGTCCCTTGGACTGCAAGGAGGTCAAACCAGTCAATCCTAAAGGAAATCAACCCTGACTGCTCATTGGAAGGACAGATGCTGAAGCTGAAGCTCAAATACTTTGGCCACCTAATGAGAAGAGAGGACTCACTGGAAAAGACCCTGATGCTGGGAAAGACTGAGGGCAAAAGGAGAAGGGGACGGCAGAGGATGAGATGGTTAGATAGCATCACCGATGTAATGAACATGAATTTGAGTAAACTCCGAGAGACAGTGGAGGACAGGAAGGCCTGGCGTGCTATGGTCCATGAGGTCACGAAGAGTCGGACACGACTGAACGACTGAACAACAAAAATTTAAAAAAAATATTGTCAAAGTATTGGCTAATTTTTCTTTTTGACTTCATCATTTTCCTGTCTTTTCTGAACATTTGCATGGGTTATAAAATATATTCATTAGTACAATCAGCCTTTTTTTTAAAAAAAATCTATTTAAGAATGTCTAAGCTGCTTGTGTTTATTGTGAACAATTTTTCCAGTTTTCAAATTTCCCTTGGAATAATTTGTAAGCACATTACTCCATCTTTTATTTACTTTATAGCTGGCTTGTATAAATTAGATTCATTTTGGTATATTTTCCTATATTTTGAGCTTAGTTCTAACAGAAGAATCACTAAATTAAGCCTACATGCTTTCCAAATTGTTTTCAAGTACTGACTAGTCCTATTGAAATGAACATAATGCCCTCATTCCAGCACTAAGTATATATTCCAGCCAGTTTCTGTTGGAAATGGCAACTCTTTTCTCATATTTTACAGCCATAATGCCTTCCTTTCCATTAAAGTATATGGGAAAAGCCAGTGATGACATCTCATTTTCTAACTAGAAAAATGTCATTGGCATGGGCCATTATTTATACAGGGGTTGATACCAAGAAACTTACAACACCTAAAGACAGAGAAAAAGGAGCAGACTAAACTTATTCTCCAAGAAATCAACAAAATATCTTTAATCTCAACAAGCCAAAAGCCTATCGAAAAAGGAAGGTCTCTGCAACATGGAAAAAAAACCATCAAAGGAGTAAGCCAGCCATCTGCAGATAAGGAGTTCCACATTCAGGGACATCTGTAGGGGCAATCAACAACATCAAAATGTCAGGCACAATCAGGCAATCAGGGTTCTGTATCTTTATGTGAGTAATACATGTTAAAAGGGGTGGGGCTTTAATTGCCCAGTCACACTGTCCATATATGACACTATTGACACCCCCCCTCCAAAGATGCCTCTGCCCACATTTTATGTATGGCCACAAAGACGGCTGGCTCTCTGCAACATTCTCATCTGTTGAATCACACCAATTTTTGGCGCCCTGAAAGGAGTTTCTATGGGTTGAATGTAAATGTTCATATGTGAATAGACCATCCTTTAGATATGCCAGCTCTGGCACTGGATTATACTGGGAACAGATCACAAATCAGGAAACAATGCAGTTATTACTGAGAAAAGAAGCAGAAATCCTCAATATGATGTTAATGATTCCCTTAGTAAACCTACTGCAATGCTAGGAGTGGAGCACGGATTACCTCCTATTATCAATATGACATGTGGATAGGCCCTTCTAAGTGAGCTCACAACCATGGCACAATCCAACACAAACTACTGCCATACTGAAATTAATGGGGCATATGTTTTAGTGGTTGACGAGATAGAAGTCCTCAGACAGGCAGAAAATGCTGTCACGGAAATGATACTATACAAGTAACAGTTAATCAAGGACTGCAGTAAGAACATGAACAAGTAACTGCACGCGCTTGTGAAAGATGTTAACTCCACATATGCATGGATGAGTCAATGAAAAAAAGTTCTGTCCGGCAGTGACTGGCAATATAAATAAAACCCCGGAGAAAAAGCAAGAGTAAGAAACAATGTCCAGGATAGCCTATAGCATTAGTGAAAATAAGAAAATTTAAAGGACAGCCAGGTGATTCTCAAGAAAGGAAAATATTGTACATTGTCAGGAGAGGAAAACACACACCACCACACAGAGTCCACGCAGATTGAAAGAAAAGTATCTTTCAAAGGTAAGAGCTATATAATACCGTGATAGGAGTACTCTTCAGAAAAACACAGTTGGGTTGTTGCCCTATTTCCAAACTTAGAGAAGTGGGTAGATATATACTAAACTATCTAGTTGGAAACAGTATAACTGTATGCACTGTTCTATGCACAGTGCAAACATTCTTCATTTCAATATAAGCATTTTACTAATAATCACAATACAGTGCTCACAATTTCTAAAAAATATGAACAAGGGTGTCCATACATTTTAATGTTTTTTTTTTTAAAAAAATCAGAGCATTGTTATTATTTACTCTCTAGCTACCTAAACAGTGAGTGAGTGCTTTACTGATGAGTATCTCCATGCAACGTCCTTTTCCCCCAGCTATCACATTAAAAACCAAATACCCAATTAATTGTAAAACATACTTGTTTTGGGGCATCTGCGGAGGTGGTGTGAACTTCAGTACCTCGGAGTCCATTAGACTCAAATACCACTGTGGGAACAAGGGGGCTTGTTAACAGATGAACATTCAAGCTTCGTTAGTGTGTGTACATTATTAGACTCCATTACAGATTAATCACATTTGGGGTGGGGGGTGGGGAAGAAGCAAAGACACCAACTCTTTGCCTATAGCTGGAAAATACCAATTTACCGTAACACTTACTGTAAGAGAGTGTGCTGATGGGAACCTAAGGGCACTGCCCTTTTTAATTCAGACTTCAGTGCTGAAGAAAGCAATCACTGACAACATTAATTATCAGTGTGTATGTAAAGGGACCCTCTTCTTGAATTACTTACCATTTGGCCTCTGTCATTTTGCATCAGACTGGCTTATGCATGCATCACTCACCCTTCTCCGAAGAGAAAGAGGAAAAAAAGAGATCCCCTAGTCTAATTTCCTCCTGTAATGCTATGAAGGTGTGTTGACGTGCAACTAGCTTTAACTTGCGAGGTTCCCCACGTTCCAAATTTGAAAGGGCTGACATCCAAAATTTATCCTGGACCATTGTAAGGGGTGGGATGGAGGTAAGGTTTTGGAAGAAGAAAAATTACGAATCCCAGACCTATTTGAGTCCACAGCAAGGAGAAAGCAAGCTTTCTGTTCAGTTCAAAAAGGGGTCTGATTTCAATTTGTGCCAGCGGCAACAGATTTCATTAGCATATTCATTCCAGAGTATTCTGCTTTCTAATTAAAAGGTTTTTTTAAAAAACAAAAAACAAAACTCTGCAAAACAGCTTATTTAATCTGCAATGCAATGTTTTGCAAGGGAGGCGAGGAGAATTCAGGTACTTGAAATGGAACAAGCGATGCTAATCAAATCTGAAATGGTGTAAAATGGAGACGCTTTGAATAAACCAACCAACCAAAAAACCCCCCCCAAAAAACAAAAATAGATTAGTGACAAGGAAGATTAAGAATATATCATTGTTAGCAGGGGCTTCCCCACATCCCTCTGGAAGACACGTAAGGGAATATACCTGTGTGAGACCTCATATGGGTCCTGAGGTGGCTTGGCTGGGTAAAGCCCTTCCCACACTCTACGCAGAGATAGTCTCCTTGGCGCGTTTGTGTCCTAAGCATCCCTGTGGTGGAAAGAAAAGGGGGGGGGAGGGAAAAGAGAGGAGAAGGGGAAGTTGAGAAGAAAACAATATGCCAGAGGAAAACATCATTAGTATGTCTAATGTGTCATTATGTGAGGCTACCTTCAGGCCCTGGATAACAACTGTCAGCCTTCATCTAGGCACTGGCTGACAGGCCAGGCACACACACAGGACTGTAAGAATGCATAAATTACATTGAATTAAAAAATGCTTCCCATGATGTGCCCGCACCAGGAGTGGCATGTCAGGTGTGCGCTTTTCATAGCAGCTGGATCCACTTTTCAGCCATCACCCTGCTTTGTCAAGCAGTACATCTAGCAAATCAAAGTGACTCCAGCGTGGTGGAGACAAGTCATATGGATAATAGGAAGTGAGTAGAACCAGAGCTTGACTGCCCCACACCCTACACTCCCCCAGGCTGTAATACCTTGGAGACAAGTACAGAATGAGTGAAGCCATCACAAACGAGTCAGACCTTTAGCCCTACCTTTCCTGCCTACCGGTACAATTTTGACCCCAGATCTGTGAGGCACAGAGAGAAGACATCTGTGAATCCAAGTGTCATTATGGACATTTTGAGATCACAACAATGCAGCAGTCCTTTGCCGGCCTTTCATACACACGTTTTCTAGGCCATTAGCATCTGTGGAAAACGACTCAACCCTCTTCTTTTTCCCCAAAGGTCAGTTTACAGTATCTGACTTAAAGGGCTGGTCTTCGTCTTTTTACTGTGATCCAAAAGGACACATTTGACTTTTATTGGGTTACTTATTTTCTCAAGAAATTTAATATAATCTTTGCTAAAGGGGTGGGAAAAGGTCTTATTTGGCATTAATATTACCTGCCTTAAAACACACACACATAGATGGTGAATGAGATTTCAAGGTTCTGAACCCTCTAAAACGCTTGGTGCAGGAAAAGAAGAAATTTGATAAAAATAATAAAATGTATGCTTTTTCTTTAAACCTGCTTTTAAGGAAGAGAACATAAAAATAAATCCCAGCCACATCAATACCTAGCTTTGTATAATAAAACTGAAAATACTTCCCTGGGGACAACTCTCCTTTAGAAAAGCAATCCAGAAGTATTTAAGGTAAACGCACACAAGCATACACATGCAAACGACAAGGCCACATTCAGACATGATATACGTATATGGGAATGCAGCCTCAGTATTAGGTGTCAAAGGCGATGACTTGTTTAATTTTATATTTCCAAGCCTGCTCTAATAAACTAGAAACTTTTTGTAGCCATGATTTGAACCTGGTTTGCAACCTGGTGTTCATTGTGGTTTGTCACTGTATCTGGAACTGCTATTCTGGATTAATGTATGTTTGTTTCAGAGCTCCACTCCAGTCTCTAGTTCCATTCTTAACTCCCAAATGTAGGGCAAGAACAATGAGAAAATAAAATCATTCTTGTGGTCAGGGTGTTACTGCCACTGTTTCAAAGCTTGCCCTCCTTCCTTTCCCGTGATCATTTTCCTGCTGATAATCCCTCCCACTTCAGACTGTTTGCCTTCTTCTACAGTGTTTCTCAACCTTGACCATTTTAAGATGTGTGCACTTCAATTCCCAGAATACCCTAGCCAGCGTGCTGCCTGGGGAATTCTGGAGGTTGAAGTCCACACATCTTAAAATGGTCAAGGCTGAGAAACACTGCTCTAGAACAACCTGACGGACGGATGGATGGAAGGCAGTTTTATTTAATGTTTACCAAACGACACACATGAAGGAATGAGGTGATAAGTTTCATGCAAAGGTATTTGTGGGGTGGGTGTAATTTTTTTTTTAAACAAAGGTGTGAAGATTTCCCATGATTGGGATAAAATAGTAAGGAGTTACAGTCTTTCTTTTACAGGGGGAAAAAAACAAAGCATGTTTTTAACCCCTTCCTTTTCAACATTGGCTAAGCTGGAATGCATTGCATGCTGCACCAATACTTCAAACTACATCAACAGGTTTTCAGAGATGAGTTCCACTGCAACAGACATCGAATACAGCATATGCAGGGTTACACAGAAACACTTTGGAGCAACGTTTGGAAGTGTCCCTGCTTTATTTCATCCAACAAAACCAGGCACGTTTTCAGCTACTACTGAAAAAGACTTCTGATATGTACATTTTAGGAGTTTCTGGTTTTCTTTACTTTCGACCAAATGTACATAATCATAGCTTGCAATAAATTCACATATGAATCTATATTTCAATCGACGGCCTTTAGTTGTCATGACTAAATCACTGACTTGGTAATTTGGTCCTTAGCCTAGGTAGGTAATTCTCAACACAATTGTCCCAGTTACTCTGCCACACCTAAGCTGTACTAACTTCTTTTTGCTTAACTCCATGTAAATTATCATTAAGGTGCAGAACAGGTCACCATACAAATTAAGGGGTCTTGTTCATATCAGTGCAAAACCTGTATGCAGTGGGCAACTAATGGGCCAAATCTGCCAAAATGAGGTTTTTGCACAAGAACCAGTTATACCAACTTCTGCCATGCTGTGGGCAACAGTTTCATCACATACTTCTCGCTTCTTAAATTAAATGATGAAATGCAATTGTATATGATGGACATGACTATGTTTCCATGAAAAAGGCAGTAGCTATTAACTATATCAAGGGGAAAGCCTGAAATCTTTTCTAAAGGATAGTAACAAGATTAACTGATATTTGCAGAGGAAAGTCCAGGGAGATATTTATTCTGTGATATCTGTTGAAGTAATTAAACAAATGTATGTAGAAAAGAATGCAAAGAACGTTTAATAGTCATGTTTGCAGATATCAATATATCTGCAGTCCACACAGGGAATTTCTTGTGAATGTGATCCAGAAATGTGTTTAGAATATTCTACTGCTGACTCTAAAAATAAAAGTAGGAAAATGTTTAAACAAATGATTTTCAACTATGCTCTGGAAATCTTTGGAAGATTCTCAGTGTTCATTAGCAAGAAGTTAAATAATGACCAAAGAATTGTCTTGGAAAACCACCTGACCATTGTAAATAGCCATCCAGTAGATGTAGGTCAGTAAAACTAGCTGTCTTCTATGACCTGAAAATTAAGGTATATTCTCAGACTGGAACCACACCTGGAATGAGAGTGGATAAGCTGATGCAGAAAGGGCTCAGAGACCATAGCTGCATGGAGATTTTCTAAATAAGTGATATTGTGTATGATTAGCTTTAAACCACATGAGATGTGCTATATCAGTGTTAAGTATCATTAATTCACCATGAAGTAATTTGGAAGGGCAGACAACAGCCACTGAATATGCCCTCATACATAAAATTTGGCGTTCAGTTATTTTTCTTGACAAAATGGCTTTTATCACAGGAACAGAAAGGACTATTCTCCCTCCCTAAACCCCACACCTATAAAGTCTGTACAGTACTGGTTTGCAGAAAGAACGAAAGAAGGAATACCTGCCATTATGTGAATGGAAGTGACCTTTCATTTAATTCATGGAGAAAATAAATGCTATTGTTGATACAATCAATCCCTTTGTTAAAAAAAATATCTGAAACATTCAGTCACTCAGCCTACTGAAGACAACATATTCTGCCAGTTTATCCCTTGGCATATATGTATGTTAAAAAAAAGTTCACTGATGATGCATTGGAACAGTCCAAAGCAGAGTGCATGCTTAGATGATATAATGTGAAAATAGGCAGGATCAACATTGAAAGAGATGGTATTTTAAAAATGTTGAGTCTTTATGCAGAATGTGTTATACAGATCACAATACCATCATCCATGTAGGGTGCAGGTGTGTATAAATATTATTCACTTTTATTTACATAAATTTCAGGTTCTCATCAGAGTAATTCCTGTGAAACTAGAAAGGATAATTGCCATGCTGCCTGTGTCACATTTAATACTATGATAGCTGTAAATAACACTCTGTAGTAAAATAGAAAAATAACCTCTACAGATCTGAAAGGCTGGGCTTGGTCTTGTGGGGAGTGGGGGGTGCTGTTGTTCTTAGTATTCTTAAGAAAGCAAAAAGCTTGTGAATGCCCAACATAATACAAATGCTAATAACTTGCACTGATATTCTGGTGGTACTTGTAACTATTTCTCCAAGGGATTGGAAAATCGCTGTTACTAGAAGGAAACAAAATTGTGCACTTGTCTCCTGAGAACAGAGGGACAATTTAAAATGTAAAAGCCAAAGCTCCAAACCTGCCCCAATTCTACAGCATTCGTAAGGGAATGCTCTACTGGGACCAATAAAGTTCTATTGCAAAGGAGAAGTATACTGAATATTCTAAATTAAAGATGAATAAGACTCTGAAGTGTGTGTGTATATATGTGGCAGAAGAAGAAGAAGAAGAAGAAGAAGAAGAAGAAGAAGAAGAAGAAGAAGAAGAAGAAGAAGAAGAAGAAGAAGAGGAGGAGGAGGAGGAGGAGGAGGAGGAGGAGGAGGAGGAGGAGGAGGAGGAGGAGGAGGAGGAGGAGGAGGAGGAGGAGGAGGAGGAGGAAAAGAAAGAAATGGAGTTGAACAAGACAATCTGGCAAATACAAGATAAGCTAATTGTAAGGTCTGCAAAGTCTGACCAATTTGAGTGAAGGTTAAATGAAGATATAATTAGTGATGTTTTCTGGGCATTAAATGGGATTTTTGATAAAGCAAAATGGTGGCTACTGTTGTACAAGCAGGTCTGCACTAGCCATGGATTCAATGAAGATCAGAAAAGGAAATGAAAAGTGAAGTAACACAAAGACAAATTTTTGAATTCCTAGGTTTATTACTAGGATTGACAAAGCCAATGTGTTCGCAAAAAGCAATGCCCAATGAGTGTGCATGAGAATTTGACAACACTGTACAATTGTGCTGTAGAAAATATTCAACTGTTTTTGTGATTATGTTCTATTTTTAAAACAGAAGAAAGATGAAGCTACTATGCTACTTTAGCTAAACAATCAAGCTCTTACCCTAGTCTATACATGTATGAACCTACATATTTCCCCCACTTTCTATTCCTGTAAATTCTTGCTTCTTTATTGTTAGTCACAGCATCCGCTTTCCTTCTAGATCAATGACACGTGTGTATTTTTGCACAGTACTTGGGACAGCTTGACTAATTTAGCAATAAAACCTGAGTCTTTGGCTTAAATGTGCTAACTTGGTTTCTTAGAAAGCTTACTCGACACTAAGAAATTGTAGGGTGTCCTGTTAATGAGAGCTGCCCTAGCTTGTATAACGGCATTATTATCATCATCTGAGTGTTTCTTATGGCTGCAGCCTAAGCAGCCCCAAAAGTCAACCTATGACATTATGGATAAAATAATTTGGGAAGAGTTGAAGTCTAGGCATCCCATTGCCTTAATGTGGGAATTGGTTAACATGTGACTGCTTCCTACATACCAAAGTTAAGATCAGAAAAAAATCATCCTCTGAAAAATGTTCCTGATCCTGGCATTAGCTGTTCCAGAAACAGAACAATGTTGACATGGGAGGAACCAAAGAAGAGACTCATCACCATGCAAATTGATTTTACTTCACTACATAAAAAAGGCACTGCCAAATAGTAGTCACCAATGAGTAAATCTGTCACAATGGTTTCTCTCTGTTATTATTTGTCAATTTGATTTTCTCTTTTTCTTTAATCTTATTCCTGTCTTAATTCATTTTCTTTTCTTGTATTTTCTTTGGACATTTTCCAAATAAGCACATTTTTGTTTCCAAGTTTGCCTAATGTTCAGGTTTTGCATATTTTTCTCTATTAGGATGCATTTCCATGCATTATTTTCCTGATATTTGTATATAGCCTTCACTCCTGCCATGTTTTTGTTCAGCAAATTGTATTGGGAAAAGCCAAAAATTTGAATTTTGAAAAATAACTAAGTTTTAGTTCATATGTGGGTTCAAAAATACAAAATTAGAAAACTAATTTTTCATCCATTTAGTAGTGGCTCCAATATTATGAGAAGGGGTCCTTATAAGATAACGTCTTCAACAAGCAAGCTAACTGGGTATATATTTTAATTGCAACATCTTAGAGCCAGTCCCACTAGGTAGACCAGACCAGGAAATTAATTCTACAGGAAGACTAACTACTTTTATTGAGATTGGCTATAATAACAAAATCCGGCAAGTCTGATGGTGCTGTACCTCGTCCTCCAGCTTATTGTTCAGTGAATTAGGAAGGTGTCTGCCTAAGCTGCTTCTGAATATTACCTTGTTTCTCAGGACTTAAAAAATGTTTCAGCCCTTTTTGCCTAGGTAACAATTCCATCAAGGTCACCTCCCTTACTCTCTACAACCTATTAGATACTGCCCTACAGCTGTTTACAGATAATTGCTAGTAGTTCTGCAGTATCTTTTACAAATCAAATGTTTACATCATATTTTAGGGTTATTTTCTTACCAATAGCTGTCAAAGTACTTATCTCTTTGTTCTACATCTTGGCAAACATACCGTAATCTCCTTTTGCTCAGTGGACATCGTGCACATCTACTATACACAGTAAATGGTCAGGGCACGTGCACATTTGCAAGGAATATTCCCAAAATGGGTCTTCTTATTTCTAACTGGTTAATAATTCAATCTTTCTTAATTTAGCTCATAAGGAAAAAGGACGATATTTATCTTGCTAGGAGAATAAGCAACAAAAAATATTTACACTGGGGCAAACAAGAAAAAAAAGTAAATTTTAATAAATCACTTAGGAAAGACAAGCCATTGGTGTTAACTGCTGCATTCTTTGACCCTATTACCTTGTAGGTAGGTCAATTCATCTTAAACTCTGAGAATGCTGTATTTAGCTTTGTATTTGGACACAATTTCCAGCTAAGTCTAGATTCAAAATCTTACCCAGAATATGGATCCTCTTTGCTTTCTCCTGCTGCTGCATCCCTTTGTTGTGGGAGCTACTAGCTCAGAGCTTTCCAAACGGTGTGTCGCCACACAACCCGAAGCGCTGATTATCATCAGCGCTTCCGGGTTTTCCCGCAGCGACACACCAACAACGGCGGCGCGCAAAAATCCGAAAGCGGCAGCAGCGCTTCCGGGGTTTTGTGCGCTGCCGCAACGGCGGCACTTCCGGGTTTTCCCGCGGCGACACACCAACGGCGGTTGGTGTGTCACCGCGGGAAAACTTTGGAAAGCCCTGTACTAGCTACTGCTAATCCCAGGTTTTGGCTGTGAAATTCTGGTAACCTGACAGTGGAAAAGGAGCTCTGTATATGCTCAGGAGCACTATTTTCATTATTGATATCATAACCCACACAGGAGGGCTGAGCAGAAGTTTAATAAATAGACATTAATAAATTCCCATTTTGAATATTAAAGTGATAGTTGCCCCTTATGACTGACAATACTGCTATATATAAATTAACTTTTTTTGCTTGCTATAGGATCTACTTTGCAATTCACAACCGTTCAAAATAAAGAATAATAATGGTGCAGGGTTGGTAGGATCTGCGATCTGCAGAGCCAAATATCTTTCAATTCAATCTGAATTACTAAGTTCCCAAGACCTCTGCTCAAATCCATCACACGGAAAGGGGACTTTGCAAATTAGACATTACTGTTCCGATTCTGCTGGTAAAATTACATCCTAGCAGCTAACTTGAAGTCTGAAAATCCAATGAACTTCAAACCTAGCCAAAATTATTTTGTCTAATACTGCATTGTGTTTTATTATTTCCTTTCCCTCTGTCTTCAATGTTTTGTGATCCTAATGCACAGATCTATCGGTGTATTCTGAAAATCCCTTGCACTCCAAACTCTTTCAGCAAAAGCATAATTTTGTTGAAATAATAATTTGTCACTCAAAGTAAATTTCCGCTCCCTATTTTAGATTGGAGGCAAATCTGATACTGTAACTTCTGCTTGGACATCTCATGTAGAGGAAACTCTCTCAAGCCTTTTTCAAGCATCCCACTTTTTTTTTTTTTAAAAAAAAGGACCGAATCCAGCACTTAAAACTGAGGATAGAATTCTAGCAGGGCAATCTTACATATCTTTCCTCAGAAGTAAATTCCATTATGTTCAACAGCAGTCTACTCCCAGGTAAGCAGCCTAAATGATCTGATGAAGGACGGGACAGTTAAATCGGAGAGATATTCTTGTCAAACACAGACAGTAACAACACAGTGTTTTGTGGAATTCATTATGCTAGAAAAAATTAAGAATTTAAAAATATGCTGGAAAGACAGTTCTTAGGATTCTTACCAGCACGGTCCATTACAGGGCTATTGGCACCCCAGGTTTGGTAGAAAGTAGCAAGATCCTTTGGAATGGAGGTCTTAAAGATGTTTACAATATCCAAACATTTCTCATGCCCCTCAGGGGATGGCTCCTGTTTGGTGGAATGTACAGGTGGAATAGGTCCTGCTGCAACAGGCTGAGGTTGCATCAAAGGACTTGCTCTGGATCCTCCAGTACAATTGATCAATGCCCTCATTTCATTTTCCCTCTTGGTTGTACGTTCTTGCTGAGGCATTGATAGAGGTTCTTGAGTAATGCATGGCTCATTTTTACACAGAGGGTGGTACTGAGATGGAGATAAAAATTTGGCCTTCCCTGTATCTGGAGTACAATGCTTGATTAAAGGAGCAGATCCAGCATTTACTTGAGGGACTACGTACTTTTCTGTTTCTCTGCTACTGGAGGGCTGTGTGCTAGGTTTAGATACCACTGTATGGGAAGGCGTTGAACTTCTGCTAAAGTTTCCTGTTTGAATCAATTTGGAGTTCACTTCAAATTTTGATTTTAATTGGGGCTGCTGGGCTACTGTACTGTATTGTTCATGAGTGTGGTTAAGTCTGGGTGGTCTATACCCATCAAGCGCTGATGGTTGCGGACCACAGCCACCAGTGGATAGTACATCTTTAGCCATAGCCCCAGGCTTAGGAGATATAGCAGTATCAGAATAATTGTTTTTGGATCCCGACACCCCACTCGGCACCTGAGTACGTGTAAATCTGGCTATAGGCAAAGGTTGGCATTCTTTCCCACCAAGTACAGGAGGTGGCCCAGTGCGCCCACTTCTTGCCATAAAAACAGAATTATGTTTTATACTCTTGAATCCATTTTGAAGAACCCAAGCAGGAGCCACAGAATTACAACTAACTTTGTGCCAAATTCTTTTGTGCATCCACAGGACTTCTGGATAATAAGTTTTATGACTGCAGTAAGGACATCGGTGGACAATCAAAGCAGCCTGCAAGGTTGAGGTAAAGCTCCTATGGCATGAATCAGCCCTAGTTGACTTCTCACTTAGATCTAATGGAGTCTTTTCATACAGAGATACATTTATCTCTGTATCTTTATTGAGCATAGAATGTTCATTCATCTCTACAAGGATCTCTTTAGAGAGCTTCTCCTGAATTTCCAATGGGCTTTGCAAATTCAGTCTCACATCAACAGTCTTACTGGAACAAGGAAAATCAGAACTTTGCTGAAATGCTGACATCTTTGAATCAGGGTAAATTTTGCAATCCACATATTTTGGAAATGGTTCTTTGATCTTGTTTTGTGGTGTAGATGCCATCTTTAGCACTTCTGGTTTAGATTCCACAGCATTTTTTTCTCTATTGTTTCTTTCCTGATTCAGCTGCAGGGCTGCCCCAGATGCATCTTCTCCAGAAAAATTGCAGAGATATGGTTTCTTACCTGTAGAGTACACATAAAAAAATTAATATGAAGATATCTTTTAAAAAGCTAGCTGTCAAGGAAAATTAAAGACAAGGTCAAAAGAATAATTTGCATGGGGAAAAAAACTAGAAGCCAAGCATTCAAGGCACAGGTATTATAACTCTTATGTACATGAAATCTCCTTGCACCATAAAAAGTATTGCTTTATTCTCACGAAACTGCCTACTTTAAAAGAAATGAATTCATCTGCACAGAATACTGTGCCCATGATACTGAAAACAGGAACTGGAAACAGTTTATAGTAATATTATCAGGATTCCACTGACTTACTCAATCAGGAAGTCTATATTCTATGCCCACAGCATTATCAAAATATTTTTTTCCCTATAGTTTAAAGAGATAAGCTAATTAGGTATTAGGAAAAGCAACTTTCAGAGATTAAAGACCAGTTACTACAATTATGTTTGTGATAATTTTGCTTCAGGCAATTCTTTTGGGGGCAGGAGGGATGGGGAAGGGAGCATGTGCCTGCTTAAAGTAATGATAGCTATTTTCACAGTCACGGCTATACAATTTTCATTCACATTCTACTCCTATTCCAGAAATTCCGGCAAATGTACCAATGAAGTTAAAGTTCAAACCTACATGAGCACATAAATGAGACAATTCAACCAAGGGGGTGGAGACGGGGAACCAGCCAGAAACACACACACAAACCAGCCCTAAACCTGCAACAGAACTTCTGATTCTTGCTCTACTGTTCTTGTTTCACAAAAAGGAACAAACAAGGCATAAACATCAGACAGGTTCCACTGCAGAAGTCATACTATTTTTTCTCAATTGGTTACTACATTACAAATCCACTTCACTACAGAATTGAAGCATGGTATGGTGTGGGTTCTTCAGGACGGTTCTGCAAATGAACTACACAGAATTTCAAAGAATGAAATAAGGATTGTGCAAAACAGATAAAAGAACAATAGCAAAAAAACAGATTCAGCAGCTTCTTAAGTTATGTGGTACATAAGGATCACTCTGCATTTTCTTTTACAGGCTCTTTCCTAATTTCAAAATGAGTATGTACAGTGCAGTAATTAAGATGTTAGACTAGGAATGAAGAGACCTGAGACCTAGGTTCCTGCCCACCCTCAGCCATCCAAACTCCCTGGGTGAGCTAATTAGTAATAATTCAGTCTGGTAGGCCCCTATTTTAGCCCATTGTATGGTAAGATTTCTAGAGATCGGTGACATCCAATCATGATCTCCATTTTCAAAATAGGGTGATGCAACCCTCAAGGTAATTTATCGTGTTCTGTACCAACTCAAAACAGAGTCAAGCAAGGTTGCATTTTAGCTCTGCGATTGTGGAAACATTAAAATAACATGGTAAGCTATTCTCTAAAATGGACTTCTATTTCCTAATTTGAAGTAGAAAATTGTAACCACTTTACTCAACCCAGGTGATGCAGTAATATCAGTGAGGAGCCCTATCACACTCAGAAGAGTTCTCATAACCATTATACTGTACAATACAGGTAGACCTCACTTACGAAATGCCTCGTTCAGCGACTGTTCGAAGTTACGATAGTGCTGAAAAAATGACTTTACAACCAATGCCCGCATTTATGACCTTCGCAGCATCCCTCAGTCACGTGATTGCCATTACAGTCAGTACGCATTGTCCTGTGCCTGACCTGTTCTTTTTCTTCTTTCCCCCCTTGCAGAGTGGAGAGATTAGAGAGGAAGGGATTACAAGAGAGTAAGCAAGCACACAATGGGGAATACACCGAGCTGTTTGTGTAGCATGCTTGCAGCTCCCAAACAGTCCGGTATATTCCCCATTGTGTATCTGTTTACTCTCTTGTAATCCCTTCCTCTCCAATAAATGTATTTAGTTATATTTATAAATTTTAATTGTTGTATTTGTAAACCGCCCAGAGTCCCCTTTGGGGGAGATGGTGCGGTGATAGAAGTTGAAAAATAAACAAACAAACAAATAAATAAATGTAAACACAAACATTAATTCCATTCTTGTTAATTATCCCAGCACCAGGTAAGCATTCCAAAGGGCAGGGAAGTGGGGAAAAGGAAAGCATAGTTGCGGTCCCACTTAGTGACTGCTTTGCTTAACAACAGAGCTGCTGGTCCCAATTGTGGTTGCTAAATGAGGACTACCTGCATTGCAAAGAAAATAATCTAAAAATAAATTGTCAAAAGACTAAAAAACATGTACTTTGTCAGAGACCAAAGACTCATGTCTAGGATACAGATTGGCACTTAATCAATCATGCCAGTCTCACATTTCAAGTATTTGGGAGTAGTGTTTCACCCCTGCACTAGCAGATTCACGCCACCTATAAACTCAAAACGCTCAGAGGAGTATAACTACTATCCTAATTTTTTTGCAATCAAAAGATGGGGGTCATATGTCTGCTTTCAATCTTAAACAAAGACACTGGTATGGCTTCTTTGTGGTGCTCAGTTGAATCCTTTTCCTAACTGGCCCTTTAGAATTTGTCCAGTCCAAATTTCTAACAGCAGATTTCCAGATTCCAAACTGTATTTCAAATACCAGTCTGCATCTCAAGGTAGGTATGGCAAAAGCAGAAGCCAGAGTGTGGATGTCTACATCCAACTACTGGTTTAGATTATCTTTCTTCCCATAGAACACTGGACAATTGATTCCAATCTATATGGAAACAATTACTGATGGCAAAATTAGCAACATAAGGACTGTTCCACTCCTATTCCCCCCCCCCCGGGCTACAAGAAGGCTAGATTCTTTTAAAAACAGTGAATAGTGGATATACAGCAGCAAGCTAATTTAAGCAGAGCTCCTAATCTCCCCAATAGTGACAATCATACATGTACGTTAATACCTGTGACATACCTCATGCAGCTAGAAATCCCAAAACATAGAAGGCCCTTATATTAACACACTGTAACATTCTCCATTCGGTATTTTTGAGGAGATGATTTAAAAATCCCTTATTTGGGACATCAATGCCCTGACAGCTCTGGACAGGTTGCATCTATGGATCCCCTCCTTCAGTGTTCATTCTATAAAGTTACTTGAAGTGCTCTTATTTCTCCACTACTCACAAGACTGCCAGGTCACACAGATCAATTTTGCTTTCTTACTTCTTTCAGACTGTAATTCCTCCATACCACATAAGGTGGCCATATATCTATGCAGCAATGTATAAAACTCAATAGGAACTAACTGCTTTAAGAGCTATTAGATCAGACCAAGACCATACCTATTTATTTGCATTATTGTTAATTATTTTTAATTTAGCCCTTTAGTTTTTGCTGCTACTATTGTCATATATATTATACTGCACTATATTACATGATAGCAATATATATACATGCACACACACGTATACACACTGCAGAATAATTTTACATATAGAAGTTAATGATATAGTGTTTTATAACTTGTGGTAGTATTTCTCCAGTTTTTAATATATTAACATTACATTATTTTACACTACACAATATAATACTGTATAGGTAGTCCTCCCTTACTGGCTGCCTTGTTCAACGACTGTTTGAAGCTACGATGGTGCCGAAAAAATTACAACCAATGCCCGCACTTACAACCTTCGCAGCCTCACTCAGTTACGTGATCTCCATTACAATGAGTACGCAGTCCTGTTCCCCCCCCCCTTGCAGAGGGGAGGGATTGAAAAGGAAGGGATTATAAAACAGTAAACAGGCACACAATGGGGTATACACATCAAAAGGAAAGCAGTGGCACCAGCAGCCCTGAACATGCTACGCAAACAGACAGTGTATCCCCATTGTGTGCCTGCTTACTCTCTTGTAATCCCTTCCTCTCCAATCTCTCTGCTCTACAAGGAGTGGAGGGAAGGAAAAAATTGGGTCAGGCACAGGAGAGATTGCCTACCAGTGATTGCTTGTTTTTTTCTTTATTCCCCCCCCCCATCGCTTGTTTAAACAATATCTGCTCTTCAGGGGGGGGGACAAGCAATCTCTTTAGGCAATCTCTCCTGTGCCTGACACTTTTTTCTCCCCCCCCCTTGTAGAGCAGAAAAATCAGAGAGGAAGGGATTATAAGAGAGTAAGCAGGCACACAATGGGGAATACACTGGCTGTTTGCATAGTGTACTCGCAGCTCCAAGACTTGAGCATGCTTGCAGCTGCTGGCGCCACTGCATTCCTTTTGATGTGTATTCCCCATTGTTTGGGATGTGAATCTATGGGTGCTTTTGTATGCAAAAAATGTCTTTTGTTGCCCAAGAACACAAATTATTTATAGCAAATGTTACACAGGCTGTATGATGCAGAAAGGAATATGGGTCTGAAAATTAGTATATTAAACATCAAGGTGGTTTGACAGGGAAAATGGAATGGATGATTGCAATTGAGACATAAATGGTGAAAAACTAGAACAAGCAGACCAAACTAGAACAACCAACAAATATCTGTAGAATGTTTACTAAAGATAGGAAAATGTATGAAGAAATTTTACTATATGCAAATGTGGGTAAAAAGGTAGTTGGGGGTACCATATATACTCATGGATAAGCCAAGAATTTTAGACGACAAAATACTCCCCCCAAATTGGGTTTGGCTTATATTTTCTTTCATTTTCTAATCTTATGCCTTTAATTTATTTGGTTTATTATCCCTTTCTTTTTTTTTGCACTTTGTTTAACACTGCTTACCCCCGAAGCCTGATGGATAGGAATGTATATACTAATATAACATGATTTTCAAAACACACCCTTCAATTACAATTTTCTAACTTGTATTCTCAAATAAATTCAAATACTTACTTCTATCAGAATCAGAATTAGGTATTTTATTTAAATATTAAGCAAGTTCATATATGTTCCTGTGAGTATTACACTTACAAATTTTCCATTAACCATTTATCAAATACAGTCTAATATTTCTTCTGGCTTGGTCTCATTTGAACTCTCCTGCATATTCTAAACACTGGATATCTGTATCTATATATCTATATCTATATCTATATCTATATCCATCTATAAACATACATACACACACATAGCAATTAGATTTTTTCTTAGAAGGAGGGATATAGGATTAAGAATGTTTTACATCACTGTATCAAACATCTAACATTATAAAACATTTGTCTTCAAACACTTTGCTCTCTCCCAGAACATACACTGTGTTTGCTCATGCTAACTCTATATAATGTGGTTAATATGCATGGTTTACTTTAAGTTTCATTGCTCTTTTGCTGATAAAATCCAGGATTACTAATAAATAGTTGTCTTCCATCTATATAGCAGTGCTGAGAACTCCTGAAGAGTGAAAGAAACAGATCATAAGTGGTCTTTTTTGCATCTGCATTTTCTCTCAGCACAAGTCTAAAAGGAAGTGTTTTGGAAAATCAAACACATCACTGTTGCTTAGTACAACTTTGGTACCACCGGCACGGTTCCAACCCTGCCAAATGTGATCTGTTTAAGCCTGAATGTTCAACAAAAACAATGTCTCAGCTTCATTTAATTTGACCTCAGCTCCTGTTCAGGGAAAAGGCATTAAGCCTTTGTTTAATTCTGAGTAATTAGCTTAAAAATAACCCATAGATTTGCTGTCTAACAGGGTTGAATAGTTATTCTGTTAACATCACTTTCTTTTCAAATTCTCAATGGGACAAGGTCCTTTGTGTTTAAAGTTTTTTTTACCTTCCTGTTTTACAAGAAGTTAAGACTTCCTGAAAGTACATGCCCAATATTACGAGTTAAATCTACATTTTAAATGAATAAAGTTATGTAGAACTGTGAAATTTGATACTGCACAGCTGTGTTATTTTCAAAGCAGATCTGTCACAACTCAATATTTGGACCAGCTAGAAGAATGAGGTGGTTTTCCTATGACATTTCATGTGATGGAGCTTGTTTACATAGAGGCTAAACAAAGATAAAATGAATCTTATCAGAATAGCCAGATTAGGCGAAGAAATCGTGACCTCTCCAGAAATTCCTGAGAGCAAACATTTGAACAGAGGGGTTTACAGTCCCAGAGTTATTCCAGATAGTTTCTAGCTACCAATCAAAATGGACTGTGCTGCTATTCTATCCTCTTTTTCTTTTCTGCAGTAAGAAAAATAATGGAAGGGGGAAAACACATGGATTCCAAATGCCTGATGAGACTCCTAGGACCTTTCCTAAAATTTCATGCATCAAATAGGCAACTTATTGAATGAGCAACCAATGGGACTTCATTCAGTATGAGCTAGCAGTTCTGCACCAGTATCTTGAAGCATCCTTGAATATCATCTAGTATTGGGGATTGATGTGTTTGTGTATGTGTATGCACACAGCAAACAATGACAAAGGAAAACCCACTAAGGATGTGCAAAGCTATCCACGCATGAACAGTTCAGTGCATTGTACCCCCATCCCCCCAGGATATGCATGTCTGAATCAAAACACATATATTTTGGAAGTTTGGGGCCATATACATCCTGATTTAAGTATTAATACCTGGACATCAGGCAGAAAAAAAATTGCCAGTGAAGATTATAAGTTAAATGATCAATTTTAATTGAGGCATTTCCCCCCAAAAGACTGCATTGGAAAAGCCAAAGATGCCTTCTGAGCTACCTACCCTCAGGAAAGACCTAGAAATAGTACTTCCCAGTTGCCAAAGGAAAAAAATATAATAATTTAGAAAATATGGAAATTTAGAATATTGGATTGGACAATGAAGCTACGAAGATATCTCTTGTGAGATACACAACATGCTACTCAATAAAGTGCTTGAATGAAAATCTCGCCTATTTAACTTCAAAACTACAAGAAGTCCAGCATTCTTACATTTTATTTATATTTCTCCAGATGATTTGCTAGCCCCCAAACAAGCATTTTTGCATTACAATGCTTTGTTATTATATTTTATTGCTAGACCTCTGGCTCTGTTTTAAATGGTTCTGATGCTTCCAAGGTGTAATATTAAAATGAGAAAATTTAATGAATCCAGAATTTCTGGCTAATGCTTGCATGTCTTCAGTAAGCAAGTTGCTTTTTAATTCTTGTTATTTCTTTCCTTTTGTTTAATTGTTTGACTTATTTCCATTTTATTTAAGATTTTTAGTTTTTCTATTTTTCTTAACCTAAATACCAACAAATGTAAAGAGAAATCACATTTTTATATAATTTTAAACTGAATATTTCAGAATGTGTGTTTTGGGTATTAAAATAGGACAGGGCTGAATTACGTTTTTAAGGTTACCCATTCTTCCTTCTTCAACCTACATCCACTTCCCATTCTAAACATTAAACCAATTACTAGTTTTAGGATAATTATTAAACAATTAGTTAGCAAGATCTTATCTTGCAAGACTGTCATGCCAATGTTCCGCCTCCTTACATTAAATGACTAAAATACAGGCATTCAAACTTGATCCATCTAGTCACAGAACAAAAGAATCTAAATGTTCCTTGGTCAAGCTAGTACACTGAGGTGACATTCTTCATACAAAAAATGTTTATCTAAATACTATTCAATGCATATATTTTGTATATGGCCTTTTTTGTTAAGCAGGATGATTAATGTCTAGCAACACCATTAAAAGAGGCCATGTTGGCTCTGAGGGATGGGAACTGGAGGACTACAGATCTGGACGGCAACATGCTAAGGCAGGGGTCGGCAAACTTTTTTTGCCGGGAGCCATTTTGACATGCTCGTGCACATTTTGAAGTGCTCGAGAGCCAGGGGGCGGGGTTTGCGGGCGGGGGCCAATCGCGTGGAAGGGGGCGGGGTTTGCGGGCAGGAGCCAATCGCGTGGAAGGGGGCGGGTTTTGCGGGCGGGAGCCAATCGCGTGGAAGGGGGTGGGGGAGGTTTGGAAGAAGAAGGGAAAGAGAGGCTCGACTGCTTCGGCGGCGGTGCTTCCAGGTTGTCGCTGCGGCAGCAACGGCTGCCCCTTCGAAAGGGCAGGCTCCGGGGACCCCGAAAATGCCCTCAGTTTAGGCAGGGAGGCTGCACGCAAGCTGCCTCAGCTGTTCTGCGGGGAGAATTTCCACCTCAGGGCAGCGTGTGCATGTGGGGAGGGGAGGTTTCTGCCTCCCTGCCAGAACCGAGGGCATTTTCGGGGTCCCCGGAGCCTGCCCTTTCGAAGGGGAAGCAGCAGCAGCAGCTGCAGTGCTGCCCCTTCGAAAGGGCAGGCTCCGGGGACCCCGAAAATGCCCTCAGTTTAGGCAGGGAGGCTGCGCGCAAGCTGCCTCAGCTGTTCTGCGGGGAGAATTTCCACCCCAGGGCAGCGTGTGCATGTGGAGAGGGGAGGTTTCTGCCTCCCTGCCGGAACCGAGGGCATTTTCGGGGTCCCCGGAGCCTGCCCTTTCGAAGGGGCAGCGGCAGCAGCAGCTGCAGTGCTGCCCCTTTAAAAGGGCAGGCTCCGGGGACCCCGAAAATGCCCTCAGTTTAGGCAGGGAGGCTGCGCGCAAGCTGCCTCAGCTGTTCTGCGGGGAGAATTTCCACCCCAGGGCAGCCTGTGCATGTGGAGAGGGGAGGTTTCTAAGGGCAGGCTCCGGGGACCCCGAAAATGCCCTCGGTTCCGGCAGGGAGGCAGAAACCTCCCCTCTCCACATGCACACGCTGCCCTGGGGTGGAAATTCTCCCCGCAGAACAGCTGAGGCAGCTTGCGCGCAGCCTCCCTGCCTAAACTGAGGGCATTTTCGGGGTCCCCGGAGCCTGCCCTTTCGAAGGGGCAGCACTGCTGCTGCTGCTGCCGCTGCCCCTTCAAAAGGGCAGGCTCCGGGGACCCCGAAAATGCCCTCGGTTCCAGCAGGGAGGCAGAAACCTCCCCTCTCCACATGCACACGCTGCCCTGGGGTGGAAATTCTCCCCGCAGAACAGCTGGGGCAGCTTGCGCGCAGCCTCCCTGCCTAAACTGAGGGCATTTTCGGGGTCCCCGGAGCCTGCCCTTTCAAAGGGGCAGCACTGTAGCTGCTGCTGCTGCTGCCCCTTCGAAAGGGCAGGCTCCGGGGACCCCGAAAATGCCCTCGGTTCCGGCAGGGAGGCAGAAACCTCCCCTCTCCACATGCACACGCTGCCCTGCTGCCCCTTCGAAAGGGCAGGCTCCGGGGACCCCGAAAATGCCCTCGGTTCCGGCAGGGAGGCAGAAACCTCCCCTCCCCACATGCACACGCTGCCCTGGGGTGGAAATTCTCCCCGCAGAACAGCTGAGGCAGCTTGCGCGCAGCCTCCCTGCCTAAACTGAGGGCATTTTCGGGGTCCTCGGAGCCTGCCCTTTCGAAGGGGCAGCACTGCTGCTGCTGCTGCCGCTGCCCCTTCGAAAGGGCAGGCTCCGGGGACCCCGAAAATGCCCTCGGTTCCAGCAGGGAGGCAAAAATCGCGCGTGCAGGCTGCCGGGCTTCCCGACGCACAGCTGATTGGCGCGGAGAATTTCCACTCCCTTCAGCGCTTCCGGCTTGTCACGCGACACACAGTTTGGAAAGCCCTGCCCGTCGTCAAGATGGCTGCCGGAGACGGCTGCCAGGTTGCCAGGGGTATGCCCACAGCAACGCACACCATGCCCGCTGCCGCGCCTGCCCCGCCACACTCGCTGCCGCGCCACGCCCGCCTGAGGAAGAGCCACACTCAAGGGGCCAAAGAGCCGCATTTGGCTCGCGAGCCGCCATTTCCGACCCTTGTGCTAGGGAAAGCTGACAGATACTTATCTAAAAGAAAAGCAATATGGAATTTATTCAGTAAATTCAAGCCTAATATCCCACATGAATGCAGAATGGCAAAGGCTTTCTACACAATGAAGGGAACTATCCACTACACACTTTTTTTTTCAGTTTAGTGGACTTTGATAGTAATATCCTAAGGATTTTTCTCTGTAGAGCTTGTAGCAAAGTTGGAAAATGTTGTAGCAAAACTCTGATCATTATATAATTTGACCTTATTATGCAAAAGAACACTGGACCAGAAAATCAATTCTCATCTCCTTACCATTAAGCTGAAATTAAAATCTTTTGTTATTGTTGTAAAAGGGAGATCAGGAGGAGGGATGAATTTCAGGGATGTAAATGGGCTAAATGAATAAATAAATAAAATGTACATTAATTGTATAAAAAGATGACAATAAAAGAGAGAAAAAAATAGCAGATATTTCAGTGTTGGTCATGCTGAAATTGTGGCTTTTAACACTATAATTCTATATGTTTCCTCAGGAATAAATCCCACTAAACTCACTGGGACTTATTCCCAAAGTAAATATAGCAACAGCTCCACTGGGGACAAGCAAACTGCTGTACTGGGGGTAAATGCATTCAATTTGGGGCTTATTTTCGACCTGGGGTGATAGTCTCCTCCCTCCCGTTAGTATGAACTGAAAAAAGGAAGATGAATTATATCCAACTGTGTCCATCTGTTGGCAGAACAGCATCTGTCAGCAAAATGGACTCCCTCTTAACATCCTCCTGCACTTCTGAAGGCGCAAGGCAATGTAGTGAGAAAGCATGCAAACAGGAGTCACTGCATGTGAGTAGAATTAACCCACATAATGTAAGGAGTAAAGGAGGAAATTTCAGGAAGGGAAGTTTATATGAGAAGGGAAGCAATACAAATATAAAAGTTAAAGGTAAAGGTTCCCCTGCACAGTCGTTTCCAACTCTAGGGGCTGGTGCTCATCTCCGTTTGTTAGCCAAAAAGCCAGCGTTGTCCGAAGACGCTTCCACGGTCATGTGGCCAGCATGACGGGCACGGAACGCTGAATATACAAATATACCTGGGGAGAATTCAAGTACATTGTCTGTTCACAGCCCCACAGATCATACCATAGTGAAAAGCAGTATACTCCTTCATGCAGGGGTCTCAAACTCATAGGCTGTAGGCCACACATGACTCTCCAAGTCATGTTTAGTGGCCCACAACAATGCTTTGTAGATACTGAGGATGCTGCCCAGGAAGGCCAAGGTGCAAAGTGCTGTGGAAAAGTGCTTCAGGAAGAGGAGGAGCATGGAGGCTTCCCTTGGCCTAACTAGCAAGTCTCCAGCAGCAGTGGACCTGGTTGACCAGGGTGCACAGTCAGCACCCTGAGGCCTCTTGCACCCTCCAAAGACCCCTGAAGTAGCACTGAACTCTCCCCACTTGCAGCTTCTGAGGTGGCACTGGGTCTTCCAGGCAAGGGCAGCAGAGAGGTTAAGTCTTGGTTAGGGCTGCCCTAGGGAAGGACAAGAGTTGGGGTCTGGTGGCTCTACAAGGAGTGGAAAATTTGACAAATTAGGAAGCCAGAACACTATGCTAGAGGAAGGAAGGAAGGAAGGAAGGAAGGAAGGAAGGAAGGAAGGAAGGAAGGGAGGGAGGGAGGGAGGGAGGGAGGGGTTTGCCAGGCAAGGAGAAAGAAAAGAAACAAAAAAGCAAGTTTTGGACTTATAGTACCAAAAAAGAAAAAAAAAGGAAATAATCTTAGTGGGACAGACCACTGTCTTCTTAGACTAATAATGCTATTACACCAAGACACAACCACTCAAGTAAAGGGTAATATCCTTGGTGATTTAACTGAAGCCATTTTTACTAGCAAAGATGTAAAGCAAGGTTGCATCCTTGTCCCACTATTATTCAACTTTTACATTAGCAATACTGTTGAGATGTCTGCTAAGCCAGAATTCCATCCTCCCTTCCTTGCCCACTACCCCATCTCTATTCTCCTTTATGCTGATGATGCAGCCACACTGTCTGAAACCCAAGTAAGCCTTCAAAGATGCCTTAAATCTCTGTCACTTTACTGTTCTAGAAAACACCCAAAATAAATTACAGTACTGCAAAACAAAAGTACTGGTAAACTCACCAAGCAGGTAATTTTTTTAAAAAATATCTAGGTATCTATTTTCAATCTTCTACCTGCTGGTCTACTCAAACAAGAGAGCTTCTAGTAAAAGCCCAAAAAACATCCCTTACAATTACTAAATTTGCAGATCAATTTGTTGACAATCACGTCCCAGAAATTATTTAAATTATTTAAAACCAAAGTTTTGGGTTTGTTGTTATTTGGTGCTCAGTTGTGTATTTATAAGGAGTTTCCTAGTTTAGAAGCAATCCAATCAAAATTCTTGAAAATCTTACTACGAGTTACTTATTCAACTTCCAATGTCTCAACACAAGTAGAATTAGGCTGCTTTTCCCTCGGGGCCCAATTAAGACTTTGTCGTCTTAGATTCTGGTTGAAGCAAGTCTACTGGGGAACTTCCTTAGTTCATCTCACCTTGCTGGATAGATTCTCTTCCAACCTAAGACGACAAATTAACAATGACTTGGCATATTGCGGTCACACCTTGTCAGCCCTACCTGCTTTGGGACTCGATAAAACCCTGGCTGAATTAAAGCAGAGGATCTAGATATCCAAAATGACAGAGCCAAAGTCTCCCATCCCTTTTATGGAACAATCACTCCTCCTCCCTGGTCTGTCCCTAGATATTTCTATAACATCTTATATGTTCCACATAGGAGACTATTTACTTTGGCCTGAATTTGGGCACTACCGATTAGGGCAACAACCAGAAGATAAATAAGCCTCCCATATGAAAGCCAAACTTTCTTCTGTTTGTACTTGGGAGGTAGAATGTGCCTCACATGCGTTATTAAGGTGTCCACTGTGCACCCACTGGTGATCAAGTTTAATGCTGTCAAGTGTTAATAACTCTAATTGCCATTATGACAAGGAGACTGTTGCCCTTCTCCTGGGTGACCACTCTTGAGAAACCTCTAAGGAGGTTGCAAAATTCTTATCAATAGCTATAGCTGTTAGAAACTGTCTAGTTCCTCCCTCATGCTATAAATTGTTAGCTGCTAATTACTTTAGGATTTTCTCCTAATTTTAAATTTTTAGGATTTTCTCGCAATTTCTTTTTATAATTATTGTATTGTATGCTGGTCCTTTATTGTGTTTGGCCTTGGATTGTAAATAAATTTTGATGAATCATAGCAGGACTTTATCATTCTTGGGGAAAAATTACACCCCAACCCAGTAATAAAACTAAATATTGATGTTATGGCTAATGAAAAACATTGCCAGCTAAGTGGCCAAAGTGAAATGGCAATGTTTTGCAGCTCTGTTTATAGTAAAGTTCTTTTTATTTAATAAAGTTACACATAATCACATACTATGATACTCTGCATTTGGCTCGCTACAGACTTCTGTATCAATGCATGAAAAGCCTTCAGTTTTGTAGCCTATAAGCTAACAAATTAGTCCTAAAGTAGCACTTGTGACAATTTGAATTTGAGACCCCTGCCATAATAGAGCTCTGGTACATATTCAATCTAAGTAAGGCAGGGTTAGGGGCGTGGTGGCTCAGCAGGTAAGACGCCAGGCTTGTCGATCGGAAGATCGCAAGTTCGGAGGTTCGAATCCCTAGTCCTGCGTGCGGAGTGAGCTCCCGCACTAGCTCCAGCTCTTGCCAACCTAGCAATTCAAAAGCATGCAAATGCAAGTAGATGAATAGGTACCACTTCAGTGGGTAGGTAACAGCGTTCCATGTGTGTCATGCGGCCACATGTCCATGGAAGCGTCTTCGGACAACGCTGGCTCTTCGGCTAAGAAACGGAGATGAGCACTGGCCCCTAGAGTCGGACACGACTGCACAAATGTGCGGGGGGAACCTTTACCTTTACTAAGGCAGGGTTACCTAGAAGATATTATTTTAATAATACAGTCCATATAAAATAGACTGTGGAGAAGATTTGCTTGAAATACTGGCTTGTAAATTATTTGGCTTCTTTTCATGTTCTCCCCTAAACTGGTGCAGAATGTTAAAAAAGGCAGAGACAATGGCAGTAACCTGAACAAGCACTTGTTTAAGAGCTTCATATTCTAGCCATCTTTATTGTAGTACTTCCAACATCCTAGTGATTCACACTTTCTAGCCTCTGGCCAAGAGATAATACCAGAAACAATACTATGTAAAAATCTCACAAACCTTCTACTGTTCCTGCACCAAACTTAGCTATTTAAAACTGGCCAAATGATTTGTCCATGCAACCTGTTGTGGAGTAAATTGCACAAGTTGAACAAATGTCATGTAAATTGCCTCCATTTTTCTTTCCAGAATCCTCCATTTTCTCTTTTGTTCAAGAATGGAATAAAACAACAATAACTAAGTGTAGCATTAAAAAAAAAGGAATGGCTTTGAAGATGTACTATATAGTTCAGTGACAATCTTGCTTAAATCACCAAAGACATTAGCCATTTACTGGCAACTTCAATGAACTCCTAGAAGAGTCAATAGGTCAACAAATTTTCCTTCAGCAACAAAACAGTAAGAAAGAAAGCCACTTCTGGATGCATTGACTTCTAAACATTTCAGACTCATTATTATACTTTTAAATTGGATCTACATTTTAAAGCTTACAAGGGGAAATATTTATTTATTGCTCAACTTTTTGGAACTTACAGAGAATATCTTACAGATGTGAACAAAACAACTTTTTCTAAGAAAAAGAAAGCATCTTTCCTCCCTTAGCACTGAAGGCATTGAATTTCTTTAAAAACAAAACAAAGCAGCCAAAGAATGTAGATCACTGGGAGAATAAATAAAATATAATGGAAGGAGCAGAGTGAGCTACCAATCAATTTCAAAATATAATGGCAGATTTATTTTAAGAACAGACCGATCTTTGACAAGACAGCAAGGGAAATGAGAGAATATTTATTCCACAAAGCACCCAACTGGAAGACACAGTGTAGACACAGTGACAATATTTTAAATTTTAGTGCCATGCATGATTGGGAATAAACCTTACTTAACTTGGTGTGTGTGTGTGTGTGTGTGTGTGTGTGTGTGTGTGTGTGAAGTGTCTTACTAGTAGATATTTCAGAAAAGAGCAATCTGAATTTCTCCTAAGTTTTTCCAAAGAACTCCATATCCCTGTTAAACCTAAACCTTTAATATCAACCTATCCATACATAGTACTTATTTATTAAAGCACATTTGTTTTAATAACATGCAAGACCAAGTGTGTTGTTAATATTGTGTAGTCATTACACTATTTAATTACTTAACAATATTTTTTCCTAAGGATTCTAACTAGGAACAATTTGGAAAACTTGTTATCCACAAAGAAAATGCTGAAAGATACTGCCACAGCCTGGCTCAGTATGGAAGTTCTTTTCCTTGATAAATTGGGGGGGGGGGAGCATCTGTCCCTAACCTATTTGCTAATATACATGGAAGAATACACTGCAACCAATTTATGTTTTTTGTTTCATACTGCAAATAAAAAAAGATCTGTAAATTCTATGAGATAGAATATAGCACTCTCTTATGCAGCCTAACCATTTACATACAGAATTGTGTACTCTATTCTGATGAACAAGAGCTCTCCAGAGATTTAGAAGTATTTCCCAGTTCTAGATGGTCATACCAGTTACAGAACCAACCTTACTACCAGTTACAGAACCAACCTTACATACATACATACATACATACATACATACGCAAGCAAGCAAGCAAGCAAGCAAGCAAGCAAGCAAGCAAGGTCTATTTCAGAGATATTGTTCTTTGCCATCAGGGTTGTCCCGATAATTTGAGCATAACAAACAATAGAAGAAAAACATCTGGTTCTATTACAGAACAAAGCATGCTTCTTTAATACCAATCCCATGCCTATTCCTATCACAAAATTATTATCTTCATATATTAGGCAACGGACTATGTTGTCACTCAATTGACAATATGTAGGGGGCTTATTTACTTAGAGGAATACGGGTGCATATCATACTATAATACATTATTTGCAATGCTGCAATGAACATCCATGTGGCTTTTCCTTAAATAAAGTGTCAGTGAACCATAAAAGTGATTAATTGGTTTAAACAAAGTAAATATAAAGAAATCTGCAGAAGTTACGAGGATTCATTTTAACAATGCTCTGCACAGTAACTGAGAATTGGGAAGCTTATTGCTCATACAGTATTTTACTAGCCTTTTCACTTGAGCAAATTACCATGCTACCAAAGTGTCTTATAAACACAGCATTTACTGGTCATCCAATCAGTGCCAAGATCATTCAGGGTTTTTCTCCTGCTTCTTCCCATGTGGTGAAAACTCCAAATTTTCCTAGAAAAGCACCCCATTTGTTCTGTCACTCAGAACGGTTCTCCCTTCCTGGAAGACAGTATTTGTGCAATGTCAGTTCAAGGAACCCATTCCCATATAATCTGTGGGGAGGAGGGTGTTTTTACTACCTATCAAAATGTCTCCACAGTTCTACAAGTCCTCACCTTTATATTTTTCTCCTCTAGACACTCAAGAGTTCTAGTTCACTCAACCCCTCAATCTATCTTCTCTCTCTTCCACCAATCACCCAGCAATCACATTCCCCCCACCCCACCCCACCCCACCCTTTCAGGTTTCTGTTGAACATCTATGCACTCACTCAACTGCACTCCCCCATCGCCACCAATCATCCCGCTACCTTCCAAAGAGCTTGGGCTGTATTTATAGCAGACAAACAGCTGCAAGATGGGGAGAAAAGGGTGGTGGAGAGAAAAAAAAACTAAAAGCAATTTTTTTTTGTGGAGAAGTTGCAGTGATGTGTACCCACACATACACACTCCTTGCCTGCTGTCATGCAATTTGAAAAATAGTTTATCATTACCTTGCCATGCACTTGGCAGTCATTTTGAAATTACACCTGCTGAGTAAGTAGGGAAATTCTGGACAGGATGAACACCTCTATGCTTGCTCAGATGCCAAGGAGAGAATTCCATGGATTAAGTTTGGATTAACCAAGTGTTTCATGCATCTATCCACTAATGTGAAGAAACACAGAGTGACAAGGGTCATGGTGATCATTAAAAGGTAAAGGGTCCCCCCGCACATTTGTGCAGTCGTGTCCGACTCTAGGGGCCGGTGCTCATCTCCGTTTGTTAGCTGAAGAGCCAGCGTTGTCCGGAGACGCTTCCACGGTCATGTGGCCGCATGACACGCACAGAACGCTGTTATTTACCCACCGAAGTGGTACCTATTAATCTACTTGCATTTGCATGCTTTCAAATTGCTAGGTTGGCAAGAGCTGGAGCTAGTGCGGGAGCTCACTCCGCACGCAGGTCTAGGGATTCGAACCTCCGAACTTGCGATCTTCCAATCGACAAGCCTGGCGTCTTACCAGAGGGGCAAAATGGTTTGGGCACAAACCACTCCATGCATGGAACAGCTGGTTTTGGATGGTTGGCATCTAAACTGAAACATATGTCTGTGGTCCGGATACACAACGAAGTGGGGTACTTGGTTCCAATGTGATATAGGAACTGCTATGAGGAGGGGTGGGGGTAGGGGAGACAATGTGCACCAGCCTTCCCTTATTCGGCCTATAAAATGACCCTGGGATCCCTGTGGGTTTTGTATTGGCCAAAGTCTGGAACAAACCACAGACTCTGTTCTATTCCTTGAATGTGTATTATTTTTATTGCATGGTTCTGTAATGGTTACCTAAAAAAGAGTGAGTTATTCTGGATACATTATAGCACATTAGCCAGTAAGAAAAGATAATTTTCTACCTTAATTCATTACATGCCCATTTCATGCTCACTATTAACAGCATCTGGATTATTCTGGATGATACCTCTCCTCAGCAAAGAAGGTAGAACTGGGAGGGACCCTGGCAACAAAACAACATGTTTCACAAAGAAGAATAGTTTGGTCTGTGGTCTTATATACTGGCATCAAATTCCACTGAATGGACTAGGTTTGATGCCACAGTCAAAATATGATGCTGTCACTTACTTGGTATTTCTATTAAATCTGCCATATTGTTTTTATGCAACGTAAGATTAGACACAGATAGCAGAGTTATCTTAAAGAAATTAACAAGACAGTAGCCACCTAAATAATTTAATTAATTAATTAATATGAATAATATGTAAAGAAACTAATTGTAACATCAAGATTGGTCAAACTTTATTCATCTGTTTTGTTTCATCATCTACTTGCCAGATTACACTTGAGACTGAAATAGTAATTCATTGTCCCATTGGGAAATCAGCCCTGTTTTTCGTAGGAAGCCTACTATCCAATATACCTGGAGAATATACTGTACAATCCAAATCCATGTGGATAATTAATTTATGTCATATCTCATAAATTGTGCTACATAATCCTAGGTCTATAAGCACTTCTAAATTAGTAAAATTAAATCCAACCACTCTATCAAAGAACAAGTTCTACTTAATTCTATTAAGAAACAGTGATGTTCTTTTCAGATTACCTGAAACAAGGAGACACCATGCCATTGCCATGTCAAGCTCTGTGGTTAGTACTTATCTGACTGTATTGAACTTCAGACCAAACTACAGGCTTTATAGCCAAAGTTTTTTTTTTTTGAGTGGAAGAAAGTCTGGAGACAGCCAGTTGTCTAAACCTTTATAGTCAAATTACCTTTTGTAATTATTGCATTATATAGCATGGCTGTACAGAGATCCAGATCTGATGGGCAAAATGAGATCCAGGGTGTTGGTGGGCCCATACACAGCATCTGCCCAAAATTCTTTGAAGCAGCTGGCATGAGATCCTAGGAAAAGATGCTTTTAATGTAAGGTGTTCCCAACAGGAACATCATGCACGCCTAAGCATGCTCTGAATTTACCCATTGAATCCAGACCTCTGCACAGCTGTATTAGACAGATCCCTTTCCTATTTTTTCATGTTTCAATTGTATTCTTTTTTATAAATTAGGGGCCTGTGTATGGATAGAGGGTTATCATTCCTATTTTAAACATGGGGAATATTAAGTTGGGCCCAGACAGTAGGAGTTCACCACCACCACCACCTTTTAACTGAATAAACACAAACTGAAATGCCATTATACATATTGTGCAGTAAAAGCAACATAAAGTATGGCCTCACGTACTTTCCATGGAATGATATACTGATCCATAAATCACTCAGCTTGCTTTAGTTAGCAAATTGTAAGCTGCCCAGAGTCATGTATGTGAGATGGGCAGCTACTCTATATAAATCGAATGAATGAATGAATGAATGAATGAATGAATGAATGAATGAATGAATGAATTCAGAATCTCTGCAGTTATTCAAAAATAAAGCTAATGATAAATAATAAATACCTACTATAGCAGAGCTTTCCAAACTTTTGATGTTGGTGACACACATTTTAGACATGCATCATTTTGCAACACACTCTTACAGCAGGGCACAAGGCAGGCACTAGGACCTGCACGGAATCACAGCAGGTTTGGAGGCAGCCAGGCACAAGGCAGGCACTAGGACCTGCACGGAATCCTGGCAGGGCTCGGAGGCAGCAGCAGCCACAACACACCCAGACACTGCAGCCGACACACTAACGTGTCCCGACACAGAGTTTGGAAAGCTCTGTACTATAGGAATATAACTGAAATTAACACATTCTACTTCCCATCCCTAAATAATCTTATACCTTCCAAGGTTTCAAATGCATTCCAGCATCTGGGAAAGGACCACACAAGATAGCTCTACCTCCCATCACTAACAGGCACATTCGGTTTTCCCGATTGCATGTGGCTAATGCGGGGATGTCATTGCTAGTGTGTGCAACAAGGGGATGAAGAGCAAGTGTGACCTTGTTTTCCTCTCAATAAGTGGGGGTCCTCTAAACCTATCTGTTTAGAAGGTATTTGTCAACTGTTGTACCTAAAAATTGGTGATAGTTTGGATATGTTCTGTTTTCTGTCTATACTCCTAAAAGCATTAATGGACACCCAGACAAGATGACATGTTCTGATCAGATTAACGTTAATCATGTAAATAACAAAAAGGCTTTTAAACTGCACCAAAAGGTTTTCTCCTTACAAACTTTACCATATAACAACTCTGCTAACAATTACCCTTCTGTCAATAAAATTGTATGAAAGTTCATAAAATCTACCAAACACCAATGCTCTTACTACTGGAAAAGGATTTTCGGAGTGTGACAGTTGTGGCTGATAAATATATATAATTCCCATCAATCGTGTCCGATTCTCAGAGACTGCCTGGACAAGTCCCTGCAGTTTGCTTGGCAAGATTTCAGAAGTGGTTTGCCATTGCCTCCTTCCTAGGGCTGAGAGAAAGTGACTGGCCCAAGGTCACCCAGCTGGCTTTGTGCCTGAGGCGGGACTAGAACCCATGGTCTCCCGGTTTCTAGCCTAGTGCCTTAATCTCTACACCAAACTGGCTCTCAGATTATATATAGATGCAAATAACCAATCAAATGCTGCATGGCAGAGAGTCCAGATTCCTGTGCTGGATTAGTAGTCTGCAATAATTTGGAAATAAATATAGGCTTTCTGCACAGAAAGTTCTTTATAGCATATACAAAGAATACTTTGATCTGTATTACAAAAAATGATTCTCTTAAAAAGAAAATTAAAACTTGTTAAAAAGAAAGTTAAAAAAATATTAGTTTTACATATGTACAGGAAGTTTGTTTCTGTTAAATTTTTCAGAAAATTTAATAAGAGTTCACATATTTTTCTTAATTACAACTGAACTGCCTCAGTATGAGCCACTGTACAAAAGGGGGAAATCATTCAGAATATAAGCAATCTTTGGTAAGAACATAATACATTAAGATAGTGGCATTCATTCAGAGAGCAGCTGCCTAAAGCTTCATTCAGTTGGAACTGCACTTTCTTTAAGAAACCACAAGATGGCATCTATTCACAATTTATAATCCAAAGAACGCTCTGAAATTCTCTAATTGAAAATACCTGTATATGAAGCTTTAGATCAATGGCAATTGGGAATATTTAATATTTCTCCAGTCTCAATTAGTTTTAACATAAGTAAAACATTTTCAAAAGTAAATACATATATTTTACTTTAAGATGCTGATGACCTTTTCTACATTCCCCTTCCTAACTTCTCAACATTCACAATCCTAAACTGCAAAACTTAAGGTTATTTTCAAGCCAAAGTAAAAAATTCGCATTAACCATTCCCCTGGCATTTAAAATTAGCAATCAATCACTAAGTTTACTGTTGTGACCACAGGTTGTAACAAGATACAGCATAAAAAAGGAAAGAAATTAGTAATAATAATAACGGGGGAATAACAAAGAAAAATCGGGGTGCGATGGCTCAGTGGTTAAGACGCCAGGCTTGTTGATTGGGAGGTTTAAGGGTCGAGACCTGAGTGCTGCATGACGGAGTGAGCTCCCGCAGTCGCCCCAGCTCTTGCCAACCTAGCAATTCAAAGCATGCAAATGCAAGTAGATAAAATAGGCACGACTTCGGTGGGATGGTAACAGCGTTCCGCGTGCGTCATGCCGGCCACATGACCGCGGAAGCGTCTTCGGACAGTGCTGGTTCTTTGGCTAAGAAACAGATATGAAACCTTTACCTTTACCTAATAAAGAAAAATCATGAGAGTGAATTAAAATAGAATATTACAACTGAAAGCATGGCAAAGGCAAGTGACTCAACGGTTAACAGGTGGAATCATATCTGCATCATTCAGCATCTGACCCCTTAAGTTTATTATCAACATTTTCCTGCTAATTTCATCATAGATAGCGCAGTAGAGGACATAATGAATAATGTCCTCCAATAGGAGAGCACCATAGGGGAGGAGGCACTCCACTCAATATTTCCCTCCAAACTGAAGTGGAGCCATTAATGACTCCTTGGCTAAGTCGTTCAGCCAATCCTAAGTCCATTTTACAGTAGCATTGTTTAGCCCATATTTTACCTTTCATGAAGAAATATCTCATATACGCTCTGTCAAAGGCTTTGATGAGGTCTATACACTATGTCTATAGGATTCCCTTGAGCTACTAAGCTAGTACAGGTAGTACTCGCTTAGCCACCACAATTGGGACCAGCAGCTGTCTCGTTAAGCAAAGTGGTTGCTAAGTGGGAAATCAGTTTCCCCACTTCCCCACCCTTTGGAATGCTCACCCCAGTGCTGGGATAATTAGCAAGAAGGTAATTATTGTTTGTATTTACATTCATTGGAGAGGAAGGGATTACAAGAGAGTAAGCAGGCACACAATGGGGAATACACATCGAAAAGAATGCAGTGGCCCGGGCAGCTGCAAGTGCTCTACACCAGTGCTTTCCAAACTGTCGCTGTTGGCGACACACCAACGGCGGCAGTGGTGGTGGCGTGCGCATGCACAGCGGTGGTGCGTGGGGCGTGCGGCGGCATGCACAGCGGCGGCCTCGCTAAAACGCGGAAGCGCTGATGGCACACCGCTGTCATCGCTGCTGCCACCATGCACACCACTGCCGCCGCGCGCGCCCCTGCTTTGCAACACACTAAACTGTGTGTTGCGACACACTAAAGTGTCGCGACACAGTTTGGAAAGCTATGCTCTATGCAAACAACCCGGTGTATTTCCCATTGTGTGCCTACTTACTCTTTTGTAATCCCTTCCTCTCCAATCTCTCTGCTTGGGGGGAGGATGAGTCAGGCACAGGAGAGATTGCCTACAGAAATGGCTTGGGTTTTTTGTTTCCCCCCCAAGTGCTCTGTGAGGGGGGGAAAGAAAAACAAAACCAAGTGATTTCTGTAGGCAATCTTTTCTGTGCCTGACCCGTATTTTTTTCTTTCTCCCCCCTCTCGCAGAGCAGAGAGATTGGAGAGGAAGGATCACAAGAAAATCAGTAGGCACACTATGGGGAATACACCGGGCAATTTACGTAGTGCACTTGGGGCTGCCTATTTCCCATTGTGTGCCTACCGACTCTCTTGTAATCTCTTCCTCTCCAACCTCTCCACTCTGCAAGGGGAGAAAGAAAGAAAAATAACAGGTCAGGCACAGGACAATGCATACTGACTGTAATGGTGATCACATGACTGAGGGACGCTACAAAGATCATAAATGTGGGCATTGGTCATAAAGTTATTTTTTCAGCAACGTCTTAACTTCGAACAGTCACTAAATGAGGCAGCAACCTACCTCATACAGGACTACCTGTAACTGCATCAAAGGAAGTATGATTAGCACAATTTCTCTGCAACTTACACATCTGGGTCCTGTTAACTGTAGCATGCCTATCCAAGTGCTCACAACATGCCAGTCAACAAGCTGTTTGAAAACCTTATCCAGTCTAGATGTCAAGCTGACAAGTCTGTAGTTTCCTGGGTTCTATTTGTATTTGTTGAAAGCAGCTGCAAGAAGCTGTTTGAGTCCATGATGGTTTTGTTATGGGGTTCCCAAAAGTTAACCATTTGCTTCTGGGAAATTCGGGATTCTAACATTAACCTTAAAACTTTTTCCTGGCTTGGAACCTTAACAATTACCTTCTCTATCAAGGTTCTCCTGAAACCATTTTTAGAGCCACCTCCATCAAAAGCAAGTGGGTGGCAACAAAGAGCTTCACACTTTATTTGTTTATTTAATTCAATTTAGACACAGCCCAAATCCAACTAACTCTGGACGGTTCACAAATAATAACATAAAACCAATACAAATCCAAAATAATATAGGCTCTGGGCACAATATACTGTACAGACAAAAACAAAAATAACAAACACACACAAGGGTCCCCATTCATGTCACCCCAAGGCATGGGAGAAGAAGCAGGTATGCAAGGCTTTATGGAATGCCAACATTACGGAAGCCACACAGATTTCAGGGGCAATGTCATTCCAAAGGGCAGACGACACAACAGAGAAGGCATGCTTCCTGGGTCCTGATAGACGACTTTGTTTAATTGAAGGGACCCAAAGCATGCCAACATTGCCAGCACATAGGCAAAGGCAGCTGAACAGAACGCAGTACGTGTGTGTGTGTGTGTTGGAAAGTACTGTAGTTGTTAGATTCACCCTGCTAAATGGGATTTTCTGACTGGGCAATGACAACCATGGCATCCATTTGTAAACTGTCATGCCCTCCATTACAGCTATTTTGTCAGAGTACCCATAAGGTGTTCTCAAAAAGATTGCCTCCCCTTACCTTAAATAAACAGATTTGCTATATAAAGAAATAATGTTATATCAGGCAATCCAAATCTACTTTCAGGTAGGGCTTACTGTTTCTTTATGTATTGTAATTAGGCTTTAATTATATATTTACTATTAGCTTCTTATATTTCACTTTTTTCTATTAGTCCCCCAAGTGCTCTCTTTGGGTGGTATAAACACCATAAAGGTGAATTAATAATTATTTATTATTAAAGCACTCAACCACCTTTATTTAAAGGTTTACTTAATGGCCAACTGGAATGCCTATAATGCGTAAGAAAACCTGCACCCAAATCAACAGTTTGTTAGATCCCATTAATACCTAGATGGAAAAAACAAAAAACAAACATAGGTGGTTTAGGAAAAATGGCATATAAATAATGTAAATTCTACCAACTCTTTATTGCTTCTTTGGTTTTTCCTCAAAGGAGAACCTCACAAAATGAAAAAGAGTTACCCCTACCCCAAAATCTAATTATAATGCAAGAAAAGAAGATAAAACTTTACAGAATCTTAATAAAGATTTTTTTAATGTGCATCTGTTCTTCTTATACTGAATCTTTATGAACTACTTTCATATTGCTTTGTTGTTGTTCAGTCGTTTAGTCGTGTCCGACTCTTCGTGACCTCATGGACCATAGCACGCCAGGCCTTCCTGTCCTCCACTGTCTCTCGGAGTTTACTCAAATTCATGTTCATTACATTGGTGATGCTATCTAACCATCTCATCCTCTGCCGTCCCCTTCTCCTTTTGCCCTCAGTCTTTCTCAGCATCAGGGTCTTTTCCAGTGAGTCCTCTCTTCGCATTAGGTGGCCAAAGTATTTGAGCTTCAGCTTCAGCATCTGTCCTTCCAATGAGCAGTCAGGGTTGATTTCCTTTAGGATTGACTGGTTTGACCTCCTTGCAGTCCAAGGGACTCTCAAAAGTCTTCTCCAGCACCACAGTTTGAAAGCATCAATTCTTCGGCGCTCAGCCTTCCTTATGGTCCAACTCTCACAGCCATACATTACTACTGGAAAAACCATAGCTTTAACTATACGGACCTTTGTCGGCAAGGTGATGTCTCTGCTTTTTAATATGCTGTCTAGGTTTGCCATAGCTTTCCTCCCAAGGAGCAAGCGTCTTTTAATTTCATGGCTGCAGTCACCGTCTGCGGTGATCTTGGAGCCCAAGAAAATAAAATCTGTCACTTTTATCTGTCATATTGCTACTGGAATCTTTTTAATTGCAAAAAAGATTGTAAAAATATTATTTTATTGCAGGTCAGTTTGTAAATACTTTTATTTTCTGATTGCTATAAAAGGGAGGAGATAAGGAAGAAAAGTAAGCAAAGATATCTAGACCAAAATAAAAATAAATCAAATTGAGAAGGAAATCAAGAAATTAGCTGGACTGCCAGTACTGAAGAACAAAAGATTGCAATTTTTAAGCATTGACAAAACTTTTTAAAAGCTTTAATCCCTTTCCATTGTTACCTTCAAGAATGAACTCTCATTTACAGAATTGTGAGAATTACTTTTGTTATGTAGATTGGCAAAGAATACAAAATACGTTTCCAGCCGAGTTTGATAATAATCAAGCAACCATGAGCTATTGAATGAGCTTCCAACCATTCCCATACTCCCTCTTGCATGGGAGCTGTGCATGATTTACAACATGTTCAGAGGAATGTAAATATTGTGTAGGAAACAGATTCTGATTAGACGTCATACAATGTATTCACACTGCTGATGTATTACCTTTTATTTTTTTATTTTTGCCATACCGTGGAAATAACATTAGAGCATTGCAGACATTGTGAACATGGGATGGTTATATCTGTTTTTCACACAGAAGCACACACCCACACTTCCTCTTAGATTCAAACTAAGTTCAAACATTTTGTATTGTAGAATGATTTACATAAGGGGGAAATTAATGATTGATCAGGCATTAACTGCTTTGGTAGGAGTAAAAGAGGTGGCGATGATACAAAACTTTCCATGTAAATTATTTCCTCCTCAAAGGATAGCAACCAAAATTGTGCTACACTGATCCAAATCTGGGTAAAGAACTAATAACTGGTGTAAAAGGATTGTAACAGGAAGTGCTGGGGAAATACATAAATTATTAATGGAATGGCCACAAATATATTGTATAGCTTTCATTATTAAGGAAGACTATTACTTAAAAGATTGCTAAATGTTTTGTTATAATTAATAGGGCTTGATAGCAAACTGATTTAGAGCCCTATACAATAGCAAAGCAACCCTATTCATGTCCATTTAAAAGACCTTCATTTAAAAGACATTTACTTCTAGCTAAAGCAAATAAAGAATTGCAACCTAGAAGTCTGAAAATAATTCAGATGTTTACCAATATTTAGCTATAAAATTAAGCAAGCAACATTTTAAGTGGCTACATAAAAAAGAACTGTTAGCTATACATTTAAATGTCAAACTGCATTAAGAGGCCATGTGAAACAACATAACTGTTTTGAGTCTTCAGGTTACTCTACTCAGAAAACAAAATTAGAGCACCACTCTTGTACTGCTCTTACAAGTATTAATATTAATTTTTTCCAGTAGAAGAAAATAAAGCAAGAGAGCATCCAATGGTAAACTATTTATATATATTTAAATTGTTCTATTATGTCATCATCTGAAATGCATAATTAAGGGAGTTGATCTGGGTTGTAAAAAAAGCAAGAGAAACTTCTTCCCCTCTCGTAATAGAGGCCTTGAATAATCAAGCTTCCTGCGACACTGAAACCCACTTGGAGTTGGATTGTGCAATCTATCCATTCCAAAAACAACTATTCTTGCTTGTCACTGGTATCAGTAGAGACAGGCTGGTTAGGGGAGTGTCATGGGCCATGGTTTTTCTACCTGCACCAAATACTTAGAAATAGGTACTGGAAGCAAAAAGGGATTTTAAAAAATTAAAGACACTCTCAAATTAAGCTCAATTTCTGATCACTATATCAACATGTCCAAGTGATTTTCTTGGCAACAGTACAAAATGAATTGACAGTGTTCTTCCAGGAAGATTTGTTTATTTAATTTATAGCCCACCTTTCATTCAGGGGCTCCCCCCTCTTATTTTCTCCACAACAACCCTGTGAAGTAGGTTGGGTTGAGTTAGCGGGTGGGCATAGACTAGAACCTGCGTCCCCCCATTCCTAATAAAACACTACACTGGCTATACCCTATATGTCTCACAAAGGATAGAAACTCTAACAACTGGATTTTATATTTCCAAAGAATATGGACTCACCAATTATTTGCTTGTTTCCTCTTTTAACAAATTGGACAACTAAGATAGTAACTGTTACAGTGAGGCTTGAACATCAGCCCCTTCCCCCTCTTTTTAAAAACCCCCAAGATTTTAATAAGAATTTAAATTTAATATAATAAGAATTCTTAGACATTTTTTGTTTTGTAAACACTTGACTTCAATGTGAATTTAAAAATTGCAATATGAAAGAAAAGTACTGCTCCTCCTAGCAGATGAACGATTATAATTCAAATATACATCTGGCGCAGGAAATCAATTGGTGATCCAAATGTATCAAATGTGATGCATGGTATCATGTAGGTAGATAATGGTTATGGGTAACCAGCCATTCAGCATGACAGAGCATTCCAGGTGCCAGCATCTCCACCTGGTTGTCCCTGACTAATAGATGCTTTTCGTGCAACATCTTCAGTAGGCAAATAATACCTTCCCTGAATCACCAATGCAGGTTTGCCCTGATGTGAACAGCAAGCCCCAACATTTAAATCCACTTCACCTCAGATACTTGGACCAGCTGACACACAACTGCATGTCTTTTTCTCACTGTACTATAGGGCTGGAGTGAGAAAGAGAGGAAGTCTCCAGCTGTAGGTCCTATAATTTTTCATGGTGTAGGACCCAGGTACAAGTGGGCACTGCTTCATGGTGAGGCACTGGATGTGGCAAACAAGGAGAGCACGGCCACAAACTGCAGAGTTGAGGACCAGTTTAGGCAGGCAAATCCCAACTCTGGCTTTATGGTATAGATAGTGGGCCTAATATGCAAAATGTAACCTGTGAGGTGCAGACTGTTGGCATCAGTTGCATTGGATTTCATTATGCAGCATGATCTTGATCTGGAGGGGGGCAGCACCAGAATAAGTTCAGAAGGCCCTGAAGTCGCCACCAGCATTCTTATGCCCACCAACTAACACCCTGAGTGAGAAGGTATTTTCCAGGGCAGGTGACATGGTGACACCCCATTGCTCACACCTAATTTGGTGGAACTTGTCTTCTTTATGATGAACCTCCCCTTGCTGGACTTCCCTGACTTGACATTGGGGGAAAAGGTTCCTTACCTCATGATCCAGTCTTCAGTACTAACAATAGCCTGGGTCTTGCCCAAATATGCCAATGGTGAGGGTTGAGTGCTGTCCCTAATGTACTCTTGGGGTGTACATTTTTTTTAAAATACTGGGCCAGGTGTTTAAAGAACCCGATTCTTCCCCGCCAGGGATCACTTGGGGGTAGGAAAGAAACTTTTTTTTTTCAGCATCTCTTTGCTACCATTTTGTGGTGCCCCTAGATCTATACAACTTCAAAATTTCACCGTTATTCCTATATCTGGAATTTCCAGAACTGGTCTGGATTCTGGATTAATGGAACCCATCCCCAGAATAAAGTGACAGAATTTATGGAGTACAATGTGTTTGCTCCATATACAGAGTAAAGCACATTTTCTGCTCCATGACCTTCTTTACCGTGGCTTCTCTTGGCTTATAATTACATCAATAAGAGCAGATTATTCACTAATTTCAGTAAAAATCAGTACTCCTTTCCAGCCAATCTGCTTTTTTAAGGCAGAGTGAGATTGTCAAAGTTATATTTTGCATTCAGATTAAACAAACTGAGAATAGGAACATTATCACAGTTTCCTGGAAAAGAAAAAGGAAAGTTATTTTCTATCTGTAGAATATAATAACTTCACAGATACCAGAGGTGGCAAGTGTCTCCCGCACCACAATTTAATGTCTGCTAAAAGCAGAAACAGTAAGCAGGGAAGGATTTCAATCCAAAAGTATCACTGTTACATATGCATTTAAATAGAGCAGGAGAGAACAAGTTAATATTTTAAAGGAAGATGGAAAACTGAAAAGTTTATAAGAAATGAATTTTCAAAATAGGAGATGCAAACATAAAAATATAATGGGGATTAGTTTATATCTCAGTGTACTGTTTTCACCCAAACTATTATCATGTAAGATATTTGAAAGCCAGGGCATTCAACAAATTCAACAAAACACCTTGTAAATTAGCATCCTTATTCCTTTTAGCTAGGCAAGTGACAAAAGGCAAGGAGCAAACCATTTATCTTGTGAGTTCCACAATAAATTAAATCAACAAATGTGCCAAGAAAAGCAGTAATGATCTCTGCAGTGGTAGTGCAATGGTGATTCACAATTAACAAATAGAGGCATCAACAATGAATTAAAAATATATTTTTAAAAAGACTGACTCAGAGACATGATTGCAATATGTGACATACACAAACTGAAATGATTTCAATAGTCTATGGAGGCCATTCCCAGTAATGTTACAAGCAGGGTGAACACAATCACATCAGTGTGTAACTGTGATAATAATATTGCTATTTTTTTTAAAAAATGATAAAAATGTCTTTTTCTCTACATTTAAAAAGGGGGATGCTTCTAAAATAAACTATAAAACATCTGTAGTCACCTTTATATGTTCTCACATATATTCTTTGAGGTGCTTCAATACATAAATGAAATCCTTGTTAATCAGTTATTCTTTGCTTGGCTGACAACACTGTATTTTCCTAAATCCACACTGGAATGATCTCAGATTTTTTTTTAAAAAAACTAGCTTTTGCTGTTTTAAATATCTTTTTTAAAAATGATAAACCATTTCTATTTAAAAAAATAGAAATCGTTTATCATTTTTAAAAAAAGTTATTTAAAACAGCAAAAGCTAGTTTTTTTAAAAAATCTAAATCATTTCTATTTAAAAAATAGAAATAATTCTATTCCTTAATTTTCGCTGAAAATATCAGAAAAAATAGCCGAATTAATAAAATGTCCTTAATAGAATTCTCCGTCTTTCAAGGCAAACAAATTATCCTTCATGAATATGTGGCAACATATGACAAAGCAATATGTAGTAATGACAGAAGATACCAATTTGTCCCACAGTCTGTTATTTAAATCTTGAAGTCATTTGTAAGCCAACAGCAAGCGGGATAAGGAAAGGGCACTTTTCTGGGTGAGAAATGTAATAGAAACAGTGCTTCTGTAAGGATTTTTCTTTGTTTTTTAAATACCAGTAACTCTTAAGTGGATTTGCACAGAAGTAAAACATTTAGTCTAAGCAACAGTCTACGTGATACGACTTCCTGGAAGAAAGGCAATTTTATTAAAATCAATTTGGAAGTGCCACTGAGTTTAGTACACCTTATTCCCAAGCAAATGAATGTAAGATTGCAGCCTCAATTACGCCCATCAGCCTGTCCTAAATTTTCAGGACAATGGGCATGGTCTATTCTCACAAAGTTGGTTGTGTGCTGGTTTCTTCTGGGTTAAAGAAGGCACAGGGTGGCCATTTGTCCTAGTTTATATAGGACAAACTTTATTTGAAGGTGTCCAATGAATGAGTGATTTAAATATTAAAAAAAAAATAAGAGAGAACAGAGAACTTGGAATTTTTTTCTCTCATCCCATGGCCCCGTCAGCCCTTCAAGGCAGATCAGACTAGGAAACCAATGACATGTAGGTCAGTACTAGTTTGTAAGTGCTGTAGTACTTTGTAAAGCTATAGTAACAGAATCTTGCAAGTCTGAATGCATCCCCCCTCCCTTCCTTTATCTTTATGTGAACTAGGGAAGGGCTTGTCTGAGATGTCTACTCATCTTACATTCTTGCCCTGTACTCAGGCCCCTTTTATCTGACCATTGCCTTGGTAGCGGCTTTTCCTCCTGTCCCTCAAGGGGGGACATTCCCTCTGCCATCTACAGCCCCACAGTCATACCTCTATTTAGCAGAATCTCCTCGGTGTATTACTGGGAGGAGGGAAAGTAGGGAAGTTTGGTCATCTTTGTTACATGTAGACACGATCTGACATTAACATACAATAAATATACTTATTTCCTGAAATTTAAATGAATGATTGATTAAATTTGCTCACTTTTAATTCTGCACAGATTTTGCAAGGTCAGCAGATCTCTTGAAATCTACTGTGAGCAAAAATATAAATACATAAAAAATCAGTGTTGAGGAATTCTTTTATACCCTACATAAATATATTTGTTGAATATTAAAAACATACTATGTTGTAGAACAATAATGGTACAACTAGTAAAATAAATCATATAGATGCAGCTAGCAAATTGATACTTCCTGCATGCAATAGCAGGAAAAGTAGAAATCTAAAATGTAATACACACCAACAAGTTACATACTTAAAAGATTTGTCATTATATTAGGAGGGGGCAACTTTTCTACGGGTGAGTCAATTGACCTGAACCAATGACAAGCTAGGGCCACACCCTAAAAATGGGTGAGGTCAAGACAAGAAATGGACAGGGTCAGAACAAAAACCAAAGTGTACTTAGAGTAATTTATGTTCACAATTAATTTAAAGTCATTTCCGTTAATATAATTATTCCCTACATATTTAATCATTTTTAACTTCCGGAAAATTACAGTTTAGCGGTAACTCCTAGAGAGCTTTGGGGCTCAACACCCAAAGGTTTGGAGAGCCACATGTGACCTTAGAACTCAGGTTATTTGTCTCCCTGCATTCTATGAACACTACAAATATTCTCATCTCAAATTCAATCAAACTGAAGTTGCGGACTAAAAAAAGAAACTGGTACATATCCTGATTGTTTGCCATGGAGGAATTAAATAAATGTTGCACATGATTTTTTTGGCAACTAGTATCTATATACCCTCGTTCAGGTGTTCAATAGCCAGAGCACTCAACACATGTTTTTTGTTGTTCAGTCGTTCAGTCGTGTCCGACTCTTCGTGACCTCATGGACCATAGCACGCCAGGCCTTCCTGTCCTCCACTGTCTCTCGGAGTTTACTCAAATTCATGTTCATTACATCGGTGATGCTATCTAACCATCTCATCCTCTGCCGTCCCCTTCTCCTTTTGCCCTCAGTCTTTCCCAGCATCAGGGTCTTTTCCACTGAGTCCTCTCTTCTCATTAGGTGGCCAAAGTATTTGAGCTTCAGCTTCAGCATCTGTCCTTCCAATGAGCAGTCAGGGTTGATTTCCTTTAGGATTGACTGGTTTGACCTCCTTGCAGTCCAAGGGACTCTCAAGAGTCTTCTCCAGCACCACAGCTCGAAAGCATCAATTCTTCGGCGCTCAGCCTTCCTTATGGTCCAACTCTCACAGCCATACATTGCTACTGGAAAAACCATAGCTTTAACTATACGGACCTTTGTCGGCAAGGTGATGTCTCTGCTTTTTAATATGCTGTCTAGGTTTGCCATAGCTTTCCTTCCAAGGAGCAAGCGTCTTTTAATTTCATGGCTGCAGTCACCGTCTGCGGTGATCTTGGAGCCCAAGAAAATAAAATCTGTCACTGCTTCCATTTCTTCCCCTTCTATTTGCCAGGAAGTGATGGGACCAGATGTCATGATCTGGGTTTTTTTAATGTTGAGTTTCAAGCCAGCTTTTGCACTCTCCTCTTTCACCCTCATCAAGAGGCTCTTTAGTTCCTCTTCACTTTCTGCCATTAGGGTGGTATCGTCTGCATATCTGAGGTTGTTGATATTTTTCCCGGCAATCTTAACTCCGGCTTGTGATTCATCCAGCCCGGCATTTCTCATGATGTACTCTGCATATAAGTTAAATAAGCAGGGTGATAATATACAGCCTTGTCGTACTCCTTTCCCAATTTTGAACCAGTCGGTTGTTCCATGTCCGGTTCTAACTGTTGCTTCTTGACCCACATACAGGTTTCTCAGGAGACAGGTAAGGTGGTCTGGTACTCCCATCTCTTTAAGAATTTGCCACAGTTTGTTGTGATCCACACAATCAAAGGCTTTAGCGTAGTCAATGAAGCAGAAGTAGATGTTTTTCTGGAACTCTCTTGCTTTTTCCATGATCCAGCGAATGTTGGCAATCTGATCTCTAGTTCCTCTGCCTCTTCGAAACCCAGCTTGCACTTCTGGTAGTTCTCGGTTCACATGCTGCTGAAGCCTAGCTTGTAGGATTTTGAGCATAACCTTGCTGGCATGTGAAATGAGCGCAATTGTACGGTAGTTTGAACATTCTTTGGCATTGCCTTTCTTTGGAATTGGAACGTAAACTGACCTTTTCCAATCCTGTGGCCACTGTTGAGTTTTCCAAATTTGTTGGCATATTGAGTGCAGCACTTTAACAGCATCATCTTTTAGGATTTTAAATAGCTCAGCTGGGATACTGTCTTCTCCGCTAGCTTTGTTGTTAGTAATGCTTCCTAAGGCCCACTTGACTTCACTCTCTAGGATGTCCGGCTCAAGGTCAGTGACCACACCATCGTATTTATCAGGGATATTAAGATCTTTCTTGTATAGTTCTTCTGTGTATTCTTGCCACCTCTTCTTAATCTCTTCTGCTTCTGTTAGGTCCCTGCCTTTTTTGTCCTTTATCATGCCCATCTTTGCACAAAACGTTCCCTTGATATCTCCGATTTTCTTGAAGAGATCTCTAGTCTTCCCCATTCTATTGTTTTCCTCGATTTCTTTGCATTGTTCATTTAAGAAGGCCTTCTTATCTCTCCTTGCTATTCTCTGGAATTCTGCATTCAGTTGTTTATATCTTTCCCTTTCTCCCTTGCCTTTTGCTTCCCTTCTTTCCTCAGCTATTTGTAAAGCCTCATCAGTCAGCCACTTTGCTTTCTTGCATTTCTTTTTCTTTGGGATGGTTTTAGTTGCTGCCTCCTGTACAATGTTACGAACCTCCATCCATAGTTCTTCAGGCACTCTGTCTACCAGATCTAATCCTTTAAATCTATTCCTCACTTCCACTGTATATTCATAAGGGATATGATTTAGGTCATACCTGATTGGTCTAGTGGTTTTTTCTACATTCTTCAATTTAAGCCTAAATTTTGCAATAAGAAGCTCATGATCTGAGCCACAGTCAGCTCCAGGTCTTGTTTTTGCTGATTGTATAGAGCTTCTCCATCTTTGGCTGCAAAGTATATAATCAATCTGATTTCGGTATTGACCATCTGGTGATGTCCATGTGTAGAGTCGTCTCTTGTGTTGTTGGAAAAGAGTGTTTGCTATGACCAGCGTGTTCTCTTGACAAAACTCTATTAGCCTTTGCCCTGCTTCATTTTGTACTCCGAGGCCGAACTTGCCTGTTATTCCGGTTATTTTTTGACTTCCTACCTTAGCATTCCAGTCCCCTATGATGAAAAGGACATCTTTTTTTGGTGTTAATTCTAGAAGGTGTTGTAGGTCTTCATAGAACCGGTCAACTTCAGCTTCTTTGGCATCAGTGGTTGGGGCATAGACTTGGATCACTGTGATGTTGAATGGTTTGCCTTGGATTCGAACTGAAAGCATTCTGTCGTTTTTGAGGTTGTACCCCAGTACTGCCTTTCCCACTCTTTTATTGACTATGAGAGCTACTCCATTTCTTCTAAGGGATTCTTGCCCACAGTAGTATATATAATGGTCTCCTGAATTAAATTCGCCCATTCCTGTCCATTTTAGTTCGCTGATTCCCAATATGTCGATGTTCAATCTTGTCATCTCATGTTTGACCACATCCAGCTTACCTTGATTCATAGTTCTTACATTCCAGGTTCCTATGCAATATTGTTCTTTACAGCATCGGACTTTCCTTCCACTTCCAGACACATCCACAACTGAGCGTCCTTTCGGCTTTGGCCCAGCCGTTTCACACTTTCTGGAGCTACTCGGAATTGCCCTCCGCTCTTCCCCAGTAGCATTTTGGACACCTTCCGACCTGAGGGGCTCATCTTCCGGCGTCATATCTTTTAGCCTTTTGATACTGTCCATGGGTTTTCTTGGCAAGGATACTGGAGTGGTTTGCCATTTCCTCCTCCAGTGGACCACGTTTTGTCAGAACTCTCCATCATGACCTGTTCTTCTTGACCTGACTTCATTGAGTTACGCAAGCCCCTTCGCCACGACAAGGCAGTGATCCATGAAGGGGTCAACACATGTACATTCCCAATAATCTCTCCTCCCACGCCAAAATTACTCAAATGACTTTGGCAGCTGCATTTAACTGAGGCCTTCATCACCAATGTCTATCGTACCAAGGCTGAGTTACTTTCTATGTGATCTGAGACCCTAACAGCACAGGATCCTGACTCACATGGCAGCCATACATGATTTAACTTTTCTACTGAATATATTTACAATCAACACATGAAGTAGCAGACTTCATTAAAGTGACATAGGTGAGAGGATTATCTAGTGATCTTGCTTACTGAGCACTCTGGATAATGGATGTCTGAACAGGGCTTATTTCTGGAGGGAATGCATGAGAAACATTTGGTAGATCTGTTTATCTTCCTGATGGTACTGATACAAAGGACTTGAGAGGGAGCATATAAAGCAACGTTTCACAACGTTTTGAGCTGGTAGAATATTGAGAATATGTTGTGGGTGCTCTTGCAAAAGGGCTGGGGGTTCATGTTAATTCACAAAATAGCTGCTACAAGGGAGATAACCAATTCTAAAGCAACTGATCAAAATGCTATCTGTCTAGCACTCTAGCCCCAGCCCAACCCTGGCCATCAAGTGAGTACTTCTTGTCACCCTTAGTTCTGTCCTTGTTTTGGGTAAGTGGGCTCATTTTTAAACAAAACTGCACCTGTTAATTTATTTATTTACAAAAACTTATGAAGGTCATTTGGGACCCAAGTGCATTCTTGGAAATAATATTTTTTTTAAAAAGCTAAAAGCTGATATTTTATTCTGCAGCATGTCAGTGTCTCCCATTTTAAAAATTAAAAGCACTTCTTTAAAGATATAAAAAGACAGTTGGCCAGGAAATCTGATGGGCATTAAAAGAGATACTAATGGACACACTGGTGCCCATGGCTACTACACTGGGGAATCACAGCTATAGTGGAGCTGAGGTAATATCTAGTTAAGGTTTTTGATAAGACAATTTTTGATGAGATGTTTCTCTATTTTCTTAATCTTAAAAATGTGCATTCATTCCCTAATCTAACAGTAAAATGGGTAAGTCCTTGCAAGAGCACACAGTATTTTAATTACATTCCCAAATGATCTCTGGAAAAAGCCCAAAAAACAGTAAAAACTCCAAAAAAGGAGAACATGTTCTACATCTCTGATCCCAGCACACTTCTGTGAGCATAATTTATATCAAAATATTTTAAAAAGTCAGGATGCAACCTTTATTTAATCAATCACAAAGAGAAATAATGCAAATTACATTTGATGTAGATAATATTAATGGTGATGTAGATTTTTTTTCTCTTACATTCAGCATGACTTTCTTACTTGATGGCTCTATGTTAGAGAATGAAATAACCAACCATGTACAGTGATTTAACAAAGATCACTGTAGTCATGCATAATTCTAGTCTTCTCGTTCTTGTTTTTTTATTATTTTCTATTTCGCTAATAGAAGCCTTTTGTTTCTTAGCAATCATCTGTTACTTCAGTTTCTTCCACCACCCAAAGTTGTAATCCTTTAATTTTCAACATCACTACTGATTATTGTTAAACTGATTGTGGGATAACTGCCAAGGGAGTAAAAAAGACATTTATTTACTTTTCTAATACAATAAACTAACAAAAATTCCCATGATTTTTTTATGTACAGCAATTACACCCATAACAAAATCAAAAGTATACTTTATGAAATTTTATTTTATTTTAATAGGACTAAAGCACAGCACAACAGGAAGTATTTTGGCTTTATGACAAAATTGCCTTTTAAAATGTAATTAGCTAAGAAAAAAATAGTTTCTTGGGTAACTTAATAGTTACCCAATTAAACCTTAGTTTTCAAAATCTTAACTGGATGTACAAATGTTTTCTGAACATTAACTCCTTCCTTTTTCTATAAAAAAAATAACTGTCAGGTTCAGAGCAGCTGTCCTCTTACCATTTTTGTTGGAAATAACCTGAGACACAATAGATAAAAATAAACTATCTCCTTGCTTTTCTAATAAATTCAAACCTCTTACCTGATTGAGAAAGACAGCAATTGTCACATCTGTGCAGCTTAATCTAAAAGGAAAGGCTGAATTTATTTCCTATTTTCTGGCAACTAAGAACCACTAGATCCCAGTCCCTGCTGTTTATGAGTGTTGTTGTTTGAACACACATATATTTATGGCTATGAGTTTTTTTTAAGGGCCTTAGTCAAATATGGTTTTGTGGAGCCTTAGTCAAATATGCTTATTATCTCTTTGCTCTCCCTCCCTTTCATACGAATGTACTGCAATATTCATCTCCTCAGAAAGCCAATAGCTAATAAATATCCACTTTTGCAATCTTATTTCTATTTCGGAAGAAAGTATAAAGTAGCATTCCCTACATTGTGTCGTCCAGATGTCCTAGGATTACATCTCCCAGAATCTGACCAAGTTGAATTATGGCACTATGTTACTGCACAAAATTAAATGTATTATCTTCCTCATCTTTAGGTTTTGTTTTTTATGTTGATCATATGAATTTGTAACCTTCCTTTGGAATGGACAATGCAGTGTTTGATTAGAGTTGCACAGGAAATAACTTCCAAAGATTATCTGCGACTTTAGAAAAAGTGGTTTCTTCATATTGTTGAGAAATATTAGAAATATGGTACATTGTATTTCCAATAGATAATGAGCACTTACGCCACTCTGCAGCCCCTCCCTGTATTCCTTTCTCAGAACCTGCCAAAAGGCTTGTCTAAACATTTGAGAACAATTTTAGTTCTTGTAAATGGTATTAGGCAATCTATTTTTATTCAAATATCCTGCTCAGCAGTTTCCACGATTCTGACTTCTGAGAGCTTATTCTAATATAAATGCATGCCTCTCTGACTTTGCAACTTGTCTGTAGTGCATGTGTGTGTTCAAATCAGCATTCAGAATAATATCATCTTTAATTCACTGATTGAATTTTAAATGTTTTGCACTAGCTAAATATGATAGCTAGCGACTGAAAAAAAAGTCTCTCTGGCATTACCTGTTGATGCTTGTCAGTCTCCAAAATTATATTATCCTTTTTGCCCAGATAATTAAAAAATAACTGGTTGAACAAGTTCACCAAAAATTTATTTGCATCAGTAAAAAGTATCATCCAGGGTAGTTTTTCAGATTTAGATTACTGACTAATCTGCTGTCATTTAAATACTGTGGTTCTGTAATCTGTGTCCTGATAGCCCTTTATTTGTGTAATGTTGCTCAATAAACCGAAGAAGTAATATATGCTACTGATACAAATTTGCATGAGCTCCACAATTCAATGACTGATTAGGCCTCAAAGAAACTTGAAAATAAATTATCAGGCTTAGATTTAACTGATTTTTTTTCTTCCATCAAGTAAGCAAAATTGAGAAGATAACTCTGTTTTAATCATTCCTGCTCAATAATGTTTTTCCTGTATATTAATAAAAGAAAAGTTTTTCTTGCAAAGACAAGGAATGCTACCAGAAAAATGCTACACCTTTTGAGAAAGGGCATTCTTTTTAAGATCTCTTCAAAAATAAACCATTTGTACACTGTATTGTCGAAGGCTTTCACGGCCAGAGTTCGATGGCTGTTGTGGGTCTTCCGGGCTGTGTGGCCGTGTTCTGGAAGTTGTGGTTCCTAACGTTTCGCCAGCATCTGTGGCCAGCATCTTCAGAGGGCAGGAGCACAGATAGATTTTGCCTCTGTGAGGATAGAGCACACAGAGATTTTGCTTCTATCTGTGCTCCTGCCCTCTGAAGATGCTGGCCACAGATGCTGGCGAAACGTTAGGAACCACAACTTCCAGAACACGGCCACACAGCCCGGAAGACCCACAACAGCCGTTTGTACACTATTCTGTTCTCTTAAATTAGGCTAAAGGTATTGCCTTAATATGCTGATAAAATATTAATACATCCAAATTGCCACATTCTGGAATCAGTGGGTTGATAATATGATTCCGGATTAAATCAACATGTGTTAAATAGGCACATCTTCTTCTTGGCAAGCATTTAGAATCTATCAAGAACTGTGGATTTTTCAGGCGTGGGGATTGACTAAAAGAATTAACATACCATACTGAAAAGAGATACTGATACCTGATTTGCAGCAACTGATAACTGGTCTCTCTCAAAAAATACTTTTTGGGGGGTTTCTTTTGGGGGGGGTTGACAAAGAGGCAAGGAATAAGAGGCTTTGGGGGGTGGGTTGTTCAGTTTATAGCATAATTTCCCAGGCCTATTTTTCTTTTCGTTTTCTACTGCAATTACCATGCTTATTAATATTGAGATTATATTACATTGTTAGTGCCACAGCAGGTGGCAGCACCTGGCTCATCTTGTCTGGGCTCAGAAGCTACACTGGGAAGTCAGGAAAAAGGAGGCAGTAGCCATGGCAAGTGACTTCCATACTGGTGCCAAGAAACTGCATGTATCCATGAAATTATCAGGAGACATATTTGACTCAAAGGATACTTTATTTTTACCCTTATGTTATAATTACTGTCAATCATGTACAGTATGTGTGTGTGTGTATGTGTGTGTATACACATACACACACACAAGTATGTCCAGTTTTAAAAATCTAACCCTTCAGTCAGGGCACCCCACCAACATCAAATAGATTGGAAGTTGCTTTGAAAATAATAACAACAGCAGCAGCAGCAGCAACTTAGTATGAGATTCCTATGTAAAGAGTTAACTATGATTTTAAATACATTTAACTAAAAATGTTACTGTGTGGCATACTAATGTTATACCTGGCATAAATGATAGATTAATTTAATGTCTTTTCTTTTCAAATTATACTTAGCTCTTATAAATCCTACTGAGCTTTTCAAATTTTGAACTTTTTCAAGTTTCCAGAAAACTCTAAGCTCTAGGTTAAACAAACAAGCAAACAAACAAAGAAAACCCTGTGTCTATGTTTAAATCAAGTCAAATTCCAAAGCATAAAAAACAAGCCTGGAATGGAAGAAGGAAGGAAAATAATGGATGCTTAATTATTAGCTGGATTTATACAATTCTTGAGTATAATTTTGTGCAATGGTTACGGCAGAAGAAAACAACATGTAATTACCGGTTCCTCAAAATGTTTGCTGCTACTCCCATACTGCACTGCCAACTTCACAATATGTCAAGAAGTAAAAAATGACTTGAATCATCCCACATTTCAATCTGTGTATGTAAACAGGCTTGATAGGTGGAACAATCGTGATATTTGTGTGTGTCTCTCTCTCCTATCTATTTTCTGACTTTCAATATTCATGTACGGTACCCAAAGAATCAGAAATACACACGTTTTCAAGCTGCTTTGAATTCTTTGCTCCTCCTGACCTTCCTCCCTCTTTTTGTCATTCCCATTAAAAATGCTTGGATAACATGAGGTTTAAAAGTATCTTTCTCCCCCAATATTTTGTAAATTAAGTGTTAATGACTCCTCAATATGGCATTTTCAATTGAGACTAAACATACTGGAAGGAAAGGAAGAACAAAAGACCAAGGTCAGACAATATCTATCTATCCATCTGTCTGTTAGCCCTGGTGAGACAATTTTAAATATACACATAATAATAATAATAATAATAATAATAATAATAATAATAATAATTTTTTTCTCAACGTTCTCTGATTTCTTTAGTGTGGCCACAAAATGGTAACTGTTTCATGTACTGCATTTCTTGAATCACAGAACCTTCGGGGACTTTCACTTCCGGGTTCTGGTCGGAGCACAGCGAAGAACTGGGGCTCCTTAGCCTCAATTCCACGGCTAAGCTGTTTGCAGCGATTTGGGAGAAGAAATCGCTGGGAAAATCACACTCGAAGAGAGTGTGATCGGGAGATTAACCACAAAGGGTCTCTGAAGTAAATGCCCTCCCCCGACTCCTGTAATTTCCACTGCGGGAGGAGGGAGATGGAGCAATGAAAGGAGACTGGGAAGAAAAACGGGGCTCTGCAGCAGCCGTGATTCTAACAGATAAGTAGCTGGCCCGACCAGGCTTTTAGTCACTTTTTTTTACTTTTAAACATTATTATTTTTTTATTAAGTGCTAAGATTTGTATCTGGACTTGATTTATATTTGCTGGTGCTATATTTTTTTCTTGTTAATGGAAGAATAAACGGTGGGAAGAGAAGCTAAGTGGCTTTGCTAGAAGTGAAAGTGACTTTTACTATTATTTCAGTTTGGTTTGAGTTTTTTACTTATGGACAACTATTGGTATTTCTATTTTTGCTCTCTGGAATACTATATTAAAGCTTGGATTTAAATGGAGTGATTAATACTTTATTTTTTAAGATTTTGATGTTGGGATTACTGAACCCTATTAAAAACTCTTTTATATATACAAGTTCCTCTTTTTCTTTTTGAACTTTGAACTCTGTTTGGATTTATTTTTCTGAAAAAGTCAAGTTATTTAACGTTTAATTTGGATTATTGGATTATTATATGGAAAGTAGAGGCTTTTTTACATGTCTCTAGCAACATTTTTTCTTTTTGACTTGTGGTTGGATTGAAGAATTACAAGTGGGAAGGTGAAACCCTGGGAATATTTACTATTCTTATCTTTGATTTTGACTACAGGAGAACAAAAAGTCCTAGGCTTTTATCCTTTGAAACACTGTGGACTTTTATATATAAGGGATTATAAATGACCTAAGAGGAAAAATTTTAAAAGAGCCTAGTTCTCTCTTTCTTTTTCCTTAACCTTTTGGATATTTGTTTTTTCACCTTTTCTTTTTTCTTTTTATTATTTGTAAAAGAATTTTTAATTTTTTTTTTAATTTTTTCCCCTTTTTTAAATAATTTTTGTTATATTGTTATATGGTGCTTTTTCCCCTTTTCTCCCTTTTTTCTTCTTTTTTGCAGGGCTATGGCGTCTTTGGGAACGAGACGGGCGGAGAAGGAGAAGAAGAAGGAGACTGGAGGACCACCTATTGATTCTGCTACACCTGCTACATCTGCCTCAGAAGCTTTATTACCAGAAATGAAAAAGATATTAGAAGCTGTTGCAACACTAAATAAGAAAATGGATGATCAGAATACAGCAATAAATAAGAAAATGGATGATCAGAATACAGCAATAAATAAGAAAATGGATGACCAGAATACAGCAATAAATAAGAAAATGGATGACTCCACGAAGCAGATGGAAGATCAGATTACAGCATTAGACAAAAAAATGGACGATATGAAGAAAGAAATAACCCGAGAGATTAAGCAAGATTTTAAAAAAGAAATTCAAACAGTTAAGGAAGTGGTCAATTCTCTGTCAGGAGAACTTAAAGATACGCAAAGCCAGATGCAAAAATTAGAAGATAAATCAGAATATGCTATTAAAGAGATTGAACATAATCTAGATATCACAGCTTTAGCAGAAATGAGAGAGAAGGAGCACATCTTGAGATTTAGAGCAATTCCAGAACAAGTAGATGAAAATGTGAGAGAAAGGATGACTTTTGAATTAGCTAAATTTTTGGAGACAAGAGAACAAGATTTAGATTTGGAGATAGACAAGATATTCAGAGTAAACTCACGTTATGCTAAGGAAAGAAAAGTCCCTAGAGACATATTGATATATTTTGTAAGAAAAGTGACAAAAGAGCAAATCTTAAGGAAGCATTATAATACTAGATTAAATATAGAAGGGAAGGAAATAATTGTATTAAAAGAAATTCCCTTGAGAATAATTAGGAAAAGAAAAGACTATTCTTTCCTTACAGACAAATTAAGGCAACATAGTATTTCATTCAGATGGGAAAAATTGGAAGGCGTATCGTTTGAGTTTAAAGGACAGAGATTCAAAATAACTTCCATTTTAAAAGCAAAAGCTTTTTTAGAGAAATACAAGAAAGAAATGGGTTTACCAGAAGGAGAATTAACAAAAGGAGGAGAAACATCGAAAGACAAAGAGAAGACTGAAGATCTATCTGAGAAAGGAGCTACAGGTGTGGACTTAACAAAGGGATTTTAAAGAATAAAACACCAATGGAATTTAAATATCTGACATGGAATATTAATGGAGCCAATGCTCCACAAAAAAGAAGAAAGATATTTCATTTTTTGAAAAAACAGAAATTGGACATAAGTTGTTTACAAGAGACTCATATTTGTAAAAAAGATACTAAATATTTGATTCAAAAACAGCTTGGAGAAGAATTTATTTCGGCTGGATATAAAAAAACTAAAGGGGTAGTCTTATATGTACAACCAAAGTTAAACCCAAAATTGATATTAGCTGATGAAGAGGGTCGATACATTGTAGTAGAAATTAACATACAAGGAACTAAAACACTGATAGTTGGACTTTATGCACCGAATATGGATAAAGGAGTATTTTATAAAAACCTGATGGATAAACTTTTGGACTTAACTTATGACAATTGGTGTTTCATGGGGGATTGGAATGGGGTAATTTACCCCAGATTGGATAGACAGTCACAAAAAGAAGTGAAGCAAACACAGGGAAAATTGCCACAAACATTTTTCGACTTGAAAGAGATGTTGGATTTACAAGACATTTGGAGATGTATGAATGGGACTTCCAGAGAATTTACATATTATTCAGAGAGATTTAAATCACATTCTAGAATAGATATGATTTTGATATCTAAAAATTTGATGATGGATATTAACAAAGTTGATATATTACCTAAGACTTTATCAGATCATAATCCAGTAATGTTGACTCTTAAAGGGAAACGGAATGTATTTAGATGGAGATTGAATGAGTCACTACTACGGAATAATGATGTAGTCGATGTATGCAAAAAAAAATTAAGAGAATATTTTCAATTTAATTTGAACAAAGGGACTAATATTCAAACTGTATGGGAAGCCAGTAAAGCATATATGAGGGGTTATTTTATTCAATACAATGCTCAAATGAGGAAGAAAAAACAAAAAAGAATTCAATTGATTTTAGACGAAATTAAAAGTAAAGAGTTAGATTTGAGAGATAAACCAATGGATGACACTTTGCTCACTCAAATTAAATTTCTACAAAAGCAAATATCAATGATATTAACTCAAGAGATAGAGACTCAAATGAAATTTACAAAACAAAAATATTTTGAATATGCAAATAAACCAGGTAGATGGCTGGCTTATAAATTGAGGAAACAAAGACAAAAGAATTTGATTACTAATATTCAACATGAAGGAAAAACTCTGGTGAATAATATGGACATTCAAAAAACCTTTCATGACTATTATTCTAAATTATATAAAAAACAAGATGTCAACTTGGATGACATTGAAGAATATTTGAATAAACAAAAACTAACTGTTCTTAATGACCAACAAAGATTGATATTAAATAATGTTATAACAAAAGAAGAATTGATAAAAGCTTTTAAGAAAATTAGTAGTGGAAAAGCTCCTGGACCGGATGGATTGTCAGCAGCCTACTATAAATGTTTTGAAGAGGATTTATGTCTACCTTTGCAGAAGACTATGAATTCTATTTTGGAAACAGGAATTATGCCTGAAACTTGGAAAGAAGCACATATAACATTGATACCCAAAGAACAACAGGATTTAACATTAACTAAAAATTACAGACCAATATCTTTATTGAATAATGACTATAAGATATTTACAACGATATTAGCAGAAAGAATGAAGAATATACTTAAGGATTTTATTCATCAAGACCAAACTGGTTTTCTACCCAAAAGACAAATTCATGACAATGTCCGAAACATAGTAGACGTAATTGAATATTTGGATCAACACTATGATAAACAAGCTGCCTTGATATTTATTGATGCTGAAAAAGCCTTTGACAACTTAAATTGGCCTTTTATGTTCAAAGTTTTGGAAAATATGAATTTTGGAGGAAATTTTATAAAATGGATTAAATCAATATATACTCCACAATTTGCCAAAATAATTGTTAATGGAGAATTTAGTAAGCCATGTGAAATACAAAAAGGTACTAGACAAGGTTGTCCATTATCTCCACTTTTGTTTATATTGGTATTAGAGGTTTTACTTAGAGATATTAGACAAGATGATGGTATCCATGGTATTAAAGTTAAAAAAGAAGTTTATAAACTAAGAGCATTTGCTGACGACCTAGTCATTACTTTGGAGAATCCACTAGAAGGAATTGAAATATTAATACAGAAACTAAAAGACTTTGGGTCGCTAGCAGGGTTCAAAGTGAATTTACAGAAGACAAAAGTTTTGACCAAAAATATGGATTACCACCAACAAGAGAAATTGAAAGAAATAACAGGATATTCAATGGAAGAAAAAGTAAAATATTTGGGAGTATATTTAACAACTAAAAATGTTAAGTTGTTTAAGAATAATTATATTCCACTTTGGATGGATATTAAAAAAGATTTGGAACATTGGGAAAAACTGCAATTATCATTATTAGGTAGAATTTCAGCAATTAAAATGAATGTTTTGCCAAGAATTTTATATCTTTTTCAAACACTACCTATATTGGCATCAGAAGAACCTTTTAAACAATGGCAGCGAGATATTTCTAAGTTTATTTGGCAAGGGAAAAAACCAAGAGTAAAATATAAAGTATTGCAAGACTCTAAAGAAAGAGGAGGACTAGGTCTACCGGATTTGAAATTATATTATGCTGCTTGTTGCTTGGTTTGGATTAAAGAATGGATAGTTTTGAAAAATGAAAAATTATTGAATTTGGAAGGACATGAATTAAGATATGGATGGCATGGATATTTGTGGTACGATAAAGTTAAAGTTAATGTGGACTTTAAAAACCATTATATTAGAAGATCCTTGTTAAGAATCTGGAATAAATATAAATTAATCTTATGTTATAAAAGACCCTTATGGATTTCTACACAAGAAGCATTCTACAGAACAGAAGTAAGAAATAAAGATAAATGGTTAACCTACAAAGACTTTTTAAAGAAAGAACAAGGACAATATATAATTAAATCAATAGAAGAATTGGTATCAGAGGGATACAGTTTTCAATGGCTTTCATATATGCAGCTCGTAGAGAAATTTAAATTAGATAAGAAAGACCTTGAATTTGAACAAACCAAATCGGAATTTGAGATACAACTATGTGAGACAGATGATCATCTAATTGCAAAAATGTATAAATTATTGTTAAAAGGTGAAATGGTAGAGGAACAAGTTAAAGACTGTATGATTAAATGGGCTAAAAATATTGGCCATAATATTCAAATGCAACAATGGGAAGATATGTGGACCAAAGGGTTAAAATTTACTTTGTGTTATAATTTAAAAGAAAACTTTTATAAGATGATGTACAGATGGTATATGACCCCACAAAAACTTTCTAAAATGTATGGAAATGTCTCCAACTTATGTTGGAAATGTAAAAAAAAAGAGGGGTCTTTTTACCATATGTGGTGGACATGTGAGACTGCAAAGAAATTTTGGACTCAAATACATGCATTGATGCAAAATATATTACAAATTCGAGTTCCATTTAAACCGGAATTTTTCTTACTGGGAATAATTGATGGACAACCTGGGAAGCAATTTACAAGGATTATGCAATACATGATTACAGCAGCAAGACTTATTTTTGCACAAAATTGGAAAAACCAGATATCGCCTACAATACAAGATTGGATGTTAAAATTGATGGATATGGCAGAGAATGATAAACTGACATGTTTATTAAAAGAAAATCCAAATAATTATTTCCTTAAAGAGTGGAAACCATTAACTGACTATTTACAAGATGCGGGAGGGGCAAAGCTTATATGGGGATTTGAAGATTAAAATATATATATATTGATGTAATAGACAAGAAATATTCTTTAATATTATATATAGACCTAGCATGTAAGACAAAATTTTTAAAATACCATGACCAGATACAAATCGGAAGTTGACCAAATTCTGTTTCAGCTTTATCTTTTTTTCTTTTTTCCTTTACTACACTTTTTTATCTTTTCTTTTTTCTTGATTTGTATTTCCATTTTCTTTTCTGTTTCAAACTTTTATCTATGTAAAATTAAAATCTAATAAAATTTGTTAAAAAAAAAAAAGAATCACAGAACCTTCCTCCGAATCCTCTTCAACATCTAGAGCAGGGGTGGGTAACGTCAGGCTCCCGCCCGCAAACCCCGCCCCTTCCATGTGATTGGCTCCCACCCGCAAACCCCACCCCCCAGTGCTTGTGATTGGCTCCCGCCCGCAAACTCCGGCCCCCCCGTCTGCGGAAATCCCAGAAACCCCGCCCCCCACCCCCCCGCTCCCCGGTTATAAATATCCAAATGGCCCTTGGCAGAAAAAAGGTTCCCTACCCCTGATCTAGAGCTTCTGGTGCAAGCACTAGGAGTTTCTCAGCAGGCACATTGGGTGGATTTGCAGAAAATGGAAAAGGTGGAATTGTTGGCTTTCTGATTTACTGTAAAAGAGCAGCAGCATGCTGCACAAAGCTCATTCATTCCCAATTCAGTTTTCCCATCCAACAGTAGACAAAACAAACCAGAAATGGAAAGCTGCACTTGATACCCAAACACAGGTTCTTAGTGTATCTTGTTCCCATGTAGGTCAAACACATAACCAGAAACAAATCAAGGTCTGTGAACAACAAGCCTGGATTTGGATATTACACTAATTCAGGGATGGGCAAGAGACATCCTGCATGTATTCCCTCTGTGCTAACTTTGCAGCCCCAAGGATCTCCAATATTAAATCACCAATTTTGATAGCTCTATTTTGTGCCTATATTTCTTCTATCAAGCTATGTGCTATTCTGAGTTAAAAAAACCACTCACACCCCCCCACCACAAAAGTTGAAAAGTTCAACCTTACCAAAGTAACTCTATGCCCCTGTGGCCCCCAGAGGCTGATTCTCTCTCTCACACACACACACACAACCATCTGTATTAAAAAATATGGTCCCAACAGGGGAAAAGTTGCCCAGTTCTGCATTAATTGATGTTATACCACTGCTAATGCTTCTTAGTTAGTTGTACCCTATATGCAAAGATAGATGTGAAAAGACTGAAAGCAATTCCATGCTGTTTATCCACAGTAAAGCAGGGTTAAGCCAGCAGTTTTGGTTTAGTATCAAATGGGAACAAACCTCCTGATATGAAAAAGCTTATGCTACAGAAAGTTTAAAAACTACTATTCTACTTATTGACAACACTTACTTGGCGATCGTTAACAGCCACTGTTCTAAAACAAAATGAAACAAAACAAAACAAAACCATGCAAGTTCACATTACTTTGTTGTACAAGCTGCCAACAATGGCCAGATGGAAACAAATATATTAAAGGGAGAACATTTCATTATACAGAGACTGAAATTAAGTAGCAAAAGAAGTTGTTTTAGGGCAGGGGTGGGGAACCTTTTTTCTGCCAAGGGCCATTTGGATATTTATAACCGGGGACCGGGGTGGGGGGCGGGGTTTCTGGGATTTCCGCGGACCGGGGGCTGGAGTTTGCGGGCGGGAGCCAATCACAAGCACTGGTGGGTGGGGTTTGTGAGCGGGAGCCAATCGCATGGAAGGGGCGGGGTTTGCGGGCGGGAGCCCCACGGGCCTTATACGGCCCACGGGCCTGACGTTGCCCAACCGTTTTAGGGGATCTAGTATGTTCCTTAAATTACTTTAAAAATCCAAAGCCTAGACAAACAAGTATTAACTACTTAGAAAATACTGTATCTCCAGGTAAGTGCCATGAATTCTTTATAGTAGCTTCTAGATATTAATAATTTGAAAATCCAGAATATAACATGATAACTAGAAAATAGAAAAGCACAAATGGTCCATTTAAAATATATATTTCCTTCACATTGGGAACCTCTGGCATGCAAAATCCTAGAAAAACCTCAGGCATCAGATGAGTTTCACATGATATGCAAGTGTGGAAGAATAATGCATTATTTTAACTATGCTTTAATTTTTAATAGTTGTCAGTGTTTTACATTGCATGTTTAACATGTATTTGCTTTACGAGCTCCCCAGAGAACTTCGGTTATGAGGCAGCTGTTTATGTGGACAGTAAAACAAATGACATATTTTGGTCTGAACAAATAATAATTTACAGATTATTCTTTCTGATAGCTGAAATTTATTTTTATTTATTTATTTATTTATTTATTTCATAGAACTCAACTGTATAATGTCTCTGGGCGGCATACAGAAAAAACAGTCATAAAATACAATTTAAAAAACAAAACCCAAACCCTGGAAGAAAGACAACCACTAAAAAAACAAATACACAAGACTCAACATCCATTATAACCCAAAGCTGGGGCAAAGAGCCAGATTTTTCAAGATTTTGTAAACACAGCCAGGGTTAGGACGAAATATATCTTGCTGGGGGGGGGGGGGTGTTGTCTTCCAGAGGGCAGGTGCTGTGACAGAGAAGGCACGCTTCCTAAGTGCCATCAGATGGTATGCTTAATGGATGGTACAGAAGCCTCAGAAAACAGTCATTTAGACAACCAGGCCCTATGCCATGTAAGGTTCTATAGGCGATAACTAGCTCCTTGAATTGCATGCAGAAGCCTCCTGCTAACCAGTGCAACTCACAATACATAGGGCTGAGAAGAAAAGACTGCAACTGCCCCACTACCACACTGTGGACCAGCTGCAGTTTCCAAGTGGTTTTCAAGGGCAGCCCCCTGTAGAGCACATTGCAGTAATCCAAAGCATGAGGGACTGTCTGAAGGGCCTCCTGGTCCAGATGACGGCACAACTGGTATCCAAGATGGATTTGTGAGACCTTCTTAGTCACAGCTCCCACTTTCTCTTAAAGCAGGAATTGTGAGTCCAAGAACATCCCCAAGCTGTACACCAAAGAGAGGAGTGCAACCCCATTCAAAAATGCCCCCAACCCCTCCAAATACCTAATCACTCCCCATCCAATCCTCCAGCCATGGACAAGACTTTGACAGCAATTCCCAGTTGATAAGGGTTGAGATGCATAACTGGCCTAATTTGCATATTGATGATATCTGACCTCAAACCAACAGATTACCTCATCCAAGCAACTTCATGTAGATGTTAAACAGAAAGGGCAGGAGTGTAGAGTGAACTACTTCACACGCCAGGGGCTTCAGGTTCAATCTAAAAATTGGAGACTGGACAAAAACTGTCAAATATAGTTGGGTACAACAAAGGCCTCTTAAGAAAGGGCCAACCCACTACCTCCTTCAAGGCAGCAGGGACCACCCCTCCCTTTAGCAAAGCTGGTATTACAGCATGGCCCAACCTATCTCATCTCCTGTGGAAAAATATTTTATCTTGTATTTCAGTCCTATAGTTTCATCATCAATCCATTAACTGAACACATTTCAAATAAATTCTAGACTAATGTCTGTCCCTCAATGGCTCTTCACCCCTCCTCCAAAACATTGGTATTGTCACTCCTTCCTTCCTACCACCATGTTGGAAATCGGAGGACAGAGTTTAGACAGGTGCCCATTCTCCTGGCCATCAATGGAAGTCATGTCCATATAGGAGATTCCTGGGATAACCCTGTGGTTTCTGGGAAGGTGCTTTTGAAAGCTGCTGCCTTTTGTATTCTTTGAAGTCCTCTCTCTGTTCTTCCATCAACTCTACATTTTGCTGCTTCTTTTCAGCTTACTAGGTCTCTGGGGCTGTATCAGAGAACACAGCACTATCACCCAGATGCCACCTCCTGTTTTTGTAGAGTATGTTCCCCAGCAATCAGAGGGCAGACACAAGATTGTGTGCATGTGTTTGTGTGTGTACAATCTTTGCTCTTATGTCCACTCTGCAATATTCTTACATTCAACACTCTTCTGCAACCTGACACACACACTCTCGTTCTGAATTGACTCCAGAGTCAAGAGCCAATGGGATACCAAGATGGGGCCTAAGACTGAAGGGATTTCCTTCCAATAACAGGAAGGAAGTTCTTTCTTGACCCAACCTTCTCACTCTTATCCTGTTGAGACCACTCTCTGAAGACCAAGAACCTAAACTGCTAACTAGCTGATGCAATCACATTATGTGAGTGTTTTGCAATATGTATTGGTTGCCTGTCAGCTTCAGTAGCCTATTTAAAGTTCTAGCTTTAACTGCTAAACCCATACATGCTAGAGGCCAGGATATCTGAAGCACTGTTTCATCTTTATTTATTTTATTTTATTTATTTATTTTATTTATTCAATTTATCCCCGCCCATCTCCCCGAATAGGGGACTCTGGGCGGTTATCTACTTATCTAGCGCTCAAGGTATTCACTTGAGGCATAATGAGGCAAATCAAAGCTTTTTCAGTGGTGATATCCTATTTGGAGAATGTCTATCTCAGAAAGACAAATGTCTATATAATGGGCTTTTATTATTCCTGTCATTCTAAAAACCATTTTCAATGGTGTAAGAACTGCACTCTGCTTTTCTGCTAGCTTTATTATGACAACTTTGTGACTGTAGATGCTGTATTTATTACTGATACTGTTTGTTTTTATATTGTATTGTATGTATTTGAACTGATCTGTACACATCTACTGTAACTGAGTGGATTAGAACTGTAATAATTTGATGAATGATATCCTTTGTTTTTAAAAATAGGTTATAGTTTAATCATTATTTGGCATACAAAGCTAAATAATTTAATAAGCCAAATAATTTAATAATTTAATAATAATTTATTTAATAAGCCTATATAATAAGAATCACTGCACCTGAGGTAAGTGTGTGCACTCTAATTTTATAATGACAATTTAAGTGCTCCTTCTACTAAATATAAACTGTAAATGGCATAGGTATGTAATGTGCCATCTCTCATCTTCATAAACTTTGTATGGCCTTTATAGATTTGAAGGGAGTGTTAAGTTCAATCCCCAAAAACAGGCTATGGGGGGGAGAGAAAGCTGCACTCCCATCTATTCATTAATGTAAATAAATTAATAATTTCGTGTATATGTATATGTCTTCTCATGTTAATTATGCATAAAGAACAACATCATGCAAGTCTGATGTGGCTCTTCAGAGCACCCTGTCCTCCCCACCACAATATCCATCTAAAATATCCATCCATCCATCCATCCATCCATCTTATGAATATGTGCCCAATTAATTTCAAGAAATTGAAATATTCAATTTCTACATCAACTCTTTGGTAAACTCTTTATCAAAAAAGCATTACCCACCAATGTTGGCCAATTCCCTAAGCAGACAATCCTGCCATCTTTTCTACTTTCCAAGTGAGCATGAGGCAAATACCTCCTGGCTCTTGCATCACACTGCAGAGAGGATACACCTACCATCACCTATAAAAAAATGAAAGTTATGGTATTTTCAGGAGGTTCCTTTATAGAGTATGATACCTCTCCTGGAAAATTGACAATGTTAGCATCAAACAAATCAAGTCATTCAAATATCTAGGAACTCTATTTTAAGCATTGTTGTCCTACTCCAAACAAATGAGAAATGTATCCCTGTACATTCAATGTGTGATAAGTGTCATCCTTTGATTCGCTATCTGTAACAGTAATAGGCAGGTCATGGCTGTGACTAAAATCTTCAGAGTTAAGGTAGTGAATGAGATGCCCTATGACACATAGATCTGTAGCTATCATAATGTGATACCTTTAGAAATGGTTTAATCAACATTTCTAAGGGCAGTAGTCCATGTGCCCAGGTATGTAACCAATTATTTAAGACTAAAAGCAGGCCTGAATCCAACTCTGACACCTGAGATATTGGTTCAAACTAGTTTTCTCTGAAAGTCTTCCAGTTGCCTTAATATTGCAAGATAACTTCCTCATACCTAATTGAAATAAAGTCTAATTTAAGACTGTGTATTTTTCATGCAAATATGTAATCACAATTTGCTATGAGAAAGCTCTGTCAGAAATAAAACAGGATCTAAGCTTTAGTCCAAAGACCTGTATCTCAGACATGCTACAGATACCATTTGCAGTGACCCAAAACCTTTCCAACATGTTACGGGTCCTGTCTATTAAGGAGTGTCATCTGCAGTTGTACCCGCCCTTTGGAACATCATCCCCCCATGAGGTTAGATTGGCCCCAACCCTGCTGGCCTTTTGAAAGGCTCTGAATGGTTTTGCCATTGTGCCTGTGTATCCAGTGGAGAAATGAGCCTGTGAGATGGTTGTACTATTTGTAATGTATGGATTGCACTTTCCCATAGATTAGGTTTTATGGTTTTAATTGGTTTTTAATGGTTTTATTTGTTTGGGTTGTTTATTTGTATTTGTTTATTGTTTTCTTGTTATTTAATTGTGTGAACCACACAGAGTCATGTATATGAGATGGACAGCTATATAAATTGAATGAATAAATAAATTTTGTGCCCAATATGCAGAAGAACTTTTACATTAGCACCTATAAAAGATGTTTATGTCCATGTCCCTTGAAGGAAACTGAATCAGTAGCACATGTCCTTCGTTGCCCCTTTTATTTAAATTGGCGTAAAGATTTAATTACACTCCTTTTAACAATCAGACACAGCAAAACAGATGCTGTTCTTATTCTTTCCCTCCTAGCAAACACTTCAGCGATGATGTCTGCGAAGTAGTTAAATTCTGCTCAATCACCATTTCTATTCATCACAATGTAAGTTTAGTTTAACCTGTTTAGAAACTCATGGTCCCTTAAGGAAAATATTTAAAACTCTCTTTTTATGATTTTATAAGCTTAAGTGATGATTTTTTTAAAAAAATGATTTATTTATGTCTATCGTCCTAGAGCTATCAATTAAAATATTTTATTGGTTTTGTTTTTAGAAATTGGTAATTTGTTTAATAGGTTTAATAATTTAGATTAGGTTTGTGTGTTTTAGATTTTTTGAGTTTTTTGTCATTTTATTTTTATAATACTTAATTCCTTTTTATTGCAATTGTCTTAAAATTGTACTTAATTTTGGACACTGACCATAATAAAAAATTAACTTCTTTAATGAATAAAAACATTTTATTCCTTTTATTCATTTTTACTGAACAAACACAATAGCCAGACATAACCTAACCCACCCCCCATATTACAAAACTAATCCAGAAAAAAACAGAAAGGAAAAAATTAATCAATGCTTGTACTTTAATGCCTAATAATTGAGGACAATGCAGGTTAATAATCAATATTTAAAATATTTATCCAAGTTGACCATTGTGCTAACTAATAAATTAATCTTTTCGTGCTAACTAATAAATTAATCTTTTCCTCAATATGGGGTTTTTCAAACATTGGCTTACTGAATTTACAATGGGTTAATCCCATTCATTGTTTTCTAAAGTTTATAACTTTTATTTTCAGCCACATGTTATCCTTACACTTTTATCTTGAATTTTATTTTTTCCCAAGTATATTTTACATAGTTCTACATTTGACCTACTTAGCAGTACTTGAATCAATGAACTCTGCAAATAGGAAAGGTAACATAAGAGACCCTTGACTTTTATCTCACATAACCAAGAATGAATGTGATAAGCAATTATTCATATAAATGTCTCCCACTGGCTTCTTACATAATGATGCAATCTATTATTTTAATGTTTCCTTCAATTTATGAGCCTTCAAATGATTAAAAAATTATTTACATGCCTCAGAAACACATTTAGCTCTACAAACAGCAAGGCCATATTAAAATGTATTTGTAAACCAACTTCCATAATCTACTTTGGTGAGTTCTGTTTGTTCTCAACCAAAGTTATTTATTTACTTAGCTGATTTACATGCTGCCTTGAAAAAATATCTGAGGCACTTAAAATAGTTAAAACATTGTAAAAAGAACTTGGAAAGAAACAGGAAACAGAAATGAAATAAGCTTTCCCCCAAAGTTCACAGAAAAGGATTGTTGTCATTTGCTTCTGAAAGGCAAAGGCAGACTCAAACTTCCTATGAGACTTCCTCAATTCCAGAGTGACCACATAATAGGCATTATTTTATAGATGACAATCCACATCCATTAGAGATGAAACTTTGTCCTAATGTAATACCAGATAGGAACTGTACATTTAATCATTAACACTGCAATCTTCTATTTGTCTACTAAGTTCCAATGAGATCAGGGGACTTTCTACCAGGTCAGTGAGAATATCAAATTATTCGAGTTTATTATTTCTTTCTCTGCAGGGTACTCCTGTCAAATTAAATTAAGTGGGTGGTTCCAAGGGAGGGGGGGGGCTTCCCAGTGTGGCAGGCAGCTTATGAAATCCTCTCCCAAAGGAGGGGATCAAAGCCTGATGCCAACATTGTTATCTATCAGGTAAATAGTTCTCTAAAATAAATGTTTAGTTTAAAGTTGTAACATGACCAACAAACTGCTGGAACAGAACCTTTAATATATTTTACAAATTGTCTTTCCTGTCTTCTTAATGTGTGCATGTACAGTAGGTGTGTGAACACACATATAAGTCTCAATAATATTTGGCAAATTCACAAACTATCATTTTTTGTACCTGTTCTTCAGTCTTAAAACATGGAAACCATTTCTGCTACAATATTTCCTGATAATTTGTTTTTAATGTTAACTGATGCTAATTAATTTTTAATTCATTAATAATAATCTATTTATACTTAATGTCCATGTGCTAAACTTGCTCCAAGGTCTAGGTATGAAGTGAGATAGAAACCGAAATAAGTATCACATCTGACCTTCCTGATGATTTGGAAAATGCCTTTTTGAAAATGTTAACATGTTGAAGATTAAGAAAATTAAGTTAATTTACTATTATGAAATACGAAACTTTCAGCCATTACAGACATGTAATTTAAAGTGCATGTCAATTTATAAAAATGATTGCAATAAACACATTTGCAAATACCGTCTGATCTAAGTACTTAACACTCAGCTATGATTACTTTTGGCTCATCACAGGGTATAAGCTAGGTTGACCAGCTTAAATGTGTCACTAGTTAATATGAGAAAAGCTCCTCAGTATAGCAACAGCAAATGCATTTTAAACTTCTCACAGTACTGCACTGATTATTTCTTCAGCTTCCCACTGCAGAATAAAAATCTCAAAACTCAAATCAGCTAACTCTCAAGGGGGAAGAAATGTCAGTAGAAAAGCACTGTGCTACTAACAACGAAAAAGATAAACAAGCTGTAGGAAAGAAATTCTCTTTCCCTGGAATTTAAGAGAATCTGAAAGAGCCTTATAAACAAAGAGAACTAAACAATGAAAAATATGATACAAATGCAATCACAGTATTTTTCTTTCAAATATTTACCCTGCTTCTAGTTGAAGAATAATTTGTTGCATTTAGCCAGAGTCAGACTCTAAGGATTGCAGTAATCCACAGAGATTAATTAGCCTAGGAGTTTTTTGAATACAACTTTTAAAAGCACAGGATCAAAAAGGAAGAAAAAGAATGTGCATATAATTTACTGATGATTATTAAATAATCTTTAAATGTTAAAGATTACCATTATTGAATCACAGAGACTATCACATAGATTAGAGCAATGTAGGCATCCAAGAGCTATCCAACCAAGTTGTGATATGGACATTATTGCAGAATGCAGTTAGTTTTCAGTGAGACTGTATTTTAACCTTCCCCAAGTTTTATACCACTAGATATATTGGACATGCTACTGGCCATGTTAGCTGATAATTCTGGGAATGGTTCTCCCAAAACATTTGGAAGCACCAAGCTGGGAATGCTATGCTAATTATCCTAAATATATATTCTAAAGGGGGCGCGATGAACCTCGCCTGGGGCAAAAAGGAAAGCAGTCAAACCTGGGGATGGCCGATTCCTTAGAGCCACCTTAGATATCTAATTTTAATCATAGTCAACGTCACTTTAGAACTATCTGCCTCTTGGATTTTATTTTATTGTATTTTATTGTAATTCTATTTTTATCATAGTTTTTATTATATTTTGTTGATATTGTGTTGTGAACCGCCCAGAGTCCCTCCTTGAGGGGGAGATGGGCGGTTATAGAAATTCAATAAATAATAATAATAATAATAATAATAATAATAATAATAATAATAAGTGGTAAATACAAATTGGCCACTGTAAAAATAAAAATTTAAGGAATAGGGTCGAATCTAGACGTTCGTCTATTAGGCATTTAATCCTTATGCACTGCCCTTGCCTCTCCATCATGTTGTACTACTTACCACATTGGAAGAGACAGTCTGAAGCAAGGAACCTGCTTTAGCCATATATAGCAGTTCTAAATAATATAGCGAACGTATAGGGATATAGCAAGACCCTCAATCCAGGCTGACTCTTCCACTGACTTAGAGCTCTATTATCCCCCTCACATAAGGCAAACTGAACACCGAATAGGATGCAGTTTAGTCAACCTTTAATCAAATCGTAATCTAATAGAACTACCCAGCTAACTGTTCAATCATTTCAATAGCTTTAAGCACAACTACAGGCAGTCCTCATTTAGCAACTGCCTCATTTAGCGACCATTCAGTTATGACAGTGATGAAAAAGTAACTTTATGACTAATCCTTGCATTTACGACCTTCACAGGTCTGTAAAGCAAAGGAAAGCTGAAGTAAGATCATTAGCACAGTTGCGGTTTCACTTAATGACTGCTTTGCTTAATGACCGAGTTGCCGGTCCCAATTGTGGTTGCTAAATGAGGACTACCTGTAATATATCCTTAAACCAATCCATGGCCAAAAACCTTTTCACCACCTTAAAGGCCTGGTGAAATTCTGTGCATACTTTTTGCTGTTTTCGCTTTACAAGAAAGAAAACAAAATAATGACTTGTGAATTAAAATGCAATTATCTACAAATACTTACATGGGGATGTCTCATGTATTCCTTCCTCAGAACTATCCTCAGGACCCTCTTCACCTATTCCAGAAGTAACTGAATCTTCTTGAGCTGAAGCAGAACTTGGCGTGCTTGGTGCACTGACAGATCCAGAATCACCATCCTCACTATTGGAACCATATCTATCATGCTGCACTGCTGATCCGCCTTCACTGCAGCTTCTGCGCTCTTTCCTGTGCACTCGGGAATGAAGCACCATTTGGTGATATGTGCGGAAGATCTTGCCACACTCAAAGCACTCGGTGGACTTGTTCTGAGATGCCCTTCTGCTCTGACGTGAGGATGGTCTGTATTCTAGGTCATCTTGGCCAAGGATGCAGTTGTCCCCTGCTTGTGCACTATTGCTTTTCTCTGAACGGCCACCTGTGCAGTTCTTCTTCTTTGGATTACTGGAAGAGGTGGATGAATCCTGCTCTAGCTTGCGTTTCTCTTGACTAACAAGAATATATTCCCTTTTGTCCCTGTCATATGTGACATCAGCATCTGCCAGAACTTCATCCCATCCCAAATACTTAACATACTCAGAAGGCTCTGCAACTTTCCCTTTGGTAGCCAAGTGCCAAGCTTGGTAACTATTGACTGGATCCAGCTCAGCTACTCTTTTACCTGACTGGCCCCTTGAAACACCATCTACCCACACAGATGGCCTCAAGTTCAGATATTGGAAGAAAAACTGTTTTGCTATAGATGAATCCAAATCTCCATCTATTAGTCTCTCACCTCTGTGATCACTGCAAATTCCTTGAGACCTGCAATGTACAGAATTATGTGCTTTTAGGCTCTCCATATTTGTAAACAGGTTTCCACACTTGGTACAAACTTCATACAGGGATAATCCAGTCACAATGGTCTCCTCTTGAATGACATCATTGATAGTGGCCATGGGCTCTAAATCATTTTTTGGCTTGTTTTTACTCCCAGCTTTTGGGCCATGAGATTTCATGTGGTTTTTAAGGAACCAGGGCTCTTTAAATTTCCGGCCACAAATGTGGCATCCATGGTCAAATGACCCTCGATGCTTCTTCATGTGAGCTTTGAGGAACCATGTTTGACTAAAGGCTTGTCCACAGACTTCGCAAGGAAATTCTCCAGCATTGGACTCAGTCTTGCAGTTCTCAGCGTAGGGTTCTCCATTTGGAATCTGAGTTGTAATATGGTCTCTCTCTATATGATTTAAAAGGGTCTCTTGTCTTAGGGTCATGTAATTACACAGCCTACATTTGAAAGGCTTGTGGACTTGATGTATGTGTTGCTCCAATTCTTTCTTCCCTTCAAATTTGTTTTTACAGAAGTTGCACTGAACAGTACATAATTTAACATCATCAGCAAATGCCTCTTTCCTGCTGCTTCTGAGCAAGATCTTGCTATCCTCTGTGGGAACTGTTCCATTCAATATTTTGTTGCAGGCAGAGGTGCTTTTGGTAGGGCTGGTGCAACCATCAAAGCCTTCAAAGACTCTCATCTCATTAAGCTGTGCCTCTCCTACCATCTCCATGTCATTCCTCTGGCTAATAGTGCCTGTTCTGTGACCCCGAATATGGATCTTTAAGTTGCCCTTTTGAGAAGCTCTGTGATCACAATAAGGGCACTTATAGGGCTTCTCCCCTGTGTGCTTCCTCATGTGTTGTGACAGTGAGCTCTGGAAGGGAAAACTCTTGCCACATATGCAGCAGCTGTACAACATAGATTTGTCTGCATCCACATCATTCTTATTCATCCTGTGAGGACTGGAGGCTCTTCGTAATTCCATGTTTGCACCTACACTACAATCCATCTGTATTCCAACAACATCAGTCAAAAGGTAAAAGCCCTGCCCAGGAGTGGAAAATTATATTGAAGTTTCTACTGGGAATGTCTTATCACCAAGCCTCTATCTCTTCATTCTTATATTCAAATTGCTTCTCAGCTTGGGAGCATTCCGGATATAAGCATTCATTGATGTTTCTGAGTCAAATGGCAAACAAAACCTGCAACCAAAACAAAAGCACAACACATCATTACTAAATGCAAAAGCATTTCATTTAAAACACACATGCACAACATTCTTCTTTGTTAGTTCCCTTGTGACAGGCCTCTGTTAAGATTTTCTTTTCATCTAAATCAAACTCTTGATTTACAGTGTATTAAATTTGACTTGGATGATATTATAATTCATAAAGCCCAGTAGGATAATTTGAAAGCTCAGTAACATAATATAAACAAACCTATGGAATAGTAGTTTCAGTCACTGGGATACAGAGTAGGCATATAATTGATATGTGCTAAAAATAAGAATATCAATCTCACAAACAGTTAAACTTGTCTTTCCAAACCAAAAAATAGTGTGCATGTAGCTTCAACTTAATAAGCCCTTTCTTGAAGTAACTGTAATATTTTAAGTCTGTGGTTTTATACACATGTATAATTTCATGAAAAACAGCCAAAATTTTGTTTGTCTAGAGATAAAGGGTTTCTGTAGGACCTAGCAGACTATCCTCGTTAAAAATGTTGTCTTAAACATGTAGACAGACAGAAAAGTATGCATCTTATTTTAGTTAAATAAAATTTCTAAACAAGCCCATTAAATGAACAATATTACTAATATTTTTCTTAGTTGATTGCTAATGTCCTTATTAATACAAATAAGGATTAGGAATGTGTTCACAATTTTGCTACATTAAAATCTGTAGAAAACTTGATTTTTAAATGTTAGAGGAGGAACATTTGATATTTTCTGTAGTACCTATTCAAAATTAGATGCCTTTCTTTCTGCCCTGCAAATAAATGGCAGATATGTGTATATAAAACCTCTTTTATATACAGGAGAAACCATTTCCACTTTTTTTATTACAAGTGCTGTCATGTTTAATGGAAAGATACCTCCTCCTCCTCCTTCTCTACCCTGCTTTTTATGAAAAAATAATCCCTTCTCTCTGTTGGTGAAGAAGCATCCTGTTTGCAAACTCATGGGCTCCAGTGATAACATTTGTATACCCAATACTTCAAAAGGAGGGTTCACATTTCTGCTTCAAGGGGTATCTCTATTCCTGCCCCACTTAATTTTAATTCTTCTCTCAGAAAGGAAATGATGGATTTTATGACAAACCTGCTCCCGAAAGTAATTATTTCTAGTGTATATTAATCAATTTATATGAACAGCATGGTAGATTTAAAACTTTTCAAGATCAGGAATAGAGAGATCCAGTTCTGTGAATCAGTAACCAGGAATGTTTTCTGGTCTGTGGCCCTAATTCAAATCAAACCTTTATTACGGCCTTTAGGCCAGAGAGTACAACAATAAAATACATAAACCTGTAATTGTTATTAATAAAACTAAAAAAAATAATAAAATGCAATAAAATTACTTAAAATACATTATTATATTAATTTAATACAGTTAGCAGTGGCTATCTTGAGAATTTGTGCTAAACTTCAACCATAGGTAGGACAGATACAACAAATAGTAGGACAAAATCAGGCAACTTGGAAAGATAAGTCAGGGTCCTGGTCAGATAGAAGCAGTGACAGATAGACATTGTGCTGTCTACCACGGTAGTTCTTTAAAATGGGATAGATATACTATATCTTCCTTGATTCCCTATAGAGAAAGCAACAATGGAGCATATGGCTTAGGAATTCCACAGAACCATCTCCACATGGACATAAGCACTGCTGAAAAGGGATGTTTTTATACCACCCCCACAGAACTGCAGAGGGTAGTGCATCCAACCTTGCCAAAGTGAAATCCCAATGAAATTTCAGAATTAGAATTGAAGAGGGGTAAGATGATGGAACATGCCCTTTTGAGAAGAATCCATATACTGTAGGGTTGGATACTAGGCTTAAACTGGTTTGAAAATCAATATTCCAGATACGTTGTTTAAGATGACTCCTGGCATTTTCAAACCCTAATGGACAGAGGCTTTCCAAAGGGAGTCCTAAGGATTGGAGTTTGCTATTAGCTTTTGTTGATTTAAAACAGACTCTGAGAACCAGTGGAGCCAAAGGAGAAAAAAAATACATTTCAACCAGAAATTAAGGGTATCGCTTCTCGACCTTTCGGCTAAGATCAAGTGTAGTGTGGCCCTAATAATAAAGATTTCATTTGATTTGGCAACAGAGAATGCTATTTGCAGGTATACTTTTACTAAATTGGTAATAAGGTACCCTCTTGTTGATATTAGTGTGGTATTATGGTATTCCGCCCTTCACAGCTCAATTCCATGGCACTAAAGTGCCATGAGCAATGAATCATCTATAACTATTACCACTGTGACAAATCCTATCTTGCCCTTACATAACCAGCTCACAATGCATACTACTGGCTTGGGTAAGTACATGAGTTCTCAGGCAATACTATTGTTTGCTAACAGAACTTGTATGTAGAATCAAGTGCTAAGCCAGGGATGGACAGTATATCTAAATGCTGTCGAATTCCAACTCCCCTAAGATCTAGCCAGAATAGAAAATGTTAAAAGATGATGAGCCATGCTGGTTGAGTATTTTGGGAGTACCTCAAAGTTGCCAGGTTGGAGAAAACAGCTATAAACACTAAATTGTCTTTTTACTTTAGACAAACAATTGTTATATCTTTTCCATTTCATGTGCTTCAACATAATGTCATATATAAATCCCTTAAGAAAATAAGCTTTCACTTCTTTAATAGCAGTTTACCTTGCAATAAAAACTCTTCAGATAAGAAATTATGCAAATAAATTTGCACAAAGAAACATGTATAAAAAAGAATATTCAGTTCCTATAAATATTCCATTCAAAGATAACACAACTGTTCTGTAATTCCAGAGCATTTAGGGCATTAGGGTAGGAAGATGAAAAGAGGGAGGGGAAGAGTGCCTATCTTTAAATAGTAAGCACATCCTTGACTTTACAGGAAATCCCAGCAGGATATGTCCTTCAAAGTAAATGCAGGCATTAGGAAAAAGTTAGCATGATTTTGCCTTGATTTTGCTCCCTCAAGAGCCATAGATGCTAAATTTTGCCAAGCTTTTTTTTCCCCCTGCAGGTGTTAATCAAGACACTTGCACACTAATGTTCTGCACCATTTCAGGATCAGCTCCAGAACTGCCCGATCTCAGGATCCTGTGTAAGCTGAGTCAATTTATTTCTGACTCTGCATTTTCATTTGAATTGCTGCAGTTCTGCAAATCTTATGGGTGGCCTGTTTTTCAAGGGCTGGGAAGTTTGGCCTCATCCTGTCTCCAAGTTCCTAGGCTCAAGAAATGCTAAGGCAGCAGCCTGTTTTATTCTGGGGAAAGAGATGTCTGCTCTTTTTTGTGTTCTGGAAGGCATTATTTTCAGATTTGCAACTGTTAGCACTGCAGATTTACCCTGAGATTCTTTGCCCACATCATTTGTTTTCTCTCCCTCCCTCTTCTGAGCTGATGATGGTATTCAAAACGGGCTCCAAAATTCCTGAGAAAATAATTAGGCGCTTCTGAAACAGCACTACCGATAATAACTTTCATGGAGAGACACACCTATAAGGATATATTAAGCAAATACAGATCCTGCCAGTGAGACATAGCCAGTGAAGAGAAGATTCCCAGGACGGAAAACAAAGCATGTAGATTACTATAGCAAAAATGTGAACCTTTTTAAAGGAGTTTTACCAAAAGATTCATTCTTGCACAGTTTTACAAGATACGCAGAGAAACATAGCCCTGTCACCCACTCAGTACATATTTTGTGCTTCAGTATACTGGCCATGTTTGTCCTCACAGAGACAAAGAAATGTATTCTATGGGTTACACTGTAGCACTATAAGGCATGAATTAAAATACATCATTAACATCCTGATCCAGCTTATCTTACTACCAAAACAAAGAAACTATTATTTGAACAAATGGGAGGGGGAAGGAGCAAGCCCATCACAATAATGAAGAGCTCCTTGCCCTAAAAACTGTTCTGTTACAAGATCAACAATTATAAGCTTATATTCTACGGATTTGGATCCCCAATGGCTGCATGAAGTGATGCATTCTCTAATGGGAGAGTAAGTACCATTGATGACTAGGCCTTGGGGCTTCTGCTGTTCTCAGACCAATCAATAATCCATTATGTCCAAACTACATTTCCACTCCAGTATAAAAAAATAAAAGGGCAGCCAGTCTTAGCAGTTAACCCAGGGAATATAAAACAACAGTAATAATAATAACAACGTAAGACACATGAAACCTCAAGACTGAAATAATTGTTTACATACATAATATTTAAAAAGCTATTTGGTCCAACATTCCCCACCATATTCCTTTATCTCTAGAACCTTTTGTACATATGCATACTTCACACACACTGGACACAAATATGCACTCATAACTCTCTGATTAGATGAAATGCTACTTTCATAATTAACCTCTTATTATACACTCAGTACAAAGGAAAAACACATCCCATCTTCAATAGGTAAAATATAATTATCACGTTCTTTGAAGTGTATTGTTTCTCTGAACAATGAAAAAGCTTAATCCGTTTTCATGTATCATTTTTATTACTACAACTAAGGATGTCAAAGGATGGAAATGGCCTGAGCCTTTTTGGATTTCCAAGATAGGCTGAGAAGGCTAAGAACAGAACATATGGAGATTTTATTAGGGCTATTTTAATATATCTTAGAATGATGATGTGCTTGCTTGATATAGTGACACTAAACCTGGCTTGGATCCAGATTTGGCTATATTCAGGAGAGACTCCTGGAAATTTATGGATTAAATCTGGATTCAACCCACTATAAATCTGGGATAAGATAATGCGGAGATTCAGCAGGTACAAGTAGCTTTAATAAAGTTTTAAGTATATTGTATTATTCATTGTAACCTACCTAAGTGAAATAGTTCTACATAGGTGAAAAATATTTATCAGCATATCCTAAATACATTACAATACAAATCATATTAGCATTGCTACCGATTATGTTATTCCTCATGTTCTGGAATTAATAACCCCATAAAAACAATAATCATAATTATCATTTGTCTCTGAAAAAGTAAAAAACAACCTCTCCAACCTGATATTGTCCAGATGTGTTGTGGCTCCAATTCTCAGAATTTTGCGAGGTATAGTCATGGCACATTATGATGCACACTAGGGTTTAAAGGCTACTTTAAAACAATTACAGTATCTAAAGTTAATACACTGCACAAAACACCACTGTAAAATTCTGTTCTGTCTCCCAACTGTATTTGATATGGAACCTTTAAGCTCAGTCTGACCAACTGTAAAATTATACACAGAGAAGCCTTCTTTAAGATTTACAGGACTCAGACAATTTAAAAATTAAACCAATCTCTTTTAATTAAGCCTACTGACCACTGACTACCAGCACAGCTCAGTGTCTTTGTTTGGCATCCTTATTATCAGCAAGTGCAGAATTCTGCTGACTAAGACTTCCCAACCAATTTCAACAACATCCCCATCTACAGCAAAAAAATCAGGATCCAACATACAGTATCATGCAATATTTCTCACAACCATACTTTTTAAGTGTCATCCCTCTTGGTGAGAACCTTCAGTCTCCCCAAAAACCCTCTTGTGATCAAGGGTTTCCAGTGCAACATTTCCAATAAAATATTTCTGGTCTATGGGCTGGCTTCCTACAGTACAGCAAACAAACTATTTTTAAGCTATGATTTGTTAAATAACCCACAGCTACATACTTCACATGTAATATAAGTGAAGGGAGGGCAAACCTTATATGCATTATTATATGCATTATATTTTTCATTTTTGTTTCAGGATTTTGTTTGTTTGCTTATTTTAGCCACCTAGAATTGCAACTGTGAGTTGGATGACCATATACATTGATTAAATAAATAAATAACATTTCCAGCTACATTTTCTACACCTGTAGCATTACCCTTTTCCAGCACACTTGTGGAATTTAAGACCTGCTTTTCATCTTTTTCTTTCCTGGACACTCACATTTACAGCATTTGTTTCAATGCTACTATTTAACAAACCACCATTTGATGGCTGTTGTGGGTCTTCCGGGCTGTGTGGCCGTGTTCTGGAAGTTGTGGTTCCTAACGTTTCGCCAGCATCTGTGGCCAGCATCTTCAGAGGGCAGGAGCACAGATAGAAGTCATCTTGAGATTTTGCTTCTATCTGTGCTCCTGCCCTCTGAAGATGCTGGCCACAGATGCTGGCGAAACGTTAGGAACCACAACTTCCAGAACACGGCCACACAGCCCGGAAGACCCACAACAGCCATTGAACTCCGGCCGTGAAAGCCTTCGACAATACAAACCACCATTTCTTTGCAAATTCTAAAACATCCCATCACTCCCTCACTTCAGTTTCATTCCAAACCATTTCATCAAGTTTATTTTTAATTTCATTCACTTCTCTGGAGGCTCCTTAGGCTCCTTATTTATCATCCTTCACCCACTTCCAAAACAACTTTTTATTTCCAACAACAACGTTGCTCTGCATTTTTCTGCCTATTTTAAATTTAAACATTCCTTGCCATTTCTTGACTACATTCTTTGTAACTAACTTTTTTCTCTATATGTATAATAAGGTTTTCACATAACTCTAAGATAGAAAAGATGTAGAATGTTGTCAGCATTAGTTGTACACTTCCTACATGAAACATTCACTGCTAATAATAAGGGCAGTTTTGGTAGATTTTGGACAGAGCATAAACCAAAGCCCAGTTTTACTGCAAACCTTCTCATGCTTCCCTATCCAATAAACAAACTAGAGTAGAATCTTGACAAGAATAACTAATGCTAGAAACTATTTAGTCTGTTCTAAATGAAATGGCAGACAAGGATATCCAGCTTTGAGTTCTTGATCTTTCAAAACCTTTAGACTTTGTCACTGGAAATCTAAAGTAGGTCCTAGAGCATGCAGTGGCTCCAACCATTTAGGCAGCGGTAACCTGATTTGATAATCCCCAGATTACCCTATCTCAATTTATTATATGTGAAGTTGTCCCAGAAGATTAATTTTGACCTATGAACTTGTTTTACTGCAGACATGGACAAACAATTTAATACACTTTTTTTTGCTTCTTTAAATTGCTATTATAAAATGTTTTTGTTGGATCCTGAATTTTATCTACTCTGACATACGGTGGATTAGTTCAAGAGTATATCACATCTTAAAACAGTATAGTACTACCCTGAGGAGCAGCTTTCACATGTTTATTCCTCATTTAAAGCCATTATGGCAATCTGTGGACCTCCAGATATACTTCCCAGCAACCTTCACTATTGGCCATGATGGCTGGGACTCCTAGCAATTATAGTTCAGCAGTATCTGGGGGCCACAAAATCCTATCTTGACCAAAAACATTTTAATTCCCCTCTTAAGTCAAAATGTCTGTTTTAAGATTTACAAATAATAAGACAGTTCCTGCTATGATGTTCATAACTTACAAGATATAACACAAAACAAAAAGGAATCAGAAAGAAAAAAGAAAAACAAAGCAGTTTTTTCACACATCCCAGTCGCATTGTTCTCTGATCTAGAAAGCAGAGGCGACCTTTCCTTGTTTACCTGCTGTAATTGATGTCCCCCACTTGCCATGATACTCTCCTTGGGAAGCAGGAACTACCGTACCTCCTAGTAGCCTTTAGCTCGCGGACCAATTGATGAGACCAGAGCATGCTGCATCTCACCAACAGTGTCCCTGGGCATATATGCACACATATGTGCCCACATATGGATGCATTTGCACAAACACACATTATACTATAGTAAATACAGTGAATGGCATTTTTCGAAAAGAAGATACAACCATTTGAAAAGGAATAGATTTGTACAATAAATAACTTGTGAAACCCAAGATGACTATTTTGAATGTCCAAAGCTGCTGTGCATAGTGATCTCTAGAGAAGAGAAATCAAACCTTTCAGCTGTCACAACAGTCTGGCTTATTTCTGTGGAAAGTGCTGAATTATGTCCATGGAATTTCAACATCACACATTCATACTGCAGAAGGACAAAAAAGGAAAGCTCTGATAATTTCTTACCAATAATGTTCTCAAATCATTTTCCCTCGATCTATAAATTCTGCTTTATACCAGGAAGTAACAACAGCAAATGTCAGTAAATATTGTCTAAGCTTCCTCTTCCCTCCCAGTTTCAATACACAGTGATATCCTCACACTGTCCTTGCCAGCTAGAAATAGGTATAATTTATTTTTTTCTAGAAATCAATTCCTGAAAAACAACACAGGTGATCTAGGCAAGGTTATTTATTCAAAGACTATGAAACCAAAGACCTAGAAGCCTGCATCTATTTGTGCTGTCCTGGTAGCATACACTTTTCATTGAGCCAACAGGAACAGAATAGCAGAAAAAAATAGTAACACAACCCTAGACTAGCCCAAGGCTGCATTTTTATACCTTTCATTTTTATTAAACTTCCCAAACAAAGAAACTGTCAATACTCACAAAAGCAGTAACAGGAAGAAACCAGGTTTACACTTTTGTTGCCATTCCCGGTTCTTCCTAAAGCTGCTGTCATCAAGTGGTTTTAAATCATCCAATATAAAACATTTTAAATGGAAAGCCAAAATTCTTAGGTAGGAAACTAATGCTTAGTTTATCATCCATGAACTCTTTAACAGAGCCAAGGAGATAATAAAATATTTTCTTATGGGCATATATTTGAGATTAATAAATATTAGAGATATTAATTTAAAGACGAATGGAGCTTAAAAGCAATGAAAATTGTGAAATAATATTAAATGAATCCTTCTAAAGCATACTAAGAAATTATTATACAGTGATACTTCGATTCTCCACACCTCCTTTCAGCAGACTTCAGAGGTAAGGGAGAAAATCCCTAAACAACAAAGTATATTGTTTCTGAAGCAATACAAACAACTGACATAATTGACGTCATTTGTGTAACGATGCAATTGACATTGTATGTCATTTATCTAAATTTACATCATTTGTGTAATGATGTAATTCAATCAAATGGCATACATTTGGATTTAATGCAACCCCCTGCCATCAAATGGTCTGTTAAACTGAGCTTTCACTGTAGTTAAAATCCCTGCAACAGTATGGGACATAAACTCCAAAGGCTTTTATTCCTCTTGTGGCACACAAGACACAGTGCGCTACACCTTGCTAGCCAAAGCCAAGAGTTCTGACTTTAGCTCACAGAAATATGTAGATTCCATACAGCTGGCTACCGTGACCATATATTTTATTGTGACAAAAAAGGAGTGGGGAGAAGTAGCATAGCAATAAAGGCAGGGAAAGCAGTCTGGTGTCTTTCAGATATTTTAGTTCAGTTCTGATCAGTTCAGTCAACACACCTCTGGCAAGGTTTTATGAAAGTTGTAATATGCCAGGTGTGGATTATCTGACACCTCAGGGCCACATGTACCCCTCAAGGCTCTTTTCTGATACCCTCAGCACCACCCCTGACCAACTGCTGCAAACTGATAGCATGATTTCCTGCTATATTGAGGTGGGAAATCCTAAAAAAATAATACTGGATAAGCAAACAAACAAAATCCCTTAACCACCTTCAGAAAATCCTGGCCACTTTTCATCATTGCAGCCCCTCCCCCTAAACATTATATGTCCCCAGCCATCCAAACCTTGCCCACCCATGCATAATACTGTCAGTGCCCTTCTCCAGAAAAGTTTGTCTGCCTATACAGTGTTTCAAGGTCTCTTCTAATAATAATGAGTCAGAGGTTCATTTATACTGAATGTCTTTATTAGCTAACAACATCCATAGAGCCTCCTGCTCTAACTACTTGTTGAATAGCAAAAAAAAAGAAAACTACTTCCCGGGCCAAAGGCCATACTTCCCAGCAGAGGGCGCACTTCCCCAATCTCAGTCCTTCCTCTGTTACCAACTTTGTCCTCCTGACTCTACCACTTAGTTCCACCTATTGATACATCTTTCCTCTTTTTTTTTTAAACTAACAAACAAGCAACAGACAAACCTCTCACCCCCACCGCTAAACAGAGTTTTGTAAGTATTTTGGTCTTTGTACTAGACGACCTGAATGTTCTGAATTCATTTGTCATGGTGATCATTGTTTCTCCTGGGTGTGACGACGCATCGCTCGGTCCCTCAGTCCTGTTTGTATACGATTCCAAATTGTGGAATGTGCAGGTGTCGTTGATTTCTCCTGAGTACCTGACCTTCAGGGGTCACCACCTCAAAGGAATGTGTGTTCACCTGTTTCTGGACCTCACCTTTCCTCCATTCCTTGTTCTCCTGTCCATTGGGCTGTATCCATACTTGCTCTCTACTGTGTAGGTTAGGTAGGTCTCTAGCCATCCTGTTGTAGTAATGAGCATGTCTTGTTTTTTGTTCCGTGATAAGCTCCACGCGACTATTGCAACCTACCAGCTGCATCAAGATTCCCCTCATGGGAAGTAATGTCTTAGTTCTCCGACCCATGAGACTCTGTATGGGGCTTCCATCCAAACCCTGTGATGGGGTATTCCTGTGGTCTAGGACTGCTAGATATGGGTCTGTTCCCGCTTTCCTGGCTTTGACTAAAAGACACTTCGCAGTCTTGACAGCTGATTCAGCTTTCCCATTGCTCTGAGGATAGGCAAGGGATGATGTTTGGTGGTTAAATTCCCACCGTGACCTGAATGCCCTAAATTCCTCAGAAGTAAATTGCGGACCATTATCTGAGAACACCACGTCGGGTATGCCATATCTGGCAAAATGGCCCTTTAGCTTTCTGATAATTGTCAGAGACCTGGTGTCTGGCACAGGGTCTATCTCCCAGAAGTTGGAATAATAGTCCACTGTTACGAGGTAGTCCTTCTCTTGCAGGTTGAATAGGTCTACCCCTTTTTCCCCCAGTCGACTTGGTATCTGATGTGGGTGCAGTGTTTCCTTTTGTTGTCTGTCTCCTAGGGAGTCGCATATCTCACATTGCGCCACGTAGGCTTTTAGCTGATCATTCATGCCAGGCCAGTATAACACATTCTCGTGCCCTCCTTAGGCAACTCTCTATTCCCATGTGTGATGAATATATTCTCTTCATAATGTCCATGCACATAGCCGCTGGGATGATAGCTCGGTTTCCTCTAAAGAGAATGCCATCTTGTACACTGAGCTCCTCCCTCATGGACAAATATGGTGTAGCTTCCACTGGCAGCTAGCTGATGCTTGTTCTCCAGCCAGCCGGCAAGGACAATTTGTTTAACTGTCTGCAGCTCCACGTCCTGGGCTGTGCATTCCTGTATTGCTTGGAGACGTGGCCATGAAATGGGTAGATACTGCAGCTTGCTTGCTTGCTTGCTTGCTTGCTTGCTTGCTTGCTTTATTTATTTATTTATTTCCGCCCATCTCTATGTCCCTTTCTACCAAGCCCTCTTCACTAGGCTCCGGTAAATATGCTCTGTTCAAGGTATCTGCCACTACGAGTTGGGAACCTGGAAAATATTGGATTCGCACATCATAATTTTGAAGTCTCATTAGCATTCTTTGGAGTCTTTTCGGAGCACTCAGCAAGGGTTTTTGCACAATGGTTTCCAGTGGCTTATGATCCGAATGGACATGCACTGTCTGTCCAAAAGTAAGCTGGTGAAAGCACTCCAGCCCAAAAAGCACCGCCAACAGTTCTTTTTTGATTTGGGCATACCTTTTCTCAGCTTCTGACAATGCTCTACTGGCAAAAGCAATTGGTTGTTGGTTCTGTTGTAGGGCTTCTCCTAGCCCTTTTTCTGAGGCATCACACTGTAAAACCAACAGCTCACCTGGGCTGTAGTATTTTAGCACAGGTGTCTTAGTTATTTTGTCCTTTATTTTATTGAATACCTGCTGATGACTCTCAGACCATTCCCATGCTCTTTCCTTGTGTGTCAGCTGCCTGAGTAACTCAGTCTTTAGCTAACCCTTTGCAAAGGTAGTTTACCATCCCTAAAAATCTCTGAACTCCTTTCACGTCCTCAGGCCTTGGCATCTCTCGGATGGCCTTAACCTTCTCTGGATCCACTTTCAATCCCTCTGCCGTCAACAGGTGGCCTATGTAGGGTACTTCTTTCAGTCTTAACCGGGCTTTCTCTGGGTTTAATTTGATATTTATGTCCCTACAGTGCTCCAAGAAACGGCATAACTTTTCATCATGATCCCGTGCAGCTTCCGTTTCCGTATCTCCCTCTCCCACTATCGGGATATCATCTGCAATTATTTTCAAAGCCGGGATGTTCTCTAACTATTGGGTTAGTCTGCGCTGAAACACTTCTGGGGCCGGGCTGATGCCCATTGGCATCCGTAGCCATCGATATCTGCCGAAAGGAGTTGCAAAGGTGGTCATGTAGCTGGATTTCTGATCCAGTTCTATCTGCCAGAATCCGTTTCTTTACATCAAATACTGAAAAGACTTCAGCACGTGAGAGATCGCATAGTACCTCCTCAATAGTGGGCAAAGGATAATGGCTGAGTTTTAATGCCTTGTTTAGTGGTTTCGGGTCAATACAAATGCACAATTTTCCAGACCGCTTCCAGACAATGACCAAACTGCTGATCCAGTCTGTGCTGGTCTCTACTGGTGCGATTATGCCTTTCGCCTGAAGACTTGCCAGTTCCTTCTTCAGTGGTTCTGCTAGTGCTCTAGGTACTCTCCTAGTGGGGTTCTTTACTGGCTCTATGTTGGGATCTACCTCCAGTCTCAGTGTTCCTGTCAACTGTCCTTCCCCTTCAAAAACATCTCTATACTCCTGTAGTATAGTTTCCATAGTCCAGGATCTGGGCCGATTTTCGTCCATGGTTTCCATCATGCCTGCAGGATGTTGTCATGGCGCACCTGAATCAGCTGCATGGCCTGAACTGCTTTGCTTCCCAGCAGTGGTCTGTGGGCTTCTCCCCGGATGATGATCAATTCCAGGCGATACAGTTTATTGTTCTTTGGATTGCGGATCTTTAGCTTACATTTCCCCACAGGCTTCAGGGTACTGTTGTTATACATGATGAGTGATTGGCCACATGGTTCGATGTCTGTCTCACGATCCACCATGGCTAGTGGCAACACATTGCAGGTGGCTCCACAGTCCAGTTGGAAATGAACAGGGTGTTTGCCTAACAGCATCGTGACAAACAAGGCAGTGGGGTATGTTTCTTTTGTCCCAATATTCCCCACCATGTGGACATCATGTTCCACGGGTCCTAAACTGAGGGTTAAGACATCCTCATAGTCCTCTGACTCAACCCCATCATCCTATATTGTTCTCACCGCCAGTCTATACAGTCTCTTCGCCCCTTTGCAGTGGCTTTGGAAATGATTTTATTTGCCACACCCCTTGCATTTCTGTCCATATGCTGGGCATCATTCTTTTTTCTTTTCATGGCATTTTCCACAGTATATGCATTGGATCCTTGGTAATTGGCCCCGATGTTGACTGTCCTGCTCCTTGTGGGGGCCGGACTGGTGGTGGACCACATGCACTTGTACCTCCTGTGTGCCTTCTAGTGTCCTGAGAATGTCCTTTGCTGCTTCTGCTGCTCTCCCCAGTTCCAAACACTGAGCCAGTGTCAGATCAGGCTCCCGCAACAGTCTTTCCCAGAGATGCGAATCTGTAGTTCCACAGATAATCCTGTCTCTGACAAGAGAGTCTGTGATCACCCCAAAATTACAGGTTGCTGCCAGAGTCCATAGTGCAGTAACATACTGTAGGCATCTAACCTTTCTTCAGGACCCTGATGTCTCATAAAGAACTGGTAGTGTTCCATCGTTTCACTTTGTTTGGGTACGCAGTAGTCCTCCAGACACTGTAAGAGCTGCTGCAACGTGCTAGTGGGACCCAACCCGAGCGAGCTGCAGATTTCCTGCCCTTTTTCGCCAATCCAATAACACAAGAGTTTTACCTCCCTCTTCATCTCTAAAGGCAAGGTCCCAGTACAGTGCAAACTCCTCTTTCCAATGCTGCCATGCTTGAGCAAGGTTGGGAGCATTGAAATCCAGTGGTGCAGGGGGCTTCAAGCCATGCTCCATGCTTCCTGAAGTTGTTTCTTTGTTTGCTGCTGTGCTAATCCTCCAAAGTGGGTTCAGTTGTGAACTTCTGACACCATGTTTCAAGGTCTCTAATAATAATGAGTCAGAGGTTCATTTATCCTGAATGTCTTTATTAGCTAACAACTTCCACATCCAGCCTCCTGCTCTAACTACTTGTTGAATAGCAACAAAATGAAAACTACTTCCCGGGCCAAAGGCCGTACTTCCCAGGAGAGGGCGTGCTTCCCCAATCTCAGTCCTCCTTCTGTTACCAACTTTGTTCTCCTGACTCTACCACTTAGTTCCACCTATTGATACAGATACATACAGGTTCAGATGCAATCCAATAGTATACACAGTGTGATATATTTTCCACAAGTAAATACACTTGATGCTTTAAATAGGCATTATGTATTTTTAGAGGCAATATAGGAGCTCTCTATAACTTAAGTACATATTAACCACTAATAGCATTCTGAAAACCCTCTTGTTTGAACTTCAGAAACTGCAAAAGTTGCACTCAATTGTCTTTAATATATGAATGGAAAAGAATAATTTAATTCTTGCCAACCCAAGATAATCTTGTTGGATCATTCTTACTACTGTCATTATAGTAACTTTCCCAGGCTGATATATTTACAATTCAATCCTTTGCATATTTACTCAGGAATAAGTATTGTTGACTTAAATGAGTCTTATTTTTGAGAAAAAAAATATACAACAAGGTAGTCAACGTGATGCCATTCAGGCAGTTCTCTTCTTCCTTCACCTGACATTTTTCAATTCTTACCCTGCTCCCAATAAAGCATAACAATAGGAAGCAGACATGAGGCAAATCTTTATTTTTATTTCCAAGAATGTCACACTGGCAGTCAGAAAATAAAAAAATACTTAAAGACTGCAGCCCAAAGTTTTGTATCAAATTTGGGGGAAAAAACTGTATAGAAAAAAAGACAAAGATAAACTGGGGTGGTAAGAAACAACCCAGGGGAGAGAGAAGGTGATAAAGAGCCATCTCCCCATCTGCAATTTACTTAGCATGGTAGCCATTTTGTGAACAGGCAAGTCCCCACAGTGGCAGCCATTTTAAAAAACAATACTTAATATTTGAAATGCATGCAGCAATCCAAAAAGATTGCCTAGTCCTGGGATTGTATCTGAAGATTATAATACAGATGAATCAACCACACATAATGTAAATGGGAGACTATTTAGGGACCCAATGTATATTAACTTGAGTCATTTTATGGAACAAAGGAAAAATATAAGGTCTAAAATGAGCTAACTGTGGCAGTGGCAGTAAGAAATGCAGATGTTGTAACAGAGTCCATGTACATCTGATAAAGAATTCTGGAGCCTCTCCATGATGTTTATTTCTTTGAATTTTACAGAATAAATATGGAAGATATATAAAATATAAAAAATATTAAACATCATAATATGCTGGAAAAAAAAATGAATCTAACAAAATAAATCCAAACTAAATACACACTTAAAAGCACAGTGGAATATAAACTCAGTGAAGTTTTATTTTAACAGTAGCTCACTAACTGCACCTAATACTCCAAGTGTTTTTCAAGGTCTTGAATTTCAACAGAGCTAGGGAACAAATTTAACAATGTTTACTTAGTAATGGGAGCTTTGTCAACTTGCTTAGTAGTGGGAGTTTTGAACAAAACCACTAAATAATGAAAGGGCTCACAGTGAGAATACATTTGTGATATTTCTGTTCAAATCTCCACAAAACTAGAAACAGGATTTTAGGATGGAAGACAAAAGTGGGGCTAGCAACTGAATGGTGGATTATAATCTTAACTCACTTTTAGCACTAATACACTAGAAACCATGCCTTCCTCCAGGTTCCCATATGCTAACATTCTCCAACCTAACACACTGTAATCCAGTTGCGTTGGAACTACAATTACCAGAATTCCTAGTCTTATTAAATTTGGGAAGCTGTAATCCAAATACAACTGGAGGAACCATGTTGGGGGAAAATGCTATGAGTTGTAAGAGCTTAAGCAGACCAATTCATTTTGACCCATATTCACCCTTTCCCCCTTTTCCAACTGAGAATCAATATTCCACAATATCTGTATAAGAACCAACTGAAGGGGCATAAAAAAGGGTGCAACAGCTTTTTATAAAAAGAAAGGGCCTACAGGTAACATATATACATGATACTAATGTAGAAATTTTTCTAACAAGAGTTCTTGTATGTGGCCCAGCTTCTTAAAACAAGACAGATTTAAGAAGCAATTCTCTATTGGGAGGACCCAAGGCAAAATGTCTTGAATGATGTATATTTAAATATGCCACTTACACATTCTCCTAATCTGCTGTGAGTGTGTGTGTGTGTGTTGGTCATTTTGTAGGTCAATAAGAAGTTATGTATACAGGGCAGCTAGGCTAAAACTGGCTTATAACATTTTCACAGAAAGTTTATACCGTATTTTGCCTGGATCAAATCACCAACTATGTGGTATGAGGCAGCACATTATGCCATATTCACTTCACAATAAAGAAGGCAAGTTCACATCAAAAGGCCCAAATTCTAAAGCAAGGCTAGTTAGTGCCTGATTTGTAATGTGCAGCATGGGAAAAGCATGCTACAGAAGTGGATGTGACTACAGTTTTGTTTTGTTAAAACTTTAGCCACCTACCTTTTCCTACACAACTGAGCCATGTAGTCTCAAGTGCTGGGCTATTATTCTAGCCAGTGCGATTTAATCTTGCAGAAACATCCAACTGTACCAAACACCTCCCTCTTTCTTAAAAGTTCAGTAACGCCTTGGTATCTTTCCTTCTACCAAGTGGCTTTAAAACAATAAAAGACAAACTTGCAGAAGGCAAGGAACTCCCAGTTTCTGCAACACTAGCACTGCTTTGATCTCATAGTCATCAATGATGGTACAGTATATTTTGTTCCACTGCTTTTAGATATAATACACTTGAAAACATTATAGATTATTTTTTATGCAATTTTATGGTGGGAAGAAGTATATGTAGTCCCCATTCTACAAGTGTGCAAATTCTCTATGCACCTTAGCCATTCCACTTTGACTGCCTTAGTTTATGCCTTCAAATATTCACCCCTCAACTCTCTCTCTCTCTTTTTCCTCTGGCCAAATGTTGAAACCATGGTCTTCTATTATCTTCCAAAAGCCTGATAATATTTTCAGGCCAGCCTTCAAAATGCAAATCCCATATAACATAAAACAAATAGTCTTTTATTAAAGACTGGAATACAAATCTCAGTGTATCTATGCAGAGCCCTCAAGATGTTTATTCAAAAACACCCTTACTGATTTTCATATAACATTTGTCTTCCAACACTAGCTTTATGTTTCTGAAGTCTAACAGAATGAAAGTTAAAAACACAGCACTTGTAGATTTACAAATCCATTGGTAAAATTTGAAATCCACTGTATAACTTAGTTTGCTATTTGCCTAGTCACTTTTAAAATATCAGCTGCTTCTCTGGGCATATCAGCCACACCCAGCACAGCTGTCTGCGAAACTGTGAGCCAATACATTGTTTTGTAAAAATGGAGGGAAATTTTTTCTCCTCATCTTTTTTTTCTTCTTTTTTGCAAAGTTGAACAACTAGTATTCCAGTGCCTATAATTTCAACACTAGTATTCATTCTTAAACAATTTCAAGTGCCTTGCCTCAGGCAGTTTAACACAGAAAAGTGGAACTAAATAGTTGATTAATTAGAGGCCTTATTCTCTAGGAAAGCTTCCAGCCCAAATCTCATCAAATGTATAGGCTTTTTCGCTTGACACAGTTCTTAACTCTGAATTACAGTTTTCGCAGAGAATTTATGTATAACTCACAAACAAGTTTGGCTTCATAATTTAAGAAAAACACAAAAATTGTTACAGTGATTTCTCTGTAACAGCAGTAGACTATACTATCTAAATAATTATACTAGTAATACCTAATTAATTCTAACGCTGCAACTAATATCCATTTTTAGAAAATAAATAATAAACTTGCATGCCATTGCAGGGAATATGCTTTGCTTTCCATGTATCTTTTGTTTAAACAGTTACAGTGAGAAAAACTATGATTCAAATCATAACTTTTCAGTAAAATATGTAAAGGAAAATTTACCTTTTGCTTTTTATCTTTTTAAGCTTTCAAACCTACATGAACACAGACATTACAGCTCTTTCAACAAATCACAGTTAAAATAACCCAGAGCTTACATAACAAGATGACTTCCGACTTTCAACAAGAATATACAACAATTTCCATAATTAATCCCTTACTCTATGTCTAACCAAAATCACATTATTTCTAGAAGTCATTCCATTAGCACATTATAAAACTAAAAACAATTGCTCTTTCCCCTTATATATATATATAAAAAGAAATAAACAAATATATAAACCTCCAAATCCACTTCCCCCCAAAAAAGGAACCCATTTATTTAATATTTCCTTCCTACCACTATTCTATATATTTCTAACCACTGTAATAAAAATCAAATTATATTTAAATTTTCTACTTTTATACTTAATAATACTATAACAATCTTAACCCTTTTAAACCTATAACCAAACACGAATTATTGTGTCTTATAAATCTTAAAAGATCAAACAAACTTTAAAAACAATAGAATACATCTCAATCCAAATCAATAAAGAAAAATAGAATCATACAACCCTTAATATCAATCCACATACATATTCTTCATTTCTTATCCCACCTCAAAATAAACCAGAATATTTACTTGTCTCCGTATTACACATAAGGCATTTTTCATATAAAAGTCAAACAGCCCAACTGCCCCCCCTAGAAAGTCAGATTCCTCAGCTAAAAACCTCCCACGAAAAGGAACTGCTTCGTTCCCAAAACAATCCTTCAGAAAAACAAGATCAGCAATATCTTGCAAGTTGAACTGTCTTAACTCCTTCAACACCAAAGTATATTCGTCTCCTGGCATTTCCTCGAAGCCTCATCTCGCTGTCAGTAAAAGCATCTTGCTCTTGATTGGACTCTTCTTCTTCCTCCAAAGCGTCCTCAACCAGTTGACACATTTTAACACTGATATTTTGCGCAATATCCCGAATATCTTGCAGAATAGTTTGGCAGGTATCATGGAGAAGCTGTTTAAAGTCACAACGAAGCTCAGAACGAAACTCTGAGAGTATTTCTTTAAGGTCGTCCATGTTTCAGGTAGTAAATTATGGTGCCCCCTGTATACTTGGCTAGCACAGACAGGAGCTAGTAGGTTCATAGAAGGCTTCTGAAAGTTGTTGAGTGAAATTGAGTGATACTGACAAAAGAGAAAGTATTCTAACCAGTGACAACGGCGCCCAAAATCAGTAGAAGTAGATAGAAAAACTAAAGTCTCAAAACAGCAAAGTCAACATGTAGGAAAATGTTCAGTCCCTCAAATTAATTACAAAAATAGTAACGGGGAGATGATTATTTATTCTCAGTCCTCCTTAAAATTTAAATGGGAAGTAAGCCAACAGTTAAAAGAAAATTTTAAGATTAATCCAGAAATAACAATAAATACCAAGAGAGTTTGTTTCTTTTTGCTGTAGAAAGCCTCTTAGGGTAGAAAAACTTAAAGAATATATACATTGGGTGATTTAGAAATGGGAAAGGCTCGACCTATTGTCCTTTAGGACTGCAGCGTGGTCTGGAAAATGATGGCATCCCCGACTCCCGTCGTCCTCTTACCAGATTAACACTAACACTGTTGGCAGTCCTCAGGCTACAAGATGACGTTCCCAAGTACAAATGGGATGATTATGAGCATTTTCTTTCCGTGAACACGCTCTAGGCACCAGGAAAAGCCTGCCTATGCCCCCCAAAAACCCCACGCTGTCAGGTCTGCCCGCAGCACTCGCGAACAGAACTGTTCAGTCGGCCATATTCCCACCGGGAATATCTTTTTCTGTTTTCTCACTCCTTTTTTCTTTTTTCTTTTTGTAGTTTTTTTTTCTTTTTTGTAGTTTTTATCTTTGCTTAAACTCAATAAAATTCTTATAAAAAAAATAACCCAGAACTTAGTGCAATGTGTGAACCTACGCTCTATATATTATTCCTACCAAACATCCAAAATGCTATTGGTTTTGAATAACAGTAAAGTGGATTATTTGAATGATGGAAGCAGAATCAAATTACAACCACAGTATCAAATTATAGCATGATCCTGTTCATTCTTATAATGTACAGTATTATGTAAAATTGTGCTTTTTCCATGGGTTATCAGAATATCTATACAAATCTTCTGAACAGAATAACATATATGCATAGCAACACATACAGTGGGGCAAAAAAGTATTTAGTCAGCCACCAATTGTGCAAGTTCTCCCACTTAAAAAGATGAGAGAGGCCTGTAATTGACATCATAGGTAGACCTCAACTATGAGAGACAAAATGAGAAAACAAATCCAGACAATCACATTGTCTGATTCGGAAAGAATTTATTTGCAAATTATGGTGGAAAATAAGTATTTGGTCACCTACAAACAAGCAAGATTTCTGGCTCTCACAGACCTGTAACTTCTTCTTTAAGAGGCTCCTCTGTCCTCCACTCATTACCTGTATGAATGGCACCTGTTTGAACTTGTTATCAGTATAAAAGACACCTGTCCACAACCTCAAACAGTCACACTCCAAACTCCACTATGGTGAAGACCAAAGAGCACCAGGCTGGGAAGACTGAATCTGCAATAGGCAAGCAGCTTGGTGTGAAGAAATCAACTGTGGGAGCAATAATTAGAAAATGGAAGACATACCATTGATAATCTCCCTCGATCTGGGGCTCCATGCAAGATCTCACCCCGTGGGGTCAAAATGATCACAAGAACGGTGAGCAAAAATCCCAGAACCACACAGGGGGACCTAGTGAATGACCTGCAGAGAGCTGGGACCAACGTAACAAAGGCTACCATCAGTAACACACTACGCCGCCAGGGACTCAGATCCTGCAGTTCCAGACGTGTCCCCCTGCTTAAGCCAGTACATGTCGGGGCCTGTCTAAAGTTTGCTAGAGAGCATTTGGATGATCCAGAAGAGGATTGGGAGAATGTCATATGGTCAGATGAAACCAAAGTAGAACTGTTTGGTAGAAACACAACTCGTCGTGTTTGGAGGAGAGAGAATGCTGAGTTGCATCCAAAGAACACCATACCTACTGTGAAGCATGGGGGTGGCAACATCATGCTTTGGGGCTGTTTCTCTGCAAAGGGACCAGGACGACTGTTCCGTGTACAGGAAAGAATGAATGGGGCCATGTATCGTGAGATTTTGAGTGCAAACTTCCTTCCATCAGCAAGGGCATTGAAGATGAAACGTGGCTGGGTCTTTCAGCATGACAATGATCCCAAACACACCGCCCGGGCAACGAAGGAGTGGCTTCGTAAGAAGCATTTCAAGGTCCTGGAGTGGCCTAGCCAGTCTCCAGATCTCAACCCCATAGAAAACCTTTGGAGGGAGTTGAAAGTCCGTGTTGCCCAGCGACAGCCCCAAAACATCACTGCTCTAGAGGAGATCTGCATGGAGGAATGGGCCAACATACCAGCAACAGTGTGTGCCAACCTTGTGAAGACTTACGGAAAACGTTTGACCTCTGTCATTGCCAACAAAGGATATATAACAAAGTATTGAGATGAACTTTTGATATTGACCAAATACTTATTTTCCACCATAATTTGCAAATAAATTCTTTCCGAATCAGACAATGTGATTGTCTGGATTTGTTTTCTCATTTTGTCTCTCATAGTTGAGGTCTACCTATGATGTCAATTACAGGCCTCTCTCATCTTTTTAAGTGGGAGAACTTGCACAATTGGTGGCTGACTAAATACTTTTTTGCCCCACTGTAACTGTGATTAGTTTCGCTGCTCTTCCTTTAGATTAAAGGTCCTATAATGCCCCATGTTTTCTAGGAAGCAATCAGTCCCATTGTGAAAGAACGTAGATCTGGTCTTGGAGAAGGGGAAAAGAGCAATGAAACTTTGAGGAAAAATAGCAACTCAACCTGAGAAAGTAGAAAGTGTAAGAAAGAAACTCAAAATAACCCCACCTTGAATTTGTTTAGTATAAGATGGGGTAGAGAGAAACTCTGACTGGCTTCCATGATTCTGTTGTCCTACCCTACAACAATAAAGAGCATTCTTGGAATCTCTACTGCTTCTGTTTCTTGACCTTGCCTCATTCGAACCCTATTCCCTCAATTGTAACCCATTCTTCTTGCCAAGAACATGCCTCTAAGTCAGTACAAAACAAACTGTACATTATTCCTAGTTGTATGCAAAACTTTCCAGAGAAGATTCTGAATTAGAAGTGGGATGGGTTATATCTCTATTCTGCCTCAGGTGAGTTGAAAGCCATCCCAAATTACCGCATTCTCTGGCAAGTTTGGTAAGGCTACCAGATTTCACCTCCAAAAAAAAAGGTAAAGTTTTCTGTACTTCTGAAATGAAGCAGAGTCCTAAAAACCTGGGCACAATGTGTTCCTGCCAAGTGAAAATAATTCACATACTCCTAAAAGAAACTATTTTTTTTATCATCAAAGCCTACAGCTGAAAGCTGTACGTTTGTGCAAATCTTCAGTTCCCATGCCTGACACTTATACTTTGGTATGATTTCTACAGATGAAGATTCAGGTCAGATGAGCTAAAGAATATCTAGGAAATCTGTGGCACTGGCATGTACAAACACACACACACACACACCAAATTTCCTGGACAGTTCCCAGAATATCTAACAGAATCAGCTAACTGTGGAACAACAGAAATAATTGGATTACAACCCTGAGATATTTATTGCATGGAAGTAAATACTGTATAAACATGAGAGCCAATTTTGTGTAGTGTTTAAAGCAGGGTTTCTCAACCAGGGTTCCGTGGAACCCTAGGGTTCCACGAGAGGTCACTAGGGGTTCCCTGGGTGATCATGCTTTATTTAAAAAATTATTTCAAATTCAGGCAACTTCACATTAAAGATGTAATTTGCTCCAGAGTAAAAAGATTGAGAAAGGCTGGTTTAAAGGCACCAGGCTAGAAACCAGGGGACTGTGAATTCTAGTCCTGCCTTAAGCACAAAACCATCTACTAATCACCAGTTACTCCCTCTCAGCCAAAGAAGGCAATGGCAAACCACTTCTGAAAATGTTGCCAAGGAAACTGCAGGGACTAGCCCAGGCAGTCACTAGGAGTCAATACTAATATGAAAGCACCAAAACAAACCAACCAACCCACCACCATAATGGGATTTACTTTTATGTACCTACTATGAGATTGTACATTATGACATGGATTGTATCTGATGCTGGTGACACCCCCAAAAACAAAAGCTATCCATGTGATAATCTGCTACTAAAACTGAAGTCTTTCCATATTCATGCTCTGAACTTGTAGTGGCCTAAGCTAGCTGGAATTCTGAGAGTTGCAGACCCACCACATCTGGAGGTTGCTAAATTGGGCAAAGTTGCTAAATATATTCTATTGGAAAAGTTTAATGAGACAGCAACTAAAAGTGCTGCTTTGGGTTAAATATTATTCTCTAATAATGGGTCAGCGCCATTCTAGCTTGTCATATTGCAACAAATAATTCCTGTCAAAATGAGTCATGCAGGATCTTGATTAGATTGACTATATTATTTATGGCTCATAAAGATGCACTAAGTACATGCATTACTGTTTAGTTGAATTATAATTATAAATAATTAGTTAATAAGAAGCCAAAGACAAGAATATGTTTTTTGTCACAAAAACATACATTCAAAACCTATCTAGCTTTATATCCACATTTTGAAAACCCTTTGTATTTTTCCTCTCCTTTCCAGTGAGTGTGTTTTTGCCTTAACAGATTTGTGTTAGTTTTCTCAGCCTGTTGCAGAAAATAGTGAAGAATTGTTGCATTCAGAAATGTTCAAATTATTATTACTGCCATTGTTCTCTGCTGGCCAAATGCCTATGGGGGAAAAGTATTTGCACAGTTAAGAATGAAAAAAAGCCACCATAAACAACGAATGATATGCCTAACACAATGCAATATTTCCAGAAAGATTGCCCAATATGATAAATGACTCACAAATATAGCAGGAAAGTTCCTTTCCTCAGTAACTCCAGTTTTTCTGAAAAAAACCTACTAACTTTACAGTGCTCCTTACTTCCAGAAAAGAATTCCAAAGTAAACTACTTTGTATGTGCCCCATATCCAAACACAGCATCCTTAATTGCGTGCCTAGTAACATTATTACTAACTTTCTTTTTGTACTTACACCAGCAAAAGTCAAGATCAGAAAAAGGCTGCTGTTTTCAGCTTTAGCCAAATTCCATTCTGGGACAACAAAAGATAAAACCGTTTTAAACATGAGAACCCTTCCAAGCATAACTGGTCCACCTTGAAGTAAATATAACAGAAAAAGATACATTTTAGTGCTTTGAAAAAAGCAGTTTTACTTCAGCCACTTAGCAACTAAGAGTGTCACAGTAACCTCATCACCACTTTGCTTGAAAAGAGTTTGTTGGAAGCAGTCACAATGGTGGTTCTCTTGTACCTAAGCCAACAGAAAGCTACCACAAATGGAAAACTTCAGAACAAGACACTCCAGAAGTGGGAAAACAACAGGTTGAGATCTAAGCCTATCAGTTATATCAACCTGATGCGGAAAATACTGAGGGTTAAATAGAATATTAATAAAATATTTATTAATAATAAAAAAGTCAATGGGGTAAAAATAGCTGTGAAGCCTGGCGAAAGTATTATCAAATCATCTTATGCTCTAACTGGCTCAAGCAGCAGACCTAGGATGCAATGGGGTATCCTACCTGAGCATTATCCATAGCTAAAGAGATAAATCAAAATGTTCAAGGAACCCCAAGCTTCACAGAAGTATAAAGATTTAAACAGTGGAAGCCCTACAGTGTGAGAAAGCTGAAAAAGAGCCCAATGAGAAAAACTGAAATAATTCTGATGATTGGAAATGATTGTTGAAATGGAAGTGGGGGTGGGTGGGGAGGGATTAAAAACCAACTGGAGATGGTAACAAGAATGGAATAAGACAGGGCTGCTGGATCACTGAACAATAGCCCTCTCTACTGCACCATCTGTTGTGGGTTGTACTTGTACACCTGATTTGAGAGTGGAAAGCAACATAATAAAGCCAGCTGAAGTTTTCATTCATTTATACAAGATGAACAAGGAATTGTTCTACTATTCAACTACTCTTAGGTTTAATAAGTGTTTCTTAATATTCAAGTAGAATCTGCCTTCCTATAATTTGGGACACTTACCTTGTGTCCTACATTTTGGATGTCTGAGAACAGGATAGGGCCTTCTTTTATATGATGACCCTTCAGGTACTTGAAGAGAACTATCACATTCCTCCTTTAGTCCTCTTTCTCAAGGCAAAAGCTACTTGTTCTCTCTTCATAGGGCTTTGTTTCTGATCATTCCTGTTGTTCTTCTTTGTACCTGTTTATCTCAATCTTTCTTTAAGTGTTATGTCAAGAATGGGACGCATTACTCAAGAGGGGATCTGACTAATGCCAAACAGAGTACAAATATATCTTTCGCAGATCTGGAAATTCTACTTATACTGATGAAGCCTAAAAATATGTGTTTGTTTTTTGTAGCCCCAGATCTTCATATGCATTCATATGAAGCAGTTCAACATATTGATTATGTACCACCAAGTCATTATCAACTCTTAGCAACTACATAGACAGATTTTCTCCATGACAATCTGTCCCTAAACTGGTCGTTCAGGTCTTCCAATGGAGCACCTAGTTCTACATAACTAATGGAAAAATAAAATAAAAAATGGATTACATTAAGAATATTCACGAGTAGCAACACAAAACAATTGGCCCAGAAAGCTTTGTTCAGTACTGGTAAACCAACATCTTGTACCTACAAATCAGAGAACTGGCTGTGCAGAGAACTTAACAAAGCTTAATTATCTAAAATCAACTCTGACATAATATACATACAAATGTCTCAAGCAATCACTTTAAGAATCAAAAGTAATGTTATTAAAAAAAGAGATCAGACATTATGTTTAGAAAAATCTAATGCAAATCTAAAAGAGTAATAAACTGACACAGCGATTTTGCTTCCCCCCCCCCCAGGGATTAGCATTTTGTTTCACCCTTCTGAGAACACCAATCTCAAATTCCACAGGGTTTCTGCATTCACTGTGATTATACACACCCCAGTGCATGCACACAGACATACACATTCAGAGAGAATGGGTTCAACTAACCTATAGCTGTGCCTGATGTTGCAGCAGTCTATAAACACATGCTTAGAGACAAAGCAGTTATTTTCATGGCCCTTTTTATAGTATCTCAGGAATGTGTTCTCTGAAGATACATTCAATGTTTCTGTAATCACAAACTTTAAGGAGAATGTGTAATTTAGCAAAAACAAGCAAACAAAACCAATTTACCAGAATACTCATAGAACGAAAGAATGAATATGTGTATGTATGTGTATGAACGTGTATGTGTATGTGTATATATATCCCTTCAGAAAAAATAATCCCAACTGAATTTTCTAATATCTAGAGGTGTCTGCAGAATCTGGCGTTTCATCAGAATTATGAAATGTTTATCATGAGATCACAATGCATGCTCCACCCCTTACATACTTTCATGCAATGTCATGATGTATGTTTCATCATTTCCCACCCAGCCACGTTGATAAGGGCAAAATACATAGAAACACTGATCCAAGTGACTATGCAATTACATATGTTTTGTTCACAGAAGCCTTATAATGGAAATAATAGATAAATGGCTTCTGAATATACTAAGGAATTACAGTGAAATCTCAAAGTTACCAGACTTCAATACATCAGATGTTCTGTATCAATTTATATCATTTGCACTATGATGTCAACATAGAAATGATACAAATTGACAGAAATATGACATTTGCATCAATGAATAATGATATCATCACCCAAATGACATAAATCAAGCAATCATTTTATTTATTAATTTATTTAAATTATTTATGTGGCTGCCAATCTCATGGCACAGACTCTGGACTGTGTTCAGGGCTTAGAACAATAGCTACAACTGATAGTCCATGACACCCACGGTAAACAATACATCCTTATCATGAAGAACCCCATCAGCAGCATAGGTCGCCTAACCTCCTGGCCCAAATGCCTGGGGAAACAGCCAGGTCTTCAGAGCCTTGCAAAAGACTAACAGGATTGAGGCCCTCCATATCAATGGGGGGATGCTGTTCCACAGGGCAGGTGTGGCAGAGAAGACATGACTCCTGGGTCCAACAACATGACGTTGTTTGCTAGAGAGGACCCAGACTATGCTCTCTCTGCTAGATCTGTGGGGCAAGCAGAAACAATGTACTCTCTGATTTCACAGACAATAGAGAATGATAGTATTCCGTTCCCCAACTGGCCTGGTAAATTAAAGTTTCACCATAATAAATTTGGCTGGCCACTTGCTGCATTTTCCTTATTCATTATTTTCATTAGAAAAACATCTCCCTCCCTCTCTCTCATATCAAACCACAGCTGTTCAAAAAACCTAACTACAAGCAGAATAGTTGGGAAGACCTACTGTTCATTAACAGTTGAGATAGAAGTATGTGGTTTTTTCCCCCGATTAGCATTCAATCTGGAAGATCCATGCATTCCTGATTCCCTGTTACAGACAGCAGTTGGGATGAAGTGTGGAGATGGACCTGCATCAGACCCACCTAGAGGAACAGATCGGCATCGGATTAAAGACATTCACTGATATTGGATTGGATCTAAGCTCACATCGATCAAGATGGCTATATGAACTCTGCCACAGTGCAACCCATATGATTTACAAGATATATAACATGCCATACAGCCAACTTGCTCTCATCACCCAGGATTTCTTCTAACCAGATTTATCACACACCCTTGCCAGATTACCAAGGAAAAGCAAGACCTGTCTGAGGGCTGATGGACTGACTGGGGACTGACGGGGAAGAGTTAACTTTTTAGTGTTGTGCACCAGTTACGCAAACGGTCACTCATGCCCTGGTCATCTCCCACATAGATTATTGTAATGCGCTCTACATGGGGCTACCCTTGAAGTGTGTCCGGAAGCTTCAATTGGTCCAGAATGGGGCCGAATGGGCGATTTTAGGTGCCTCAAGATCAGCACATATAACACCTTTGCTCCGCGAGTTGCATTGGGTGCCGGTTTGCTTCTGGATACAATTCAAGGTGTTGGTTATTACCTTTAAAGCCCTACATGGCATGGGTCTAGGTTACCTGAGGGACCGTCTCATCCCCGTTACATCAACCCATCCCACCCGGTCATGCAGAGAGGGCATGCTACGGACCCTGTCTGTAAGAGAATTCCACCTGACGGGGTCGAAGAGGCGGGCCTTCTCTGCAGTAGCTCCCGCCCTTTGGAACATTCTTCCCCTAGAAGTGAGGTTAGCCCCCTCTCTCCTGGACTTCAGAAAGAAACTGAAGACCTGGTTTTGCCACCATGCTTGGAGTGGGGAGGGGAATAGCCATTCTTGGGGTTGGCTGGTTCCTTAGACCTACCCTGGACCGGCCTTACCTGCTCATGGGATGAAGTAGAACTGCCATTACTTGGATTTCATTGTATTTATATTTTTATTGATTATTGGTATTATTTATGCTTTTATTGAATTTTAAATATATTGTGAACCGCCCAGGGTCCCTCCTTGTGGGGGAGATGGGCGGTGATATAAATGTGATATATAAATAAAATAAATAACTTTTGGCTTTTTCAGAACCCCTGGGAAAGAGAGGGGTTATCTAGTGGCTTTATATTTTCAGTGATTTGGCAGGAGGAGACATGGCCGGATAGTGTGTCTATCCACATATTCCACCCACTCTTAGAGCCTGGGATTACAACTTGTTTCTGAGAGAGGGGGGAACAGGAATTTATGACTACTTCTGACAGCCTACCATTTAATTTTAAGCTTGAGGGGGAGATGGGCGGTCATAGAAATTTAATAAATAATAATAATAACTGCATGAAAGCACCAAGTTCACCCTCTGGGCAAATGAGGGGTATTCTCTGGGACTGATAAAGTAAAGGTAAAGGTTCCCCCCGCACATTTGTGCAGTCGTGTCCGACTCTAGGGGCCAGTGCTCATCTCCGTTTGTTAGCCAAAGAGCCAGCGTTGTTCGAAGACACTTCCGCGGTCATGTGGCCGCATGACACGCGTGGAACGCTGTTACCTTCCCACCGAAGTGGTACCTATTCATCTACTTGCATTTGCATGCTTTCGAATTGCTAGGTTGGCAAGAGCTGGAGCTAGTGCAGGAGCTCACTCCGCACGCAGGGCTAGGGATTCAAACCTCCTAACTTGCGATCTTCCGATCGACAAGCCTGGTGTCTTACCTGAGTCTGATAGAACTCACTATTTTCCAGTATTGGAGGCAGCTTCCCTCTGAATCAGTTGTTGGTTAATACAAAGGGAAGAGTCATGTCCTGCTTGTGGGCTTTCCTAAGTATCCAGCTGGCCAATCAGGGAACAGACTTATGGACCAAGTAGTCCTTTGATTTGACCCAGCTCATGTTCTTATATGAAAATAATTGCCTTCCTCCAAATATTCAGAATATAAACAATTTTCCAGGTGAGGTTCTTGTCATGAAGAATTTTATTTTATGAAGCAGAATCATGTAATGGAAAACATGGTTTCTGTTTATTAATTAATGAAGTACTGTGTACACATTAATGGTGCCTCAATAAGGTTGGAAAAAAGTATACAGTTACTGCAATTTGTTTTTTTAAATGTCTTGGAGTCACATTTTGTAAGCAATGCTACATTTTCAAAGTATAGCAAAAATGCAAGGGCTATTTTATGTAACAGTAAGCACTTCAAATCCCTCATATTGTTTTTCACTTACAAAGCTGGCACACACACACACCTATTTGACAGTAAGTAAGTAAGTAAGTAAGTAAGTAAGTAAGTAAGTAAGTAAATAGGGCTCCTCTTTAATCATCTGAAATGCAGGTTAAGATACAGTAAACTCACCATTTAGACTGAACTCTGAAATCAGTGAGATTTAATAAGCTTATAAGTAGTCTCAAGACTGTGGTTTTAATAAGTAAACATAATTAGTTACAATTATCCCAAGCCCATATCGACCAGTATTTAAATTAGATGAGAGCTTTCTTTGGTTCATCTAATTTTATTCTGAATATGCATAATAAAATACATTCATCAAGTACATGAGGAATGATTTTCTTTGGGAATAAATAGCTCTGAACTTTGATCATGCGAAGTATGGATTGTATGTACAGATATGTGATTCAATCCCCTTTTTTCATCTGAATGACGTTTCAATTAATAGGTGAACATTGTAGGGGTGTGGCTCCTATTATCTTTTGCCAATGTAGTCATTTCAGCAAAACATCGTTCTAAGCTTCCTTACTTGTAATGTTTACAATAACTTTACAATTTATTTATTAATAAAGAGTAGTATGTACCTTAAGGTAACAAGTCATTATGGAGATGTCTTGAAATGGTGCATTGCCAGCATTTTTAAACTTAATTGGAACATACAAGTTAGTAGAAAGATGGCAATGAAAACTTCCATGGGAATAGTAACATATTGAGATTTAAGATTAAACAGAGACTTGCTTGGCCAATAGCTACAAATCCTTTACGGAAGAGGATTTAGCTGGTAGAAAACCATAAGAGCTCTTCTATGTAAGAAAGCAACTGAGAAATTAAGGGGAAATATTTTGCTTGCAGACTTTGAATTTTCGATTTTTGCAAGGACATAGTTTGTAAGTTTTACAGCACTGTATGACAATGGCTATGTAGGTGATACTCTACTATTCCTACTTTGCTTTCCTGCTAGCACAAGCAAGAAAACAAGAGCTTGTTTTATTATGACTGAAGCTAGGATTATGGCTGATTCCATCCAAACAAGCCAGGATTCATATGTCATCATCAGTAAACCCACTTCATGATGTTTGTTTGCTTGAGTGCAAATTCTACAATTTGTGTTTTGCTTAGCTATCCATATCTAATTTGTTTTTCCATTTACGGGAACAGGAGGGACCAAGCAGAGTAAGCAAATGCATGTATCAGGCTGCAAAAGGCTATCTGAAGATATACAGCAAAAACAAAAAAGCCAACCTCTTAAGAACCCAGCAATGCAAGAAGAAACTGACATTATTTATTGCTTCTTTGGAGAAAAAAAAGCCAACTTTTTTTTCTGGTCAGCTGGCAACCCAATGTAATGGCAGCTTCTGAGATCCCTTGTTATGTTTTCATGGAGTAGAACTAGTAACCATGATAACTAAATGACACATACATCCATTTCGGAGCAGCAAATATCTAAACATCAGAACTTATGTAACAGGGAATGGTTATAGGCTTCAAGATCTGTTTTTGAGTTTTCAGGAATTTCTGGCTGGTTATCACTGAAAACAGAACGGTGAACTAGATCAGGAATGTGGTATGTCAAGTCCTGTAGACATCCGTTCTACTAGCCTGACCAATGAGAGAGATGATGATTATAATCCAAATAATAGTCCAACATCATCTAGACAGTCACTTTATGTCCGTTCTACATCAGATGCATTGCTAAGAATTCTTATACACTAGTTCAGATGGTGTTTAATTTGTCAAGGGAAGTGAGTATACTTTTAACACATATTTCAAGACACTGCACAGTATATGAAATGCTTTGGATTCAATTCCAAAAAGTGTTTTGGAGAGCATGGTGCACCTGTCTGCAACTCTTTAAATCAACTGTGTCTTTTTCTTAGCAGCTGCCAATTTGATAGAAATGGCAATTAAATATAAATGGCATCACTTAAAAGATCTTTCCACTGTGCATTTATTCAAATCCCAAGAGGTCAAAGGGCACACCAGTATCAAATGTCCAGTAATAACAGCTAACAAAACAGCCTCAAAAGTTTTTATGGAATTGTTTATCCGTTTATCATTCCTAGACAAACTTCACAATAAAACACATAGGGTAAAACTAGTCAATAATAAAGTTACCATAAAACCGTAACTGCTTACATCTATTAGTTATGCCATAAAACTATCATAATCAAACATAACAATGTCTGGGCAAATAAAGTCAGATCCTAAGGACTGCTGGGTTGGCACCAGGCAAGTTTTCTATAGATAGGGTACGAATATCATCTGACTATGGCATAAGGTAAAGGTAAAGGTTTCCCCTGCACAGTCATGTCCGACTCTAGGGGGCGGTGCTCATCTCCGTTTCTTAGCCGAAGAGCCAGCGCTGTCCGAAGATGCTTCCGTGGTCATGTGGCCGGCATGACGCACGCAGAACGCTGTTACCATCCCACCGAAGTGGTACCCATTAATCTACTTGCATTTGCATGCTTTCGAATTGCTAGGTTGGCAAGAGCTGGGGTGGGTGCGGGAGCTCACTCTGTCACATGGCGCTCGGTTCTCGAACCGCCGAAGTTGCAACCTTCCGATCAACAAGCCTGGCGTCTTAACCACTGAGCCATTGAAAAGGAGAACTAAATTAAGTGTCATTGTCAGATAAATCAGATAAATCTGATCAGATAAATCAGTTAAGTTGCTATACTATTTCAAAATGGTTGGGAGACAAAATGGAAATGTTGCATGGCCCTGAACTGTAAATGCCAAAATGCCAAATACTACTTTACCAGAACCATATTCTGGAACTGTCCATCTTAAAAGCAGATCTTCTGAAACACAGTCCTCACAATTTGCACCTAGTAAAATAAGTTGGTTGACAATTTCAGTCGCAGAGCAATTCAAAAACAAATGAGGGCCAATGTGCTCTATAGGTTAAACATGAGAGCCAATTTTGTGTAGTGTTTAAAGCAGGGTTTCTCAACCAGGGTTCCATGGAACCCTAGGGTTCCATGAGACGTCACTAGGGGTTCCATGGGAGATCACGATTTATTTTAAAAAATATTTCAAATTCGGGGAACTGCACATTAAAGAGGTAAGTTTCATTTACTTTTAGTTTAAGAATACTGTTACTGCATATATACAGGACTACACATGAAACAAATATAATAATTTTGTAACTTCTGGCATATATTTGAGCCTGAATGTGCAGGGGTTCCCCGAGGCCTGAAAAATATTTCAAGGGTTCCTCCAGGGTCAAAAGATTGAGAAAGGCTGGGTTAATGTGTTGGGCTGGGTGTTAGGCTAGGACTGGGGAACCTCAGGTTCAAGTCCACCCTTAGCCATGGAAATCACTGGATGATTTTGGGTCCCCTCAGCCCAACCTAGCTCACTGGGAAGGGAGATCCCACCTTGACCTCCTAGAGAAGAGGTGAGATATAAATATAAATCATTGTCATCAAAAAGATATAATCTACATCTCACAGTCTGCATGAACTTAGAGCAGAGCTTTCCAAACTTTTCATGTTGGTGACACACTTTTTAGACATGCATCATTTTGCGACATACTCTTACAGCAGGGCACAAGGCAGGCACTAGGACCTGTGCGGAATCCTGCCAGGGCAGGTCTGGAGGCAGCAGCAGCCGCGACACACCCAGACACTGCAGCCGACACACTAACGTGTCCCGACACACAGTTTGGAAAGCTCTGACTTAGAGACATATAGTAGGAAGCCGTGATGACCCAAAAAAAGCATACTCGACAGACAAGAATTTGTGATGCATAAAAATGCAGCAGCACGTTAAACAAAAGGCAACTGAAAATACTTGAATATTTAAAAGAAACAGATTCACACAGGGAATATGAATATATTTCAAGTTTTATTACACAGAGGCATTCTCTATGCTTTTTAAAAATTCTCTGCCTATCATTAATTAGTGGGGCTTTTCTAGAGAGGAAAAGCAGCTCATTTACTGAACAAACAGATTTATGTTAAAAGTAGCATAATATTAACCAATGGCAAAATGCTTTGTTTTCATTATTTTCCTTCCTTTATTGTTTTTTGCTCAAATATTCGGCACTAAAATAGTTGTTCTTAGAAGCCCAAGACAACCAACAATTTTAACATCCAAGTATTAACAAGGCATGTCTTGGACACTTATCCTGCTTTCCTCTCTGTTACTTGAGAAGGGGAGGTAGCAGCTAGATTAGCAATTTGTAACTAAAGCAGGCTGCAGCTAATTTTAAATTGTACTGCATCACACTTACTCATCGTTACACCTATTCCACATCATTCCTGTAAGTTTCTAGGTTTGAGTATTTTTGTCATTTTAAGCAATACCTATTTTCTTCAGATAACTAGGCAGGAAAAGCTTTTATACAGCTGGCAGAAATTAAACCATAAACAACCAACTTAAACAAGGAGAGGCAGATCACTTACTGGTCTATTAGCTTTCCTAAATTTATTTGCAAGGCTGAATTACAAAATGGCCTCCTTAGTGGCTGCTCCCAAGCTGTGGGAATTCTTGTTACAGGAGGCTAGCTAAGCTACCTATTTGTTATCAAACATTTATTTTAAAAAGTCATTTTTAAGACTTTGATGTGCGAGCAGATGTGGGATGCTGAAGTTTGGGAAATGACTGGAGCCATTGTTTTTATGGGTTTGTTTTTAATGGGCAATCAATTAGGCTTTTAGCGGTGTATTTAATTATCTTGTTCCTTTTATTGTTTCTTTAACCACCTTGAGTACCATTTTTTAACAATGACATATCTCATAGAAATAAATTCTTCCATCAGTGTTTAAGTAACACTGAATATTCCCTTCTCTTTTGCTTAGAACAAATACTTTCCTGTGCAGAATTAGAAAGTCATTGTGCCTACATAGGCTGCAGTTAGAATCTGAGGTGGTTCTCCAGATATATCAGTTCTGAAGAGATTCTGCAGAATTTTTTTCCTATGTAGGGGAAAAAAACCTGCAATATTTATTTATTGACATAGATTCAAAAACTCCAACCAACTCTGGATGCTTTATATAATAAAAATCCAAGACAATAAAGTAGGAGGAACAGATGGTATGCATCCAAAAAAAAAACATACAGAACATAACAAAATCTTACAGGGGCTCACCAACCACACTGCCCCAAGGGATCAGAAACTGGCACATAGGGAGAGGCCGCACAGGAGCAATGCAGTCCAAGGCTATGGCCACCCGCCAATTCCAGACTGTGACCAAGGCCGCAGCAGAACTGCCCACCAGATCCTCAGGAAAATCTCAAACTCACTCTGGAATCCAGAAGGGTCCATAAGTCACCTGGGACAGGGCGATCTAACAGACCCTATCTCGTTGTGAGTTGGGGTGACACCAGCAAGCCAAAAGGCAATCAGAGAGTGATCTGACCAAGGAAATCATGTCAGGACTGCACTGAGACAAAACCATATCCAAAGTGTGACTGCCAATATGCTTGTTGACTAGGAACAGGTCCATGGTTCCCATGGAGGTCATGAACCCTGCCTTGGACACATCATCATCTGGTGGCAAAATAAAATCCTCAAGAACTAATAGTGTCAGGGTCTTCATAGCCAGCCCCAGCAACAGAATCTGGCAGCTCAGGCAGGGATGATGCTGTGCAGCATAGAGGATGGTACAACAGCAACAATCCCAACTGTTCTCTGAAGCCCAACTTCAATCAGAGGGTCTTGCATCCTCTTTAAATTCCTCATAGCTAAGCAAACCATCAGACTCATGGAGAATATGTTTTATTACAAGAGTAGTATTTAAAATATTAACAGATAAAGAGGATGGCATACTGCCAACAGAATATTTTGCTTTCAGGCTTCAACAGGCATGTAGCCTCTTTCCCACCTCTTAAAAATTTGGGGAGGGGTGAGAAGGAAGGTTACATTTGAAGAACCACAGGACATTGAAGAAATAAACAATGAAGTTAGAGGTCATCGCTGAATTTGCTTCTTTGGTTACTTCATATCATGTAACCTTTTTGGCCTTGAGGGCTGCATGTGGTAATGGTCAGGTGACCCTCACAGGATCAGACTCTTTGACACTGCTATCATGCAAGTGTCATCCTCATGTTTTCTCCCTCACTACAATAGCCCTCTCTGGCAGCCCACCAAGCAATTGACCAGCATGCAAGAGGCAGCAGCCCAGGGGAAAATTAGAAAGGTCAGGCACGCTCCTGGGGAGTGCACAGGAAATTTGCATTATAACTGCAGGCCTCCCACTCCTGAATTACTTGAACATGATGGATTTACTTTGTACTAATTTTCCTAAGAGCTGGACTTGGGTCATTTCTTCAAAACATCCTTAACACTTTTATACAGATTTATCAATGTATACGATCTGGAAAACAATGAGAAGTGAAAAGCATAATGAATTTAGTTACTTCTCCAGGGCTTAAACTTCTATTAACACCATATTTTCAGGTAACTGCACGTTACTAATTAGTTTTTTTAAAATGGTTTGTTTATTTATTTATCATATTTATATCCCACCCATCTCCCCCACAAGGAGGGACCCTGGGCGGTCTAATATATTTTATGTTCAAACAACCACACACGCATTCACGTACATATTCATAATATACAGTATATACATCTAATTCAGCTGAGAAAAGTCCATTGTAGAGAATACAGTCTAGGACCACTGGAAGGTCTGGTTACTTGCAAGATCCAAACTGCCTTCCTTATTATTTTGTCCAAGTAGTTTTGTGCAGAAGTTTCTGCCATCTGAATCACGAAAATTACCAATGGGGGGCAGCAGCTGCAACCTCCTAAAATTCTTTCAAAGTTAACACAAATAGCAATTTTAATGGAGCAGAAGAGAAAAATTAATATATCAAGGGGAAAAAATCTTATTAACTGGATTTAATTTATTTTCCAATACATTTACATTAAATTAAAACTAAGGTAATATTAGAGACACTATCTTTTTTTAAAATCCAGTATATCCTGATAATTTACAGAAAACTACTGATCATTCTTTTTAACATGACAATTTTATTAATAGCTTTTGCTGTCCTTATGTGAATCCATTCTTCTTAGGACTATTCATTTGCATTTTCTTATAGAGCCAGTGGTTACTAATGAATATTTGTTTAAAGGCTCGTAAAAATGCTCTTTGATACTGAGGAATTTATGCACTGTGACTCTCAACACAATCCCAAATCAAAGCTATCTGTTAGGCTAATCATTGGGATTTGGGGTTCTTTTCATTTTATGAATTCTTCTAAACATCCCTATTAAGAAAAGGGATGAAACATTCTATTATACCATTGGCTAGATTTTTCCATCAATACCAGTTTAAATATTTTCTGAAGGCAATTGATAACATTAACAGCAGTTTTCTTAACCTGGCATGGAAACATCTCCCTAACACCCTTTTTAGTGACAATATAAATTATGCATTATACACAATGACATTAACTCACAGTATTAAAATTCATCTAGAACCAAGATCTAGTTTCAATCCAGCCTCCCAGTTACATCATTTTTCCCTAGCAATCTGCAAATATGCACGTCTCTTTTTCTCATAAATATATTAGCATAACCATTAATTAAGATGTCAGCAAGGGATTGATGCTAATCAGCCATGGCTGGAGCTCCTGTACATACATGTTTGGAGGGGCAGGTGCAAGGCCATATGAAACATGCAGCTGAATTCCTATAAACACACAAAAGAAATTCTTCTCAATGGGACTTACAGAATGTAGAAGCCTATCAATAAAATGTCTAAATGACATATGCAAATCATATTACCATCTTACTCACTGGCATAAAAATAATTAGGAACTAATGTCTTCAAGATGAAAACACTTAAATTCAGTGTAAATTTTTAAAAAATACTGCACTGCTGCAGGCATACAGAGCAAGCAGGTGATGTTGTTTTGTTAGAACAACATGCCTTCGCTGTTCTAGCCATAAATCTACCACCAAGGACTGGATGGTTCATGAAAGAGCCACAGCAAATCTCAGGCTCACAATTTCCCTCTGTCCTCTCTTCTTGTTTCACATATCAAGAGAGGAGAGAGAGTGATAAGCCAGAAAGAAAACATGGTTTCAGAACCAGATCTGACTCTCAATTCATGACATGGGAACTATGGCTAGTTTAAAACTGGAAGTGGGTATTTCCAGTTCTACCTCCTAGTGCATAAAAAAGAGAAGCAAGGATGTGAACTGGTATTTGTTCTGGTTTTCAAAAGATGCATGCCAGATCTATCATTATAAAAAACCATGGTGGATAAATGATCACACTTATAATTAAACAATGTTGGAGGCAATCCACACGGGGTAATTTTTCCACAATGCTCTGTTTGTTAGCTTCCCTAGGAAGACCTGGTTGTCCCATGTGAGACACCGAATGCAAGACTAGATGGCTATCTGATATGATCTAGGAAGATAATTTTCACCCTTTTTTTTTTGCATCCCTTGTGTACATGTGCAATTTGCAAAACCCAATGTATTACACTGTAAAAAAATTTTTTAGAAAAGGCTGAAGCCACTTCATCATCAATTCTCCATGCTGGGATCTATTCAAGATGTTTTCACTTCAAAATGTTAGTTCAGCTGCTTTCAGAAGCAGACCCTCCATTGCCCAAAGCAATACATGTAGTGGCCTCCAGATGTGTTGAATTACTGGGGATTATGGGAGTTGTAATGCTTAACACCATTCTGAGATGGCACTGTTTACATTTTGTTCTTAAGAATACTATTAATATTTCCAAATAATCACGGGGTGGAGCTTTTAACAGCGTATATATGAAGGTTTTTTGCCTTGGTGTGCATCCCTTTACATCTGTTTAAATTGAACTGTATTTTGTCACTGGTTGATCTTTCACATGGTTTAAGGTAATCCTTCTGAAGCTTATCACAATCACTTTTGGTCTTCATCAGCCTGAATAATTTGGTATCATCTGCAAACTTGGCCAGCTCACTGCCTCCCCTAAATTAAAATCATTTATGAACAGGTTAACAATCCATAAAAATACAGGTTTGTTGATCCTATGACTACTAGGTTTACTGAAAAGCCTTTGATGAGGAACTTTGTCAAAGATTATTTTGGAAATCCCAGTATATAGTGTTGAAAGAGTCGTCTCCATTCATATGCCTGTTGATAATCATTTTCGGGATTTTCCCCGAGTCCCTTTTTAAAAATTAATGTCACATTGGCTACTTTTCAGTTATCTAGCATATGATTTTAGAGACAAGTTATCTATTTTTCCTAGGAAGTCAGCAATTTCACGCTTGAGTTAAGAATTCTCAAGATTGTACTTCTTTTTGTTCTCATAAAGAGAGGCATTCCACTTGTATAGTTTTCTAGACACTACTACAGAATATTGTTGGCCTCTTCCTGGGTCTTTCCTGCATTGTGTAATACATTGTTTAGGTATTCTGAAGAGATTTCACTCTCTTCCCTTTCCTTTCAGTCTCTTTTGTCACTAGTCCCTTCATTTTTAAAAGTTTCCTCTTTTGTAGTCAAATGTGAATGTGTTAGATACTGCTTGCAATTTCCCATTTGCATGGATGCAAAACATAGTGGCGTTATGGTCACTCTAATCAGTTCCACAACATTTATATTCACATCAGAATATAAACAGTAACCATGGAGGATTAAATCTAACATTGCCTCTGCCCGGGTCAGTTCCAAGACCAACCATTTTACCGTACAGTCAGTTATGATAGGATTTTTCAACCCCCCAAGAGTTCCACAGGAATATCGTGGAGTTCTAATTTCATGGGTTCTGTGACAGATTAAGGGCAAAAAAAAAAAGTTCACTCGAACGCAGCCAGCAGCATCCATAGCAATTTTCCTAAGGAAAAGCAATCATATTCCACCCACTGAACGTTGATTTGCTTGGTTAAAACATTAACCTACTAAGTAATTGTGACATTTAAGTTTTAATTTTGGGAAACACTGGAAACATTAATTTTGCATTTACATTAAACAGTTTACTTGTTATACTTGCAATAAGGGGATAAGCTTTCTGGGGCACCCATTTTTGTGAAATTTAAATCACTTTCATTTATAAATTTGTTTAAATAAATTACAACAAGCACAAGTTTCATTTGTTGCCTATTTTCTATCTCTACAGCTTTGCCTCTTGATCAAGGATTCTGAGATTTTAAAAAAAAAACAGGTTCTGCAGCCTGAAAAAGTTTGAAAACCCCTGAGTTAGGGTATCTAGAAATTTGGTTTCTTTGTTGTGGCTTGAGCACCAATGTATTGAATCTTCTATTATCACAACTTTTCCTTTGCATGCTTCCTTGATTTCTTGTACAGCTCAAAACTGCTCCTAAAATTTGGATCAGGATCTGCCATATTCCCCATCTAGCCCAAGTGATAGGAAAAATGATAAAATTGTGTTTTCTTTAAAACTGATCCAGAAGGAGTAAAGAAGGAAAATCCACCACTGAGGGCCATGTGATTTACCAACACAGACTGGAGAGAACAGCAGGCTACCACTGTGGCTAAGTGGAGGAAGGGGGTTGAAATCCAGAAAGGGATTCCTTAAGGTGGTTTCATTTCCAGATGGTTTACACGTGGAAGTCAAGTAGCTTAAGACTGCAATGTACAAAGGCCCAAAGATCCTCCTGAACTAGAAATGGTAACTCTGACTCCCTATTATGACATCCTTACCCTAAAATATGAAGAATATTTTAAATTGGGTATAGGTCATTTGATGCCCTCCTAATTGTTTAATCTTCAAGTCCCATCTGACATCATCTAACATAGCAATGGACTATGGGAATTGTAGTCCAAATTGTTTGAAGGGCATCAGGCTGCCAACCCCTCTTTAGACCAGAAGAGATTTCTTCCCTCAGCATATTCTTGCTTTGAACCTGTGAATTGATCATTTTAATCGGATGTATTTTTATTTTTAACTTCTGCAGTTACAAATAGTTCTTACTGCTACTGCTTATTTATTTGGTGTGTTATTTCAATTACATGTTTTTAAAAGTAAATTTTATTTTGCATTTTCTTATTTTTTTATTGTTAACCAGGCAATAGTCCTTTTAAAAAGCCAGATACCAAAACTCTGAATGAAAACATACTTTTGAACTGTTACTCTCTTGTCCTCCAAACATATTCATGTTAATCAATAAATAAGAACACTCACTTAGTCCTAAGTCTTCTCACGTTTTCCAAGGTCTACCAATGATTCATTGAATAAAGCTGCTGTGTATATTCCAATACTCAAAGCTTTTAAGTAGTTTACAAATCCATGTATTTTGATTTTAAAAAATTTAAAAGGTGCTTACTCATTCAACCCAGATTATGATTGCAGTTAAATCTACTGATCTATTGCACAACTTGAAGTGCGATAAAACTTTTATTAGAGACGGAAAAAGTACATTTGGAAACTCTAATTAACTACTTTTTAATTTCAACCCCAGATTTATTAATAGAATATGAGTAAATATAATCTCACCATATGGAATACTACAGGACAAATCCTTTAAAATCCCCCATCATCTCTCTCAAGGGAGAAAGAGTTAAATGTGAGAATAACTATAGTTGTGTGGGGGTTTTTTAATGCCACTTTGATCTAGGTGTATTTAAACAAGTCTTGGACAAGAATAAACTCTGAAATCATAAAATGATTGGAAATCATAAGGAGCAAACAACTACAGAAGCATTTCTTTTCCATAAACCTGTATCTCAATACATCCAAAAAACGACTAATACCACAGGCATGGCTTGTATGTATTATATTTCTAAATGAACCAAGGAAAAGTGTAATTATAGGACAGCTATATCAAGAATTGCAATCTGACAAAAAAGAATTTCCATAGTGGAAATAGTAGCAACGTATATTATATCATACTTGTAGCATGCAGGCTTCTGAAACTGACTATCTGAGCTGATTCAGTATCACAAAATGTTCCCAAACATTCCAAATGCTTGAGGAATGAACATTAACAGAATGTTCATAGTACAGTTTCTATAAGTGAAAAGAATGCTGTATGCTTGGCTGGTTAGTGGAAAATTGCCAAAGAAGTCCAACAGTCACATTTGGTTTTTTTTGAAACAGAACATTTACAGGGTTAAATCTCTAGAATATCAGGGTTTAGCTAAAACTGCATAGTAAGAGATGCATAGCTAGTATGTTACAGTGCAGGTCAGAGAAGGTAGATGTACAGAAGGTCATCAGCATGGACAATGACCAGTGTCAGGCAAGCTGACAAAACACTTTCTTTAGAAAATGGAAATATTGCTTAAAGAGGAAGAGAATGGAGCAGAACCTGGCACCAAAAATATACGCTCTGACAGAAGGTACAAAAAAGGAACTGAAAAATCATATCACCAATAATTTCAAGAATAGTTACTAATAAGAGCCAGTTTGGTCTAGTGGTTAAGGCAATGGGCTAGAAACCAGGAGACTGAGAGTTCTAGTCCCGCCTTAGGCATGAAAGCCGGCTGGGTGACCTTGGGCCAGTCCCTCTCTCTCAGCCCAACTCACCTCACAGGGTTGCTGTTGTGGGGAAAATAGGAGGAGGAAGGAGTATTAGGTGTGTTCGCCGCCTTGAGTTATTTATAAAAATAATAAAGGGATAGAAAATAAAATAAGTAAATAAACATCAGTTCAGCCATGGATATCTATCTTATATAAACAAAGAATTTCTTCTGGTTTCTTACATTCCTCTTATTCTTTAGTAGATATACCAAGAATTGAAAGCGAAAAATTAGTGCTGTACCTTTCCTGAAATGATTATGATTTTGTCACCATTCAACTTAATAAAACTATATTAACAAATACCTTGCTTTTCCAAACAGATGTTCACATCTGTTTGACACCAAATGGTATCCCTATTTCTTAAGATATTGATATATTTAAAACAAATGTAGCATGAAACATTATTACAATAAAAACTAAGCCAAATTATATTAAGTAGAGACAAAATGACCACATAATTTTAGTAGTTCTAAAGTTTCCTGTTTCTAGATATTCCCATGACTGGTTAAATATTTGCCTTTGTTTTCAACAATACTAACAAGCCTAGCTGCTAAAAATAGATAAGTATTACAACTGCATTTGCTCTGTAGTCAGCATTGCTCTAGGAAAACAAGACTGAAAATTGTTCTAACTTTAAAATCTGAAGGACAAAATTATACCATTTTATTTAAACACACCAACATAAAGGATAATGAAAAATATAGTCCAACGTCTATTTAGAAATCCTACTGAGTTACACAGTGACCCCAAAACTGTAGCTTCATAAGCTGTTTAGAATGCAAAATGAAGACAAGAAAATGTTTTCTGGTTTTGTTAACTGAAGATTTCACCATTTCACATCACTAATGAGAAACCTGTGTTTAATGGTAAATTCCGCTCCCAAGCATCACTTTAAATTCTAAATAACTCTCTTGAAATTAACAAAACATGTTTTAATTTTCATGGGCCAGTAGATTTATCTACATATCCATGTGAGTTGGACTGACTAAGTATTATCTTATTGATACCAATGTAAATTCTATCCACATAATAGGTTTGACAAATATTTTTTTAAAAATCCAATTAATGCAACTAATTTTGAAACCTAGTAAAACATCTTGTAACTTTTTATACAATAGAGGATTTATTACATACTCCTAATTTGCAATCACATTATTCATGTAATTGTAACTGAAAGAAGATCAGCATAGGGGAGAAAGGAGGAGGTACAGAATTGCTTCTTCAAGTGATAGGCAAAGATTTAACAGTAAGGAAACAGAAGATGGGAACTTTCTCTCATGACCTCCCATGTTCTTGCATTTCACCTTTAGCTGAGTGCAGCAAAACCTCAAGAGGTTCCCTTTGATTTTGGATGGGACAGTTTTTCATTGTTACCAACCACTATGGGAGGTGTCATCAAGGGTCTAGAGCAATGTTTCTCAACCTTGCCAACTTCAAGCTGTGTAGACTTCAACTCCCAGAATTCCCCAGCCAGCTTGAAGTTGCCAAGGTTGAGAAACACTGGTCTAGAGGGTGTGTGCATGTACTATAACTCTTATATTACAAAATAAAATAAATAAAGCCCCTGAATTTATAGAGCTACAAATGCATATTAAGACCCAAAACACACAGTGGAATGAGTTAATTTGGGGGATAAGATATATAATACTATAATAAATTATCTCCCAATCCCATGTTAATAGATTCCTATTACAGTATTTAAAGCTTCAAAACTAGAATAATATCTACTGCAAACATTTAGCCCAAGGGTAGACAGCTTTGAATCTTCCAGATGCTTCAGACTACAACTCCTATTAGTTCTTGCAATGGGTCATGTTGATCAGACTGAGGCTGATGCAAGTTTACATCCATGACAAAGTTGTTGCATTAAGGGGGGGGGGACTGAAGTTGTAGAAAACACAGGAGAGTCCCCAATGGAAGACAGTACAAACACATGAGGGAAGGGAGGATGATTGCATTAAAAAAAAGCCTTATCTGGGTGCAAACAATTTTATATTGTTAACACCCATTGGATAAAATAGACTAGATTAAACCAGCTTGCAAGACATAATGTTCTCACTATTATCTCACATCTAAGAAGCAATAAATCCACAAATCACGAAGAACAAAACATTACTGGTACAAACCTATTGGGTAATAAGTTATTTGGCAGCTTTTAAACACATTTTTCCCCTGTCCTTGTGCTAAGCACATCTCAGAACACATGAATGTATCTTCTGATCACTGGCACAAAAAAGTATAACTGTAATCCCAAAATGCAAGGATAAACTTGCAATAATAATAATAAAAAATCTTCAGTGCTGATGCAGCAGTATCAATCGAGTAAAGGCATACAACAAAAAACAACTGAAATACCATTACAACTAAAGTATTTGAACAAGTATTCTATTCAGACTTCAACTCCAAAAGATTACCTAGCCTGAAAGAGGAAGTAAGGTTCACTGAACCATTAGGCAGATACTTGCTAAATGTCAAATACCCTAATTAAACACTTGCACATCAACAAAAATACAGCCCTGAACTATAAAAATGTAATATTCAGCCTGAAAAAATAGGCTAGCTGCAATGATTAAAACAGCCTTCCCCAGCTTGACCGCCTTCCATATATATGGACTTCAACTTTTACAATTTTCCAGCAGTTTTCCCACCGACTGGATAATGTAGGTGAGATATTAAACTAGTTTGCAATACATAACGCTCAGGCCATCAACTCAGGGAATTGAAATCTGGAGGGTACCCAGGTTGGGGACAATTGAATAAAAAGATCAGTGGAAATGGCAGAGGAGAATAAGAAACAAAACAGAAAAGTTTTCCATTGGAATGTGCACTCTTACTCTGAAGTGAGCTCCAATGTCCCTTCTTCTTATAGTAGTATGTCCTGCACATGTATCATATTGGCAGTAAAGCAAAAATGATGTGCCAATGGAATAACTAAGAAATCAGAGCAGAAATCAGAATTTTGCTATAACTGAGTCCTAACAGCTTTAACCTAGCACTGAAAATGTATAAACATTTACAATATGTGCGATGTCTGCTTTGAAAAAGGAATGTTGCTGCAAGGTACAAATATTTATACTGAAGATGTCGAGTCAAATAAATGGCCCTTTCGGTTGGGTTTTACTGTCGAGCCATTCATTTTGCAAATGCAGTCAAACATTTTCTTTCTATTAACATAGAAGACTGCAGTCCTCCAACTATCACTGAACAAAAGATTGCCAGTTAATGACCTTACCAGAAGTTAGTTCCATCTCATCTAAATATATCCAAACTTACTGACATTGTAGGCACAAATGTCAGACAAAAGACAGGCTATATGTGAATCCACTTCTCACATCTTTGATAATTATACCAGATATACTCACAAAGAATTATAAATACTCATATATACCTTGGTGGACACTCTGGCAATCCGTCTATAGATCAAATCTAAAGCAGCCATTTGTAACCTCTCCATTTTAATTCTTACTTGAATTGAATTAACATTTTGAGAACGTGAGAAGTATTCTCAGTTCACAATGAGAAACATTATATTACAGTAGTGGTTAATAGCTCCTGTAATGAATGCAACAAATGAATGCTTTCCACTGTCTCATTTAAATTAAAGTGCATAAACACAGAAATAACAAAAATGCACTTGTCATTAAAACATTTAATGTCAAGTCAAGCTACCAGATCCAGAATACTGTGACAAAATACTGCACAGTCTCTGGTAGAAACAGAAAATGTTTTCAAGTAGAGGAAGAATTTACAAATTAAATGCACAGGTTTGGACAAGAATGTTCTTCCCAGGTGTTATTTTGGCGTCTAGTCTTGGAATTAAGACTAATACTGCTCAACGTCAATTCTCTTTCCTACTGAAGTCTTCACAAAGTCTTCAAATATGCAGTAACAGATACACATGAACATCAAATGATAAGAAAAAAATCTATTTTAGTGGATGCGGTTCCTTTAAGCAAATCATGTAAGGCAGAAAAAAATGTTTATGTATTAACTCTAAAACAAATAATTTTCATGGAACAAAGGCCACAGGGACATCATAGTAACCCGCCCAGAGTCCCTTGCATGGGAGATGGGCGGGGAATAAATTTGAAAAATAAATAAATATAATAAATAAAATAAATAAAATCATAGTAAAGCAATGACATTAAAGGGAATGGGGATGGGGTCTGGGGCCTTTCTTGGGAAGTGAGGTATGGGGAGTATTTTTAATATTATTAGATATATTAAGCATCCTGGAGACATAATGCACTTATATTCATTTCCCAGAAAAAGCACAGTATAATTACTGCACTGTAATTCAAAGGCTTGCCTCCAACTCTTTGTTACTGTACTTTCTTAGAGGCTGACAAAAATGGTGGGTGGGGGGTGTCACACTTGTTGACCACTCTATTTTTAGGAGCATTTTTCTGTATTTGTTGGTAAATACCTGAAGAGGACTTTACATGATTGTTAGTACTGAATTTAAAAGGGAAAATATTAAGAAGAGGCACATTTTTTATTATTTATTTATCCCACCTTTCCTCCAAGAGTTATTGATTGTGGCTGATCTAGAACTACAATCTGAACTGATTTATATTAAGTATGAAATTAGAGACCACTTCCAGGTCACAACTAAGGCCAAGTCACAATTATCTGACAACAAAATTCAAACCATGGCTGGCATAATTCAGTTTTGTGTTGCATTTGAATTCAGTCCTATTTATCTGATTTTAAGCCCATTCTATCTTACTAAGCTTTGGGATGAAATGGGCTGGAGTTTCTTGGTTTGAAAAAAAATATTTTACCCTGATGTTTGAACAGCATCAAATATAAATAGGGCAAACTAGAGTTTATCTCCAAACTAGGAATGGAAATGTATGAAATGAGTTTCCAGTTCAAGATAGGAGAAACTACTCTGTGCAATGAACTGTAACAAACCTGCAAAGTATCTTCAATATATATTTCTTAATTACATATTGAATGTTCAAGCATTCATTACATTATTTCACTTGATGAAAGAATCTGGGACAGGAATTATCAGAAACCATGTTGGCATGTTCTACATTTCTAGATTACACTCCTGCACTAAATAACTCTAAGACATTTGATATTCTGCAACATTTGAAAGTACTTTTCTAATATTAAATCCTCAGGATATTTGCATGCTTAGAAATCCACTCAAAATATTGGAGCAAAACTATCACTCATAATGTGGCTATCATTAAACTTTGCTTTTAAGAGATCTCTGAAGCATAAGCTGAAGTTAAGAGTATTTTTCAGAAGTATTTTACCAACCATTCTAAAAAAAAATATTTTTCCAAGGGATTCTTTGTTCTCCGGCACTCCATATATTTCTGTGTTTTTTTCCCATTTCAAATCTTTGAAAAGCAGCAGCTTTTTGTGTGTCAGTTGTTTCCATTCCCCTCCCCAGCCCTTTACATATGTACTGAACTCATACGATGCTGCTTGTACAAATACTCAGATGAGCGGTTATTGCCATGATTAAAACAGTTGTCATGATATTTGAACCAATTCTTAGAGGACTAAAATAGACAGACTCTACTGTCCTTAGATGGTAATAGAAGACAAGTGTCAATAAAATAACAAACAGATCTCAAACTGGCTTACTACTTTGAGGAAAATGGGATTATATGCCAACACAGCAGAAGCTTGTGCCATTAACTGGCACAGTTAACAGAATGGTAACGACAAAAGGGCTATTCACCCTAGTCTTCCACGGGACACCAAGTACTATATGCATGGAGAAGCAAAGAAGATTGCATTATCTGGGTGTTCGGGGGAATAATCTAAATGTATAATCTAAGTCAGAAAAGGGAGCCTATTTGCAAACAGCAAGGTGCATGAACACACACTAGGTTTCCTGATATTCCATTCAATGGGGAGATATCAAGAGGTATACTCAAAAAGCTTATGACCATTTGGACAGACCCAAAAGATTCACTCCCATTCCTGACTCCATAAGTACGGTCAGAGTATATATGTGGAACAGTCTGAAGTTAAGCAGCAGTTAGTATTTAGTGTTTTTATTTAACATGTGTTTATATCTGAGGGTACTGCAAAACTTATTCCCCCCCCCCCAATAACAAGAGTTCTGAATTTTCTTGCATCATTGGCGATCATTCGTAGCCGAGTAAGATTGTCTTCCAAAGGTAAAATTTTAACGGTGGATCCGTAAGTGGCTATAAAGGCCAATTCTGGATCCGCACAACCTCCCACAATGAGGGCATAGGTTTCCGGGTGGGAGACGGTCATGATGAGGGTTTGCCTGACGTGCCTTCCTTTTAGCTCTTTTCTCCCTTTCGCCCTGTACTCGTGCTTCTTCAAAGTCCATAGCGCCATTAATAAAGGATGACCTCCAATTGAAACGCTCATGAGTTAGGGCTTCCCAGTTCTTAATGCTGATATTACATTTTTTTAAATTAGCTTTGAGAGTATCTTTGAATCTCTTTTGCTGTCCACCAATATTCCGTTTTCCATTCTTAAGTTGGGAGTAAAGTAGCTGCTTTGGAAGACGATGGTCAGGCATTCGAACAACATGACCGGTCCAGCGAAGTTGATGTTGGATGATCATTGTTTCAATGCTGGTGGTTTTCGCTTCTTCTAATACGCTAACATTAGTCCGCCTATCTTCCTAAGTAATTTGCAGAATTTTTCGAAGGCAGCGTTGATGGAATCTTTCAAGAAGTTGAAGTTGAATTTTCTTGCACTATTACACTGACTAACCAGTGCACCAAAGGATTGGCACTCTCATCTAGCCAATGAAAGCAGAACCACAAAAGGGCAAAAGGAGGCATTTTTGCATCTGGTGATAAGCTCACGCCTTCTCCAATGTCAAATATACAAATTTCACGGATGGAAAATGAAGAAACTAAGGTGTGAAGTGAATTAATGGCTGTCACAATTCAGAATTAAAGGCGAGAGCGGAGAGTTCACGCCAGCAAGACAAGTAAAGATTTAGAAAGGGAGCATAATTGTTTTTGATCTGTGGTTTTAACGGTGTGGCACTGATCAGTAGCCTTCATAAATTTTACTGGCATGAGGACATCATGCAGCTCAGATTTTTTTGTAAAAATGTAAAAACCACAGCATTATTCACTGGCTGGGTTCACACACTGCACTAAGTCAGATTTTTTTATATATATCTGTTCAATAGTATCCGATTCTCGGAGACTGCCTGGACAACTCCCTGCAGTTTTCTTGGCAAGGTTTTTTGGAAGTGGTTTGCCATTGCCTCCTTCCTAGGACTGAGAGAGAGTGACTGGCCCAAGGTCACCCAGCTGGCTTGTCCAGGCAGTCTCTGAGAATCGGACACGATTGAACGGATTTTTAAAAAAATGTCCTATAACTATTTCATCAATGGACAAATTGCTCCAGCACAGTACTCACAATGTTTTCCAAATTTTAAATGTGCCCACCAATACCAAAAAGGTTGGAAACCACTGGCTTAGTGCAATCAATGAACCCAGACACTTAGCAGGTTAAATATCAAGGCAGCCATTATAAGAACTGCCTAGAAACCTAGATATGGCCAACAATAGCAGGTTGTTAGAGCGTCATTTGTAGTCTTCATTTGTGATTGACATGAGCTTAAAATTCTTTCCCTTTCTTCTTCCCTCCAAACTCCAGCAAGAGACCAAGGAATACTGAAAATTTTACCCTAATTCTATGATGCTTGTAAATTCCCCATTTATTCATTTTGTATTTTATTTTATTTTATTTTATTTTATTTTTCTCTTTTTCTTTTTTCAAAAATGCTTAATAAAAATATAACTAAAAAAACACAATTCTTTCCAGGGTATCAGTTTTATTATAAACACAAACAGTTATTGTATGCAACAGAATATTTCAATATAGGAAACAGGTTTTACGAATGAGAAGGTACTGGGAAAGTATTCAGTGAATCAAGCAAGAATGCTTATGAATCAAGAATCCTTGTGTACCAGGTGAAGCTAAGGATGCTTAAAATAAGGGTGTTGCTGATGTAAAACTTCCTGCAACTTCAAGGAGTTGTATGTCGGAATTATCTGGAGGACACAGTTTCCTCATACTTCTGGTGGTAGAGAGGCAGAAACTTTCACTTCTTCTAGCAATAGAGGGGAACAACTCTGAGGCTTTACTACCAGAATAGTGTAGGAGTTGAGAAAGAACATCTGGTTCCTCCTATCCAATCAGCATTATCAGATAAAATGTCCCCTTCATCAGTAGTACTGAATAGTTGACCTTTAATCCTACAGAAACTTACACAAAAAAGTCAGACTCTAATAGAATACCCCTCTGAAATATTAAAATTGGCTCATCTTTAATGTGAACTAACTCTTCTTTTTGGTTTTCTTTTGCAGTAAAACCCTCCAAACAGAAATGCTAAATACACCAGTTTAAGAATTTCCTCTGAATATGTACTGCAGCACAATCCTAAATATTTACGTGCAAAAGTAGGGGTTCACATCTGTGAAATGTGGCTACAACTGTGGCATGTCTGCTTTGAGCTGTGGCACAGTACCTATAAAAATTACAGTTAACCTATCGGCCTGCTTCTCTTGATAAGCCTCTGGATAAGCGTGCATTTTGACTTTTTTCCTGTTTCCTTAAAATGCTTTTTAACTATTACATTCTGACTGTAAGAGCCATTATGGCTTTATGTCCCCAACCTAGATGTGCTATTATGATACTAACTATAGTGATGAAACCTTCAGAAATGAACAAAACAACCCTGGAAAAAATTAAAATAATATTAAGAAAGAACAGCACTTGCATTTCAACACTTGTTTCTTTATTCTGGTGAACCTGTCAGATTCCGCGGATGCCTCTGCTTATTCTTTTGCTTCCACAGTTGTCACATTCAAGATCACCTTCACCAACTCTCAGATCCCGCAGACCTGGCACATTCTATCAATCTGGTCACATATTTTTTCTGTTTCAAGATCATTCACCCAAAGTCTCCCATAGCCACAAGAATATAAATCCCTCTATTTTTTCCCTTTTCTAGGTATGGTCTTCCCCTATAGTTGCCCTAACTTTTTCCCACTGAAAACCTCCCCAGATCTGATGTCCCTATCCCTCTTTTTATTCCCTGAATCATGCAAAGTTTTCTTCTGGATCACCCAAATTACTCAATTGTTATCCTAAAGCTTCTCTACCAAAATTATAAGGTCCACCCCTCCCTTCCTTACATTTTCATTTTGTGTGGTTGGATACATATCAAAGCTGGCCTAGTAGTGGCTGACCATCTATGCTGCCCAAGTATTTCTCAAGAGACCCAAGAGCATAATGTAAATGCCAAGATGGCACTGCACAGGGCAGACAGTGTATCTACTGTAGATGCAGTGATGTTGATGTACATGGCCTACCCAGGTTATAGAACCTCCATATTCAAAGGCAATATATCAAAACATAATGTAAGCCTGTTATTTTAAATAAGCATTCAGAATTTTCATGTGGCACATACAGAATCACGTGGTTGGTCATTGTGGGAAACAGGATGCTGGACTAGATTTGATTTGATTTGATCCAGCAGAATTCTTCTTATATTTTTAACTGTCTGTGTATATGTGCATGTGTACATGGGCATGGGCATGCCCAAGAAGATTCTACATAAACTTAATCTTCCATTGTCAATTTGCATTTAAGATTATTTTAAACCTGTGAAGTTATGTTTTAAATATACTTTAAGAAAATACTCAGATTCTAGATTTTTTAAAAATCCTTTTGGTGCAGAATAGTATCCAGAATAACCCATTCTCAACCCAATCTCCCTCCAGATGAGTTGGACTTCAATTCCAAGCATTCCCAGCCGGAATCCAACATATGTAAAGGGTGCCAGGTTGGAGAAAACTGAGCCAACAAATTCAAGAATTAAAATCCTTCAAATGAATAAGGAGATTACTAGGTGGAGCTTTTATATTGTCTATGCCTAAATAAAGTTATGCCTAATCTAATGACTCAGAGTAAAACAAACAGAACCGAAGAACACTTTATTACTCACAGTTTACTCAAGATGGCTATGGCAGTTATTCTTTTAAAACTAAAGATGTCTTCTTGAGTAATTGGGCTGCAATACTAATGACACCACAAGTGTTCCCATGCAGCCCTACTTTCCCATTTATTAGAAAAGCCAAACATAAATATCATTTCTATCCTGTCTCTCTTAGCAATCTGATGAAAAGCATTCAATTACATATATACAAGTTTCAACAGGACATCTTTCAGATTTTGATATAATTCAATTAAATGTCCTATTAACAGAAAAGGAAGTAAACCTTGCTAAACAGGCTTTTTTTCCCTCCTCCCATAAATGCATACACAATGAAAAAATAATGTTTGCCTATTTAGTAAAATGCTTATATTTCAGAATATTAATCCTGGGTTGAATTGCCTTTTTTTTTTTTGGTTTGGTTTATTTGTTGCAGCTTTTAACAAAGTTCTTGTTTACTCTGCCCGTTACTGAATGATAAAGCCAGATTTCAACTTTTAAACTCTTAAAGCCCATATAACATTCTGACAAACAGTGTGCAGAAACCCCTATCCCACCAAATTCTAAGGGGCAGCATGCCATTAATTTTTTTTTCTCCAATTCAAAGTTGTGTCAAAATGTAGAACTGCCCCCCCCTGCTTAAACTAAAAACAAGAAATTAAATGAGAACTGGAATTCAGGTTGCATCCCTGCCTCTTTTGTTAGATTCAGGGCTGGGCTGCCTGAATCTCACACCCAAGAAACACATCTGGATTTCTGCTAAAGTTCCATTTCTTGAAGACCTGAGATGATCTTCTTTTTCACCCCCTTTCCCAGACTGAAGGAAAGCCTTCCAGTTGTACTGGAGTGATGAGACATCCCATAATTTGCATGGAGATTTACAGATACACACACACACAAACATATCACACATATTTCTCCTTCCCCTAGATCCAAGAGCCTGAATGCCTTTTAATACTTCCTGCAATGGTCAATGGGCTCACCACCCCTTACAACGCTCCCTTTCTGCCTTCCTTTCAACAACAACGAACCGAAGTTGAATATAGAAAGCAATTACCTTCCGAGCCAGCTTACTTCTCCAGGCAGAGCCCCACATAATCGAACAGGACAGCGCTGCAACCTCCAGAGCGCCTTCTCCTCCCACAGAAAGTGAGCCTGGTCTGATTATCCCAGGCTGTAGCTTTTCTCCACCTCCACTTTTTTTTGGGGGGAAGGGGGGTAGGGGGGAAGAGGGAGAGAGGTAGCGCCTTGACAAATCCTTTTTGCCTTTGTTCAGGGTTAGAAGTTGAGCCTGTTCTCTCAGCCTCTTTCACTTCTTGTATTACAGTTACATGGCTGTGTGACGTCTGGTGAGATGAAAAAGGGAAGAAAACAACTGAGTAGAAGGGACGCCTGGCCGGGGAGACTCCTCCTCTCCTTGCCTCACTGCTGCCTCCTCCCTCTTACTAACACACAGCAACAAGCGGTTGGGAAGGTTGGGGGGGGGGGAGAAAAACAGGGGGTGGCCTCCCTTCCCTCACAGGTACGGCTGCCCTTACAGCCATGAGCCCAGCTCAAAATAGCTATTCGGTAACCATCTTCTGCCTGATTAGCCTGATTTCTTTGGGCTTTTTCCAGAACATGCTCATGGTCTTCTTGGCATAAAATAAAAACTGACACTAACACAAGACCGCAACTGATACCACCCCAGAGTGTCACTCCAGACATGCTTCGGTTTTACAGTTGCAATATTAGCAAAGCAAAAGGCAACATACACACATACATTTATTTGATTTCATTTCTATAGCCGCCCATCTCAACAAGTGACTCTGGGCGGTGTCAATTGTTTGCCTCTGCTCACACCAAAGAGCATTTTGAGTTGGACCAGCTTTCAGTTGTCTGAAATAATAATAAGGGACAATGCAATCTTACACAATTATCTATTGCTCCTAAATAAGACCTGTTGTGTTGAAGGAAGAGGATTTACTCCCAGGTAAGGATATAGAGGACTTATATTTAGGACTTTCATCCAATGTGCATTTACTTGGGAATAAATGCACACTTACCTGGGAGTAAGATCCTTCCAACTCAACAGGGCTTATATCTGAGTAGTCAGAAAATGGACTATGCTTTCAGCTGCCAATTCTATGCATGCTAACTTGAAAAAAAGGGGGGAAGGGGGATTATTTCAAGTTAAACATGCATAATGATTGGGCTGTGAATAGACCTTTGAACCTATCTAGCACTCTTGAGCAAAAACAAAAGAGATTTTTCAGATGCATGGACAGTCAAGACAAGTTTCCTTTTGCATCACAAAAGGAATCAACATATGCAAGCTGGCCCAATATATACTCAGAAGTCTGTACCACCAATTTCAGCAGATTTCCTTTCAAGAGCACAACCACAACTGATTTACAAGTAAACATACATAGCGAGCTGTGCTGTCAAATATGAAGGCAACCTAAGATCACCACTGCTTTACCCTAAGGTTGACATGACTTCTTCTAAAATACTCTTACTAATTCCATTATATGTATTCATAAGTGTAACCCAGAGCTAGTAAACAAAGGAGACTAGCAACACAGAAGTTCAAGGAACAAGTTTTATATTAAATTATTGCTTGCATACACAAAAAGCTGCTGAAAAATAATACTGGTACACCGCCTCACCCATTGCACACACATTTGCCTGAAGTTGGAGAAAAGGCGTATAAGGAAATAGCTTAAAAACAAATCTAATTCTAAAACTATGTAACTGAATAGCTAAATGTTCCTACTGAGGTATTCTGTCCTCTTAAAGTTAAATATATGGCTGCCAAGTGAGTTAATGAAAAACTCTTTGCTAGTTAACTCATTTAGTGCATCAGCTATGAATTAAAGTATGTGGCACATGGCCAGAGCATAAACGACTCTCTTTGAACATGCTCAGATTTCTCTCTAACAAGAAATAGTTCTGATCATCTCCAGAATGAAGTGGGCAGTTGGCTCCAACACAAAAGGTTGCATTTAGTTCTTGAATTGTCCATCCCACCCCTTCACCCCAACTTAGAAGATGAAAACCAGCAAGAAATCAAGCATTTTGCCTTAAAAACACTGCAATCGCATTTGCCCCAAACCCTCAATACATGCTAACAGGCAGTATGTTCCTGATGCAAGCCAGAAACTGTTATAATATTGATATTGGGAAAACGGATGGATTGACAAAGGGAGGGATTTCTTAAGTAAAAGAACAGGCCCAGATCCATGACAGGCAGAGGGCTTTCCAGCTCTTCACTTACTGAATGTGCTCATTGTGTGGTAAAGCAAGGATCATTATTCATAGCATTCATGGAATATGTTGGCCAATAGTCTTTCTTTTGTGCCAGGACAGTTAGGTCTGACATTTTCTGAAATGAACTTTTATGTATTTTTTGTTCAAAGTTATGTTTGTGATAATTTAAAAATCTAATCAATGCAGAAAGAATCAACAGGACAGCTGCATTATCCAGTGGGCTATAGTGGGAGGGGGGATGGTTACACAGTAGTTTCCTTTGAAAACCATGAAGAACTCAACCCCCTATTGTGTTATAGATTCAGTGTAATCCTGCAACACATTAAAAAGTCCTTTTATAGCAATGACTCTTAAATGGATATAAATAATCACATTCTTGAAGTCGAGATGGATTTTTTGGACGCTCTCCACCTCCCCCCCCCCCCCAAGATAAGCAAGCCTGCCACATTGTTCAAATACACCGATAGATCATTTTATACTTCCTTGCCTTCCGCAGATCTCAGCTTGATACTTGAAACCACCACCTTATGACAATTCTATTCATGATTAGAGTTCTAGTTTCAGGACTGAATTTTGGTTCACAGCAGATGGGTGGTGCGGGTGGGAGAAGGTATTCGTTTACCTATCTAGATTCTGGCGTCTAGCCCAACAAAGGCAGAAGCATGTAGAAAATACAAGGGAACAGCTCTTCCCAGGCTGAAATGTTGGAGTTGCAATGCAAACACAGTAAGAGGTAAAAGCTGGTGATTGGAGGGTTAGGCTGCCAGTCTTTCCTAGAGGGCAGGACTAAGCTAAACATGGGTACTTTGCATCGCTGTTTCTCATTCTTCTTTGCCACTTAATTATCCCCTTCTTATCCTCCCCCCCCCCCTAAAAAAAAGTTTAGGAAAGAAACATCCATGTTCATGGTAGGAGTTGATCTCCTTAACCAATAGCACTAGAGATGGAAAATATTCATACACTGCTTCAGTAGGAGGTTGGAACACAAGGTTAGCTGGGGGGGGGAGGAGGAGGAGGAAAGGCTGGTGGCATTGAGAGAGGAGGCTGCGCTGCTCTGTTGAAAGAAGCTTTAACCTTATACTGATCTCTTAAAATTCAGTATTTTTCTTAACAGTAGCCCCGTTGGATGATAAAGCCCCCACCTCCAACTCTATTTAATTTATGGACTCATTAGTCTAATTTCATTATTTAATCATGTGCTAGTCATTGTACTTCCTTAAGAAAGGAGTGGACTGACCTATTTTTGGTTGGAGATAAACGATCATGTTAACAGATGTTAATCTTGTAATCTGTTTTCCTGTAAGCACTTCATATACCCGCATTTGAGACATTAACAACAATAACACCACACACACACAGGGGGAATTGACGTCAGGATTCAGTACTTCTTTTTCCCCAAATCTGGTAGAGAATCCACCCAATGCCTTCAAAGACATTAAATCTTTTCCTACTTTATAAACGCTGATTTGTTCTGCCTCAACTCCCACAGGCAGTGATTTGCATTTCAAATTCCACAGGTTACCCCCCCTCCCTTTTCTCTGAGACAGAGAGGGAGAGAGGGAGAGAGAGAGAGAAATATAACCCAGCCCAGCAATAAGACAGCAAATGTGGATCGAGAGGTAGGGAGCAGCGAGTGCATCTAGGTTAAATAAATGCCGAGCACAAATCTCCAAAAGGCGACAACAAAACGTCTGTTTCTACCTCTCCGGTGCAGGCGGCTTTGGAAACCACCGATCTGCCCAACGGAATGAATAAGATACGGACTCTCACACAGCACACCCTCCCTGGCCGCTGCTGCGAGGATAGCAACGCTTCTAAACCCAAATGCTCGCCGCGTGAAAGCGGGGCGGCGGGGGCGGCAGGGAGGGGGAAGAGGGAGACCGGGCGAGGGACGGGCGAGAGCAGGACAGATCCTTTGGCGGCCGCGGTTCACCCAACTAGAGACGGGACATCCTGCTGTCACCTTATACATCCAGGCCACTTGCAAACCCCACTCCACCTCACCCCCGGAGTTCTTACAACTAACTCGACCTGGTCTCGGCAAAGTTTCTGCAACTTCTCGAAACAGTTTAATTCAAATGACGGTTGCAACTCTTATGCTAATTCTGGGTGGAGATGGGAGGGGGCGGAGGAAAAGGAGGGACAACATGTCTGCATTATTTCTCTTTTTTTCCCACTAGGCAATCCTCCCTCCCTCCTCCTCTCTCTCCCATGTATACATTCAACACTCATCCAAGGGGCAGGACTCATCCATGGTTCTTGCCCTTCAAGGATTTCTTTTCTTTTTATCTCCAGAAGTGGAAAAAAACAAGCATTTACAACCCTCAACTTTCTAAGGCAAACTATGCCCTTCAATCCAGCTGGTGGTAAGATAACAAAACAAAACAAACAAAAAAAGTGTCGAGGCGGGGGAGGAGGACGCTCTCTCGCGCCCAGCATGCAATCAATCCCCTTCATAATGCGAGTGGCCACTTCTTCCAAGCCTTGCAGAGCTTGCAAAAGTACTACCTACCTTCATCGGCGTTTTAATGTTAAAAGGACGAGCCAGTCGCTCGCTTCCCCGGCCCTTCTCGTGGAGGGCATTACTGACGACACCTCCCCCCCCCGCCCGCGCCTTTCACAAAGTGTACAAAGCTGAATTCTTCACATCGTCCAGAGATCCGGACAAGACCAAGCCGTGCCGCCGCCGCCACCCCCCGCCAAATTCACCCCCCTCCGTTTTTTGATCGCTACCTTTCATTCCAAATAGCACCAAGTGATAAGTCTCCCCAGTTCCTGAGTGAGATTAACTATTAATTGGAATCGCGAAGTTTTTCCCACGGGCGTTATTAAGGGGATTCTCATTTCTCTCTCTCTCTTCCCCCCCCCCCCCGCGCCGCCTTCCCCGATCCCTCCTATCTCCTTCGCCAACGCCTCTAAAAAGATATCCATAAACCAGGTCTTTGGAAATGTCTTCCAAACGCCCCTACCTTATCCCAGTTAAGGTGGTGTGATTTGGAGAAGGACAGACAAACAACAACCTGAAGGTGAAACCACGCGCTGAATGCAATAAGGAAAGAACTGCACATGATTCACTGCGCCAGCTCCACTCGGGCGAGCAAGGAGGGGGCGTCTCTACACCCCCGGCTGCCGAGCCCTGAACAAGGGGTCCGCCAGTCTCAAACTTTCAGTCGGACTTCGGCCCATGTGGGGACCGTTTTGCGGACCTGGACTGCAGCGAGAATGGGGAAATCCCCGTCTTTTTCTTTGCCCTCCCTGTTCAATGTATAGGTGCATGACTTCCCCCAGCCGGTAAAATGGTCTGTTCTATATTAAATGCACACACTGTCTACTATTGTCTCATCAGCACAAAGTTCTTGTGTAATGCAGGGACAGACTAAATGGCCAAAAATGAGTCACATAAAAACAATTATTCCACTAATAGGACTGATTCATTAGCAGGTCTGTTATTCATTTCAGCTTCTACCAAATGACTAAATATAAGCTATTACGGAAAGCTATTACATATATTCCAATATACACAAACTCTCAGTCTCTTACACACACACCTATTAAATAGACATAGAGATAATTATATATTTATCATCTATATAGTTACTCCACATATTTCAACCTTTAAACAAAAATCTGATTGCATGAGGTGGGATTGTTTCTATCCCGTTTCATCAAATTATTTTTATTATTGTTATTTGTAATTCCACAGTACTAGAACATGTTTATATTAAAGGCTGTTTGATTTAATAAGTTCTATGTAAGGAAAGTAATGCAGGAAGATGAAAACTGCCATAATTCTGTGACAATTGTGTTTACTTCATTACATATGAATTAGCTTTTCAGCATGTGTGTACACATATAGAAAGTATTAAATTATCACATATGGCAATCTTATATGCCTCTGTGTGAGTGTGTACAATTATAGATATAAATGTATTCTCATATATGGGCATACATACTCAAATATATATTATGCATAGAGTCATCCTACTTATATTCCAGATTTAAAAAACCTGTGTAATTTTGTAATTTGGTGTCTGCAGTATGTTTATATGTACACAGTTGTATCACATGGCAATCTTTGTGTGGTGCTTTGAAGTGGCATAGTTCCTAAAGAAAAGTGTTACTTGTGTAGAGAATGTGCAATATTTCTAGGGGTCTACTAGAGGTATATACCATTTTTCTTTGGAAGAAAACAAAAGAACGCCAAAATAAGGACAAAAAGTTGGCACTTCTCTGAACAAATCTGTAATACAAAATTTTTAAAATATAATTTTCAAAGAAATACACCAAATGTGTAGTTTGAGGCTAGACTATAAACCTTAAATGAACCTAAAAATCCATACCCTGCTTTTTCTACCATCTCATGTAATGAAGATTTCTGGAGAAATTGCAAATATTTGCCTATTCTTTTGGTTCATTTAGATTGGTCATAATGAAAGTATTACTCAGTTATGGGCTCCTAAACAAATAGTGTTTCCTTTTGTCTTTGCCCAATAAGGTCAGTGATGGTGTAACTGGCATCGCAGAACTTTGAAGAAAGGCTGACACTACCTTTCTTCCAAATATCTTTTCAGCCCCCTTATCCAGCCATGTTTATTATTACTAAACAGTTAAAAGGAACACAGTGTCCAAATTCTTCACTGTATTTTTTTGCTGGCCAGTTAATTCAAGGACAGCTCTGTTGGAGTTTAAATGCTTACCTAGTATTGTGGTATTTTGTGTGTACGAAGCTTGAGAGTGTTGAGACCATTCTCCAAATTTTTTCCCCATTTTGCAACAGGCTGTATTGGCAAACAAGTTGTCTGTAACAACTGAAACTTATAAATAAGTCTTTAGGAGCAGAGAGCATTTGGGGATAAGGAAGAGGAGACGACCAAATAGGGAAAGTTTGCAATTGAGAATACACATATGTGCACACACACACATGTATGCTGTGTGGGATTCATCATCTGCACTAATTTGAATAGCAAGCATGTTAAAGGTCATTGACAATTGTTGCATTCAGCACAAACGCCTGAGTGGGAAACATTTGCAGCCATGCACTCCAAGTCAGTTTGGACCTTATAATGTCATTTGCACTTGTAATGTGCACTCTATATACAGTGCAGGAGGATGGACTTTTGGCAGGACATTGTGTCGCACTTTTTAAAGGATCACACTTTTTAAAGAGCCATTTTGGTGTGGTGATTAGAGGTATCAGGTTAGAAATGGCAAGAGGGCAAGTTCTAATCCCACCTTAGGCACAAAGCCAGCTGGGTGACCTTGGGCCAGTCACTCTGGCTCAGCCCTAGGAAGGAGGCGGCAATGGCTAACTGACTCGAAGGCACACACGTACACACAAACCTCTCTATATCCCCCACAATGTTTCATGTTTCATTTTCACTCTTGCATTTAAAAAAAATATCAAGATTTAATATATATTGCCACACACTGAATTGTCCCTGCCCTGTGTCAGGTGAAGATCAAGAGATGGAGGAGTTGCCATTTTCTTCCTGGCAGCTCTGCAGGATGCAAATGTTTGAGCCAGGGTGGCATATTCAGCAGCATGGCATTTCTCTGCTTGGACTTCCAAAGCATTAATTGTACTCCAGCTTTTCTGGGCAGGACTGAGCACTGTAGTAGGAGGCTAATAAGTTCCATATGGGGGAAATGGCCAAGTTGAATCAAAAGCATATAGGATACTCAAGCTTCTCCACAGTGTGTGACTATCATGACTGACTTTCATTCGGAGGCATACTTTAGGCCCTTGTGCTGGCAAAGGAAAAACTTATTTTAGATATTGTATCACTAAAGCACACTCATGCTCCCATGAGGGTAGACAATCTGACTGCAACAGTGGAGAAGCCAGATGAACGTCAGGCACATTCATTAGAAAAGAATACATGCCAATTCAGAGGTAACCCCATTGACCTCAATGGGGTGTAGTCATTCTAAGGCTGAAATATTGCACATATAAATGGTAATATGCCCTACTGAACAAACTGCAGCTTACTTGTAAGTAAGCATACAAAAGACTGCATCATAATGTTGGAATCCTATATCCTTTTTTTTTCAGGACACATGGACAAGATTGCCTTGTACTAATACTTGTTATGATGAACTGATCTTTATGCAATAAAAGCAGACAGAGAAACAACAACATCTTAAGGAGGGCTGCTTAGATACCTATATTTATATATATATATATATATTTTTAGAGTCCCCCGATTGGGGGAGATGGGCGGTGAGTTATGATAAAAAATTTCCGAAAAAAGGTCACCTTTTAATTTTTCTTCAGACAGAGAATACACTCTTACAAGTAACTCCATCTGTATATTTCTGCACAAAGATCGAATCTCACTGTATTGTGCAAAAGGGTGCAGTACAGTGTTAGTTTTATAAAATTTCAGTCTTTATTTTTATTCTGGTGAATTTTCCTGTTTCTTAGTTCAGAAAATGAAATTATAACATCAATCAAAAGGTTAATTCAAAAAGAAATCGTATCAGCATCTCTTTTGATCAATCTTTTCTGAAAGTGCTGTATGTCCCAGTCTGTTTTTCAAAAACTCTTAATTTGAAATTATTTTGTTAAATTATAATAAATTGTATGAAACTGTCAGTTACATTAATAGCTCAATATAAGTTTTTCTATTTATATCTTGTAATTCTGCTTAATCCAAGATCTAAAAACATTTATTTACCTTTCCTTTAGGAGAATAAATTATTTGTTCAATATTTGGATTTTTTTTAAGCACGTGGTACTTTGATTAAAATCAATACAATAACTGCCATGCATAACTTATCCTTAGGAATTATTGGTGAAAATTAATATAGACATTGTGGGCAAGCATGAAAGGCAATATATAACAACTTCAGAGTCTGGGAAGTAATTTGACATTACCTAAATGGTTCTCATATTATTACCATTAAACATATAAAGTGCTTTTGTTTTAGTTTTTCTGTACATGAACTGCTTTTGCTTATTATTGTCAACTGTGACTTAAAAATGACTTAAGAATTATAATTTAGATTTAAATACTGTGAAACTGTTTTATTCACATATTTATTTGAAAGTATGTCCAACTCAATTTAGTTGAACTTACTATGTAGAGCTGCACTATTACTTTTAGAGCAAGCCTATTCATGCACTCCTGAATTTTTCCAAGTGGCAATTCTTGTAAAATCTCCTATGAAGATGATACAAAACATCTTTTAACAAACAAACCTTTGCGATAGTTTCATTTTCCTTTCCTTCAACTTTTTATGCAAGGTGCAGAACACATGGCAGACATTTAATACACACTGATCTAATTCTTGGCTGAAACTATATATTATAAAGCAAGCCTCACGGGTTTCTTGCTAACATCTGCAATTTACAGATAGAAAATATTAACATCATTACAATCCCACTGATGATTCCTTCACCCCTTGTTTTGGAAAATAAAAATCCTACCTCGTTGGAAGATAAAACTGGCTAAATTATCTTTAAGGAAATATGGTTCGCTGCTGTCAGCAAGATGCATTTTATTGAGTTACAAAGAAATCTCTGGCAGAACGGTCTATACCACAAAAAAATAATATATTAATATATTTACATTTTCTTTGTAATCATGAGGTGCCAGAGCTACTTAGAACAAGAACAAGAGCAATTCCTTCATTCCTTCATTTCTGGCTTAATTTTACATACTGATGTCCTTTGCAGCACCAGCTTTGGGTCAAGCTTGTCACACATAAATTCAGCAAATGGAAAAGAATGCCTTTTCTTCCCAGTGTGCAAACATAAAGTAAATTTTTTCAGTCTTGTCAGGTTTTCAGACTTTTACGCAACTATTGCTCACGGCAACACAATAGATTTTAGGAGTTCAGAAGGAGACCCAACTGCAATTTTATATTTACTTACCTGGAAGTAGGGCTCACTGAAATCAGTAGGACACACTTCTGAATGAAAGTATAGAGATTTGTTCCACGTGAGATGTCACACTTAGACATTAATTGTCTAGTCATCTTAAAATGTACTAGTCACTTGAGTAAGGAGAGAACAATTTGGTCATGGAATTATCAGAAGTGCTTTTTTTTCCCTGGAAGCAGAAATAATCAAGAAAAAAACAATAGATACCGTTGTTGTTGTATTTAAATGCTTTGCAGTTGGCACTACAGTTTTTCATATATAAACTTTATAAATCCATACATATATTCTAACAAATTTATTTTAAGGAAATTTTTAAAAATGTGATATCAAACATTACCAAGAATGTAAAGTTTGGTGAAAAATTACTGAAGAATTATGAACTCAAATTATATCGTGAACACTTTTTTTTTTGACAAGACATTTGGACTACCAAATTGATGATTGTTTTAAACAGATCGCAACATACTGTATAAATTAAAAAGAAGAAGAAAAGAAAGGATGTCTATCATTTTGGTTTTCTGGTAGCTTATTCTTTTAACGATTTATTACTTTTATTATTTTGAAATATGTTATTATTTTACAGTGTACTGTAAGGGGTGTGGTGGCTCAGCGGGTAAGATGCCAGGCTTGTCAATTGGAAGATCGCAAGTTCGGAGGTTCGAATCCCTAGCCCCGCATGACAGAGTGAGCTCCCGAACTCGCCCCAGCTCTTGTCAACCTAGCAATTTGAAAGCATGCAAATGCAAGTAGATGAATAGGTACCACTTCGGTGGGATGGTAACAGTGTTCCGCATGCATCATGCTGGCCACATGACCGTGGAAGCGTCTTCGGACAACGCTGGTTCTTCAGCTAATAAATAGAGATGAGCACCGGCCCCTAGAGTCGGACACGAGTGCACAAATGTGTGGGGGGAACCTTTACCTTTTTTTTTTTTTTTTACTATAAACCTCCTTCAGCATTTTCTATAATATTAGGCAGAGTGTTATAATTCTATAATATTAGGCACGTTAAAAGCATATGTCATAATTGCAATGTTGTTTTTACAGAAATTGTCTTAACCTAACACTCACCTTAAGCTGAATTTAGTGATTTGCCCAAAGCTACCCAGGCAAGCAGAAACTGGAATTCATTTTTCTATCTTGAAATCGAATGTTCTAGTCACTATATAATACCCATCTCTTTCCTTCTTAATTTATTAACTGGAAAATTAGGCATATCAGCACAAGTAAGAAATATTTATGAATATTCTAACATTTGTTTAGCCAGTTTATTATAGTCAAATATTAGAAAAGATGAATGCATTAGAACAGGGGTCGGCAAACTTTTTATCCCGGGAGCCATTTTGGCATGCTCGTGCACATTTTGAAATGCTCGAGAGCCAGGGGGCGGGGTTTGCGGGCGGGGGCCAAATTGCGTGGAAGGGGGCGGGGTTTGCGGGCGGGAGCCAAATTGCGTGGAAGGGGGCGGGGTTTGCGGGCAGGAACCAATCACGTGGAAGGGGGCGGGGTTTGCGGGCGGGAGCCAATCACGTGGAAGGGGATGGGGGGCTCACGGAGGGAGGGGGTGCAGCCAGCGGCTCCACGAACCCAGCCCGGCCGCCCCACCAGGAGTGGCGGAGAAAGAGCTGCCACCCTCCGGCCGGCAGGACGCCAGGGGCTCGGCCTACCCGGGGCCTCGCTCCCTCCCTCCGCTCCCAGGAGAGGCGGAGGAGCCGCCGGGTGGGTTTTGGGAAGGGGGGAGCCTCCACAAACAAAGCGTGGCCACGGTGGCGGCTCCCCGCAAGGAGAAAGCCAGCCCCTCAGGGTGGGGCGCACTCGGCATTCCCTGAGGCACCAGCAGTCCAAAGGCAGGGAGGACGGGCTGACAAGAAATGGGGCACGCGCGGGTGAGGGGGGACTGCGGGGATTCCTGCCGAGTCGTCCGCGTTGCAAAATGTCTTATTCCTTAGAACTGTGCTTCAAGACAAAACAAAAAGCTCTTTGGGGGTCCTCCGTCATGTTTAAAAGGGGGAAAGGAAAAAAGTTTAAGAAACACTCCATAGAATAACCTGTCCACCCCCCACTTCTTCAGGACCCAGCCATCCCCCAGTGGCCCCCAGGCCCGGACCCAGGAGCAGGATGATGCGTGTGCTGGAAGAGGCGAGTCCCTCCTGGATCTCACAGCCTGGGTGGTCAGGATCCTGCTCCGGCGGGGAAGCAGGGGGGCATTTCTGGGCTGGGCGCTGCCCGCCTGCCTCCCCCTGGGTTTGGAAAAGGGGCCCTGAGCCCCCTCCCCCGGGGTTGGGAGGGAGCCCTTCCAGCCTAACGCTCTATCTCTCTATCTCTCTATCTCTCTATCTCTCTATTTATTTTTTTATATACCCGCCCATCTCCCCAGTGGGACTCTTGGCGGCATGCAACAAAACAGAACAACTAAAGTAAACCTTAAAAAAAACATGAAAACATAAATATAACTAAACCCATGGGAGAGTCCCTTTAAGATCTTCCATCTCATAAAGCCATTGCATGCTTTGCAGATCACCCTGCACTGGTAAAGGCTGGGCTGCCTCCCTCACAGCCACCCATCTCTGCACCTGTTGCTTCCGGGCGCCCTGCAATGCAATGGATCCCCCCCACCTCACTCAGCAGGCTGTGCTTCTTTCTAACGGCCCCTCCGTCTCCCCTTCTCTCCCTGCCTCGCCCGCCCGCAGGGAAGGAGGCGCAGGTCCTGCCCGGTGAACGCCCGTTGCACGGGAATGCCGTGGTGCCCAGCAGAGCCCTCTGCACATGTTCCGTGACGCTCCCTCCTTCCTGCCGCCTCTCCTGAGCTGAGCTCCGCAGCCGAGCCTGTGCGTGCAGGAGGGAAGCCGCCATTGCGGGCTTCCTCGCTGAGTTTGTCCGCCGCCTGCAGGGAGGGAGGCGGGGGGACAGGGCTGGGCGCTGGGGCGGGGGCAGGGGCCGCAGACGGCAGGCCAAAGGGAGATGCCAGGGCGACTGTAGTGACCGGAGGCGGCCAAGGGGAAAGCAGGCGGCGAAAGAGCTGCCACCCTCCGTCTGGCAGGACGGGCGCGGGAGAGCGGAGGGCTGTGCCCTCTCCACCGGGCGGGACCCGTGCCTCCTTCCCTTCGGGCGGGCGAGGCAAGGAGAGAAGGGGAGACGGAGGGGCTCCCTCTCCGGCCTCTGTGCCCCTTCAGGCCCGTCTCTCCGAGGGCGGTGGCGGGAGGGAACTCCCCATCCAAGGGGAAGCCCTGGGAACCAGCGGCGGAGGTTGGCCGGCTCCTAGAGCGGCTGCCGCGGGCAACTTCTCCGCTCTGCCCGGCTCAAAACCTGGGGTGCGGGAGAGCGGAAGCCTGCGCCCTCTTCACCGGGCGGGACCCGCGCCTCCTTCCCTGCGGGCGAGCGAGGCAGGGAGAGAAGGGGAGACAGAGGGGCTCCCTCTCCGGCCTCTGCGCCCCTTCAGGCCCGTCTCTCCGAGGGGGGCAGCGGGAGGGAACTCCCCGTCCAAGGGGAAGCCCTGGGAACCAGTGGCGGAGGTTGGCCGGCTCCTAGAGCGGCTGCCGCGGGCAACTTCTCCGCTCTGCCCGGCTCAAAACCTGGGGCGCAGGAGAGCGGAAGGCTGCGCCCTCTTCACTGGGCGGGACCCACGCCTCCTTCCCTGCGGGCGGGCGAGGCAGGGAGAGAAAGGGAGACAGAGGGGCTCCCTCTCCGGCCTCTGCGCCCCTTCAGGCCCGTCTCTCCGAGGGGGGCGGCGGGAGGGAACTCCCCGTCCAAGGGGAAGCCCTGGGAACCAGCGGCGGAGGTTGGCCGGCTCCTAGAGCGGCTGCCGCGGGCAACTTCTCCGCTCTGCCTGGCTCAAAACCTGGGGCGTGGGAGAGCGGAAGGCTGCGCCCTCTTCACCGGGCGGGACCCGCACCTCCTTCCCTGTGGGCGGGCGAGGCAGGGAGAGAAGGGGAGACGGAGGGGCTCCCTCTCCGGCCTCTGCGCCCCTTCAGGCCCGTCTCTGCGAGGCCCGGCGCGGCAGGGAGGCGCTGCTGGCCCGGGACGCAGCGCTGTCGGAGGCGGCGCAGGAGCGGGCGCAGGGGCTGCTGCGGCTGGAGATGGCACTGCTCCGCAGCATCCAGGTGCTGGGCGAGGGCTCAGGCCCGGGACGCGAGCGGCAGGGCAGCGCAGGGGGCCGTGGCGGTGGCAGCGGGGGGACGGAGCCGGCGGAGGTTTGCCGGGTGGCAGGACGGGGCGGGCGGCGCTGCTGGGGCTGGTGGCGGAGCTGGAGGGAGCAGAGGAGGGACCAGGCGTTCCCGCGCGCTCTGCAACCCGCCTTGGAGAAGCGGCCGCGGGAGGCCTTCTGGGTGCACCCTCCCGCCCCATCAATCCCCCCACCCTGCCGTTCGGCGTCCTCTCCCCCCGCTAACCCGAGCCCTGCGGCGGCCGGGGGAGCCGAGCCAGGCTCGGATCGGAGGCGGCCAAGGGGAGAGCAGGTGGCTCTTCGTCCTGCGCCGCCCTGCCGCTCGCATCCCGGGCCCGCGCCCTCGCCCAGCACCTGGATGCCGCGGAGCAGCGCCACCTCCAGCTGCAGCAGCCCCTGCAGCCGCTCCTGCGCCGCCTCCAACAGCGCCGCGTCCCGGGCCAGCAGCGCCTCCCTGCCGCGCCGGGCCTCGCTCAGTGCGAGAGCCAGGGGGCGGGGTTTGCGGGCGGGGGCCAATCGCGTGGAAGGGGCGGGGTGAGTTCAGCTGTGGAAGAGCCACACTCAAGGGGCCAAAGAGCCGCATCTGGCTCTCGAGCCGCCATTTCCGACCCTTGCATTAGAATAAATACCACTTAATAATAGTCCCTGGAAATCACATATTATTCTCCATATCATGAATTTATAGCAAGTCAAAAATATACAGAACTTTTGTTTGATTTTAACCTAAACTGAGAGAATTTCAAGAGCAGGTAGTTTCCAAATAATTCAATTTCAATTTCTTACAATGAAAGACCAGCAATCCAAACCAAATCAGACAGAATTTCACATAGGTCCCATCATGATTTTGGGACTGAGAAGGGTGAAGCCTCAAAGCAATGTTCCCTTTCCCTTTCCCTTGAAACACAAATTTAGTAAGGATATTGAAACATTATCTTTCGCATAGGTCCTTTATTGTAAACTGCCCAGAGTTCCCCCTTTGGGGGAAGATGGGCGGTAATATAAATTAATTATATAAATAAATAAAAGAAAAATTTAGGTGCTCTGCTTATTTTATTTTCCTGCTGACTGCTGCCTACTGAACTCTAATATGCTCTCTGCCTGGCAGTCTGCAGTTGGTTTAGAAATGCACTACTCACTAAGTTTATCCCGCCAAAAATGACAAGTCAAAGTAATATAGTGATGCCTTTGCAGTGTCACAAATTGATTACAACATATTGGCCTTACATGCCAAACTGGACACTGCATTTTCAGAGCAAGTCTGTACCACTACAATATGGACATGCACAGTTGTCTTATTTTGAACAAATTTGAGGGGAGGGGAGTAGAGTGTGTACATCACGGTCACTCAGCTTTATATTAAATGGTAAATTTATCTATTGTCTCAATTTTGCTTCATTGACCTGAGTTACACTGAGGTGCAAAAGCTGGATTTTAATTTTATACCACCTTTTTAAAAAGCTTGAGAAAAAAGGCTTAAGCAAACTGGGGGGCGGGGGGGGGGGGAACGGAAGGAAGGAAACTGTTCATGGCAGACAAAATCACCATCCAACATGCTTGAGTCATACCAAGCTAAATGAACCATGGATGACTTACTGGTGGGCAGGGCCAGTGGCCAAATTGGATTTGTTATCCACATCATCATAAACCTAAGTGAGATGTGTGAACTTGGTCTATATCTAAATAAATGCTGGATGGGTTCAAACAGTGTTCAAAGCCATAATGTAGAGTTTGAGTTTGGCTTAGTCTGTTATGTAGAAACTACCATTTATAGTGGGCACACATTTTTCTGTGTAGGGCCACAGTCTTCTTTTTTCTTCTTCTTTTTTTAATATTGTGTTCTCTCTCAGGAGATTGCAGGAGGACATGCCTGGGACAATAGGATATTGCATTTGGGGATCTTTTTTGTTCTGTGGGGGACTGGTTGGTTTTAAAGGAGAAATAGGTGTCTTTGCCTCATGAAGGTTTAATGCTCTCCTTTCTACCTTCATTTAGCAATTTGCACTAAAATAGCATTGTTGAAAATGGTGGCATGATCTCAGGGTGCTCTGGGGTTCACAAATTGGGGTCTGGGGGATACATCCAGGTTTTGTTTTATGTTTATGGCTTAGAATCATTTGTGACTCCTTTCTTCATCTTCCCCAAGTGACAAGGGGTCCCCAGGTTTCTGGTAAAGATCTTACCCTTAAATGTCTCCTGGCCATTTATTAGAGAGGCATTTGTTTTTATCAAGGAGCATTTGCTTTACCACTGGCCATGAGACTATATGAGATAAATCTGGTGGATTCTAAGGAAAGAGAACTATTCTCATCCTCTGATTTAAATTTGTTCCCTTGTGAACCTGTAAAACTAAACTTCAGTAGAAAAGCATGGGGTTTTTGCAGCATGTAATAAAGATTTATCCCTACTTCTCATATTACCCAGTCTTTCACCAGCTGCTTTCTGATATGGGGTGGAAAAGAAATTACCTTCAGCATGACTCTTAAGTGTGGTGCAATATCTTATTCAACTTCTACACACTACAGAGTAACCTGCAGACATGTTTCTGGGGGCATTATAATTAAGAAAAATACTTTCAAAGTCCTGACAAAATAATAGTGTTATTACATTTCTTGTGGCCTAATGTGCTGCATTGTTATCATCATCATCATGATCACAGCTGCAAAGATGGCCAGGGGTTATCATAGCTCTGATTTTAGTCATTTCTAGCCATTTATGCTGATCCTGTTTTTATTTGGATAAGCATAGATACAGTGTCTGTATCAGCATGCGGTGTCTCTGTTGGGCAAAATACGGTATGTGGGCAATATTTTCCATAGACCATCATGATGTATTTGACTGGCATGTGTTATTTATCGATCTGAAATTATTTGGATTAAATCAAAAGTATGTTGAATTCATTTCCACTATAAATTAGTTGACATCCCCAGCAATCTCAGGCCATGGATATATACATATTTATAGTCAAATAGTGTATCACTAACAGAAACTCTTTTAAAATCATTCCATTTTTTCCCACTTGCTAGATACAGATACATTGCCTGTTTTTGCTGTCACTTTTTCCACGTCAAAAGATCTAAACTTCCAAAATACATTAAAACATGGACACATCACCTGTGTTTTGTTTAAAGCTTCAGAATCTGTAAGCCATCTAAAAGAAGCCCAAACAAATCATGAATTAGCATAGATGATTAGCAAATATTAGGAAAAAAATACTCCATTATTGTAAATGTAAGTCATGTCATTCCCTTTCCTTTAATCGTAATGTTAATTTAGCCTTAAAAAACCAAAGTGGGCTATTATGGGCTGCAGCAACTGCAAAATTTGGGAACAGTTTGCTATTTTTTCCTCTGTTAAACTCCAAAACTAATAAACCTTGAGCATACTGTAACAAGTAAAGTACTCACATCAACAAAGGTCTTACTTAGAGGCTGCAGAACTTTAAGAAACTTGTGGTGAGGATCTGAAGATATTTTAGTAATGTGCCATATACACAGGAGTAGAACATGTTCTTCAGCTTTTTTTTTTTAAAAAAAAAAACCTCCTTTGCTTTCCTCACAGTGTGCCTTTAAAATCTGTGCAGAAAAGGTATATTATACTGTGAGTGGGAGACTGACTATTAAGCTCAAAAGTTTTTTCAGAGAAAACCCTGTGCATAAATTCATAACTCTATAGAAATTCAAATTCAGTCACTATCTCCTAATGTTCCTGAAAACAGTGTAATGGGCAATACAACTATATTAGGAACCACAAAAGTGATTCTGGATAGTAAATTGAAATGTACAGAGATATTGGTGGCAAAGGAAGAAGCTTAAGTGTAGATAGCAAATGTTTTTGCTATATATTTTTCAGTGCGTGGTACAAGCCATCAACAAATAAATCTGCTATACAATATTGTTGAAGATTATAAAGATTTCTAGGCACACCACCTTCTAGATCTAATATAACTATATACAAAAAATAAAATAATATGCCGAGAGAGAGAGAGAGCGCCAGCTTGGTGTAGTGGTTAAAGCACAGGCTAGAAACCGGGAGACCGTGAGTTCTAGCCCCGCCTTAAGCACCAAGCCAGCTGGGCGACCTTGGGCCAGCCACTCTCTCTCAGCCCTGGGAAGGAGGCAATGGCAAACCACTTCCGAAATCTTGCAAAGAAAATTGCAGGGACTAGTGCAGGCAGTCGCCAGGAGTCAACAATGACTTGAAGGCACCAAAAAAAATAAAAAAAACCCAGAGAGAGAAAGAGACATACATGTTTCTTCTTTCTTCTTCAAGTTTACGTATCTTTCTTTTTCTACATAATATAATAACCTTTTTTGGACTTGACTCTCATAACCAATAATCTCCTAAATTATGATGGGCTCCACCTTTATGCTTAATTAAAGCTTCCATCTGGACATGTACTTTTGTTATGTAAAGTAGCCATACAATTTAGATGACCCATAAGTTGCTACATGGAGCTCCTAGAATTGGAGATCCCACCACAGAGGAGCCGCCTTTTTCTAGCAATGATTGCATGCATGCATTAGTGCCGCTGCACCTGTGGTGGATGTTGGTGTTTCTGATGGTTCTCAGGAAGGAGGGAGCGCATTCCAAGGAGATAAGCAGATTCTCAGCAGTCCGGAGAGTGTAGGTGGGAAAGCAAAGAGGTTCAGGGTCACCCTGCCCTAGAGTTTCCCGGGTCATTTGTGCTTAGGTTAGTTAGAGTACCTTTAGTCTGGCAAGATTCTGTCTGTGTGGTGAGAGCAATAAAGAACTGAGTTTGGAATATACTGACTTGTTCTTGGGGCTGGCCCTGACATTACCATCCTTATCCATGAAGTTTTGTTTTTTCCTCCATATCAGTCAACTCTAGATGGCATGTTTTCCACTATAAACCAGAACCACATGAATATATCCTGTGTTTAACTCATTGAATTTTGAATTATTTTAACCACACTGATCATGCCAATCAAAATGAAGAGTTTCCCTTGCATTAAAGAAATCTTTCATTTTCCTTTTATTTTGAAGATTCAGTTACCATATAGGGCACTAGCTACTGGACAACAACAAAGTGAGGGAGCAAATGGGTCTACCTGTCCTTTCATCTGGGGGAGAGGACCTGTTCTCTTCATTAATTGAGGAAAAGTCCACTCGGTTGTTTACTTCAGCCCATTGTTTAAATTCCTGGCACTAATACAAAAAGATAACTGGAACCAGAATGGATAAAGCAAAACACTTAGCTACCCACCCTCCTTGAATGATGTAAAATAATAGCAGACTGTTGCTAAACTCCACCACAGACAGGTAGTTGGTTATCTGCAGTGTTCATATGCTATCATACAAACCAGAGAGTCCAAATTAGCAATTTATTGCACTTCAGATTAACAGAGTTGTGTGAAAAATCATGTGTTATGCTAAACCATTGTTTATTTAACTGTGGTTTATTAACAATTGACTGGTTCATATGACATACTAAGTTATAAATGATGGGCAGCAAACCACAGTGTTTGAATTCACACAATACACTAGGTCAAAAACAAATACGTTTTTTTACAGTGCAAACCCCAATCCCTGATTTCAGCGGCTTGGAATCCAGATTAAGTAAACTACATGTCTTATTTTTATCCTCCCTTCTAGGTTTTGCCGCAAACATCCTAAAGTAGGATGCCAAAGGAAGTACATTTGTACTGTACAATACCACGCATTCACAAATTTGTGATCTTATGTTGTGGTTGTCATAGGAAAAATAAAATGATTGTGGGTGTCTGCAGTCAGGAAAGGCACAATTTGCAACTTCCTATCCCATGCCTTAGAAGAATGCTCTGCACAAAAGTAGCTAAGTTTGACTGATGTAATATAAAATATTTCTTTTCTGAAACCAATATGTGGCCATATTTATTTTAATTGTCTTTTTACATTTGCTTCCTGGAACTTTCAGCAACTGAAGGCTGCTACGCTTCACTTCTCTCATGGTACTAAAAGACATTTCCAGGCCTTTGTCTTCTGTGTGATAAATTCTTTCTCTGGATATGGATAAGTGGTTTGATTAATGAGCCCTTGGATTCTTCTATTATTCTGTTTTCCGATGAGAAATCAATCTGTTAAATTTTTTTGTTACCATGGGAAGCATGAGCAGTGTAACCACTTGTGTGAATGTGATGCTATGATTGGTGCCGAGCCACATAATGTGCAACGTCATTCTTCTCCTAGCCATGGCAGTGGTGTGTGTTTTTTGTGTATCCTTGTGTGCGCCTTCTTTTTCTATCATTCCTTGGTTAAAAACAAACAAACAAACTTGGGTACCCATCATAGGTTGACTACAAATAATTAAGCTAGCATGTGGTTAAAGCAGTGTTTCTCAACCTTGGCAGTTCGAAGATGTATGGACTTCAACTCCCAGAATTCGCCAGCCAGCATGGCTGGCTCGGGAATTCTGGGAGTTGAAGTCCACACATCTTCAAGCCGCCAAGGTTGAGAAACACTGGGTTAAGGTGAGAAAGTTGGTCTGTTTTTTTTTTTGCATATTAAAGAGTATTCTATGCCTTTTGTTCCACCTTTCCTTATTGACTTGTTCTGTTTCTGTGGGTCTCACCTTCTATCCATGTATTGCTGCACGTCACTTTTGTTTCCACTCCTGGTTCATGGCTTGTCACAATAACCAGTATGTTTTCCCTATTACTTACAGTTTATCCATACTAATAATGAGAAGTTCCTCCTCTTGATTTAGAGTTGTTCTGCCACATTTCCTCTCCAGAAGTCCTAGCAAATCTTTAACTTCACCCAGACGACACTAAAACAAAAAACAAAACCAACACATTTTCAATACAGGTCTTCTTAAAAACTGCAGATGGTGAGCGCTATCTTAAAAGAGATATTTCCTTTTTCTGTTTAATAGTGGAATGTGTCTTCTACAGTGGTGCCTGCTATAATGAGCATATGCTTCATGTAAAAACAAAGTTTCCTTCTGAAATTTGCCCATAGACAAATCTGATTGAGTGATTAATTGATTTTTTAATAGTAATTTTACTAAAAATTACAATTAAAAAGATAAAAAATAATACAAACTAAAAAAATCAAAGAATAAAAAGAAAAAATAGAAAGTTCAGAAAAGAAAATAATAGAAAAAATAGAAAAGAAAGAAAAAATAAGAATATAGTAAAGAAAAAGAAAAGAAATATATAAAGAAATGACTTCCTCCTCCATCACAAGTATAAACAATTTTAGTAACTTATTATCACCTTCTCTTAAAATACAACAAATGATCTCTTCTTCCCATATCCCATCTCTTATGTACTGTATAAACAAATCCTTAAAGCCTCGTCATTTCAGTCCTGATCAGCAAAAGTCCATTAAGAGTTACCAGAGATAACAACATATCTATTTTAACCTTGATCAAATAAACCAACATCCTTTTACTTCTAACAATCTTGATCTTAGTCCCTTCAAATAATGTCCTAGAACTTGATTTCTTTTTGTTTTTTCTTTGTCCCTTCTCACAAAATTCTTCAAAGTTTTAACAAGCCTCTTTTGTAAATTCAATATAGGAAAATTATCCAGGTCACTCTCTTGGATTGTTATTTGTATATCCCTTTTAATTATTAAGACATCAGCTGGCTTCTTTTGTATGTCCAGTGTAGCATCTTTTTCCACATCATTCTTGTAGCCTGTCACTTTTAAATCCAGTCATTTTTAAATCAGATCAGTCTCAATATTCTCGATAACGGCGCCCACCCTTTGGAATATGCTACCCCCGGAGGTGAGGCAGGCCTCATCGCTCCCAGCCTTCAGAAAGAACTTAAAGACCTGGTTCTGCCGCCTTGCGTGGGGGGAGGGGGGGAACAGTTCCTCTTGGGGATGGCTGGTGCCATAGGGCCCTTTTAAACATCCAAACATCATACCACCGCATCTTGGATTTTTATATTTAATTTTAATATATTAGAGTGTTTTATTGGGTTGTTTTAATTGTCGGATTTTAATTTTTGTGTTTTGTAAACCGCCCAGAGTTCCCTTGCGGGGAGATGGAGCGGTATATAAATTGAAACATAAATAAATAAATAAATAAATATTGTCAGATATAACTTGTTCCTCTTTCACATCATCTTTTAAACACAGTCTGTCTATAGAGGCAGGCATTCTTAAAATTAACTTCTGAGTCCATTGTTTAAAAATATCTTTCAAAATGTCCAATGTTAAAATATTTTGCTTCATTCTGTATTAGTAAGTTAAATGTAAGTGTTCTTCTCCTTTAATTGTAATCTTTAGTTCCTTCTGATTCCCTCTAGTTTTAACCTTCAAAGTCTCATCCTATCATGGTTTTTTTTAAGAGAATTCAAAACAAAAGCATTTTCCCATGGGAAATATTAATTCCAAAATATTATTTCAAATCCATCCGTACCCTTAGTCCACTTATAACTTTCCAGAATCAAAGTTCTAATCACGCTTTTGCTGTTTATTCCAAAAGACAAAAAATTAAGTCCTTTTAAAGTCCTTTAAAACTTATTTCACTAAGGATTGAAGGAAACACACCTGGTGTTTTCAGAGTTGTCAATCCAAAGGTTTCTAATAGCTAAAAAGCAGTTAACAAGCAATATCCAAAAGTGATTAGAAAAGGGGGCTTCCAGTGGGAATGGCAGACTGAACAGCTGTGCCTGCTGGTTCAGCGGGTTGAGCTGACAATGCGGTAATTTTTTTTGGGCTCAGGCAGGTTTTCATGAAGCCCAGAAATGTTCTCCGGATCAAGGAGAATACCTGGAATCATCCCATCTGTCCTCCAGATGACTGCTTGCAGCCAGAAGATTGCAAACAGCATTTTGCTTTCACTGGTAAGAGCAGCCAGGAGGCTGGGAAGTCACCATTTCCAAGCCGCGCTGTAGCCTTAAAGGGACACTAAGACCAGCCACCCCATTTCTAAATCACCAATTTGTATTTTTTTAAGTATATGTACCCCAAGAGAGGCTTTCTACAGTGAGGAAAATCTGGTTCTCTTGGTGCTTAACGTTATTTTTGGGATTACTTTTTTTAAAAAAAAATTCTTTTAAATTTTGGATTTTGTTTTCCTTCCAAAGGAAATTCCAAAGATTGAGAGTAAACAATTGTCTTCCTGTTATTATTTTTGTACTAAATTTGAAGATATTAGTGTTTTCCTACACATTGAATCGGCTGTTTTGAACTTTCAGTTTTCTGCTTCTACTTTCCCTGGGGAAAGTCTGCATATCTCACTTTCGATTATGGAAACACACTTTGGAACTCTTCCATATCATCAATTTTCATTGGTTAAACTCCTAGGGGGCGCCATAATTTACTGTGTGAGACATGGAGGATTTCAAACAGATTCTTTCTGACTTTGACCAGGATTTATTATTAAGATTGGGATTATTAAAATTGTTGTATAATAGCAGACAACTTATGTGCTTTTTAATTTGATTCTTATTATAGTAGACAGAAATGTATAGAAGAGTGGTAGGAAGGGAATAATTAAATATTTTTATCTTTTGGAGGGGAGAAAGATGTTTAGGAGGTTTATATGAACTTTTTTTCTTTATTTTAATATAAGGGGAGGAGTAACTGTACTTAGTGATTATTATTATGTGATAAAGTGGAATGACTTATAGAAATAATGTGATGTTTTGGTTTAATATAGATTAAGAGATTGATTATGGAAATTTTTGTATATACTTGCTGTTAAAAGTCGGAAGCCACATCTTTTTATAAATTTGAAAAAATTTTCTCTCGTGTTTCCACACTTTTTTAGTTTTTTTCCCTTTTTTTGTAGTTTTTTCCTTTTTTGTAGTTTTTATTCTTTTCTTGAAACCAAATAAAATTTATTATAAAAAAAACAAAAGTGATTAAAAAGGAAGTATGCAAACCCAGTGTCCTAGTCCCGCTTTAGGCATGAAAGCCGGCTGGGTGACCTTGGGCCAGTCACTCTCTCTCAGCCCAACTCACCTCACAGGGTGGTTGTTGTGGGGAAAATAGGAGGAGGAAGGAGTATTAGGTATGTTATTTATAAAAATAATAAAGACGGGATAGAAAATTAAATAAATAAATAAACTGTGGTTTCAGCAAGATGGTTATTCCCTCATCTCCCAGAGCTCTAATCCTACCGGAGACCACTGTCTTGTGGTCTCCTCGCAAGGAGCAACTTTCTGGAACACTTGTGGCAGATCTCAAGTCCTCTCCTTGTCCAGAAAGGAATTACAAAAAGCTGTCTCTTCATTCCACTGTGGTCAACGGCTCCATCTTCAGTTCGCTATTTCTTCCCCGGAAGTGAGAGACTAATTGATTAACAGACAAAATCTTCACCTAATTAATATGTTAACCTCTTAAAAAGTAACTTAGAATTCACACTATTTCCAAATTACTCGCACACCCTTATTTCTTGTATTTAAGAATAGGTGGTAGAAATACCTCTTAATGTCTGCATCTGATGCAATCTTTCAAACTAACTATCTATTTCTTTCTCTGCACCTCTTTAATATTCCCATCTAGGAAACAGAATCTCTATATTCTAATATTCTATATTCAAATCTCTGCCTGATAGCTATCAAAAGGGTTTATTTCATTCTTCCCCAGTCATGGGCATGAACCACGGTGGTGGGGTGGTGGTGGCGGGAAATGGTGAAACACAAGTCATGATATCAATGCCACTCAGGTGTCATTGCAACATTGCACAGCAGTTTTCTCTCAGCCCAATCTACTTCGCAGGGTTGTTGTGGGGGAAAAATGGAGAAGGGAGCCCAATGTATGCCACCTTAAGCTTCAGTTAAACAAAAGGCAGGATATAAATGAAATTAAATATATAAACAAATAAATAGGAGAAGCTTGATTGTGTATATTTTGCCTGGCATGCTTCATGATTTGAAGAAAATGCTTCTCTGAATGAACATTGGTTAGGAACTTACTCTACATTTGATCTGTCTACAGCTAACCCTCAAGCAACATGTGAGTGTTCACACAAGATTGTATGAAGCAAGATACAGCTGTTCACACAGGTTCAGGTTTCAGTCCAGAGACAGTATATAAAAATTATTATTACATTTATTTATTCAAAATATTTAATTAGCCTTTGTCATCACAACCAATCCTAAACTGGATCCCCTCTCTTAATCAATGTTCTCTCTGTACTTTAAATATTTTCATAAGACTATACAAACAGACTTTAGCTTGTAATCATAAAAAAGCATTTTGTGGCTTGAATCATGTCAACTGGATTTCTATTTTCTTAGTGGAAACGTTTCACTCCTTATCCAAGGAGCTTCTTCAGTCTGAGTAAAGTTAGTAAGGGAATCCTTAAATATGTTTCTAGGCTGGCTGTGTGACCTTGCACCTGGGGCTAGGTCATGGTTATTTTTGAGATGTTTGTTTCTAAGTCCCTTTATCATCTAAAGGAGGATCATTAAGATTACCCTGCTGCTGTTGAGCTTGTGAAATGGTCTTAGTCTTCCTAGGCACAGAGGACAAAGCAGGAAGGAAGATAGGGGAAAGGTTATGCCTGAGGCCCCCACCTCTATTCAAGGAAGGATTTTCCAAGTTGGCATGAATGGATTCCTTGACCCCTCTCTCAAACCACCTATCTTCTCTGTCTAAAATGTGAACATTAATGTCCTCAAATGAATGTCCTTTTTCCTTTAGATGAAGATAAACTGCTGACTCTGGTCCTGTGGTGTTACTTCTCCTGTGTTGGGCCATCCTCCTGTACAAAGGTTGTTTGGTTTCTCCAATGTAGAGTTCAGAGCACTCCTCACTGCACTGGATTGCATACACTACATTGCTTTCCTTGTGTTTTGGAGTTTGATCTTTGGGGTGTACAAGCCTCTGTCTCAGTGTGTTGGTGGGTTTGAAATATACAGGTATGTGGTGTTTGCCAAATATCCGTTTTATCTTTTCAGACACGCCAGCCATGTAAGGAATGACCAGGTTCTTCCGTTTACTCTGAGTCTCAGCCCTATCTGTTGCTGTTTTAGGTCTGGTAGACTTAGATTTGGTGAAGGCCCAATTTGGATATCCACAGGCCTGCAGAGCTGTTCTCAGATGCTGCTTTTCATTCTTTTTGGAATCCATGGAGGTGGGGATGGTTTCTGCTCTGTGTGACAATGTCCTGATGACTCCTAGTTTGTGCTGCAGTGGATGGTGGGAGTCAAACATCAGGTATTGATCTGTGTGTGTGGGTTTCCTGTAGATCCCTATTTCTAGATTGCCACCGGTCCCAATGAGGACTTCACAGTCTAGGAATGCCAGTCTGTTGTCCTTGGTGTCTTCTCTGGTGAAGCTAATGTTGGCATCTATAGTGTTTATATGGTCCGTGAAGGCCTGTACTTCCTGGGCCTTGATTTTGACCCAGGTGTCATCCACATACCTAAACCAGTGGGTGGGCACCATTCCCTGGAATGTGTTGAGTGCTTTCTTCTCCACTTCTTCCATGTATAAATTGGCCACAATGGGTGACACAGGAGAACCCATGGCACAGCCATGTTTTTGTCTGTAAAAGTCACCTCTGTATGTGAAATAAGTGGTGTTAAGACACAGGTCCAGAAGATGGCAGATCTGGTTTGGGTTGGGATGGCTTCTCCTTTCCAGGGTGCTGTCCTCTTCTAGTCTCTTCCTGACAGCGGATAGAGCATGAGTGGTGGGGATGCTGGTGAAAAGGGAGGACACATCAAAGGAGACCATAGTTTCATCTGTATCCAGTTTCAGGATCTTTGCTTTGGAAACAAATTCTTCCGAATTATGGATGTGGTGTTCAGAGTGTCCAACTAGAGGTGCTAGTATGGTAGAGAGGTGTTTGGCAATGTTGTATGTTACCGAATTGATGCTGCTGACTATGGGTCGGAGGGGTGTTCCTTCCTTGTGGATCTTAGGAAGTCCGTAGATGCAGGGGATGGCTTCTCCAGGATACAGACGGTGGTAGGTAATCCTATCGATGGAGCCATCATGTTCCAATTGTTTCAAACTGTCTATTGCCTTTTTCTTGTAATTGTTGGTGGGGTCTCTTTTCAGTTTTTCATATGTATGGTGATCCTCCAGAAGTGAGGTAATTTTATTGTGGTAGTCTGCAGTGTTTAGAACCACTGTACATCTTCCTTTGTCAGCAGGTAAAATGGTGATGGTTTCATCTTTGCTGAGGGCTGTCAGGGCTCTCCTCTCTTGGACGGTAAGGTTGGGGGGAGGAGGTTGAGCACTGGACAGAGCTGCAGATATTTTAAGCCGGAGTTGTTCTGCTTCTTCAAAAGGTAGGTGGTTGTTGTGGATGGCAGATTCTGTGGCTGTAATGAGCTCCACAACCGGAAGTTGCTTGGGAGTGATGGCAAAATTAAGACCTTTGGCTAGGACATCTCTCTCTGGTTGGGTAAGTTCTCTGTCTGAGAGATTTTTCACCCACATGTTCTTTTTGTCCTCTGTGGTCCTGTTGTTGTTGTTCCTCCCAGCGGTTTCTCCAGTTCCTTGGTTCTGCTTGCTGCGAGAAAGAAGAATGTCAAATTTCTTAGTTTGCCTCTCCTTTGTCTTGTGATGCTGGGCCAGCTGTACTTTATTGCCAAGCTGAATAACTCTATCCAGGATTGGGTCAGGAAGGGTGGCTGTGAGTTCCTGGTGAAGGTTTTCAAAATTGTATTGCAGGGCATCAATGGTGAAGTGGACTTGCCTTATTCTTTCATTTAGAAGATGTCTTTGTGCCTGCTTCAGGATCTGATCTGCTCTGTGACCCTTAACTGTAGATTGCAGGCGTAGGCTTGTCGGGATGAGTCTCTGTTGTCTGCATCTGAGGTTAAAACGTAGGTGGTTTCTATAGTCTGCCACCTTTCTTGCTGTCTTCTCGAATTTCCTTACCAACTTCAGGGTTTCATCCCCAAAATGTATGGCAATATGTCTATGAAGGTTCTCAGTCATCCAGGTGGAACAGTCTGTGGCTTGAATCATGTCAACTGGATTTCTATTTTCTTAGTGGAAACATTTCACTCCTTATCCAAGGAGCTTCTTCAGTCTGAGTAAAGTTAGTAAGGGAATCCTTAAATATGTTTCTAGGCTGGCTGTGTGACCTTGCACCTGGGGCTAGGTCATGGTTATTTTTGAGATGTTTGTTTCTAAGTCCCTTTATCATCTAAAGGAGGATCGTTAAGATTACCCTGCTGCTGTTGAGCTTGTGAAATGGTCTTAATCTTCCTAGGCACAGAAGACAAAGCAGGAAGGAAGATAGGGGAAAGGTTATGCCTGAGGCCCCCACCTCCTCCTGCAGTGAGGAGTGCTCTGAACTCTACATTGGAGAAACCAAACAACCTTTGTACAGGAGGATGGCTCAACACAGGAGAAGTAACACCACAGGACCAGAGTCAGCAGTTTATCTTCATCTAAAGGAAAAAGGACATTCATTTGAGGACATTAATGTTCACATTTTAGACAGAGAAGATAGGTGGTTTGAGAGAGGGGTCAAGGAATCCATTCATGCCAACTTGGAAAATCCTTCCTTGAATAGGTGCAAGGTCACACAGCCAGCCTAGAAACATATTTAAGGATTCCCTTACTAACTTTACTCAGACTGAAGAAGCTCCTTGGATAAGGAGTGAAATGTTTCCACTAAGAAAATAGAAATCCAGTTGACATGATTCAAGCCACAGACTGTTCCACCTGGATGACTGAGAACCTTCATAGACATATTGCCATACATTTTGGGGATGAAACCCTGAAGTTGGTAAGGAAATTCGAGAAGACAGCAAGAAAGGTGGCAGACTATAGAAACCACCTACGTTTTAACCTCAGATGCAGACAACAGAGACTCATCCCGACAAGCCTACGCCTGCAATCTACAGTTAAGGGTCACAGAGCAGATCAGATCCTGCAGCAGGCACAAAGACATCTTCTAAATGAAAGAATAAGGCAAGTCCACTTCACCATTGATGCCCTGCAATACAATTTTGAAAACCTTCACCAGGAACTCACAGCCACCCTTCCTGACCCAATCCTGGATAGAGTTATTCAGCTTGGCAATAAAGTACAGCTGGCCCAGCATCACAAGACAAAGGAGAGGCAAACTAAGAAATTTGACATTCTTCTTTCTTGCAGCAAGCAGAAACAAGGAACTGGAGAAACCGCTGGGAGGAACAACAACAACAGGACCACAGAGGACAAAAAGAACATGTGGGTGAAAAATCTCTCAGACAGAGAACTTACCCAACCAGAGAGAGATGTCCTAGCCAAAGGTCTTAATTTTGCCATCACTCCCAAGCAAGTTCCGGTTGTGGAGCTCATTACAGCCACAGAATCTGCCATCCACAACAACCACCTACCTTTTGAAGAAGCAGAACAACTCCGGCTTAAAATATCTGCAGCTCTGTCCAGTGCTCAACCTCCTCCCCCCAACCTTACCGTCCAAGAGAGGAGAGCCCTGACAGCCCTCAGCAAAGATGAAACCATCACCATTTTACCTGCTGACAAAGGAAGATGTACAGTGGTTCTAAACACTGCAGACTACCACAATAAAATTACCTCACTTTTGGAGGATCACCATACATATGAAAAACTGAAAAGAGACCCCACCAACAATTACAAGAAAAAGGCAATAGACAGTTTGAAACAATTGGAACATGATGGCTCCATCGATAGGATTACCTACCACCGTCTGTATCCTGGAGAAGCCATCCCCTGCATCTACGGACTTCCTAAGATCCACAAGGAAGGAACACCCCTCCGACCCATAGTCAGCAGCATCAATTCGGTAACATACAACATTGCCAAACACCTTTCTACCATACTAGCACCTCTAGTTGGACACTCTGAACACCACATCCATAATTCGGAAGAATTTGTTTCCAAAGCAAAGATCCTGAAACTGGATACAGATGAAACTATGGTCTCCTTTGATGTGTCCTCCCTTTTCACCAGCATCCCCACCACTCATGCTCTATCCGCTGTCAGGAAGAGACTAGAAGAGGACAGCACCCTGGAAAGGAGAAGCCATCTCAACCCAAACCAGATCTGCCATCTTCTGGACCTGTGTCTTAACACCACTTATTTCACATACAGAGGTGACTTTTACAGACAAAAACACGGCTGTGCCATGGGTTCTCCTGTGTCACCCATTGTGGCCAATTTATACATGGAAGAAGTGGAGAAGAAAGCACTCAACACATTCCAGGGAACGGTGCCCACCCACTGGTTTAGGTATGTGGATGACACCTGGGTCAAAATCAAGGCCCAGGAAGTACAGGCCTTCACGGACCATATAAACACTATAGATGCCAACATTAGCTTCACCAGAGAAGACACCAAGGACAACAGACTGGCATTCCTAGACTGTGAAGTCCTCATTGGGACCGGTGGCAATCTAGAAATAGGGATCTACAGGAAACCCACACACACAGATCAATACCTGATGTTTGACTCCCACCATCCACTGCAGCACAAACTAGGAGTCATCAGGACATTGTCACACAGAGCAGAAACCATCCCCACCTCCATGGATTCCAAAAAGAATGAAAAGCAGCATCTGAGAACAGCTCTGCAGGCCTGTGGATATCCAAATTGGGCCTTCACCAAATCTAAGTCTACCAGACCTAAAACAGCAACAGATAGGGCTGAGACTCAGAGTAAACGGAAGAACCTGGTCATTCCTTACATGGCTGGCGTGTCTGAAAAGATAAAACGGATATTTGGCAAACACCACATACCTGTATATTTCAAACCCACCAACACACTGAGACAGAGGCTTGTACACCCCAAAGATCAAACTCCAAAACACAAGGAAAGCAATGTAGTGTATGCAATCCAGTGCAGTGAGGAGTGCTCTGAACTCTACATTGGAGAAACCAAACAACCTTTGTACAGGAGGATGGCCCAACACAGGAGAAGTAACACCACAGGACCAGAGTCAGCAGTTTATCTTCATCTAAAGGAAAAAGGACATTCATTTGAGGACATTAATGTTCACATTTTAGACAGAGAAGATAGGTGGTTTGAGAGAGGGGTCAAGGAATCCATTCATGCCAACTTGGAAAATCCTTCCTTGAATAGAGGTGGGGGCCTCAGGCATAACCTTTCCCCTATCTTCCTTCCTGCTTTGTCTTCTGTGCCTAGGAAGACTAAGACCATTTCACAAGCTCAACAGCAGCAGGGTAATCTTAATGATCCTCCTTTAGATGATAAAGGGACTTAGAAACAAACATCTCAAAAATAACCATGACCTAGCCCCAGGTGCAAGGTCACACAGCCAGCCTAGAAACATATTTAAGGATTCCCTTACTAACTTTACTCAGACTGAAGAAGCTCCTTGGATAAGGAGTGAAACGTTTCCACTAAGAAAATAGAAATCCAGTTGACATGATTCAAGCCACAGACTGTTCCACCTGGATGACTGAGAACCTTCATAGACATAAAAAAGCATCTTTGTTTTTAAATGGAAAAATCTACAACATTATTCTGGTACCTAAATAATTTATGGAAGTTGATTTCTTTTCTTTTCTTTTCTTTTCTTTTTTCTTTTTTCTTTTCTTTTCTCTTTTCTTTTTTCTTTTTTCTTTTCTTTTCTTGATCTCTCTGACCCATCTGGCTCTATGTAATATAAGAAAAAGTGGGACTTTGAGTTCTCCAGCCGGGACATTAAACTAAAGACTAAGTCAACAATGGAAAAAGTTATATGGCTTAACTGTGTGACATGACTAGAGCTAGTCCTTATAACAAAAGTTTTGTTTTCTCAACAGCATAGTAAAACAGTTAATAAACAATAAATCTGATTTCAATCACAAGGGTTGGTTTAATTAAGTGGTGACCTTGTGGTACTAATTATTTCTGAAAGTGACTTTCTTCATAAAAGTGAGGGTTTAATCAGACACTGTATATGTGTTATCAAGAGCGTATGATGGATCTTTTGTCTCATTCCTCTGTTGTCCTTGTAATTTAAATATCCTGTTGTGTCAGTATAAAGACAGGAAGTAAGTTATACAAAACCTTACAATAACAGTGTTAAGTTTCAAGAAAGCAGATGTGCTCTATATGGGTTTTTCTTCCCAGAGGTAGTGCATGTTTTCTAAATGCTACAAAGGATATCTTTTCTGTTAGGAAAATACTTCTGGAAAAAACTTTCAAACTAAGCATTGTCAGTAATCTACAAAATGCTTTCCAGATAATTACAAATTGCATTGTCCCATAATGCCAGGTTTTAATTATTCAGCTACATGCTTTATTTGTTTCAGGAAACCCAAACCTCCTTCCAGCAGACTCAGGCTGGGTGGCAGGAAAGGACTTTGTTGTTGTTTTGTGTGTGTTGTTGTTGTTGTTGTTTTATTTACCTATGCAGTCTTTCATTGGTCGTGCTATTTTTATGCAAATCTTTGGAAAGTCGGAATTGGCAAATATATTCTTCAATTTCAGACTCATTCTATTTGGTTTTCCTCATGTAACTGCTGCTCAGCAATGTCTTTTAACAGTACTTACAACTCAGTTCTCTAGAGAGGCTAAGAATATATCCTTCCTTGAGAAGCAACGAAACAAAAGCTGATGCACCCCAACTATAGGCTCCTTATTAGTTCAAATATTGTTTAAAGAAATGTGACAGTGCCAGTAAGGAGATGGTTGTTGTTTGTAATGCATCCAAATGCAGTTACAGGAGTGATTATGACTGGACAATGATAGAAGTTCTTCTTTGCTGGTAACTAAGGTACTGTAGGATGCTATTTGCAAATCTGTTTTCCTGTAATAGGATTATGGGTAGAATTACCTTGCTCTCAGTGTTGAGCCAAAACCAGCCAGTTCTGTCTGTGAATGGCCTGGGCAAAGCAGGTAATTGCACACAGAATGCCCAAATCCTTGCCTTCTTGATATAAGAGAAGGTTTGACACTGATTTCAGCACAGCTAAAATTTTCTTCTCTACAGCTGTCGGTAGACCATAATGATCGAACAAAGCAGAAATGAAATATCATATGGGAGGCATTCAAATCAACTTACTTGGTTTTCACTGGGACCACATGTCAGTACAAAAGCCCATCCATATGGTGGTTGTCAAGGGAAAGAGGCACAAGAAATATTACACACACACACACACACACACACACACATGCATCTGGTATTATTTGCACTAGGATTTCATTCACTACTAACCTAAAGGATGACAGCTTGGGAGCAGAAAGAGGACCAAGACCAGCCGTCATATTCATTAGCAGGGCTGGCCCTGCCATTAGACAAAGTGAGCAGCCAGACCAGGCAATAGATTTTGAGTGCCATAAAATGGCAGCAAATTATTGTTTTACTTGGTCGTTATTGTGTTTGTATTGCTAAGGGATGGGAGGGGGGCTACTGGGAATTTCTGCTCTGTGTGACAAAATTGAGCACTGTGGGTACCTTGGGTACTCTGAACCTGGATCTGGATTTATGGAAGACACGATTTCGTGCTCTGCTTTGTTCATCAATTGCCACTGCCACTGGGATAAGCAAGAGTAATGAGCTATCAGTCTTCTTGAGTGACAAGGAACTCTTACCTTCAGGGAGCTGGTCAAGGAGATCTAGCTCTAGGTACTAGGTACAAGAGGAGATAAAAGATCCAGGTGCACAAAAGTAGAAGCTATTAGGATGACACATTAATATTAATGCATTGGTTTTATTTTAATTCATTTGAATACTGCAAAATCAAACCATTCGTGGTGCTCACACTCTGTAAAAAACATAAAATAAACCAAACTAAATAAAATATCGCATCATATCACTGTCAAGATATACATTACTTTTGCTAATTATTTTGCTGAAATAGGTATGCTTTACATACATATCTAGTTCATGCATTTCCCCATAACAACAGTGCAGAAAAACCTTTTGGAGGTGAATCGTAGGAATAGGCCAGATGGGTGGCAGTTTTTCCATTGTAAGTCCTACTGATTTCAATATAATTGTATTCAAATTTCAGACTTTTACCTGAGTAACATTAAGCTGTAATATGGCATCTCTTGTACTGTATTTACTTGTATTTGATTTCATATATCATTAGATCTTTTCATATAGCTTTGCTAGATTCATATTTTAATTCCTTTATTTTATTTGTTAGGTTGTATCCTCTTTTTCCTCCAGGCAGAATACATCCTGAATTATATAATGCTCCTTGTGACTGAGCCAAATTCATCCAGTTAGCTTCCTTAGTTTAGTGTAGCCTTCTAGGCTACACTAGGTCTAGTCTAATACCCAACCACAATGCCACACTAGCTCAGCTGCAAGATCACATGACTTAGATAAACATCAAAGCTGTGTCTTGTTACACACACAAGTTTACAGGAACAATGTGCTAACTGAAAGATGCTTAAGCTGTATTGATTTCATTTGCTGACTTTCCTCAGATGCCTATAAAACAGTAAAATGACAGTGTTTATTGTTTTCGCATCTCTGTTCTTGCTATTGATGCTATAGTTTTTATTTCAATGTAAAACTCGATCTTCTATCCAGAGGGCCATCCTTGCTAGAGGTGGTATTTCAAAATGTAAGTTGGGCCAGGCCATCTTTAATGATGTTTCCATTCTGACAAATTCTATGATTGGAAACTATTTTTGGATGGGTGCTTGGGGACAGGGTCACACCCAAGACTTTGGGGAGCTGCACATAGCTTGGCTTAAGGGAAGAAGAGTCTATTTCAGCAGTCAGAATGTCTATAACAGCTTATTACACATGGAAAAGTGGATTTCAAGGATGTTTTTCAAAATAATATGGATTTTTTAAAAATCTGACTCTCTAGTAACCAATCCACTTTCACATCTAACTCACAGCATGTAACTACATTAAGTCAGACATCAGGACACAAACTATGTTACATTAACTGTTATTGTATAAATGCACTTGAAGTGTACTTAGGAATTGTGTCCCAGTATACAATATTCCCTGGAATTGTTCAGATATATCCAGCTGTTTCATAAACCCTTTTATGTGTATTTTTTCAAGTACACTCATACTGTTTCTCAGATCTCTGAATGTCTACTAAACAGACACTGCAAAACTTTGTTGATCCAAAGTTCTATCTTAGGAGACAATGCAATAGGCTTTGCTTCAACAAGGCAGCTATTCCCTTCTGCTAAAAATGACAGGAAAATCTGTCAATTGCGGTTTTACTGCATTTTTCCTTTTCACAATCATATGTTTATTTCAGTCCCATTTTTACACCTGTTTGTAAATTGGAGAGGAAGGGGTCAACCAAGAACCTATACTCCTTTTCATGTCCAATTTTTGTATTTGCATTTCCCAAATGTGTGTTTTTGTATGCATCTTTGTCAGTTACATGCATTTTGGTACACAACTTTTGAGTTAGAATATACATATTAAAAAATCTTGGAAAATGTGGATTTCAGGACAAAAACATGCTGACATACAGATTTAGGAAGTCAAATTGAGTAAATTATATGAAAAATTGTATCAAACTTTTCCACTCGTGATTCATTAAAGGAAACTTTAATAGTAATTCCACACTGGTAAAGGCACCCAAACAAGCTCGTATTTAAATAAGCAATATAGGATTACTATTAAAAATGTGTTTAGTAATAAATATTTATGTTTGTCTAAATATAGGAATAAGCACCAACATATGTTTGCTCAAGGGCCTTCCAATACAGCGAAAGGATCACAGGCCCACGTTTAATACAAAGGCAGAACAATTTCTGTCATAATATATGGCTCAGCATTCACAGTTTTATTAAAAGTTTAATAATGGACCTGTGCCAGTGGGCTTGAAAAACTGTACAGCAATTTTCATTTGCCATAGAATTCCATTAAAAACTTGCTTATGTATACAGAATGAGACCATTTGTTAAGGGAAGGTTGTATATGCTTATAATTGGAAGATACATTTTATGCTACAGTACAATGGTAAATGTATAGTGACTTACAGTTCACAATGATGGGCAACTCCTGGGAACAAGGTGATATGTAAATAAGAGATATTCTGGGCAATGTGATATTCCAACAGATATGTAAAGAAAGAATGTGACTGAGCAAACTCATTTTTCCTGGCTGCTACAGCCTTATTTCCTCCTCTTATTCTTTCCCCCCTCCATTCATTCCAGTGGGGCAAGAAATAATTGCACTTGAAGCTTGGCATATTTCCCCCATGTCCCACATATATGTCCATGGAAAGAGAGGACCATGAAACGGCTGAATTCAAAGTCTCCCCTGTCCAGTAGAAATGTACAAACAAAATCCCCAGGCTCACTCATATTTCTCCAAAACTTTTGGGTGCAGCCCCCAGGCCATCCCAAACATTGCTGCCAAATTGTAGTTTGTAATGTGGCACAAAGGGGAAATTGTGTTAATTATATTTTATTTCATTTTAATTTACATGAAAGTGTAAATTAAAAATGAAATGAATTTTAATTTTGGCCCTTCTGGATATCCCTTGTAGTAATGCAGTTTCTGGCCCTTCACTTAATGAATGGCCAAGCGTAGTGCTCAGCCGAAACAAAGCTACCAGTCTCTGACTGTCCATCTTGACCCTCCTTGAGCAACATGAAAAACTTTTGCTGGCCCAAAAGACTTTATGAGTAAACATCTTTCTCTGCTTCATCTGATGGCCCATGGGATAAATGCACAGAGTCATTTTATTGGCAAGCACCATTTAGGCCCTCATATCATCCCCCTGCTAAATGCAGAAATCCAAATGAAAGCAGCCCAGATCCATAGTTACCTAGTCTCTGCTTAAATTCATCCTGTGAAGGGGAGCCCACTATTTTTCTGGATAATGGGTTATACCATCAAGGTTTTCCTCTTAGGAACTTCTTCTAACATTCACTTGGAAGTATGTCTATGAAGGTTCTCAGCCATCCAGGTGGAATTGTCTGTAGCTTGAATCATGTCAACTGGATTTCTATTTTCTCAGTGGAAACGTTTCGCTCCTTATCCAAGGAGCTTCTTCAGTCTGAGCAAAGTTGGTGACACCAACTTTGCTCAGACTGAAGAAGCTCCTTGGATAAGGAGCGAAACGTTTCCACTGAGAAAATAGAAATCCAGTTGACATGATTCAAGCTACAGACGATTCACTTGGAAGCTGCCTCCTGTAACTGAAATCTATTATTCCATGTGCAGCCCTCTGAAACAAAAAAGAACAGGTTTGGACCTTCTATGATACCATTTCACTAGTTGAAGAGTGCCATCATACCACTCCTGTTCCATTTTCAGTTTTCTTAAGGCTAAGCATGTCAAACTCCTTTAATCTCTCTTCACGCACTTAGTTTCTAGCCTCCCTGCCCCCATCATCCTTCTGGCCCTTCTCTGAACCTACTTTGAACATGCAATAAAAGAATATGAAGAAATGTAATAGTGCTTAAATGCCAAGGAAGATCAAGATGATGAATAATGGTCATATTAATAGTACTATATGTGTTGTATCTAAAACACATTATTATAGATAGCCTTAGTAGTTCTTTAAATTACTTGGACAGTTTATTTCCTAAAATTAAATATTGTGTTAAATGGTTCCAAGCAGTATGTACTTCAGTGGCAAGTTAGGTTATTAGTGTATCCAATGTAATGTTGCTAAATGTCTTGCATCAAAAATTAAACAAGTTTGAGGCTGTCATGGGAACTAGGTCAGCAGCCATTTCATAATTCACCTTTCACTGATATTTAAAACTAGTGATCATACAATCATAGTAGGATAAGATCAAAAGCTGAATGAATTTACTGTACGTAAACAAAAAGACACTAGTGTTCTTTATAAACATGCAAATGGAAGCTTGATTTTAGAGTAAATGGCAAAGAAATGAAATGATGAATATTGTGACATTTAATTCATATTCGAATTGTACTTCATTAATGTTTGAATCAGAAAAATCCTAACACTCTAGAAAAAGGCACTTTGCTTTCTACAGGTAAGGTTTTTGGAATTTGGAATATTTAATTCTTCCTAGAGTTTCTCAAATTGGCCCAAGAAGTTTTGTTATCTAAGGCAGTACTGTATCTGTTTGACCCAATTACCCTTTTCCCCATCTCAAATAATCACATTACCTCCACAAAAATAACCCCAGACTGTTGTTTTACACAAGCGTCTTGGCAGTGGCAGTCCCAGACTGGATCCTCGACTCACAAACAAGCAATTACAAATTGTTCCATTATCCCCAGGATATGCCCAAATTACCCCCTTGGGTAATTACCCCCAGTTTAAGAACCATTGATCTAATGCATGGGATGAGGAATTACTTCCATCATCATCCCATGTTCAGAAGTGAACCTGATTGGCTGCTGAATCTTACTTCAGTGCTGGTTGCCTCAGATGAAGAACAATTTAGGAGATGCAGTTAGGCTCTGATGCCTCACACTCAACCCCCTCCTCCTATCTGTCATCTGAGATGACCATCGCACTTTCCCTTTCTAGGACTAGTCCCCCAATTCCTCAAGGAATCAGCATACCTTGTAGTCAGAATAAATGCAACTTTACTCTTCTGAAAACACACACACACACACACACACACAATATAACACAGACAATGCTAATCAGTTAGAATTCTTTGAAGCCTTAGAAGCAGCATTTAAAACCACAGGACTTGCCACAGAGACCCAAGAAAACATAAGGCAGACAATCATACCACAGACCAGAAGAACACAGAATCAGAACCAATTCAAAGCAAAGAACAGAGCAGCCCTCAAAAACCTAAAGAAGGATCAAACAATCACCATCCTCCCAGCAGAACAACGGTTATCATGGACCAAACACAATACAAACAAAAAGCCAAAGAATTACTGGGGAACAAAGAAACCTACATCCCAGTAGACACCAATCCAATAGAGAAACTAGACAACCTGATAAAGAGAACCCTCAATGACCTAACTAAGAAAGGTCAAATAACAAAAGAAGAACAGTGGCAGATGAAAAGCAGTGGACCCATCCTCCCACGCTTCTATGGATGCTTAAAAATACACAAGCCTGGCATACCTCTTCATCCAATTGTATTGTTACCAGGGACCTCAACATACAACATAGCAAAAGAACTTACAAAAAAGCTTGGACATCTCACAGAGGGGAGCGAATATTCTATCAATTCCCCACTGCAGTGCCTCCAGAAAATCAAAGACCTAAAAATAGAAGATGAAATCTTGGTTTCATTTGATGTCACAGCACTCTTTACATCCATAGATCCAGAACTAACGAAAAAATCCATGGGAACAGTACTACACAACATACCCGACCTAGCCAAATACACTAAGATCCAAATACCCAGAATCTTGGACCTCATCAACCTCTGCCTTACTACCTATTTCCAGTATGATGGACAAATATACCAACAAATCAGAGGATCACCCATGGGATCATTACTCTCAGGACTCATAGCAGAGACTGTAATGCAATGTCTAGAAACTATAGCACTCCCACACATACAACCAAAATATGGATTTGGTATGCAATCAACACCTTTGTAATAATAAAAAAGGAACAAACACAGAAGACACATGAAACTATCAACAACATCTTCAAAGGAATAAAATTCACAAGGGAAGAAGAAAACAACAACACACTATCCTTCCTGGATATCCTCATCAGCAGAGGAAACAAGAGCAAATTAGAAATGCAAGTCTATCGAAAAAGAACCCACCCTAACCAAGTGCTCCACTACCAAAGCAACAACCCAACCTCCCACAAGAGGAGCGGTGTAAGAACATTATTCTGATGAGAACAAACACATTGCAGCAACCCAGAACACCAGAAAAAGGAAACAGACCACCTATACAACATCTTCCAACAAAATGGATACCCCTGCAACTTTATCAAAAAGTGCCTGACCACTCAATCCACTACAGCACAACCAACACAAGCTATGAAAAGGATAACAATACCATATATCAAAAACATCTCAAAAACTATTACAACCACACGGCATCACTGTAGCACACAAACCAACTAAAGCCCTCCAAAACATCTTAAGTAAACCAAAACACCCAGAAGTCCAAGAAGAAAAACAGGAGTCATCGATAACATACAGTGTAAGGACTAGCAGAGCGCATTGATGAACATCAAGTACAGGGCTTTCCAAAGTTTATCCCACGGCGACACACCAACCGGCGTTGGTGTGTCGCCGCGGGAAAACCCGGAAGTGCAGCAGCACGCAAAAACCCGGAAGCGCTGCTGCTGCTTTCGGGTTTTGCGTGCTGCAGTTGGTGTGTCGCCGCGGGAAAACCCGGAAGCGCTGATGATGATCAGTGCTTCCGGGTTGTGTGGCGACACACCAGACTGTGTGTGGCAACACACTTTTGTGTTGTGACACACAGTTTGGAAAGCTCTGATCAAGTAGCAGTCAGAAGCCATGATGAAAATTCCTTAATCTTACAACACATGGACAGACTCAATCATAGTTTCAACTGGGAAACTGTAAGCATCCTAGACCAAGCTAAATCCAAAAACGCTAGGGAATTCCTGGAAGTTTGGCATTCAGACAAATCAGCCATCAGTAGACACATAGAGATTAACCACACTTACACACCATTCAAAAGAGACAATAAAAAAGCTAAGAAGGAAACAAAAAGACCAGAACACATCCTCTCCAGCAGCCTACACCCAGATAGCGCAGGATTTAACACCAAACAATCAAGCAGAAAACAATATTCTAATCAAGGAACTACCAAGGAGAAAACCACACCTTCACCAACACTGGCAGGTCAAGCTACTGTATAGAAACAGGGAGCAAACCGCACACGCACTAGCACTGATGATGTTACCTAGTCGGGTAATGAGACATCTGTAAGCAAACAACCAAGCTTGGAGAGCACCAAGGACCCCCCCCCCCACACACACACAAGCATTCCTGGTCAGATCTTGTTTCCGGCAAACATTAATTGATGGAATAGATCATTTATTTCATGTAAGGAGCCTGGGAAAAAATGATATTCTTAGGGCAGATCACTGCTTTGGTTTCTAGAAAGAGAAGTATATGTTCCATTCGCCCCCCTCCTTTTTTCTTTTCCCTTTTTGTAGAAAATATTTCCTTCCTGTGGAGGCATGTTGCCCTATTGCCAAAGGGTCATATGGTATAAATTGCATACACAACAATATGTAGAGTGTTTTCAGGCTAAAAGGGAAGAACCATTCATTGATTCATTGCTTGCACTGACCCTTTGATTGTTTGATGTCTCATTTCTTCATTAAGAATAAGACAGCTATGGGAAGATCAGGGTGATTGTCCTTAAGGTGCTAAATCATCCCTGTTTTCATTAGAAGCTATGAAGGCATTATATGAGCCATACTGAGGCTGCAATCCCAGTGCAATCATTTGGATTCCTTTGAAGTAAGAGTATATATGATTGCATCAAATCTCACATTTTCAATGAACTAAATAATTTTTGAATCTTTTATTCAATTTGCAAGGGGGAGGAGGGAGGTTGCGACCTTGTACCTAATTAGGTTACTTTAAATCTTATTCAGATTTAGGCCACCTAATTATTTCCTGGTTGTCAGATCTATTCAGTTTCACATTGCTGGAATTATATCTCTAAAATAATTTGTGCATCTTTTCTTCAATCTTTTGCTAATCTCTTAACTTCCCATGAGATTGCTGCAGTTCTCTGCATACTTAGCTGCCATTTTCCTGGCAACTGAGAAACATGATTAGCAGAAAAAGTGAAATAGTACTGACATCTCAAGGATAGATGGAGTTAATTCTTCCAACTGTTTGTTTGTAGAAAGTATAATAATGCTTATCTGATAGATTAGCAAGATTAAAAAGAAATTTTAGAAAGATTGCCACTACTTACAACTAATAGCTAGGTTTTATTTTATGTATTGCTTTCTCATACTAATTCTGTAAATTAAAATCCAAGTAATTAAAACATTAGGATTCAAAATAACAACTAAACAAAGATGTTAATACCATACATGATGAACAGCTAGATTTTATTTTATGTATTGTTTTCTCATACCGATTCAATAAATCCAAGTAATTAAAAAAAGTAGGATTCAAAATAACAACAAAACAAAGATGTTAATACCATACATGACAAATACATTATGAACTAGAAGCAAGAAGTAAAAATATAGTCTGTACTTAATATTAATTAAAACCGGCAGCTAAAGGAAAACAGGGCATAAATCACAAAGCATTAAATCAATTATAAAAATACCAGGAATAATAAAAAGGCCTTCTCTGGAACCCAAAATATTAAAAAAAAAGAAACACCTACTGTAAAAGTCTATCTGAGAAAATAATAGAAGAGGCACTATCACCTTTAAAAAGTCTTCTCTCTTGTAGTCACCCACCCCACTCCTTTGACTGCAACTCGTGAAGGAGGGCCTCTGTTGGGGCAGGAATACACCACCTCTCAAAAGCCAGGGCACATTCTTGTTGAGGTGGCACTATCAAGGAATGTAGTGGGCAAAGCAATTATGTGAAAAGAGTGGAGCCATATCATGTACTGTAAGTAGATGGGACTGTGATTTTACATTGGGAGAGTCAGTTTTGAAGTGCTCAGCTGAACATGTTTAATTATTTTATTTTTATTTATTTTATAGTGCTCTTTATACCCTGCCTATCCCCTCCCTAACGGAGGACTCTAGGCGGCTTACATACATATATATATACATTTTATCATTATACAATGTCACCAAGTGTAATTAACCCGCGCACCAGGAGAGGGGGTAAGGGAACCGGCTCTTCTAAGGCTCTGGACTACAATTCCCAGGATGCCTTGAGCCGGCTGCTGACGTCCTGTTGATGTCACTTCTGGGTCTGTCCTCACCGTCACCATTCAATCTTTCCTCTGATCTTTCCTCCGGTGGAACCGGCTCCTGACAGGACGCCAGCAAATTCTCCCACTTAAGGTGGTACCCATTTTATCTACTTGCTAAGCTTTCGAACTGCTGGGTTGACAGGAGCTAGGACTTAGTGACGAGAGCTCACCTCGTCACGCGGGGTTCGAACTGCCGACCTGCTGATCGGCAGCCTACAGCTCAGCTGTTTAACCTGCTGAGCCATCCGCGTCCCAATTATCTTGTTTGCATCCTCTGGGCTTAGTATTTTAAATTCATCTGAAAATTCATCTGAGGAAGATTCAATCTAGCACACCGCGCCAGTCAGAATTAATTCCACTAACCTGAGTTTTCATTTTGGACCAACCACCATTTAGCATTGATTCCTCTAGACCTGGAAGTTTAGTCATTTGTAAATTGTCTCATTTAGCATCTTTATTCAGCTACAGTCTAGCTCAGTGTTCCTCAGTCTTGGCAACTTGAAGATATGTGGACTTCACATCTTCCACATATCTTCAAGCTGCCAAGGTTGAAAAAAACTGAGCTAGCTGTTAAGGTTGGGATATGGTGGCAGTAGCTACTCCCATAAGCATTCCCCTCAAACTCCACAACAGCCAGTGCCCTGACAGCACCAACAGAGCTGCTCTTGCTGCCCTGGGATGGGGTGACACATATCAAAATAAATGACAGGAGAAAGGATCCAATCAGAAAACAAACAGAGCAAATAGTGAGGCATCCAACAAAGGCCATGCACTTGAGCAGGCGTTCTGTTCAACTGTCCTGATATCCTTGGATGCTTACCTGGCCACCTACTGTATGCTGCTTTGCAGCATTTAAGTAAACAATAGATTAGGTGCCAGGTATAATGGCAAGTGAATGGGGATGAAAGTTGAAGAACCAGTCTTTGGATGCTGCGTAGTTTGCCATGTACCCATAAAGAAGCCTGATCCCAATCCCAGACGCAGTAGGAGACCCTGTCTATCATTGGTGTCGACATGAGATTCAATAGTCCAGTTCTGAAGCAGATCTACCTTGACTAATTTGATATCATAGAATCATCATAGAACCATAGGGTTGGAAGGGACCTTGGAGGACTTCTATCCATCTTCTAGCTGTGTCAGACTCCAGCTATTTAATCTCCAGTATGGCCAGTTGGAGCTTTTCACACTTTTTGGTGAAAAGACAGGTTTTTGTCAATCAACAAAAACACACTTGAAGAATGCCACATTTAGGAAGACTGTAGTTGGTAGAATGTCACGGCCACCATCCCATTGTCCTTTACGATAACCTCCTTTGGCTGGTCTTGCTTGTTATGTAAATCTTTAAAAAGCATCCTCACTGCATTGCTATAATAAGTACCAACAGAAAAATACCCACAGCATATAATCTCCCTTTTTCTTACTGTTGTTGCTACTTTGAAAACATATTTGATGCATTTGGGCTTAAAATGTATTATACTCGTCAATTTAGCATTCATTTAAATGGGAGAAGTTTGGTCTAGTGGTTAAGACACCAGTCTAGAAACCAGGAGACTGTGAGTTCTAATCCCGCCTTAGGCCTGAAAGCCGGCTGGGTGACCTTGGGCCAGTCACTCTCTCTCAGCCCAACTCACCTCACAGGGTTGTTGTTGTGGGGAAAATAGGAGGAGGAAGGAGTATTAGGTATGTTCGCCGCCTTGAGTTATTTATAAAAATAATAAAGGTGGGATTTTAAAAAATCAGCCAATTACACTTTCTATAATCAAAAGGTCTGACAGCTCTTTTGTAGTACAGAACGCAGTTCTTGGCCAGGAATGGCTTTTAACACTAAACATGCTTTGAGTACTTTTATTCAGAAGGCAAACTGTGCCATCCCTGATAGTACTGCCGGTCGTTCCTTCAACCCCACTGTAATGATACCTTGAAGTAGGTTATAATTCAATAAGCAACAAAGCAATGATTATATTCCGCAATAACATTACAGTGTATCATTTAGCTGTGGAAAACATTATGGGATTAATCTGGTCCTGTATGTGTTCTGCAAAAAAAAAGAAAAATTGAAGGGGAGGTACTAAATGCATATGAGAGATTATATACAGATCCCTAGACAGCTGTTGAAGTACTAGGCTAGTTTTGCTTGCTAGTTTAGCAGGGGTCAGAGTTTAGTTGTAGCTGATTTCCTACACAGCTGATCTGCAGGGTCTGAAAGCATTAAGATAATATCATTTTCTTCGCTTTACTGATTTTTTTTAAAGAAGAATCTCTGCCTCCTACACTGGTATTAAGAAACAATAAAATGGATGCAAATTAATCCTCACTGTATCAAGTAGCTGTAGAGCTTTTCTATGGCTCTATTCTTATCCCCCTTTTGTCTATATTCCAACTGATACATAAACCTGTTTTCTATTTGTTTTTCCCCAGACAGGGCACCCCACCCCACCCCACTTTATAGCTATTTATTTCTGCTATTTCTCAGATGGCAGTATGTGCAAGATTGAATTCATGGTGTAATTCCATGGTTACGCAATGCAAATATGCAATGTAGTGCTGGAAACAAGTCAGTATCCAATCAATCTTGTCTTTATTGGTTTATGAATCACCTCATCCCACAAATCTCTAATTCCTAAAGTTGAGAAACTTTTTTTTTATAGAAATGTTCCAGTGCTCCCTTTCCCACAACTCATAAATCCAGTTTATGGGATGGGATGAGATGGGATGGGATGGGAATAGCACTAGCCAAGACGTCCTTGCATATGGTGTACCATTTGAAAGAAGAGCCTCTATGTGAGCAGGTCTACCCTTCCATAAATTTATAAATTGCATGGTTTCCATTTTGCATCACATGGTCAATAGGCAGACACAAGGTGAGCCAGCATGTGTGTTTCTACAAGCAGGATCTCTATAGATCAGATGTATTCAGGGAAGAGATCACTTGAACACACCAAATCTATGCTGTTGTCAAGAAAACTAATGGACATATCCCATGAGGCTATCAAGAGTACAACTTAACTTGAGGCTCTCTTTACCTTTTTATAGAAATAGAGGTCCCAGAAATTTTGATTATTTTTGTGTAGTTTATAAAACAATATTGTAGTATTCACGTTTTTTAAAATACTTTGTGTGACATACACCTGTGTTCTGATGTAAGATAGTCAGTTTTTTTTCAAGGAGTTTTCACTCGGAATCCCATAATTACTGTAAGTGATGTTGACCTCACTCTGAGTTTTTCTAGCAACATCTAATCAAGAGGCCAAGATCTTCTCCCTCAGACCATCCCTAAGCAAAGTACTGTGTATTTGCTCTGAAGCTCAGTAATTACGTAAATAGAGACCTAGCTAAATTAGAGTGCCTTTATTTTATTTGGAATTTAGAATTCTCATTTTCTGAAATAAATTCCTTTTTATACAAGGACACATGGGTATGCTCTTTTAAATAGAAATGTCTTGTGAAAACCTACCTTTATGCTGGTTGGCATGGCTGTTAAGCTATCCATTAACCATTATGCTCTTAGAATGATCCACAGCGTTTTGTTAAATTCTGGACTTTGGGAAAGAAAATTTAAAACACCTTTTTTTTTCTAGAGCTGGCTGAAAGGAGGGAAGCTTATTAGTTCCATCTGAATAGATTAGGTGTGTCAGGAGGTACAATCTGACCCATGGTCATTTATGGTAATTAATTTTTTTTTTGGGGGGGAAATCCCTTTTTAAAAAGGAGTACCACTGGTGTAGAAATCTATAACTCTTTATGGCTGTATGCTGCTGGAAAGTTTTTAGTTGTGTATTTCTTTGAATCTAGTAACTGATCCAAGTAGTATACTCTCCATCCCTATATTCAGGATATTGTATTTATGAAAGAACAGCTCTGTGTAACTAGGGAGGTGGGAGGGGAAGTAACAGCTAAATTCAGGAGCAAGCTAATAGACTGAAGGGGTTAGATTTCCAGTATCAAAATAAAGGGAGGCAACCAGCAACCGCCCAGAGTCCCTCTTTTGGGGGAGATGGGCGGTAGCAAAATTTGAATAAATAAATAAATAAATGTTGGCATGCCCCAAACATATACCTTGGCTAATCAGAAATGCATAAGGGATAATTGCCAATAGGATGGGCCACTTGGATCAGTAACTTGCCAGCTTGGCTCACTACAAGGCTGGGATTGTTACATTCAAGAGATCTACATTAATAACTTCCATGGTGCTGTGTTCCTAGGTCACAGTTGGAGTATGCATGTTCCCTGCTGTGCCTGTGCATTATTGACTTCAGCAGTATTTGACCTTGTAAAACAGAGGTCATCACTTCCAAACATTCCTTGCTGAGGCTTGATTATAAGGTTAAAGTTCAGACTAGATTAACCAAGAGATTCCATTCAGATTTATCAATCCTTTCAAGGAAATTGTACCAATTCAATAATAAACCAGTAAAGATTTATGAAATATGTGTAGGGGTTCCTAATGATTTTTGACTGATAAAAAAAATCTTTCCTGTTCACTTGGATTTCATTATGCTAGTAAACTGTTCTGACTTGTGTCTAAATCACAAGAAACTGAGTGCTGTTTCTTAATTTTATATATATATATATATATATATATATATATATGTGTGTGTGTGTGTGTGTGTGTGTACATGCATATACATATACATATACATATACATATACATATATATACAGTACATATACATATACATATACAGTACATATACATATACATATACATATACATATACAGTACATATACATTACATATACATATACATATACATATACATATACATATACATATACATATACATATACAGTACATATACAGTACATATACATATACATATACATATACATATACATATACATATACATATACATATACATATACATATACATATATTCTTATTGCTATAAAAATAAGAAAAGGCAAAAGATGTTCCTCCATGAAAATATAATGTTTGCTTTTCCTGGTATTTTACTATATCACTGAGGTTTGACTTTTTAAATCTTTCGTTCTATATTTTTTCTCCTTGCTATGGAAATCTGTATCAGTGAATAGAGTTTGATTCTTTCGAATAACTTTCTCTCTTTTAATGTGGTAATTCTCAATTTATTTCTTATCCCAGAATTATACATAATATGGGCATAATCATTTTAGTTGTTAAATGTACTTTCCATAGTTCAGGAAATATCTCAAAATCTTTTTTTAGGTATTTTAAATTTAGTTCCTCTTCGTTGCTAAAATCTATGGGAGAAGAAAAGGTTATTCAGCTCCCATTCTTCTCTCAGGAGACAAGCCCTGATGGGTACATGAATGTCCTGGTTCTCTCTCTCTCTCTCTCTCTCTCTCTCTCTCTCTCTCTCTCTCTTTCTTTCTTTCTTTCTTTCTTTCTTTCTCTTTCTTTCATCAGTTTTTTAAAAAGTAATTTTGCCTCCTCTGGTTCACATTAGTCACACAACACTACCTCTATGTTTTGTATGTGTCTGTCTTTTTTTAATTAAAACCAATAAAACATATTTAAAAATGGAGAGAATTAAAGAAAGGAAGATGGATATGGATGTCTACCCCCTTTTTAGTGTTAAACATAGTGATCCTTTTAAAATTATTACAGATAATTTAATGCATTACAAGTTAATGATTAATTTAATATGTTCCAAATTCTGCTCTGGAAGTTGCACTTAAGATATTTTATTCCCCAAAGGCAAAACTGGGACAAAACAGAGACAATTGTGAATCTTGTTCTACACACCAATGCTTTCTCCTAAAGAAAAATCTCTCTGTGGGCTTAAATGTACCATCTCTAATACATACCACATACTAGCCTTGCATGTTGACTTCTGATGGGCTGAACAAATTTCCTTTGTTTGCTCCTGTTCATAAAAGTTAAAAACATATTGACGTGCCTGACAGGCCTCAAGATGTGGGATGTTGGATATCATGTGATTAAACACATAGACAATGATTCATGGTCTAGATTTAATCAAACCTCTACAATACTATAAATGCAACACTAAATAAAAAGCTAGGAGCCTTTCTTTCCCCCAGTTTCAGTTGCTGCTCCAGTTATGGCCCTACAAAAACCATTAAGCTCTGGCAACAGTGATGATTGCCTTATAGCCTTACCACCATACGTTTGGATTACGTGGGGCTCCCTTTGAAAACAGATAGGAAGCTACTGCTGGTGTAGAATGCAGTGACCAGACTGCTGGCGGGGAAAACCTTTCTAATAGAGTAACACCTCTCTTGTGGTCACTGCAAAGAGTGCCAGTGAGGCTTCTGGGCCCAATTCAAGTTATATAAATCCCTATTTCATAAAGCATCAAGTTATATTAGGGATTACCTTATCCAATGAGGCCATCTAGAGAGGACCCACTTAAAGTCCCACCTCTGAGAAAGGTGAAGGGGTATGAACCAGAAGACAGGCCTTCTGTCTGGTTGCCCCTATATTATGGAATGTGCCAAGAGCATCTATAGCAGGATGTCAAAGCCCCACCCCAACTTAACCCATAGTGGAAAAGTTTCCAGCATTCATCTCCCCTTGGTTCTGCCTGCATTGAAAAACCTCTCTGAAGGGCTGGAAGACCTTGTCAAGAACAAGAGCTGGGAGTGAAGTAGGAAGGAATCATCTCAAATTAGATAGTGATGATTCAGTAATTCTATTCTTTCCTATCAGTCCTCTGAATATCATCCCATATTATTATCTCTCTCCTGGACTTTAGAAAAAAGCTAAAGACCTGGTTATGTCACCATGCTTGGGGAGGGGAGGGGAATAGCCAGTCTTGGGGTTGGCTGGTCCCTTAGATCTGCCCTGACCAGCCTTATCGACCAGTGGAATGAGATCTACCACTCCTGGATCAAATTGTATAATATGTGTGTGTGTGTGTGTATATATATGTATATATATATATATATATATATATATATATATATATATATGTGTGTGTGTGTGTGTGTGTGTGTGTGTGTATATATATATATATATATATATATATATAATTGTTTATTATTGATATTTATTGTTTTAATTGATTTTAAACTTTGTTGTGAACCGCCCAGGGTCCCTCCTTGTGGGGGATATGGGCGGGATATAAATGTAATAAATAAATAAATAAAATAAATAAATTATTCAGGAAAAGACCACCCCCAGCCCTACAGAGATGCTTTTCTTAGGGGGAGACAAGGTGGTGGTTGTGGAGGAGGGGAAGGATGAGAATTTTCATTCCATGATCAAACAAGATACAACTAATGCTCCATCACTGGCATTAGCATGGCGTGAAGAAGAGTGCAAGCATGAGGACTTGATCTGGATTGGGATCCTGTTGTGAGAGGTAGGAATGTTAAGCTTATGCCTCCTTCCCTGGCCTCCAGTGCTGCTGCATAACAACCACAACAAGCACTTGCTATTGACATTTAACAAATAGCACTTCCATTTACTTCAATGGAGCATTTATGTTTCAGTGCAAACAACAGGAAGGAATACCAATCCAGACTGTTATCATAGTAGGAAAGGTTTCCAGATAAGGATTTCTCTCCTGAAATTACTTTTTAAAAGCCAATTAACTAATTACGAAAATAGAAAATGGTCTGAGACCCAGTCAGAGCACTGGCTCATTATACTCATCTTCTCAACAATGATTAACAGTCAGTTATTCTCTAGGATGTCAAATAAGAGCTTTCCACAAGACACCATATGTGGACTGGAAAAATCCAGAGGACCACTAGATGGCGCCAAAGAGAGTTGTCTATTACCTCTTTGCTTCCATCTAGTGGTTATCTGGGTTTCCGCAGCCCAGATCCAGTAGCTCCTGTTTCCCATCCTTATCCGAGATGCCAGGGATTGAACATGGGTCTTCTGCATGCAAAGATAATTTCTATAGCTAAGCAATGACTCTTTCTTTAATTATAAGTTACCACATACTAATTGTATTAACACTGTCACATCTGGTTTGGCCCTTAGGGTGCAATGCATATTCTTTGTGTTTTAGCATTTATTATTTTAGAAAATGCAGTCTTTCCTAAGAGAGAAGGAATAGGAGTTTGTAAGATAATTTCTCGATTAATTTAAAAATTTTCTGGGGTATTTTGAAACCAAATAATTTGATTAGTTCAGAAAGTTGCCTCAATGTTCTCCTGCTCTTTGAATGAACTTCACAGAAAGAAGATGGAAATATTGTTTTGTAATTTTGTTTGCCACAATGACTTACTGCTTATAAAAGTGTGTAACAGCACTTACTTAGAGGCAATAAAGTTAATTCCTCCCCTATAATGGTTTCAGATGTTGTCTGGATTCTATTCCCCAAATTAGAAAAAGTTAAAAGAACCAAGTAAAGCATTGAAATGCGGGGAGCGGGGGAGGGAGTTACAAGATTCAGGAAAAAGCTTCAGCTGTCTATTGCATTCAAGAAATTATTTTCTCTGGTCTAGAAATTAGGCTTGATATCATACTGCAAAAAGTTTCACAGCACTCCTTATGCCTATATATTGACTTTGTGTTACTTTGTGGCAGCAACTCTACTACATCCTTCCTACTAAGACACCAAAGGAAAATAGAAGTTTGAACATAAAAGAAGGAAGGGTGGAGGGGCAGAGGTTAGGAAAAGTGAAGCAAAAGAGCTAACTAACATTGCTGGGGAATTTGGAGAGGCATTGAGCAATGAGATTAGAAAACTGATGGAATGGAAGAAGATAAATTTCCAGAAAAATATCTTCTGGCACAATGTGTTTGGGGAAGCAGCCATCACAGGCAAAGGCAAGATGCTATAAAAACTGGCCAGAAGAATAAAGGAGAGAACAAAAAATAGCGTTTGAGTCACCAAAATTGAAAAACCTTTTTCTGAAAATGAAAATTTGACATTATCTTAATGCAGCTCTTTAGGTGAGGGGACATCATGACCTATACTTCTGATTACCATGCATGCAAGCCATCCTCACCCACACTTTGCCTTGGTTGTCTATCCTTCTAGTTAAGTGCTTCCTTGCTAGAATATATTGCTTAAAACAATCTTGAGATGCTCTGAACTGATGACCCATTGACCTCCAGGAGAATTGGCTGCTACTTTCATTCATGTCAAAAAGGCAGTTCCCTCCTCCCCCTCCCATTTCACAGCACATCCATCTAATGACTTTCCCCCATTTCAGTGCCTCAGCTGGTCTAGGTAAGCTACTGTATAAAAATGGACAAGATCTCTTGTTTGCCTTGTCCGGGTATTCTCCAAGGTGGGTGAGCAGTGGGGTGGCTGTGCAAACAAAGGCCCCTCGAATCTCTTCCCTCCTTGACTCAATTTTCGAAAGGACCATTTTAAATAACACATTGGAAGCTGGCATACTCCCAACCACAGTGCTAGATAAAATGGTAAAGCCTCCTCTGAGTCAAGCTGGACTTCCAGTGATTTCATAGCTGTGCCCAGGAAGGTTTCTTAACCAAAAAATTGACGTGTTTTGCCATTGCCTTCTTCCAGGATGGTTTTTTTTTACTTGTCGAGAAAAGAAGACAAACTAGGAGGGTAAGGGGATCCTGACCATCCAGATAGGATGGTGGAGAGAAATCATTTTGTGAATAGGCAAGCCCCCCAGCCCAGCCGCTTTGGGGGAACATAATTCCATAACCTTAAAATTCCAGATGGGTTTACTAATTCAGCTAACATCATCACCTGTGATCTGGAATTTATTTAAAAATTTCAAAGTATACACCAAAATACAGTTTATATGCTTTGGTTCTCTACAACTTGCTTGATCTCTTTCTGTATAGCAAAAATAGCAGAATCGGGTGCTTCTACACAATTCATCCAAGCGGGTGGGCAGATGCCTAATTTTTACCCTTCCCACACATTTTTCTTTTCTACTTTCCTGATTCTTTCTGCTATAAGGAAGAGCATAACAAGCAACAGTGGTCACCTGCTAGATTAAATCTTATAAGCAGCAGTTCTAGGAGAAATATGAGATTTAATTAGCCAATAAACCAGAGCTTTCCAAACTGTGTGTCGCGACACAAAAGTGTGTTGCCACACACAGTCTGGTGTGTCACCACACAACCCGGAAGCGCTGATCATCATCAGCGCTTCCGGGTTTTCCTGCGGCGACACACCAACGGCGGCGTGCAAAAACCGAAAGTGGCAGCAGCGCTTCCGGGTTTTTGCGCACTGCCGCAACAGCGGCACTTCCGGGTTTTCCCGCGGCGACACACCAACGGCGGTTGGTGTGTCGCCGCGGGAAAACTTTGGAAAGCCCTGCAATAAACAATCAATAAAACAAAGGCCATAGAAATCCGTGTTCAGATTTTCACTGAGGCATAAATAAGAGTGACATCTGAAGCTCCCTTACTCACAAACAGACACCATGGGTCAGTCTGTAATTGGTAACCACTCTGTGAGGCGTACAGGTGGTGTTTTCTCAGATTCCGTTAACTAGAGATTCAAGAGGTTGAATCCCAGATCCTAATAGAAAAGCATAGACTTTGGGTCATAATCCTGCAATGTGGGTAAGTAGTTACGTTTCATTCTATCTTCCCCTTCAGAGTTGCTGTGAGAGTAAATGGAATTGCCTGGTGTATGCTGGTCTGAGGTTATTGGAAGGGCAGGATGCAAAAATGAATACTGTTGCGATAGGGATAGTGTTGGAAATTTGTTAAATGCTGTTATTGCCTACAGAATTCTGTGAAATCTATAAGCCAGTTTAAAAAGCATGCCATTTGCTAATGCAATGCCTTAAGTGCAAAGAGACCCGTATTCATAGGTAACTTTCTAGGAGATTCTTCGGTGGGCTTTACCTTTTGAGCATGGGAAAGCCAAGAACTTTTCCCCTTGGGATTTCTTAAATGTCAATTTGGGAAGGCTTATTTATGAACAACAACTTTCCCAAACTGAAGACGATTCCTTGTCAACCTTTTGGACCAGAAAAAAAAAGCATGGGTCAAAGGTGTGGATTGCTCGGATTAGAAAACCTTAAAAAAGAGAAAGAAACTTGTATAATAGCACTCCCTCCATGCGGGAGCTATAAAGAGAATAAATGTGAAGAGCAACATAGGAGATAAACAAATGATTCTACCAAAAGATTTTAAAGATTTTAAAATAGTAAGGAATTACAGTTGCTTTATTATGCCAGGACACAAGGTATTATTATGGAATAAACAGTTATGCCTGAACTTGTTACTAATACCCCCCTTAAAATGATCTTATTGTGCTCATCTAACTTTCATGCACACACGATTGGCTTAGCTTTGAATCTGAGAACTTTGATGACGCAGCATTCCTAATCTTTCCACCACCTCTGTAATATACAGTATATATGTTGCCAGACCCGTCGGTGATCTAACGATAAGCAGAAAATGCTATGGTTGCAGCAAGCTTCTTATGCTTTGCAACAGGATGCCTGCTCTTCAAGGGTTAATGGAGAAGCTAGACAGGCTGAAACTCAGGTCACTTCCTGGCAGGTGATTTATAGCTTCACTCAACCATCGTCATGGAGATATGAAGTCTGTCTTCATTACTGATATAGTGCCACTGTGATGGTTGAATGATACTCGAAGATGCTGGAAATTCCTGGTAAGGAAATGGCTTCAAACTATAAAATACCAGCATCCTGGAGTCAGAGGGTAGCTTGAAATGTTAAAGCCACCCAGCTCAAGCTGATACTTACAAAAATAAATTGCTGCAAAATCTAAAATGGCATTTGAAAATAAATTGCACAACATGAGTATTGCAACATTAGTGCAATCACTGGGCCACTACAGTTATAGCACTATGAGGGCATAGCCATACTTTTTGTTTGGCCCATTGCCAGTATAGTCCACTCACCACTTCCTGTGTGCAAGAACAGATGAGCTTGTCCTCCTCCCACTCTCAGCCGACTGCAAAGACACCTGACGACTGTGTTTTCCAGCTTCAATTCAAAGCTGCTGTTTTCCAACCTGAGCCCTCTTAAGCCCTTAGAACAGATGGTCTCCAGCACTTCAGGCTGTTCTAGTAGCAGCCCCAGGTTGGATTGGCTGTGGTGCCTAGTATGCCCCTTCCCTCAGCTGGTTGCTGCCCTGGGCAGCCATTTCATTCTGCATTCCAGGCTGCTACATTCTCTGCAATTTTTAATAAGCTTACAGTTGATGTAATGATGGCCCATTAAATCAAGGAATTATCCTTAACCTAGAACAAGGGTCGGAAATGGCGGCTCGCGAGCCAGATGCGGCTCTTTGGCCCCTTGAGTGTGGCTCTTCCGCAGCTGAACTCACCCCCGCCCCTTCCACGCGATTGGCCCCTGCCCGCAAACCCCGCCCCCTGGCTCTTGCACTGAGCGAGGCCCGGCGTGGCAGGGAGGCGCTGCTGGCCCGGGACGCGGCGCTGTCGGAGGCGGCGCAGGAGCGGCTGCAGGGGCTGCTGCGGCTGGAGATGGCGCTGCTCCGCGGCATCCAGGTGCTGGGCGAGGGCGCGGGCCCGGGACGCAAGCGGCAGGGTGGCGCAGGGCAAAGAGCCGCCTGCTCTCCCCTTGGCCGCCTCCGGTCCGAGCCTGGCTAAGCTCCCCCGGCCGCCGCAGGGCTCGGGTTAGCAGGGGGAGAGGACGCCGAACGGCGGGGTGGGGGGATTGATGGGGCGGGAGGGTGCACCCGGAGGGCCTCCCGCGGCCGCTTCTCCAAGGCAGGTTGCAGAGCGCGCGCTGCGCCCACAGGAACGCCTGGTCCCTCCGCTCCCTCCAGCTCCGCCACCAGCCCCAGCAGCGCCGCCCGCCCCGTCCTGCCACCCGGCAAACCTCCACCGGCTCCGTCCCCCCACCGCCACCGCCCCGGACAGGCCCCCTGCGTCCCGGGCCTGCGCCCTCGCCCAGCACCTGGATGCCGCGGAGCAGCACCATCTCCAGCCGCAGCAGCCCCTCAAGCCGCTCCTGCGCTGCCTCCGACAGCGCCGCGTCCCGGGCCAGCAGCGCCTCCCTGCCGCGCCGGGCCTCGCAGAGACGGGCCTGAAGGGGCGCAGAGGCCGGAGAGGGAGCCCCTCCGTCTCCCCTTCTCTCCCTGCCTCGCCCGCCTGCAGGGAAGGAGGCATGGGTCCCGCCCGGTGAAGAGGGCGCAGCCTTCCGCTCTCCCGCACCCGTTTTGAGCCGGGCAGAGCGGAGAAGTTGCCCGCGGCAGCCGCTCTAGGAGCCGGCCAACCTCCGCCGCTGGTTCCCAGCGCTTCCCCTTGGATGGGGAGTTCCCTCCTGCCGCCCCCCTCAGAGAGACGGGCCTGAAGGGGCGCAGAGGCCAGAGAGGGAGCCCCTCCGTCTCCCCTTCTATCCCTGCCTCGCCCGCCTGCAGGGAAGGAGGCGCGGGTCCCGCCCGGTGGAGAGGGCGCAGCCTTCCGCTCTGCCCGGGAACGCCGTGGCGCCCAGCAGAGCCCTCTGCACATGCTCCGCGACACTCCCTCCTTCCCGCCGCCTCTCCTGAGCTGAGCTCCGCAGCCGAGCCTGGGTGTGTGTGCGGGAGGGAAGCCGCCATCAAGGGCTTCCTCGCCGAGTTAGTCCGCCACCTGCAGGGAGGGAGGTGGGGACAGGGCTGGGCGCTGGGGCGGGGGCAGGGGCCGCGTACAGCAGGCCAAAGGGAGATGCCAGGGCGACTGTAGTGACCGGAGGCGGCCAAGGGGAGAGCAGGCGGCTCTTCGCCCTCGGCACGCCGCGGGGCCAGATGAGCCTCCGGCTGCTGCTTCCTGCGCCCGTGGCCTCTTTGCTGCCGCCGCCGCCAGCCTCGCCTCTGCCGCTCTCCGCTTCTCCACAAAGCTCCTGGTTGATCTTAATGTTTCCTTTTCCTCCCCTTCAATATGTTCCAGCAAGCGAGGTGGAAGCGGAGAGCGGCAGAGGCGAGGTGGGCAGTGGCAGCAGCAGAGGCCATGGGCGCAGGAAGCAGCAGCCAGAGGCCGCCTTGCCTCTGCCGCTCTCCGCTTCCACCTCGCTTGCTGGAACGTATTGAAGGGGAGGAAAAGGAAACATCAAGATCAACCAGGAGCTTTGCGGAGAAGCGGAGAGCGGCAGAGGCGAGGCGGCCTCCGGCTGCTGCTTCCTGCGCCCGTGGCCTCCAGCTGCTGCTTCCTGCGCCCGTGGCCTCTGCTGCTGCCGCTGCCCGCAGCGTAGCCGTAGCCGGGCGGCGAGGAAGAGGACGCCGCCGCCTCCTCCTCCGCCGGTGGGAGGGAAGGAGGAGCGGCTGCCCGCCTCCCTCCGCCCGCCCTGAGGGGACCCACCCGGCGGTGGCGGCTCCCCTGAAGCGCGCCGCTTGTCATCGCCGCCGCCCGCCTCGTTTCCCGCCCCCATCATTTCCTTGGCCAACGCGGGCGGGCGGAAGCGTTCTGGGGGGGAGACAACATGGAGGCGGAAGCGGCAGCCCCGCCCGCGCCGAGTGGCAGTAGCGCGGCCCCACCGCCGCCCTTTCTCTCCGGCTCGGATCCCGGGAAGGCAGCGGGGGGCCTCGTGGAGGGAGGGAGGCAAGCAGGCAGGCAAGCGGGCGGGCGGGGCGGGTGGGCGGCCCGGACCTCCGCCGCCGGACCCACCCCCCTCGGCGCCTGTGCGGCTCCCCCACGCCCTCCCACCCGCCCCAATAAGCCACGTGATTGGCTCCCGCCCGCAAACCCCGCCCCCTTCCACGTGATTGGCCCCTGCCCGCAAACCCCACCCCTTCCACGCGATTGGCTCCCGCCCGCAAACCCAGCCCCCTTCCACATGATTGGCCCCCGCCCACAAACCCCGCCCCCTGGCTCTCGAGCATTTCAAAATGTGCACGAGGATGTCAAAATGGCTCCCGGCATAAAAAGTTTGCCGACCCCTGACCTAGAAGCATGGGTTCCATTCAAACTTTACATCTCCTAGTGGGCACCTTTTTGGTTTCTGCCCAGGCTGGGTGAAGCATGCTCCCTGCCCACAGTACTGCAAAGCTTCCCTTCCTCTTTCTTTATATTTTGAAAAAAACATCTTAAAGTTGCAATGTAGAAATGTTACTACAGTTGGGTCTCCATATTCGTGGGCTTTGTGTTTTTGCAGTGGCGGCCATGAAATTTATCATACTAACCTTCTTCTGTGTAGGGGCCATAGGCCAAGCCAATGCTGCTGTTTCCTCCTCTTTCTCCACCTCACAGCTTCCTCTCGCTCTCTCCACCACCGTGCAGAGGACTTGTTGCTCCATCCATACCAAGGCGGCTAGTGAAGGTGGTGCCAAAATGGCTGCCTGAGGAGGCAGCAAGCACTTACTCTCTCCCTCCCTCTCAGAGGCCAGATGAATATATTTCTTTTTGGGACCACAGACTTGATAATTTCAAGTGGTAGCCACATCCAAAATGTTTGGGTATACGAAGAAAACATCGGAGGCTATTTGGGCAAAAGGACAGATTTTCAGGATATTTCATATTTTTGCAGAAAGTGTTGACACGTACTACAGAATTTAGAGCCCCACTCTGTATTATTTCTATGAAGCTGAACTTTCAGCTACAAAATTTCCATGGACCTACAGAGGAATGTAGACATGAAAGAACAACGAGTTCCCTATTGCTTTGATTATTGTAGCATCGGTGCTGTAATGTTACCATAAGAGGAAAAATCAAAAATAGACAGGGCCTGCATTAGTGTCAGAGGAGAGAATATGGGAAGGGGTTGTGAAAGCATCCATGTGGCAGAAACTTCTGGGATTGCAAAAGAAGGGCATGGGGACTAGTGAGGAGGGAACAATCCTTAAAAGAAAAAGACAAGCACTGGTAGACCAGCCCCCACAGGAGCCAGCCAATGAGATTTTTTTATTTATCTATTTGAATTTATTTATTTTAATTTATTAGCAATTCCAAAGGGCATTATACAGAGAGAAAGGCAAGAAACAGGGCAATGACCAATTGGGTCTTGGGGTGGCTATAGTCTAATCCAGTGTTTCTCAACTTCAGCATCTTTAACATGGGTAGACTTCAACTGCCAGAATCCCCCAGCCAGTATCTATCCCATCTAGAGTCACTGAGGTTGAGAAACACTGGTGTAATCTGAACACCAGCCCAGCCCAGCCCAGTTGCTGACCTACTGCAATCCGGACTAGAATTTCTGAAGTTGGCTTCAGAGTATAAGGGTGAAGCAGCAGCAGTGTGGAATTGACCTGAATATTAAAACTGGCCCTCCCAAAAATGTTCCAGAAAGCTGGATTTCTCACATAGGTTTTGCTGCTACCACTACAAATGGAAGCAGCAACAAGAGCACTGCAGCAGCCTCAGGTATGTGTGTGTGTGGGGGGGGGGGTTGTCAAAATCAGCAAGATGGTGGACAGAGCATCACAATGCAAGCTCCTCTCTTTTTTAATGTGCATTAACATTGTACACACATTAAAAAGAGTTGGGCTTGCATTGAGATGGTCCATCTGCCATCTTGCTGGTTTTGACACCAACACCCCTCCCCAAATGCTCTGTTTTGAAGTAATCTTCTCTTACTCAGTCACCCAGCTTCAATATTAGCCTTTTGGCCATAGTAAGGGCATGGAGAATCCATTTATGTTGTCCAGTTGCCAACTTCCATGTAATAGGAAGAGAATAAGAACCGCCCAGAATCCCCTATTAACCACCCAAAGTCCCTTATTCGGGGAGATGGGCGGGGATAAATTTAAATAATAAATAAATAAATATTATCCTCTGAAAATTTTAGCTTTTGTTGCACAGTCATATTTATATAGCCCACTACTTTCTCCCAAAACTTAGTAAGTATAGGACATTGTAAAAACATGTGTTTTAAAGAAGCATTATCCTTATTACATCTCCAACAGAATGATTAGTCCTTTTTTACACAAATGGAGTCCAATAAATTCTAAATATTATTTTTTGTTATATAAGTTGTAGTTTGAGGTCCACTGACACTCTTGCTATAGAAGTTAAGACGCTCTCCCATTGTCTAGGCCAGAGCTTTCCAAACTTTTCATGTTGGTGACACACTTTTTAGGCATGCATCATTTCGCGAGACACACTTACAGCAGGGCACAAGGCAGGCACTAGGACCTGCGTGGAATCCTGGCAGGGCTCGGAGGCAGCAGCAGCCACGACACACCCAGACATTGCAGCCAACACACTAACGTGTCCCGACACACAGTTTGGAAAGCTCTGGTCTAGGCAATATGGAAACCTCTAATTGGGAGAACCAAGTATGACATCAGTGTTTGGTCCTGTGTGGGTTCTTTGGCTCTGGCAGCTACCCAGGTATGCCAGATGCTGATGTCAGGCCAGAAAGATAAAATCAAATGCATTCAAATGCAACATTTACTTGATATGGCTTTAGTTCAAACATTTGGCCACTGCGTACCAAATGTATAAGAATCAAATGCAGATAAGTCACCATGTGACCCAACTCATTATTTTGCTATGTTACACCCTTTTAAAGAGAGTGATCTGACTTTATGAATGATTAACATAACTATATAGAATCTTTGGAATACAGCCATAGAATCCAGGTTTGATGGTTAGCCTTGAGTGCCCTGAATTCCTATTTAGCTCTGTCCCTCTGGGGAGGAACTCAGGAGCACATTCTTTGAATATCGAAAGTTCCAACTTTAATCTTACCAACTCCAGGTAGGGCTGCTCAAGATAGACTTAAAAGCCTATGGAGCAGCTCCCAGGCAATAGAGCATAGTAAGCTAGGTGGGCCAATGGTTTGAAGGCAGCTTCTTTGTGGTGGACAAATAATGTAGTTTTGCCCAAACTAATATCTCCAGATGGGTTCGCATTAAAGGTTCTATTTTCAATAGGAGGAATGCAAAAATATTGTCACACTTTTCTAAGTTTTGTTGCTGGCTTCTGTTGTATATGCAAATCTTGTGTTCTGGACCCTGGGAACTGATTTATCAATGTTGTTTTGCTTAAGTTCATTTTTGATCATATAATCTAGCCTTTTCCAGTCTGGTGCTCTCCCAAAATTTTGAGATTATACATCCTAGAATTCTCATTCAGTATGGCAATTGCTGGCTGGGAATTGTGTGGTTTGAATTTTTGGTGCATCTCAAGGGTACCAGGTTGGAGAAAACTAGATGTAATGAATTAGTGAGTGCATGGCTGAAGCAATCCAGTCCAGAAAATGTGGTGAGTTCTTACATTTTTTTATGTGTGGTATAATGGTGTAGTGATGCTGTCTGATCAAAAGCTTGCTTCTCTTTCCTAAAGGCTAAAATAGTTTTGTTTCAGTGCCTCTGGATTCTGAATTTATCAGGAAAAAGCACATGTCCGCTGGGTTATGGGTTTATTGTTTTAATTTGAATAAGGGGCAGGTTTTCAGTGCTCTTGAGAAAAATCCTCATGGAGGTCCTATAATTATTTGCCTTCCATACCTCTATTTACCCCATATTACATTTAGACCTAGGTTACCCTAGTAACTCCTAGGTAAGGAGGAGATGTTATTCTGGAAAGGGAATTTGCTTTCTTTTTGCTTTCTTTTAATTTTTTTATTGACTAAATACAAAAAAAGAAAAAGAATACCCCAAATTATAAAAGGGGAGGAAAAGCTGGGAAAAAAACATGCAACATATATACATACACACATACAGTATATACAGATATACAGATATTAAAAATTGTTGCCATGATTCTTTAGTCAACTGTAACTGATCTATATTAATCAATTCTGCAAACCACTGAATAGTTGGAGCCATATGTTTGTCTTTCAACACTGAACAGCAAGTCTTTTGACTGTAAGTCCATCTTCGTCCAGAAATCAAAAGAAAACATTAATTTCATGCATCTCCAACAACATAAAGGTCATTTCTAAAACATTATTTCTTGTTTAAAAGGATGGAAGCTAAAAATCTTTTGAAATGTTTGGTTCTTTTTTTTTTAATCTCTTCATTGGTTAAGTAAAACATGAAAGCAAAAAAAGCAAAAAGCAAAAGATACATACAGTATATACATACTTAAAGATTTTGAAAAAAAATTAAAAACAAAACAAACAAAAAAGATTTTTAAAAATATTATTAAAAAGGCATTGTCAGAGTGCGCACTGTGGGGCGGCCTGCTGCCTATTTCCAAGACTCCAGTGATCCATGTTCTATGCAGTAAATAGACACTCAAGCAGAGATTAGATAAAATAGCCTATTTACTTTATATACATACCTAGTCCAAATACATCCAACAGCAGTAACAAATGATACAGCAATTCAGCGATGAGAAGTTTCAACAGCAACGAGAAGAAAGAATACCAGACTCCTCTGCTTATATACATAAACTGACCAATCACATTATAGGTCTCTCTCATCATCTGCCACACCCAACTAAACTATTAGCACCTGTAGTATGAGTCATACACTGCCACATCATCCCTACAACAATGGCTGCTAATTGGGTGACTTGCAGAATAATTCCCCTCTCACCTAGATATCAAGCCTCTCCAGTATAATTTATCTAACTGTAAATTCCTGGGTATTCATTGGCGATCACTCGTAGCCGAGTAAGATTGTCTTCCAAAGGTAAAATTTTAACGGTGGATCCGTAAGTGGCTATAAAGGCCAATTCTGGATCCGCACAACCTCCAACAATGAGGGCATAGGTTTCCGGGTGGGAGACGGTCATGATGAGGGTTTGCCTGACGTGCCTTCCTTTTAGCTCTTTTCTCCTTTTCGCCCTGTACTCGTGCTTCTTCAAAGTCCATAGCGCCTTTAATAAAGGATGACCTCCAACTGAAACGCTCATGAGTTAGGGCTTCCCAGTTCTCAATGCTGATATTACAATTTTTTAAATTAGCTTTGAGAGTATCTTTGAATCTCTTTTGCTGTCCACCAATATTCCGTTTTCCATTCTTAAATTGGGAGTAAAGTAGCTGCTTTGGAAGACGATGGTCAGGCATTCAAACAACATGACCAGTCCAGCGAAGTTGATGTTGGATGATCATTGTTTCAATGCTGGTGGTTTTCGCTTCTTCTAATACGCTAACATTAGTCCGCCTATCTTCCCAAGTAATTTGCAGAATTTTTCGGAGGCAGCGTTGATGGAATCTTTCAAGAAGTTGGAGGTGGCGTTTGTAGAGGGTCCATGTTTCACAGGCGTACAGAAGGGTTGGTAGTACAATGGCTTTGTAAACAAGCATTTTGGTCTCCCTGCGAATGTCCCGATCCTCAAACACTCTACGCTTCATTCGGGAGAAAGCTACACTCGCAGAGCTCAGGCGATGCTGAATTTCAGCGTCGATATCGGCTTTTGTAGATAGATGGCTGCCGAGATAAGAAAAGTGATCGACATTTTCTAGTGACACACCTTTAAGCTGGATTGATGGCGCTGCAGAGGGATTGGTTCGAACTTGCTGGTAAAGCACTTTGGTTTTTTTAATGTTAATCGAGAGGCCGAGTTTTTCATATGCTTCTGCAAAGATGTTTAGGATAGTTTGAAGATCTTCCTCGTAGTGTGCACAGATTACGTTATCATCAGCATATTGAAGTTCTATAACAGAAGTTGCAATTACCTTATTTTTTGCTTTCAGCCTACTAAGATTAAAAAGCTTTCCATCTGTTCGATATATAATTTCTACACCAGTAGGAAGTTTCTCTTCAACAAGGTGCATAATCATAGCGATGAAGATAGCAAATAAGGTTGGAGCAATAACACATCCCTGTTTAACGCCGGATTCCACTTTAAATGGATCGCTTTGAGAGCCATTGTTATTCAGGATTGTTGCCATCATGTCGTCATGGAGTAACCGCAAGATGTTCACAAATTTATCAGGGCATCCGATTTTCAGAAGGATGGTCCAGAGAGCAGTACGATTTACACTTTCAAAAGCTTTAGTCATATCAATAAACGCCATGTACAGAGGGCGGTTTTGCTCCTTGCATTTTTCTTGAAGCTGTCGTGCAGTGAAGATCATATCCACTGTTCCCCTGGAAGGGCGGAAGCCATTTTGCGTTTCAGGGAGGATGTCTTCTGATACAGAGACGGTTTGCAATGATCTTTGCCAGGATTTTGCCTGCTGTGGCTAGAAGGGAGATGCCTCGATAGTTTCCACAGTCTGTTCTATCACCCTTTTTAAAGAGAGTGATAATTATGGCATCCCTAAAGTCTGCTGGAATCTCCTCCCTCATCCAGATTTTTTCGATGAGCTTATGAAGTTGTTGTGTAAGTTCAGGCCCGCCTTCTTTAAAGACTTCAGCAGGAATCCCATCAGGTCCACTAGCTTTGTTATTTTTCATTTGTTTAGTGGCTTTGCTGACTTCCTCCAAACTAGGGGGTACTGCAAGCTCATCTCTTATTTGTTTTTGCGGGATTTGCAAGAAGACTTCATCAGCCACAGTAGAGTGATGATTAAGGAGATTGTAGTAATGCTCTTTCCAGCGCAGTGCAATAGACTCTTTGTCCTTTAGAAGTTTAGCACCATCTACTGAGCGTAAGGGATTTGTACCATGGTTTGTTGGTCCATAGATGGCCTTTATAGCATTAAAAAAGCCCCGTGCATCATGAGCATCTGCAAAATGTTGGGTTTCTTGGGCTTTTTTTATCCACCATATGTTCTTAAGTTCTCTAGTTCTTCTTTGGACTTCTGCCTTTGCACTGGCGTAGATTTTTTTCTTAATGGCACAGTTAATATCTTTTTGCCATATCTGGAAGGCTTTCCTTTTCTTGTCAATAATATGTTCAATCTCACTATCGTTCTCATCAAACCAGTCCTGATGTCTCTTAGTCTGGTATCCGATAGTTTGTTCACAGGCTGAAATAATAGAAGTCTTCAATTTAGTCCAGTGTTCCTCAACATTTTCAGGAAGTTCCATAGGCAGATGTTTCTTGAGAGTTGATTGAAATCAAGCTCATTTAATAGGATCTTGAAGGGCCAGTGTATTCATTTTATGCCTTGGTTTTCTTCCTTGGAGCCTACGATGAGGGACAATCTTTATGGCCATCGTGGATCGAATTAATCGATGGTCTGTCCAGCAGTCATCGGTGCTCATCATGGCTCTGGTGAGAAGTACATCACGGCAATCTCTAGCACGGACAATTACATAATCTAAAAGATGCCAGTGCTTCGACCGTGGGTGCTTCCATGATGTTTTAAATTTATTTTTCTGGAGAAAGAGTGTGTTAGTAATGACAAGGTTATGCTCTGCACATTTAGTCAGAAGTAAGATTCCATTCGTGTTGCTGTTGTCAACTCCTTCTTTCCCAATGATCCCTGGCCACAAATCAAAGTCACGCCCAACTCTTGCATTGAAATCGCCCAGGAGGATAATTTTATCCTCCTTTGGTATCTCTGATAAGATGGTGTCCAGCTGGGTATAAAATTTTTCCTTGATATCCTCATCTGCATCTAGTGTTGGTGCGTAAGCACTTAGGATAGTTGCCTGTTGGTTTTTGGCGAGTTTTATTCGCAGAGTTGAGAGTCGTTTGTTAATCCCAGTGGGAACTTCTGACAAGAGCTTCACAAGGTCGTTTTTGATAGCAAAGCCTACCCCATGTATTCGTCGTTCTTGTTCAGGCAGTCCTTTCCAAAAGAAGGTATAACCTCCTTTTTCTTCCTTCAACTGTCCTTCTCCTGCTCTTCGAGTTTCTTGGAGTGCTGCTATATCAATATTAAAATGTCTCAGCTCCCTTGCAATAATGGCAGTCCTACGTTCAGGTCGTTCACTATCCATATTGTCTTGCAGTGTCCGTATATTCCATGTTCCAAAATTCATGTGTTTTTTACGACCGCTAGATAGTGACCCCACTGGTCGCGGTAATCCAGTCAGGGAGAAAATGAGGCAGACTATGTTTAGGGCACCTTTTCTAACCCCCTCCCCATATGGGGTGAGCAGAGTGGATCCTAAATAGGGCTGCTCAGTCGTGGATACAGCTGCCGAACTACTCAACTGCCTCGATCCTTGAGTCAGGGCGACTGAATCCGTATCCACCGCCCATGTGCTGGTCCATGACTAGGAGCTTCCGGATTTCACAGTCCTGCCCCCGTTGCCATTCGTCAGTCGCCATGGGACTTTTGGTTGTTTTGGGTTTGGTGTGGTTGGAAGACGCCTGTGTGTGAATTTGTTTTATGTGTGGAGATTGGTGCACAACGATCAGCACACAACCTTCACAGAAAAAGGCTCTAATCCAATGGCATGGATACCATGACGATTGGTGACCTTTTGTCTGCTGCAGCCTTCATCCGCCTTCGCAGCCGTTGTAACAATACACCTTGTTATCTTCCGCCTGTTCTGCCGTTGAGGACTTTCTTGGATCGTTCTTTGTCTGGTTCCTCCCCCTGGACCTTACCGCCATGGGTGACCCTGCCAGGAGTACATGACTCCCGACAGCTTCGCTCACAGGGTTCATTGGGAACACACAAGCCCACTCACCACAACAAGGTGACGATCCAGCGAGTGAGATTCCTGGGTATATACAAACCCCAACAGGCATTCTGGTAGACTTCCCTCTCTTTCTTTCTCACCCCAAACTTTATTTTTTCCCCAGCCACTAATTGGTACTTGAATATTTTTATACTTTACTTTGGACATTATGACTCATTTCTATTTGGATCATTATTACTCATTCTAATTTGTTATAATTATTATTATTATTATTAAAACAAGTTCTTTTTTTTTCTTTAAAAACCATGTTCTAAGTGTCTTAACCTGCCTTGCTGGGTGATAGTTGTATATAAAGGAACCATTCCTGCTTGAATTTGGTTAGACTTCTGCCATGGACGTAAACAATTACTTTTTCCATTGCCACATATTCTTCAAATATAGTTTCCCAATCCTGTATTGACAGCAAGATTCCTCTTTTCCAATTATGTGCCAGATTGATTCTTGCCACTGTCAGCATATAACTTAATGAATTATGATAACTTTCATTTATGTTTTCTGAGATCATACCTAATAAAAACATCTGTGGTTTTAATTCAAATTTTATTTTGAGAATTTTCTGAATGTTTTGGTGTAATACTTTCCAGTACTTTTGGGGTGTTTTTTTTTTTTACATCACCACCACTCAAGATAAAACGTTCCTTCTTTGTTGTGGTATTTCCAACATTTATTGTTCTATGATTTATCCATCTTGCCAATTGTTGCTGGAGTTATATACCATCTGTGGAACATTTTGTACCAATTTTCTCTCAGGTTGTAGTTTGGTATAAATTTTATTGATTTTTTTCCATAAATCTTCCCATTGATCCACTGTTATTGCTTCTTTGAATTTTGCATCTGTTTTAATCATACAATTTTTTATTTGTTCTGTCTCCTGAAAAGGGAATTTGCTTTCATGGGATGTCAAGTTACACCTCCAAAGTGCTCTGCAACACAACTGGCCTGAAAACAAAGCAATATAGACATCAGTGATAGAGCTAAGAAAGACTTCCAATGATCCAGCCTTTTAGGATGCATGGGCAAAACAGCAATAAAAGCTGAGTTGTCCAGTGTATTAATAATTGATAGAGTGTGGTAGATTCTTTAAGGGGAGACCTGTCTTGATGATAACTATTCAGGCTTCATTAAACTATCCTCAACCCAGTTATGAGTTTGAACTACTCGACAACTAGACAAAATGTCTTACTGTCCTAAGCAATGTCTTGAAAGTTCAGTTGAGTTTCCTTAAGTCCGTGTTCTGAAAGCGGCTAAAATAGTCCTCAAAGATAAGGTACACAATTTTGCACTTTTTGGAATAGGATAGAATTTATGTGCTCAGTTCCTCTGGTTGTAAAAAAAAACAACACTATACAGAAACCACTTTAGATTGTTGAGAAATGGTTGGGCCCTGCTTGTGGTGGGAGATAAAACTTGTTTTTGTGAACTTACTTAAAAACAGATCCAGGTTCATGCCACTTCCTTCCGTTTGCCTGCAAGTAATTTGCTAAAAGGCAGAGATGCTTGTGATCCATATTTTGTGATCCATATCCCAATTTATCTGAAATTTGGTAGCTGAATGCTGTATATTCAACTAGTTATAACTTCAGTCTGTTTCTTCTGTGTATATACCTCATAGGCCTGTGGTGTCCATGCACAAGTGATCTGCATTCATTACCAACCCTATAAGATGCCCCCCCATACAAATGTACTGCTTAAAGTGCCCTTATAAGGAAACATTCACAGCAAGCTGAAGGGGGGGGGGGAGAATCACACAGGAAGACCAGTAGTGAATGACAAGTTTCAAGAACCTTTCAGGTAATAAAGGGAACAAGTTACTTTTAAATTAAATTGAAAATAAAATTAAAACATGGTTCATATGGAAGAGTGTTTTCGGCAGATTCATCAGTATACATATTATTGCTAGAATCTTTTATTCTAAAGAATCTTATAAATGAGTGCATATAACACATGCAAGACTATGATCAACTAAAACACGAATCCCTTCAATTACAGTGGAACAATGAATGGAATCCTAGCAAAGTTAAAAGCAGCTGACCAATGAGTTAAGCTGATTGTGGAATTTCACAATAATGGGCCCTATGGATATATTTCTTGTGAGTTCTACCAAATGTAGAACCATACAATGTTTGGTTGATGCTACAATCAGCAGAATCATTTGTTTATGATCACTATTAATACCAGTGGGATTTAAGCAAGTTTTGCCTGACATTGACTTGGGAACTGGATTTGTAACCCCACAGTGAACATCTGCTAAATCAAAAGGGGGCATTTCCATAAATTAACATTTAGATTTCAGTAATACTGTCTCCCTTCAAGTCAGCCTCTTTCAAAAGAAGAACAATTAGGGTTTGGATTGTTTCCTGAAATAAAGCTAAATAATAATAATAATAATAATAATAATAATAATAATAATAATTTAATATTATATTTGAAATGTTCTGCAGAAAAGGAGCTGAGCTGTGAATATAAAATTCTGGGTAATATTACATAGTTAACATGCAGCATTAATCATTTTGTTTTCAGGCCTGGGCTGGTGAAACAGGAGCTCAGCCCAGCAATGCATGAGAAGCCCTGCAAGAGCTAACACCTTGGCCGAACTCAAAAAGCTAAGTTCAGTGGATCTGGTTAATGCTTGGATGGGAAGCTACCAGGAAGTCCCATGTCTGTAGACCAGATTGGGAAGTCAGAAAAGCCTTCTGGGAGAAGGCAAAGGCAAACCACTTCCACATTGCTGCTACAAAAACTACACGGAAAAGTCCATGAAATCACTGGAGACATTCTTGTGTTTTGAAGTCACATCAAGAACCCTCAAAATGTAAAGCCCAGAATTTCATTGATTCTGTTTCCTTCTCATAAATGTTCAGAGTTAAGCATTAAACATCTAGGAGAACATTTTTTTTTACTTTCAAGGGGTGGTTGTTGGTCTATATGTTGTACCTCTGATACTGATGCATACCAGAATTCCATGTATACAATGAAATACCCACGATGTTCTTGATTAAAGCCCTTCTATTGTAATCAAATCAGTGTTCATTTTCTCTCTCTCTCTCTCCATCCATTTCCAAAATAACTTTAAAACAACTACAATCTGTACTGAAAGCTACTGCAAAGGATTGATTTCTGAAAAACAGTTGTTCCTAGTTCTTCTGTCCCTCCCCTGAACCTAATCCAGAACAGCACCCTTTTGAGCTGTTCTGGACCTTCCATGTATTAAAATATTTCAATACAGCCCAGATCTCCTCACTGGCTCTCTATCTGAGCCAGACCCCAGTTTATACTTCTGGACCTTTAGGTACCCAACTCTGTGACTCTGGAATCAACTGTCTTCCTCCCTTTATGTGATGGTCTTAAAAAAAGAGGTTTAAAGAGATTTTATTTGAATACTGGTTAGTGTAGGATCCATTCTAATCTTACTTCACTGACAGTTCCAAGTTAACATTGACTTTAAATTATTATGGATGTCCTTCCCAGGGCACTGTTTGAAATGTATTGTTATTGGGTTCTGAGTTGATTTTATGGATTTGAAATTATCATGTTATTGGTTTTTCCTCTTTGTACTATACTACAAATTTGTAAGAACACAAAATAAATAGTAGTAGTAGTAGTAGTAGTAGTAGTAGTAGTATTGACTTCCCTGGATTGAAGTGCAAAATGTATTCATTTTATTGTTTTGGAATTGATCTGACAAATCTTTGCCCAGTTAGAGCAGGGTTTGGAAGCATTAAGCTATTCCTCAAAATGAATTAAAACACTCAGTACATGACTTTTTTAAAAAACAAAACTTCTCCAAAGAAAGACTTCAGTCCATTTCTGTTTTATTGAATGCTAACCATTTACTGATTATATGGGAGGCAAGGGAACAATCATGTGATTATCTTGAATTGCTACAGCCCAGATTTTCTTGAATCAGTGAAGTTTCTGTGCTCGGGAAAGGCTTTGTTGAATAAATTAATCCTGAAGTTGCTCTTAGTATAAAGAAAAGTATTTTTAATACCATAGAGGGATCACACAGAAAAGATAGATAAAATGCATTCAATTTTAATTGAAATATCTTTTTGAATTCCCTATCAGCCCCCAAGCAACCCAATCTATCCAATTTTAAGAACAATAATACATTGAAAAAAGAACAAATAATTGAAAAAGGCAAGTAGTTTAAAAATGCTCACAATTCAGATGAAACAAAAACTATAAAGAAGCGATGAAAACAATCCAATCTCCCTAGAGAGAGTTTTACAAATTGGGCAACATTATAGGCAAGACATTATCTTCAGTATTTCTCTTGACTGTGGTATATGTATAACAAGAGCACTGATTAGTATTTTAAATTTGGGGCTGGCTCATGTGAGAAATGGTTCTTCATATATCATGGCTACAGGCCTTACATGGACTTTTGCTGACATCAGGACTGAAATGACAAGGCTCTAAGGATTTGTTTATAGATAAGAGATGGGATATGGGAAGAAGAGATCATTTGTTGTATTTTAAGAGAAGGTGATAATAAGTTACTAAAATTGTTTATACTTGTTTTTGATGAAGTCATTTCTTTATATGTTTCTTTTCTTTTTCTTTACTATATTCTTATTTTTTCTTTCTTTTCTATTTTCTCTTTTTTATTTTCTGCACCTTCTCTTTTTTATTCTTTTATTTTTTTTCATTTGTATTAGTTTGTATTGTTGTAAATTGTAATCTTTAATAAAATTACTATAAAATTATATATAAAAAGATGCTGACACTGGAAAGGTTTTTTTAAAAGATTGGCTATAAGGTTTTAAGGGATGAACTAAAATGTCAGGCATTGATCCTTCTAGTGCACTATTCTTTACTCTCACCTCTAGGGTTTCAGAGACAGTTTTTCTAGCCCTTCCTGGAGATACCAAGGATTGAACCAAGGGCTTCTTTGTGTAAGTTACCCCTCTTTACCCACAATCTGCATGGATAATGGTTTATATGATTATGGGGGGGGTTGTTATGTGCAATGGGATATTTCTCTAAGATATGCATTTATTATCTTTCTTAATGTGTTAATATGTTACTGTTGTACAGAAATTACTTATCCTGAAACTGTCCTATAAGTATTTGAAATGAAAAACACATCAATTTTAAACATGAATGATACAATTTTTGCTACATTTGACACTAAAGCAACTGGGCCATTTTGCAGCTAGAACTGAGTTTGCTATTACTGTCGTTATTAGTTTATATCATTGAACAAACAAGCAAAAACACTGATGTAGAGTAATAAAGATTGAGTAGGGATCAAGCATGGGGGCGTGGTGGCTCAGTGGGTAAGATGCCAGGCTTGTCGATCGGAAGATCGCACGTTCGGAGGTTCGAATCCCTAGCCCCACGTGACGGAGTGAGCTCCCGCACTAGCTCCAGCTCTTGCCAACCTAGCAATTCGAAAGCATGCAAATGCAAGTAGATGAATAGGAACCACTTCGGTGGGTAGGTAACAGCATTCCGCACGCGTCATGTGGCCACATGACCGTGGAAGCGTCTTTGGACAATGCTGGCTCTTCGGCTAACAAACGGAGATGAGCACCGGCCCCTAGAGTCGGACATGACTGCACAAATGTGCGGGGGGAACCTTTACCTTTTTTAGGGATCAAGCAAAGTCTTTGGGTAGTACCAATTAAAAGACACTGCATTGGATCCATAAGCTTATTTAAACCCAAGTAGGGACTGCACCTTCCAAATAAAATTAAAATTAAAAATGGCTGAAATCTTGCAAGATTGGAAAATCTTACAGGATCACAAGGTATGCTGAAAACTCATATAAGATATTGGGGGATTTATGGCACTCTAGCACAAGAGCTTATGAAATCTTGGAACTTTGTGTTTTGTGTGAATATAGGGCTCATTCATACAGCCACTTTTGCTGTATTTTCCTCCCATCCTAAAACTAGATGGGAGTCCTGCCACCATCAGCCTGATTCCGCCACAGTGTGTTCTCACCATGCATTTGGAATGGGAGTGTACCATGCTGCTGTCTGTAGAGCTATTCTGTGTGATGCTGTTAAGGACAGTAATTGGTGGTATTCCCTGGTTGAAATTCAAGCACCATGTATACATGCTGTGTCCCAACACGGTGATGGTAAAGTCTGGGTGCTCCATTCAATCATTTTTCTTTCTAATGTATTTTTCCCCAAAGGGCAGTGACCTAAAAATTACTAGATGACAGCAGAATGTCTGTCTCTTGACTCCAATATTCTCTGCATTTTTCTACTTATGCCGGCACAAGTGGTGCTGGCTGGTTCCCCTGCTGCACTTCAGTTCATTGTAGGCAAACACCTCCACTCCAACTGCTTAATCCCAGAAGGAGTCTGGTAGTGCCTTTTTCAATTAACAAATTTTATTAAAAGGTGTAAATTTTCATTAGCTGATTTTTTTGTTACCCTAGACAAACACAGCTCTGGCCTCTATGGCCATTTTGTCTTGGGTTGCTGGCCCCCTTCTGTTTTTCTTTTCCTTCTTCACTGGGCATTTATTTGTTTATTTATTTATTTATTTACTCATTCACAGGTGAAATGGTGAAAACCTGCTGTTGTTTTCACAAATTCACTCCCTTCATTTTTGTCTCTAAGTTAACAAGCAGAGCTGTGAAAGACTGGGTTTTTTTTTTTTTTTTACAAGTTCACTGATAGGATTGTGAACAGTGGATTTTTATTTAACCAGCTGAAATTGGGAAGAACTCTGCCAGTTTCTCCTTCTGGCCTAAGTGACAGGAATAATGGTAAAACCGTGGTGGGATTTTTGTTTGTTTGTTTGTTTGACCAGCATCAGATGGAAAGCGGCAACAGAGGGAGGGCCCGTGGAAAAATTCAAACTTACACGTCCTTAAAGCCCTGCCTACATATTGGAAAGTGGTTGATGCTTGTTTTCCCAGCATTGGCGATAAGGGGAAAGATATGGGGAAATCTAGGAGTTGGGGGCATGGTAAAGTGCAGTCTGGGCCATCAGCATGGCCAAAGCAAAGGAAGAAGCTGAGAGAATAAATGTGGATTCACAAAACAAATATATAAAGGAAGAGGGAATGGGTTGAGAGAAAGGGAAAGATTTAGAACAGGGCTTTCCAAAGTGTTGCCGTTGGCGACATACGAGCGGCGGTGCGGCGGCGGCGCAGTGGCGGCGCGCGCGCACGGTGGCGACACAGGAGAGCGTGCGGCGGCGCGCGTGGGCACGGCGGCGGTGCGGGGGGGCGTGCGGTGGCGCGGGGGGGGCGTGCGGGGGCGTGCGTGCATGGCGGCGGCAGCGGCTGCTGCTGCCACCGTGCACGCGCACCGCCGCCGCTTCCGGGTGGTGTGGCGACACACTTTTGTGTCGCGACACACAGTTTGGAAAGCTCTGATTTAGAAACTCAAATGATTGATGTTTGGGGGTCAAAGAACAATCTGAAACTTCATGAAGGGGTCAATGAGCTGAAGAGTTTGGGGACCCCTAGTATAGAGAGTATAGCAAATGGTGTTGGTGTAAACTAGTTTTAGCCATATTTCCTTTTCCTTTGCTTAATATTTCTTACTCATTTTCTGGCTCTGCATAGTGTTGCTACCTCCAAAAGGGAACAGTGTGATGGGTATGTATATACGTGTTATTTAAAATGGCTTGTAAGCCACTTCTCTGCCTGACAACATTTTTAATAGAAAAGTATTCACAAGGGATATCATAAAATATAATCCCAATTAAAAAATAGTAAACTTTAAGTATACCTCAGTACTTACTGTTACAGTGTTCCTCCAATTTTTTTTCTTAAAAGGGAAGTCTTAACTTCAGTAGAAGAGCAAATGTTAAGAAGAAGCAAGAGGACACCATGAGGAAAATGTGAGTGTAGAGTCAGCTCCTTTTCTTCCTGTTGTTAAGCCCAATTTCCAGAGCTAATCTTCTTTGCTCTTCCTTTCACGAAACATTGATCTGCAAGTTTTGCTTTGCCCTGTTTCTACTAGAGGGGAACATTTTCCTGGGGGATAGCAATCAGATTACTTGTGCATTTATTGCTCTACCTCACAATCAAAGATTGTGCATTTGTTCTGCATTGCAAATATATCTGACTAGGACTGGGGGTGGGGGCAGGTTGAAATAGAAAGCACTACAGCACAGGGTTGTTAGCAGGATAAAATGTAGGGAAACGGGAATAAGCAGAGGGTCTGAAGCCGGCCAATTTCCTAGAAACCAAGAGTCTGGGAGTTCTAGTCCCGCCTTAGGCATGAAAGCCGGCTGGGTGACTTTGGGCCAGTCACTCTCTCTCAGCCCAACTCACCTCACAGGGTTGTTGTTGTGGGGAAAATAGGAGGAGAAAGGAGCATTAGGTATGATCACTGCCTTGAGTTATTTGTAAAAATAATAAAGGGGGCATAAAAATATTTTAAAAAATGATAGTTATTTTATATTGATTGGTTGACTGTATTCAATTCCAAACTGACAATCAGGGAATGGTCCAAGTTATAATTGACACCAATAAAGAGCCAGCATGAAATTCCTCCTCACACACCCCACCCATTTTATCTAATCGTGTGTACAGTACGAGGCAAGGGTATTTCTGGAGAGTGAAAAAGGGAATAGCTTCCACATGAAATATTCCTAGTAAATGTGAAAAAGAGCAATCTTTAACCCCATGGTGCATATCTTTGAATCCTAGCCCTTCTTTCTAGGGATCTGAATGGATTATTTGTGCGCGCTCTCTCTCTCTCTTTCTCCCCATGTTTTCTCTCCACGTGATTCCTTAACATTCAGTATCAACTTATTACCAACTTCTGATTACTTTAGACATTTCTGCTTTCTTTGATGGGAAGTGAGGGTCATATTTAGGAAGCAACAGAAAAACCAAAAACTTCAGTATAGCTTATTGAAGGCATCATAGCATGAATTCAGGGCAAACAAAAGGCTTTTTTCTGTGGTGTGGTCTCTGGACAAAGGTAAAAATTTCTTGGAGGGCAGCAAGTTATAAAAGGTTTCTTTAGTCAATTGAATGCTTTAATTTATATTTTTTCAACTATGTAGGCTGAACAGCTATCAATATTTTGTAACGCTTGGGTGGCCCAAAGTTGTTAAGAACTTTTTTTCCTTTTCACTTATAATCATATTTTTCTGTGTACCTGGGGAACACTGCAGCTATTTAGAAATAATACCTTATTTTTCGACAGCAATGTTTTGCTTCCAAATAAGTAGGCCCTCAATGTCCAAAGGTCATAATTGAAGGGAAATATTAATATTATATATGATGGCATGATCTTCCTTGAATACATCATTTTGGGGGCCAAAAGAGTGGTCCAAGGTCCCTTAACGAATTGCCACAATCTGTGTTTTCAAGGACAGTGTGGTGTCCATGGCAACCAAATAAATCACAAAAATATTTTCTTAAAAAATAAAATCTACCCAGACAGTACACCATGAAATCATAAATGCAAAACAGATGCTAGGCCATCTTCACTGAAGATTGTAATCTGCAAACACACAGGAGTTTATGCCCTTGATTTAGTAGTTTAAATTTCAGCAAAGCTGTTTATATTCACTGTCAAAATATTTGCACTGCATATGCTCACAGTCACTGTGGTAGAAATGGTTTAGGTTTTTTCCCCCTCCACTAGAATGGTAGAACAAATACTAAATGAAGATGCACACCTCCTGTTAAGTGCTGGCACAGGGCAGTTTTTGCCCTTATAAAACATTTGTTAACGAATCATACACGTGGGTGCAGTTTATCCTCCTTACCCTAGATAAGCGTCCTGAGCAATTACATTGTATATATACTTCCTAACTTGCTGCAGTCAGAAAACCAGATGCGTAGTCATTTTGTGGTTGCTGATTTATGATATTTTAAAAATCTCTCTTAAGGGCTGGTAGCAAAGCACATTTAATCAATGTATTAATCAATATAGCAATGTTAAAATGTCTTTAGCAATCACAATGTATAGGGTTTTTTTGCTGAAAATACCAACTGTTTTGAGAGAATTAATTGAAAATAACAGTCCCAAATGAACATTTTTATTCATAAATATTTTAAATCAGAGGTGAAAGTGAGACTGCTGAGACTGTAGATAGTTCCAAACATTTCGAGTGGTGAAAACTAACGATCTTTCAAATATATTTTGGAACAATTTTGCATATGGGCAGAGTGAAAAGGAGCCTGAGTAACACTATACAGTTCTGGGGATGATTTGATTCTTCACAATATTGGGAGTCAGGGTCTTAGCAGAAGCAATTTTATTTTCTTTGACTTTGCTCTAAAGAACCCAAGTCATCTGTAGCTTCTGAAGCCCCCTAATCATAATTAAAAGATAAAAAAAAATGATAACAGATAAAAATAAGAAGCAACTTGCTGAAAGAAATAATATTTTAAAGAATTGTTATACATCTATATTTGAGGACCCTTTTTGAATTTAAGTATCAGGCCAAATGTCTCCCTCCAAACAGCCCTGTTGCTAACATTGCCAGCATGAGCAGAATTTCTATCTCCCACCTCCCCTCCTTTCACATTCAAACACACAACAATCTGCTTTGGGATTGGGACAAATAGAACTTCCATTATGTGCAAGAACAGCTAGGATATGCAAAAAGGAAACCAAGACAAAAAGTGCTCCTATCATTGCTTTCCATGAGTCTTCACTCTCTGAATTTTCGGTAGAAATCTACTGTCAGAACTCTGGCAGAGTCCTGTCATCGAGACAGACATTTATGTGGATTGTGGGGGAAAAGAAACGGACGCGAAGAAGACAGCTGACCAGGAAGAAGACCCATTAACACCAACCGGGGAACCTGAACTACACATCTACGATGATGGCTGTCTGAGCACCCAGATACCTGAGCACGGCACGAATTGGCGAATACGAACTTTGGGGAGGGGAAAAAAGACTCCGGGCTGAAAATGTTTAAAAGTGCTGAACCATACTGTAATTACTCATTCAAGTCTTTTTTCGTGCTAACCTCCATGTACCGGAATAAATTGTTTACTTCTTAGCAAATCTGTGTCTGTTGACTTGCTTGAGAGAAATGGTTCCTACCTACACACATGCACAAGCCAGGAAAGATGCAAAATGGCAACCCTAAATTCATTACCTAAGGGCTCTCAACGGATCTGTCCAAACTGATTGGATGGGCAATGAAATGGCAAATATGCTTCAATTTTGCTTTTTTGACAGTAGTGCTTACTCCTCTTTAATTTGACCTGTTTGTGAAGCTTGATTGGGAGTTAAAGAACAGAAAAGGCGAGATTATGTTGCTTTATCTTTTGGAGGTGGCCCTCCTGACATTGTGCCAGGAAGTTAAGTAAGCCTGTTTTTCAGGAGCTTACGGATGCATGCTAGACCAGGCATGATATCTTTCAGGTTTTATGTTGTGGTTTTTGTTGTTACTTTTAATTGTTCACTTCCCAGAGGCATACGTTAAGTGGGTGGCCATATAAACTGAATTAAGTATCAATCAATCAATCAATCAACTTTCCTCCTTCTCTTTCATTAAAAAAAGCCGCCTTATATGCTTTCTTGCTTACTAACAGCAACGCGAGGACTCTCTATTCTCTTGTATTTTCTTGCAAAGAATAAGCATCTGACTTCGCAATAGTCCAGTGACCACTTAATGCTGCCTGAGCAGGTCAGGAGAATGGAAAGTGCTCTATCTCAGAGTCCCTCCTTGACAGCCCAGAGTCCCTCCTTGAGGGGGAGATGGGCGGTCATAGAAATTTTATAATAAATTAATAATAAAATCTCCATGACCAAAGGTCAACCTAAGGATGGTGGTTAGAGTAAAAAAGTAAAGAAAAATCTCATAACTATTTGGCAAAGGTAAGATGATATGCCTTCTTATCCCACCCTGTTATTTTTCCCCCCAGAGATTCTTTTACTCCCTTTGGAAGAGATAGGAAAAAAAATCTGTCATGAGTGCAACAGGATTTTGCCCAGCATTAATTATATGCATGGATGTGATGCTTATGTGGTGCTCATATCTAATATTCTTTTCTCCAAACTTCCTCAACATTGTAGGGATAGGAATGGTTCTTAAAGCTTGGAGGACGTGACAGAGGTGTGGCCCAATTCCCTAGCCCTTATTGGGAGTTTAACCATTTCAGAATTCAGTTTTCTAGTGAGAGCTGTTCCTTCCCTAGCTATCTTCTGTTGGGAAGACAGAACAGAGTTTCAGAAAAAAAAAGAGAATAAGAAAGGGAATAAAGGATATATCAAAAAGAGGAATAAAAGGAATGTTGCAATGGTAATGAAGGACTTTCTACCTGTTTGGGGCTCTGGCCTACTCACAGTTTGCTTTAGCCATTTGGCACATAGTCTCCAAAGATTGTCATGAGAAAATGTGACCCTCAACCAAACCTCCCCATGGCTAAAATACAGGTAGAACTCACTTAATGACTGCCCTACTTAGCAACTGTTCAAAGCTATGACGGCACTGAAAAAGTAAGTTTACGACCAGTCCCCGCATTTACGGCCATCACAGCATCCCTGCATTAATGTGATCGACATTCAGACACTGAACAACTGGCAGGGATTTACGTTGCAGCGTCCTGCGGTCACGTGATCACTATGTGTGCACTTTGCAACCGGCTTCTGACAAGCAGAGTCAATGGAAAAGCCAGCAGTAAAATTGCAAGTTGTGGTCACAGGATGTCTTGCTTAATGACCTCAGCAGAAGTGAGGTTGTAAACCTGTCGTGGTCATACATTGAAAAGACTCCAGTGTAGATTCTGCCTTTGTTAGCAACCAGACGGCAGCTTTAATTATGTATGTATGTATGTATGTATACTGTATTGTGCCTTCAAGTCAGTTTTTAACTCCTGGTATTTGCCTGGACTAGTCCCTGCAGTTTTCTTGGCAAGGTTTTTCAGAAGTGGTTTCAGAAGGATTGAATTTTAATAATAAGGGACAGCACCCTTCTCTTGATCACCGTATCAGATTCCCCAGCCTAGTGCTGCCAGGTTGTGTTGGACTTCAATGTCCTTCTTGGCAATTTCCCTGACCAATGCTGAATTATGTCTTCAATACTTTTGGTAGATATATTCATTTTTATTCATTCATAAGCTTCCTTTCACTGGATTTAGAATGAAAAATGAGAGCCAGTTTGGTCTAGTGGTTAAGGCAATGGGCTAGAAACCAGGAGACTGGGAGTTCTAGTCCCGCCTGAGGCATGAAAGCCGGCTGGGTGACCTTGGGCCAGTCACTCTCTCTCAGCCCAACTCACCTCACAGGGTTGCTATTGTGGGGAAAATAGGAGGAGGAAGGAGTATTAGGTATGTTCGCCGCCTTGAGTTATTTATAAAAAAATTAAAGGCAGGATAGAAAACAAATAAATAAATAAACAAATAAATAAAGTGTTTTGTGAGCAGTCTATATGTTGATAGGATCTGATATAGATCAACCCAAGCAATGCCATTTCTATATATCCTGAATACAGTGCAACACATCTCATTCTCTGCTGTTGGGATGGTGGTGGTGGAGGGAATGTTAGGACCCAGTCTGTAAAGCATATAAAAACAATAAACACAATATTCCTTGCAGTTATAATGTATATGTGCATGAGACATATCCCTCATAATAGTGGAAGAAGTAGAGTGTTCCATGAAAAAATGGGGATGCCTCATACATGGAATATTTGGAAAGAAAATAGGTTTGAACAAGTGTATTAAAAATGATTTAGCAAAGCAGCAGGAGAATGAGGCTTGAAATGGATTTTGTAACACTGGGTTGTTACATTTACTGTTACAGTACACTAGCAGAAAAAAATATATAAGAACTGTTGCAATCAGAAATGAAAGAACAAAGAGCAGCTAGCCCACTGAAGATGTGAATTCTGCATGTGAAATAATCTGAGAAACAACTTGCACCCTACCTGACTTGCTCAAGTGGAATGACGATATTGAATGTGCCACAAGGATGAAAACGGGAACAGTAAAAGCTTGCGCACTGCTGCCTTCTGTTCTTAGGCTGACTACATGCAAACACACACACACACACACACCATTTGTTTAGAGAGCAGCTTTACAGGAGCATACAGCATATCTTTTCTTCCTATAGGCTGTCTCCTGGATGACATCATGGGCAACAGTCATTCAGAAATATTATTGGTTCCTTTTCATGAATTCAGCTTACCGTACTTTTCGTTCTGCTTCCTTTTAATTTGCTGGATGACAACTTTTATTTAATTAAATGCTGAAATATTTTTAGAATGCCTGGGTAGTATTTATATCCTATTCCTGTCAGCTTTGCCAAACCCTTACCAGGAGTAGTCTTGTAAGTCAAGACTATGGTACCAGAGGGCACTATTTAGAATGGATCAGAGCAAGAAAGTATTGCTTCAACAGGGGCTAGGCTCCAAATGAACAACTTTATAGGAGCTCTTGTCATCCAATTTCTTCTTAGCTGGTCATTATGGCCCTCATTCAGAGCATCTAATGAGGAGGTGTCAAAAATATATGCTTTATTGCCAACTACTGCATTGTTCCTATGATTATGGAAGTGATCCTGATGGGTAGGAAGCAGTCAGGGCTCCTTTCCTTGCTCCAATGTTGTGACCTCCTTGAGGCTCGTTCTCCTGGGTGATGGTCTCAGGTGGGCTATCAGCAACTTTTCTTGGGCCTTGGACCTATTAACGCCAACAATAGAATCCTCTTGTACTTCTGAGGTCTAAACAAGTTCTAAAATAGTCCTTCCAAGAAAATAATGGGACAATAAACACTTGAATGTATATAGCAGGCATTCTTCCGTGCTACCTATTAGACACGCATGGCCACCTACTGATTCAAACTCAAGGTATTGCAGTTGAAAATCCTTAACTGTAATAACATAAACATGTCAAAATCTGCAATCTTTCTGTTTAGAGAGGGAAAACACAAAAGATTACTCTTCAGGTCATCCAGAGACTCAAGGCACCAGTTCAGAAATGATCTAAGTGTGGTCGGGTTCCAGTCCAAAATTAAGCTCAATGATCTAAAGCTGTATACAAATCAGGCTGAAGGCAGGAAGGAGGAACATGCATTGCCACAAACAGCCAGTCAAGCTGCAGGTTTCTTTATAGGTTCCTTCCTACCAACTTGACTAATTTGCTGAGTCACCCTTCATTTTCCAAATCAAAGGCTTGACTTCCTTTGCTCTTCTCTTCTTAATCTGCAACACATTGCTGGGCTTGGAAAGTTGCCTAGCTCAGGCTCTGGATTAGCTGACTCAGCTTGCACCCGGGTTCCTTCAGGTGCGCTGTCTTCAGCTAATTCTTGTGATGCAGGCTGAGCTCATTGTGCTAAGGGTCTTCAGCTTCTGAATCTGAAGACTCAGACTCATCCCTAACAGGAATTCCTTGAAGTTAAAAGCAACAAAGCTAATATAGCAGAACAGACAAACAAGTGACCACATTTACTGTGAAAAAAGAAAAAGTGAATAGCTGTGCCTTGTTGAAAGGAGTTAAAGGAAAGGTAACCTTTACCTCCAGTCTGAAATATTGCCAATTATTTAGATCAGTGTTCCTCAACCTTGGCAACATTAAGATGTGTGGACTTCAACCCTGAGAATTCCCCAGCCAGCATGCTGGAGGTTGAAGTCCACACATCTTAAAGTTGCCAAGTTTGAGGAACTCTGATTTAGATGCTTCTGCAATCTCAAATACAAATTTCTTCTTAAAACATAAAGAGCAAAATTTTTGAGATGTCTATTTTTGAAATGAAACTTGATCTACCTAATGGACAAGTTTATTTAGGGAAAAATATTCATTTATTCATTCATTTATCTATATCTGTATTGGAGAAAGTTGGAAGTCACTTTTTCGTCTTTGTTTTCTGTCTATTTGCACTTTATCATTTTTTCTTCTTTTTTAGTTCTATTTTCATGCTTTTCTGTAGTTTCTATTTTGTATTTTATCTATACTCTGAAAATCAAAGTTTAAAAACTGCAAAAGAAAAGGAAAAAAATATACATATGGGCACTCATCTTACATAACACTGGGAAGCTATCAGCAATCTGCAAAAACAATATAAAAAAAAATGTATATAAACAAAACAAAAGAACATTAGTTCCATCTAAGGAAAAAAGTGGAATGCAAGGCATGGCAAGAGGACACATTGCATGGTCAACTTGGGGGTGCTACATTAGTCTTGATCTGTCCTCCACTATGATGGGATACATATTGGGATCTTAATATAAGTTGTGTTGAGTTTTATGGAGGTATTATATAACTAATAAGCAAAGGGTAACTCAAAGTATTTTGGATTCTAAACCTGGTTGTGTATGTACTCACAACAAACCTACTTAGAAATAACAGGGCCCTTTACAAATTAAAAACAGTAAGTCAAGAAAGTGTAAAATAGCATTCACTAAGTGTTTTCATAGGCACACGCGCACACACACACACACACACACACACACACACACACACGGACATGACCACATGAGCTTGATCAGCCACAATGAAAACCCTCTATTTGTTTAAAACAGGGTTTCTCAACCGGGGTTCCATGGAACCCTAGGGTTCTGTGGGATGTCACTAGGGGTTCCCTGGGAGATCACGATTTATTTAAAAAAATGTTTCAAATTTGGGCAACTTCACATTAAAGAGGCAAGTTTCATTCTTTATTTTTAGTTTAAGAACACTGTTAATGCATATATACAGGCCTACACATGAAATGAATATAATAATTTTGTAACTTCTGGCCTATATTTGAGCCTGAATGTGCAGAGGTTCCCTGAGGCCTGAAAAATATTTCAAGGGTTCCTCCAGGGTCAAAAGGTCGAGAAAGGCTGGTTTACAAATTACATTTTTTCAAGTTTTTTTTAAAAAATCTGGATGATGAAATTAGCATATGGATTCACAGCACTGAAAAATTATTGTCAATTTTCCCAAAAGACACATATTAGTTTCCTAATTAGTGGATATACAGTATCTATTCCTCCTTGTTGTGATAAAATGCTGAGATGTTTACGTGTCAGCATTTGTAATGGAAAAGCAAAAGCCATCAGTGATATGGCAGACCACCTTTTCATCATGGTGCCATTAATTAATGAATCATGCCCCCTCTTGAGTTCTTATATTACATGTCTTTTTGATATTTACTATTGAGATCTTGGACTTTCATGCTGATACAACAGTTCTTTCCAAAAGTGAATTTTCATTAAGGAAGACATTAACCAATAGCCTTAAACCACTGAAGCATACCATGTATGTTTACTTGTTAGTTGAGCTGGCACTGCTAAATGTGTCCCTTTCTCAAAGATGCAGCTACCTCTCAATCATTTCCACTCTGTGGGAAAATAGACAAACTTGCAAAAGATGGGTTGGAAAGCTGCATACAAAGTCAAGTTATATATACAAGGAACTCTGGCACAATTTGCGTTTGAAAAGGATAAATACAGTCCCTTCTAATATCTTTTGGCCCAGTTTCAATGGTTGGAAAATAAGCATTTCCACATGTAAAAAAAACTTACTTTGGAATACAAATCTTCTGCTCTTCTAAGAAAAGAACACAGGATGAAGCTATTACAGTTAAGGTAAATGTTTATTGGTGCTCTTACTTGAGAGAAAGATTTTGCACATGACAGCTGAGAGCTTTGGGATGGAACCATAGTTCTAATGTGAGCTTCATTTATCTGCATAAGTTAAGACCTATGTTTATACAGACCACTATAAAATCCACTTAACCAGGCTCATCAGACTTAACAAGTTATGGCTATGGTCCAACTTAGCCATTTTAAAAACCTGTTAATTTCAAATCCATGGGACTTGGCCTGCTATGTACATTTTTATACACATTTAATATAATACAACTAAACCATTTCTCTGTCCAAGGTCTAAACCATAGAGTCCTCTTCTTCAGTCTGTACTGTACAAGGACTGCTGACAACAGCACTTTGTAGAGCTCTGAGTAAAGACCTCTTCCAAAAATGGCCACTTCTCATCAGACCTACTAGTGTCTGTCTCCCCTTTTGTGGTGCCCTGTATATGAGATAAAAAAAATACACACTGTATTTCTGTCTGAACTTTCAGCCAACCACACACTCTTTGTTTCGTAAATCAAATGTGTTTCCTTGTAAACAGTGTTTTCATGATCAGTTTTGAAAAAAGTCTGAATAAGTATTGCTGGACATTATCCAAGGTCACACACTGCACTGAGACTATAACCGAGTTTCCTTGATTTTGGCTGAGCGTTTATTGCAGTTTATAAACCAGAGTTTATGAAGGAAAGTTGGTGTAGTGTTAATGGTTGTTCCTTGTTCTAGCTAGGAGCTCTGCAGTAATTTAAAGAAAAGACTTGATTATACTGTAATTATGATGGAGAGGTGAAAATAGCCTCAGTAAAACCCACAAGTTCACACTTTGATTCCTTCCAACAATAGTTAAGCTGATCATCATAAAATATAAGATGCTGACTCCTGTCTGGCCATGTACAGTAATTAAAAACTAGTTAAGGAATGTTTTAAAAGACAGTTGCAGGGACAAAAGCAAGGGGGTGCCATAGGTACAGTATGTTGTGAAAATGAAAGCACACTTTTAATGTGTGTTCTGAGGGATAAAAGGCACTGCAAACTGAGCAATCCAGGAGGAAATACATTTTATTTTGTTTGTTTGTTTGTTTGTTTAAACGATTTATATAGCTGCCCATCTTGTGAGACACAAATCTGGGCAGCTAACATCAATAATAAAAACACAACAATAAAACAGTCCAACAAACAAACAAGAAACACCTAGTGCCCAATCCAACAACATCCATCCAACTACATAGTCTGGTAGGCTCCAACCTTGCCTATCCCAGTGCCTGGGGGAAAAGCCAGCTCTTCCCGGCTTTCTGGGGGCCTGCCAGATCTCAAGGGGGAAGGTGTTCCACAGGGCAGAGGCCACTATGGAAAAGACATGCTTCCTAGGTCCCACTAGATGGCAACATTTGCGGGAAGGGACTGGGACCTACCTCAGGCAGCCCAACATACACAATAAAAGACCATGTCATTGGAAGTCTGTATGTTCCATACTTATGAATTTTAGATGATGTTAAAATGTTATAAGCCCTATGAATTCATTAGTTGTCCAAATAAAGAATAAATTTGGGCACAGAATCTTCTAGCTGTGCTCCTGTCCTCTGAAGATGCCAGCCACAGCTACTGGCAAAACGTTAGGAACCAAAACTGCCAGAACACGGCCACACAGCCCGGAAAACCCACAACAACCATCAAAGAATAAATTGTTTGAATAAAGAAATTGTTACAGGGTCAGCCTCACTATAAGGGTGAGCCTTCAAGCAACAGATAGCAAACCTGAGGCAGCCCCAACCTCTTGAGCAGTTTTAATTATTTCATACCTTACTTGGATTTGGCTGAGGTAAACCTGAATGTCCCATGGATATAAAGGTGGGGTATACACTGAAATAATTAATAAAATATGAATAAAATCAGGCAGGAAGGGAGGACATTTTTGTTCTTTATTGAAAAATGCTAAATTTGGGGTGGGTGGGTCTGGTAATGTTCTAAAAGTTGTTAATCTGTTAGAATTTAAGAAGAGGGCAATTGTACTGTAAAGTTTGGCCAGGATATTTTTCTTCAAACTGACTAAAAAGTAGTCTTAGCTATAGGGATCCTGGAATTAAAGACAAGCATTGATTATTCTCTGACTAATGATATTCATACTTAATAAGGCTGTCAGTGCTATTCAACATAAATATTTGTCCTGTCACATAACATTCATAAACCACACTTTTTAATTTTTTTAATTTTTTGCTTGAGAGATGAATGCCAAAATCTTTATTATTGAAAAACTGCAAAAGAGGTTTGGCGATCAATAATTTGGCCATTCACCCATCAAGCACAAGATATCTAAAGCATTGTATTTGAATTTCTCATTACTCACATGACAGTTATTATTGCTGAATTCCCTGTCCATAATATTTCATTTGGGACTGTGTGGTCCACATTTTTAAAAAAAGATCAAATATGGGTCTGTTATCATTCTTGATAGGCCCCATAGAATCCATCACGCTCTATGAGGGAACTTATTAGGTTCCATCTTAAGCCCACCCCTTTAATGCCATAACGTCAATCATTCAGTCAATAACTACTATGCAAGTTAAGAGACTTTTTTTAGATTTTTCTAGTTTTTGCTATAAATTACCCATTTCAGAATTTTATACCAGGGATGTGCAACCTCATTTAAGTCAGGGCCTTATTCCACCTTTTCTTGGGTGGAAGGGTACACTTCAAAAATTCAGCAGACCTAAACAAAAACATTTGATTTAAGTTAAATATAAATAAGCTAACATGAAATAAGATACATTAAGACAGAGCTTTCCAAACTGTGCGTCGTGACACGTTAGTGTGTCAGCTGCAGTGTCTGGGTGTGTCGCAGCTGCTGCTGCCTCCGAGCCCTGCCAGGATTCCGCGCAGGTCCTAGCGCCTGCCTTGTGCCTTGCTGCCTCCAAACCTGCTGTGATTCTGCGCAGGTCCTAGTGCCTGCCTTGTACCCTGCTGTGTGTATTGCGAAATGATGCCCTGCTGTGAGTGTGTCACGAAATGATGCATGTCTAAAAAGGCGAGTTCACATATAATGCTAAGTTTGAAACCATAGTCCAAATCATAATGGCAGGTTTCCTTATCCTGTTAGATCAAACCTAAACAAACTACATTATTGGCTTAGTATATTGTGTCATTCTGGCCAGAGTTTCAGTATTCCTATTTGTCTTCATGCCAAAGAGAAACTCAAGAAGTATGAAGGCATCAACCACGTGTGATCTTGGGTCACTGCATGCTTGTAAAACCAACATCTCTGTTACATCTACTTTAACACTGTTAGGGTGCTACCAAATGGTAGCTTCCTAGTGTTGTCTTTTTCCTTCTTAATACACCCTTCTTTTGGTTTGCCAGGAAAAAAAGGAAATTATTGAAAAGTAAAGAAAGGTTAGGCATGGATCATACAAGGGCAGTGACTGAGACGTGGCTGTTCTGGAGGCATCCATTAAGGTTATTTCCATCATGAAGCAGAGGTTATGAAGAAGAATTTGAAGGAACATAATTCTCCAGGTACTTGAATCCTTCAATCCTCAAGAAAGCTCACAAATTCCAGGTTGACATAAAGTGATACGTTGTCTCAGAACCAGGAATAATGTAAGAAAACTAGCAAAAGATGGAAATGTTTCAAATCTTAACATTAATCCAGCTTGACAATCCAGCCTCTTTTCGACTGCCAGGACCATGTTTGTCCTGAAGAAGAATGTAGCAATCGCCTCTGGCAGGAGATGCTAAGGGGGTGGCAGAGAGAGGTGGTGAGGTTTCAGGAAAAATTGCTCTGGGGTCACAGGGCCTGCTGCCCTGTTCCATCACCAGTGTTGAAAAAAGATTCAGCTTGTTGAAAGGATGAATGGTCCTTGGCTTAGGCAACAAAACATCTTTAGCTAGCCTTCTGACTGCTCCATGTTGCTCCCAATGACCCAGGAGTGAGAAGGATCCTCTAAAATCAATCACAAGCACATTCTCTTGCTTGCCTTTGCTCTGAACACACAGGTTACATTACAGCTGATGATAATTTCCAAGCTGCAAAGCATGGGTGCTGCTAATTATACAGACATTTTACACAATTGTACACTTGGAAGGAAACTTTGAGTCAACTCGTCCAACCCCTTCTTCAGTGCAGGATCCACTAGATCATAGCTTTCCAAACTGTGTGTCGTGACACTTTAGTGTGTCGCAACACACAGTTTAGTGTGTTGCGAAACGGTGGCACGGGGGCACACGTGGGGGCGTGCGGCGGCGGCAGTGTGTACGGTGGTGGTGGCAGCGGGGCGCCATCAGCGCTTCCGCGTTTTAGCGAGGCCGCTGGTGCTGCTGCCGCCGTGCACACCGCCGCCGCGCGCCCCCCTGCGCCGCCACCGTGCATGCACATGCACCCCCGCGCCGCTGCCGCCGCCGCCATTGGTGTGTTGCCAACGGCGGCACTTTAGAAAGCACTGCACTAGACCGTTTATTTATTTGTTCAACTTATATCACCGCCCATCTCCCCCCACAAGGGGGGACCATCTCTGAGAGACTTCCAGTGAAGGGGAATTCACTACTTCATTGGAAGCAGGTTCCACGGGCTGACAATTGTACAGTCAGAAGTTCCTCCTGAGGTCTAGCCTGAACCAACTTTCTTATTGTTTTACCCTGTTAGTTCTGATCCTCCTATCCAGGGCAATAGAGAATAAATTTTCTCTCTCTTCTCTTTGGCAAGCTTTCAGTTATTTGAATACTGCTAATATATTCCCTCTGCCATCACTTCTGTAGGCAAAACATACCTAGATCCTTTATGTGTTTCTCCCAGGATTTGGTAGCCGTCCTCTGAACTATACATTTTGAGTATAGTGCCCAGAACTGGACATGCTATTTCAAGTTTGGTCTGACCAAAGCAGAGCAGAGTGGGACAATTACTCTATGTTCTCCTTTAATGTACCCCAAGATAGCATTTGCCTTTCTAGTAACTGCATCCCAGGAACAGCCTTCAATTTTGTAGCCCTTGAACCACTGAACTAGTCTTACTGCAGCACTTGTGCGAATTTGAGTTTGAGACCCGTGCCAGAACATATTAAAGAAGGCCAAAGGTTCACCCAAGGAAGCATGCTGTCAAAAGGCTCTGGGATTTATTTAGCAGTATCCTCTGAGTGGTTATGTTGCATCTATCAGATCAAGGCACAAAGGCAGAACTAAATGAACAGTGACTAAGAGCTGGTAATGCTGCCCATTCCTTATGTTTATGGACCCTGTGCTTAGTTTGTAGGCAGGCTTTCCCCCAGAGCTGCTGCTCAATTGGAGGGCTAATCCCAGACTTGCAGAATGAGATATTAAGCCTTTGTGATAATTACCACTTGAGACTTCATTCTGGGATTTGGAGGGGGAGGGGTAGTCTTGCTTCAATGGAGATGGGAACATTACTATTGGTGCATTTCCATATGTGTGGAACTTCACATGTGCATATAGTGTTCCCTTATGTACACATGTGACATATACTTCATCTATGCTTCCCCTCATTTTCTTAGGTACCTGAGATGTACCTGAAAAATATCCTACAAGCTTTTAGGAATCCACAATGCATCTCTGTTTTTAAAATAGGGAAGAATTAGGCTGGCTGCCTTCAATGGGCATATGGCCTGTTCTCATGACACATAAAACTGTCAGGGAGATAACTGGCGAAGAAGGAGGGGGCTCCCTCCAGGGGGAGAAATGCATGCGTAGTACTGAATCGCTTTCCTTTCCTCCCAAGAGGCTAAAGAAGGCCCCGCCCTAATTTCTTGGGCCCTTTCTCTGAGCATTACTAGTTCATTTTAGTTTAGCTGGATTCTGTCTAGTAGAGTAGGACAATAAAGCACTAGAACCTCAACACCAAGTCTCAGCGTGTTTTCCTTCACTCAAAGTCAGGACAAAAACCTAGACATCCTCTCTTTCAGTCAACAAGCTCACCATTATGTACCTACAGCACATGACCAAGAATGGCTGGATCTGTACTGCAGCAGTCATTTTTACAACCCTTCCCAGAGCAAAGGTTTGTTTGTTTCATATGGCTTCCCATCTCAATACAGTCACTTTGTTATAAGTTGTGCTAGCTATACATAAAAACATGCCAACAACATAGCACAAAAGTAAAAAAAAAACCCTTAAATATCTATAACCAAAAGAAACACAATATTTAAACACTCATAAAAAAATACAATGCAACTAGCCCCCCAAACCTTCTTGTGGGCAAACCCCCCCCCACAATCCAAGCAACTTTAGACACTGAGCTCAAGTAATATCCTTGCCCAATGCCTGAGGGAAAAGACAAGCCTTCGAAGGCCTATGGAAGGTTAACATGGTCAGAGCCATCTCAATCTCAGGACAGGTGCCATGACAGAAGAGGCACATTTCCTGGGGTTTAGTAGTTTACATCGTTTCACAGAAGGAAAATGGAACGTGCCTACCCTGCGAGTTCTGGTGTGATGAACAGAAATAATTGGAGACAGGTAGTCCTGCAAATAATCTGGCCCTATGCCATGTAGGCATAAGGGGTGTGGTGGCTCAGCGGGTAAGACGCCAGTCTTGTTGATCGGAAGATCGCAAGTTCGGAGGTTTGAATCCCTAGTCCCGCGTGACGGAGTGAGATCCCGCACTCGCCCCAGCTCTTGCCAACCTAGCAATTCAAAAGCATGCAAATGCAAGTAGATGAATAGGTACCACTTTGGTGGGATGGTAACAGCGTTCCGTGTGCATCATGCCGGCTACATGACCGCGGAAGCGTCTTCGGACAGCGCTGGCTCTTCGGCTAACAAACGGAGATGAGCACCGGCCCCTAGAGTCGGACACGACTGCACAAATGTGCGGGGGGAACCTTTACCTTTACCTATGCCATGTAGGGCTCTATAGCCCCATAACTAGCACTTTGGATTTATTTATTTATTACATTTTTATACCACCACAACTCCCAGTAACTCTGGGCAGTTCAAAAATAAAAAGCAGAAAACAATAAAACATTACAATAGTAAAAATAGGGAACACAAGATGGCAAAACCTGGGCAACAGCAAGAAGCAAACCATTTTATGTCTGAAATTAAGAAAAAAACTACCCTGCTTTGATTGCTCTTTTTCACTCTATCCTCCTTACAACTTGATGAAAACTGAAACAGCCACAGAGCTTCTAGAGGACCTATTTTTGAATGATTTTCTAAGGGATTTTTTATCTTGTGATCAGCAATTCTCAGAACATGACTGCCTGAGGGAGTTTGTTTAATCCCATGCAAATCTGGGTTATTTAGGGATAAATCTAGCCCACTCCCCCACCCCTGGTTAGTTGACTGGGTCAATTAACCATTCTTGGATTTCCCAGTTAATGCACACTTCCCACCATCTCCCCTGCCCCTAGATGGACCTATTTTGGAAACAGGGGGAGTAATAAACAACCTCTTAATAGCTGAATATCTCTTTTGACCTGCCTATCACACCCATCTGCCAGTAGAGGCAACGAAAAAATGAGTAGCAGTTTGAATTCAAACACTGACCAAAGAAGAGGCTTGGGGGAAAAAAGCTTGAATTGTTAAAACAAACACAATAGAAGTATAGTGGCAACAGGATTATCTCTGTACTTTCTGCTGTTCAAAATACTTCTTTTAAAAATGTTAAAAGGATCACATAGTGCAAAGTTACAATAAATCTCCTATGTTTCCTCCCATGTCTTTCAGTGCTGTTCTAGAACTACTTACTCCTTGGAGAACCAAGATACCACATAATTCAATACTGGTCATTTTAAAAAAACATTTTATATAAATACTTTGGTGTTTTTTTTTTACTATTTATAGATCATGGTGTCATTTGATCATTGGTCGGATCATCTGTATAAACAGAACTATTACTATCTCTCATCTGGGTCTTCACTTTCTTTAGACACTTAGAAACTTTATTTTCAAAGTATACTGTATACTGTTCTCTTCGATTGGTAAAGTATACTGTATAATATAACTTGTCCTTCAAATGTATCATAGCTACTGTATATATTTTCCCCTATCCCTCCCTTATTATCCATACACCAACTTTGGTAAGGAGATTATAGTTTGAACTAATTCAGAGTTCCCTATTACTTTGGGAGAGAGAACTCTGATTTAATGTCAGTTAGCAAGGCTAGTTAAGCCAGAATTCCTTGATTTAAAGATGAAATGCTAGTTTAATGGAAACTAGGATTTTTGCCCTACAGTTGGTGCAGAGGAGGGAAGGAGCCTCCCCTGAATGTCTAATTGTGGCTACTATGAATGAATTGCATTTTAACATTCCTGTAATGAAATTTTATTTTTTTAAAATGTACTTACATTGTTTCTGTTTGCTAGTACCGTGAGTTGCTGCTTCATATACTTCAACTGAAGGTACAAATTTTATTGTCACTTCTGTCTCTGTCTCTTTCGGATCAAGTCTAACTATAGGGCCCACAGAAGCATCATGTTTCTACCCTTGGGTTGGCAGAAAAATATAAATAAAATAGATTAATAGATTAATTAAAATAGATTAATTTTCCACACAATTTTTGAAAAGGCAGTTGCAGTGGTTAAAAATGTTGAAATACACATGATAAATACCTTTTGTACATTTCATACAGCAGGTCATTTCAATTATGTGTTTGAATGTATATTTTCCCAGCTCCTATAAACTTTAGTTGAATTACTGTATTTGTAAATAGAGATTTGGCTTGGATTTATGCTTCCTTCTCTGTCAGCTTCATGCCAAGCCATGACTTTTTTTAAAGAGGAATTCTTATCCAAATACCCAACTTGTTAGTTTCCTTTCCTTCCATTACTAAAACTCTCAAATAAATCAACTGTATTCCCCTATTCTATTGAGCATTCCTATTGCTCTACGTCCGTTCTCCAGTCACTTTATAAAGCCACATTTATACAGAGAAGCTTTACCCAACCCGGCACTTGCTAGATTATCTCTGACCACCATTGGCAGTTCTGGCTAAGAGCGATGATGATGATTGCCCAAAACATTTGAATTGGGGAATTAGACCGGACTGGACTGAGATTGTTCTACACACTTGGGTTTGAATCCTTCTTAAATCTAGTATTCTTATTGACAAGACATATTTTTCTGGGACATGTATCTTCTCCCTGCCATTTCTTTTCTCAGGCTCACTCACTCAAGAACAAAATGATCTTTCTTTTCACTTCTTATAGCAGTTTCCTGTGCTTCAATTCAAATAGCTGAGATGTCAATAATTTATCAGATGAACAGCCTTAACCTATTTTATTCTGTATGATAGTTCAAAATATTCCATAATTAGGTAACCCAGACTACAAATCCTGTTGAGTATTGGTGCATGATCAGTGCCCTTTTAATAGAATACCTCTGAATCACACTGCTGGCTATTATCTCTGACCACCTAATAAGCTATCATAGAAAACAAAAACCATCTTAATTAAAACAAAGAACAGATTGTCCAGTGGCCTTGATGGGCTAGGATGGAAATTATGTAAGAATTTTCAACGAAGTGTTTCAACCTTATGTTATCTGGTAGTACATTCTACTTATTTTTCATCCCCATTTCATGCACTTAGTTTTAAAGGGATTCCTTATCTTCTTATTAAGGGTGTACAATTGTTATAACCACATGCTTCTGTAATCCTCTCCAATAAAGTCACAGTCTTCCCTTAAGTCCATTCCTGGATATAATGAAATTAGTCATTATTCTCTTGAACACTAGAATAAAAGACTCCAGGGATACTTTACAAGATTTCAGAAAATCAGCTAGGTCACATAAAATGTATAGCCCAATACAGATGTATTATTATTATTATTATTATTATTATTATTATTATTATTATTATTTTCTGATGAATAACCTGGTAAACTTTGATCTCTCTAAGAGACTGTGAAATTTTTGGACAGCAGTTAGGAGCTAATACTAATATTAATAAAAGTTTTTAAACTTCAGTTAAGAGTGTTAAAGAATATTAAGTATGTTTTAATGAATGTAAGATTAAATTAATTCTTACTCATATTTCCTAGTTACCTCAGAATCTGTCTAAAAAGAATTGGCTTTCAAATTCATTATACTGGATTTTGAATTAATGCTGTATTTAAAAACTGAAGTATTGTTTATATGCATTCTTTTTTCTAGTATTTTTCCCTTATCTTTTTTCTTTATTTCTGTGTAACAAATGTCAAACATTTTCAGTAATCCATATAATAATTAGTTTAATGTTGATGGGTTCAATTAGTTTAGATCAGATTTTGAAAAGACAGGATACATTAGAAATATAACTCCTTCATTTTCTCTTCAAGTGGAAGGGTTGAGGAAAATTGGAACTTATTATTGGAAACTGTAAAACAGATATCAGTGTCTGGAAAAACTGGTATCTACTGATGTATGAAAGATCAGTTTGTGTAAACACCTATCCATTAATGTACTGGTGAGAAAAAAAAGAGATGTAATATTTGAACCTTGGGAGTGATAAATGCTGTATATGGCTTGATGCTTATAGTTAGCAGGTGCTAGTATTGTGCTCCTATTACAATTTTTCTAGTATTTGTAATAAAACTAGCTCATCAAAGAGCTGTGCTTCTGAATTTCTGCTTTCCCAATCAAATTTGAGTAACAGTATGGGTGAAGTTTGACAGATTTTTTATTTGGAAAAACATAACTGTCAAAATAACAATGAACATGTGGAATAGATTTTTTTATAAATAAATAATAGCATGGTGGGATGAATATTTTATTATGATTTAAATAATTAAGTAAACTACCTCAGATTTTTTTTACTTGATATCCAAAGAATTACTAAGAAGTAAAAACTCCATGCAAGTTGGATCAGGAATAAAGAAGCTTCAGTAAGAAGCAACATCTATATTGTTAATGTTTTATCACTCACTATTTATAATTTACAACAGGAAAAAAATAATAAAAGGGGAAATTTACTGTTGCATCTGAAATACCATGTATACTTAACAGATAGGAAAGAAGAGTACTGTTTTTGTGACAGGAGGCACTATTTCTATTAGATCCCTTATTTACAGACTACAAAATATTGGTTAGCAGATCAAGAATGATTATGTCCCAAATTTCATCAGATGGTGTCCTAGCAGAGGCTCATGCAGAAAGATACTTGAATAATTTATACCTGAATGTCCCTTGATATGTGACTTGTGGAAGACACCAGCAAACAAATTAGCATGGCCAGATCATTTGAGCAGTTTTGGAAGGTAGAGATTAAAATAAAGTCCATTTGGAATCCTGGTGAAAAAGACTTGGATGTTTTACCCCACAATATCCCAAGTGGGACAATGCTGACCAAAGCAAAAGTCCAGTTATGATCTATCTTTGACCTCACTCTAGAATCCATGGTGCAAACTAAGGGGGGGGGGAATTTGGCTGACATTAAAAGCTTATCAGGTGACTGACAGGTGCTTTTTGATCATCATGTTTTGTTGATTATCCTGCAAGGCAACATCAGCAACTAGACATCCCAAAGGCTTTAATCTAACCACATCATAAACACCATTAGTACTATGAAAGATCCTCAACTCTTCCTCAGTAGCACTATGTGTTTTCCAGTGCAGTATGAGATGATGCCTTTTCCATTGCCACTAAAGTAATCATCTGCCTCCAGGATCTTCCTATATTGCTGCTGCCCAATATAGGTGCCTGCTTGCTTTAACTGGGCAGCTGGGATGTCTTTCACACCTTGGGTGACCTTGCTGGGATTACAGTATATACCCTTAGTATACATTCCCAGTGTTCTTTGCTCATCCCTTCCAGAAACACCACTCCACCTTGATCAGGTGGCACAGCAGAACTTGAGGGGTGTTCTTGGTTAGTTTTTAGTACTCTAGGAAGATTATTTGTTTCCTGCATGGATGATATTTATGAACTATATGGAAGGAGAGAAGAAGTATCTGTATCTGTAGTTTCTACGAATAAGGGCATACACTGGAGTTAATCATTTTTTGTTTATACATATGGCTTTAGAGAAGGGGTTTGCACAGAGAAGTGAGTGATGTTAATATTTATACTCCCTTACTTTTATATTCTTTGAAGGTAAAATGCTGGATTAAACGGAAGACCAGGGACGAATAGCAGAGACTATTAGAGACAGGAATTGCTAGAAGGAGAATTCACTATATCCCAATTCAGATGGGTTTTGTATCTTGGCAAACAGGGCTTGGCAAAACAAGTCAGTGTGCCCTTCAGAACAGTCTAGTCAAAGTTGAAAAAAGTTTAATCTACACTATGCAATGTCTGTGAAATGGAAGAAAGGGTTGACTCTGTTCTTTTGTGAATGTGGTGTAACAATGATGCCGATAGATAGAACCATTATTGCAGTTGTTTGAATTAGATATTAATGCTCCTTTTTAAGGAAGGCTTTCTCATGACAGGTTTGGAGAACTTTGGACATTATTTTAAGGCTCCTGGGGACCATTTTATAAGGTTCTGGAACTTACAATTTCTAATAATTAAGCCAACAAACAGGTTTTAATCCAGTAAGTGGCAATAATAGAGCCTGTCTTATGCTTCAACAGAGGAAGAAAAAGAGGAAGAGGAAGAAAGAAGAATGCAATGCTTTTTTGGTGCAACTATCTGTTAGTACATTTTTAAATATTATGATTTTATTCTAATAAGATATTGTTCTGAAAGAAGCATAATATTCGAAGCTATATTTTGTTGTTTAGGCAACCTGTGATATTATTTGCACCTAATTAGACAAGATCTGTTGCTTAATTTGTGCCCTAGGAGTGCACTAATCAGGACCACCCCTACTTTAGTTAGCAGTGAGTCACTACATTCTGAGGAGAAAGCTTTCCGGAGACTTCTCAAATCCAGAACATTTTCAGGTGAAAAGAAATTTCACCATAGTCCTCTCACTAAAGAACTTCATGTAAGGTACTTTAATAATATTCTGAAGAACTCCAGTTCATATGGTTCTTGGACCTATCAATCACACCTCTTATAATCCTGTTTCTTTGAACTTTCATTTAATAAACTTTTGATTAAATCCTTGAAGTTCTTTGAATTGACACCTCACTTATGTTTCACCCTTCACAAGGTTCAAACCCAAAACATTCAGTGCCTTATAATACCATCTGGGTGGTTCTTACAGCTTGGATGAATAATTAACTGTGAAGCTCTAAAACAGGTTTTTTCTTTCTAGAAAATGCAACACAGCATCAATGCTGACAATGTTAAATTGTTAAATTGGGCTGCAGTTTATTTGTCACATTTATAGGCTGCCCAACTCAAAATGACTCTGTAATGTTGCACTTCCCACTTGAGATTGTTTTCAAATGCTGACCTGTATCTAATGAAAGCACAGGAACTGTGAGAAGGTATTTTAATGGGAAGGGAACAAGTGTTCTCTCCAGATGTTTTTTCTGTGAAGGGGCAGAGCAGTAAGAAAAGGTTTATAGGTTGCAACTTCAGCCATTTACTCTATTCTGTCAAGTGACTATGGTCTCTTCCTCATGGCCACATCAATGCACATTTCTTTCAAGCTGGAAGTGGTAAAAAAGTATGCTCACCGAAATTGTACTGACCCCACAAGAAAGCATTGCTGTATTTGGGTGACAATGATAGGCAGTATTGCTGCCCTGACAAGTTTAACAGAGGACAGCTTCAAGGCAGCAACAGATTCTTATACTTTCTACACCTACCAGCATAAAAAGTGATGACTGTTCTCCAGAATGTGTGGCAATGAAGGGCTGGGAGCCTCTGGATGCTTCTTGGAGTGGTCAACTTTCTGTTGATAGTCCCATTGGAAAAAAGAAGCAAGAACACAACTACACCACTCCAAAAGTGACGTGTCAGTCTGGACTATGCAGAGTTCAGCTTGTTCCTTTTTAACTCAAAGTTGACTATTGATCTCCACCATCATCGCTGGTTGTGGCTAGTCGTTGCGTGCTTATCCAATCTGTCCTCAAACTGCTTTATATTTTCCAAGTTTCCAGATTGGGAGTAAAGAGAGCAGAGGGATAAGAGGTGGGTAGGGGAATTTTGAGTGAGAAAGGTAAGAGGAAAAGTGAGTCAGTCATGGAAAGTATTCTGAATTCAGGCACAAGATGGAGCCCCATCCAATGCAGGGTTTTTGTTTTTGTTTTTCAAGCAACACTGCCAATCTCTGCCATCTTCCTTCTAAGAAGAGTTACCTTTTCCCCTCTGCTGAACACTAATGCCTTAGAAGAATTTGTTTTACTGAGCTCCTTTCTGCTGGTTGGAAGTAAATATCCTCTCCCCCTTTTTCCACCCTAGGCTGCAATCTTGTAAGTACTTCCCCATGACATCCATCCATCCATCCATCTGATTTTTATCACTCTCCATCTCCCCCTCAAGGAGGGACCCTGGGTGGTTATTTTGACTTCCATCAAAATAAGTAAACATCTGAGTTGCAAACATCTGGGCAAGTCTATATGGTTGATTCTATGGGGTTTCTTCCCACATAGGTCTACTGATTCCTGTAAGAGAAAAATGAAGAATGATACACATATGTTAAACAAACCAAAAAGGGAAAAGGAAAAATAAAGTCTTCGTTGATGATCAGTGTGGAAGGATGGGCTGTACTAAAATTGCAGGCAGTGGGATTGCTTTCCTCCCCTTTGTTCCTAAAGCACCTCAGCATAAGAACGGCGGGGAGATTGTTAAAAAGGCCAGTATGTGGAACAGCTGTGTGGGTAGGCTGACCACCATATTTCAGGATGGCAAAATGGGATGGGGTCTTATGTAATATTCCATATTCATGAAAAAGACAGGGGTCCCCACCCCCCAGTCTGCACAATTGGCTCCCGCCTGCAAACCCCACCCCCAGTCTGTGCAATTGGCTCCCACCTGCAAACCCCGCCCCTGGTCCACGTGATTGGCTCCCGCCTGCAAACCCCGCCCCCTGGTCCACGCTCTGGCTCAGATCCTCCTTCCGTGCCATTCCTGCCGGGTGTGAAAAATGGGACAAAATTGAGATTTTTATGAAAACGATGGGACGGTTGAAAATGTTTTTTTAGCATTTTTTAACCGTCCTGTCATTTTCATAAAAATCTCAATTTTGTCCCATTTTTCACACCCGGCAGGAATGGCGCAGAAGGAGGATCTGAGCCGGAGCGCGGACTGGGGGCGGGGTTTGCAGGTGGGAGACAATGGCGTGGAGTGGGGGTGGGGTTTGCAGGCGGGAGCCAATCGTGCAGACCGGGGGGCGGGGACCCCTGTCTGGAGTGGGAGTGGGAGAGAAGAGGCTGTTTTGCCTGACCCAAAATGATTTGTGGAGGAATCAGCTTTGGGGACAAAAAGGGGGAAAGAAAGATTCAGAAGCATAATAATATTGAGCACTCTCTTAGTGCTTCTGTTTTGTTCAAAACGGGACATATGGTCAGCCTATGTGTGGGGTGTGTGTGGGAGAGAAGAAGACAGAAGAAAGCGAAGGAGAGAGCAGCAGTAAAGGCTTGCAGAAACGACAGAGAAGGAGCAAGTGAGACTTTGTCCTCTTAAAGGAGCACTGTGTCCTGGAAATAGTAGTAGAATTGTTAGTGTTTAATAGTTATAGTAATAGAGTAGTATAGTGACAGTCATAGCTTAGTGACCTACATGTATTAGCGAGGATAGACATAGTTTAGAGTAATAATAGTGGTAGAAATATAGGTTAGTTGGAAAGAAACCAAGAATTGTATTAGTTGGTCACCTAGGTAGAAAGAGCACTTTTATACTATGAATAGTGGTTTATAAGTAAAAAAAAAAACCAACCCAACATAAAAGGGGAGAAAAGGTTTTTGTGTGCAGTGTCTCATTGGGGAACGCCTTGGTGAGTCTGAGTAAACAACCCTTGGGTATCAAAAGAACCTGTGACAATCAGCAGAGCTGATTTGAAAAGCAAAACAGAAGCACTAAGAGGGTGCTCAATATTATTGTGCTTCTGAATCTTTCTTTCCCCTTTTTTGCCCCCAAAGCTGATTCCTCCACAAATCATTTTGGGTCAGACAAAACAGCCTCTTCTCTCCCACCCCCACTCCATATTTACTGTATGTTTGTGTCTTGCATGCTTTCCCTACTTTGTAACTTCCCCAGTGAACATACACCTGAAATAGCAGCATTCCCACCCTCCCAATCTCACATAACAACAACAGGAACAACAAAATCTGCAAACTCCACTGGATTATCCTTATTCCCTTGTTAAACAAAACAAAACAAATCCTGTTTGACATGTCTGTCGATCTCCTGGGAGATTGATATTCCAGTGTAAAAAAGAAGGAAGTAAAAATATGTTCTTACAACCCTTAAAAAGTTGGCATTCCCCCAGGTATTGGGATAGGATGAGTCTGGAGCCCAATGGTTGTGTTTTTTTATCTATTGGGGAGTGTTGATTTAGAGTGCCAGGAACTGTTCTTTCTTTTTCTTTTTTTGGATGTTGGTTTTTATTGTTTCTTACTGCTGCTGTGAGCCACCCAGATCCTAGTCCCTGACAACATCTCTGCTTGAACCAAGAATCTACCATGGTAGAGATGGGCGGTGATAAATCCAAATAATAAATAAAAAATAATAAATTACCATGCTCTGCCTATATTATATAGCAAATTTTGTGTTGGAAGAATAAGGAACATACCACTACCCACCAGAACAATTAAAGTTGACTCTAGACTGCCTCAGCAGCAGGCTGGGAATGAGATGGAGGTAAGAGGACTTGTCTCTCAAGGCATATTTGAGCCGCATTAAGCAGGAGCTGAAGATGAGCCACCACATACTGACATCACGAACCATTCTCAACAGGATTTGGGGTTGTACTACATAAGAATAATGCTTCCACAGAAAGTTCATGTGTTACATTAGCAAAATATGGGCAGATTGGGGCATAGATAGGTAGGAGTAGGAAAATGTAGTGTAGGAATGGGTGTGCCTTAAGTAAGGTTTGGGGGCGATAATCAGTTAATGTTCTTATGTATGTTGCTGTTGTTACTTTGAGCGGAATGGGTGGGGTCTCTTCACATGTGAGCTCATGTAAATGACAGCTGATGGACCACTCAGTTCTCAGTCTATGTTAAGATCTATTTTTCCAGGGTTCCCAATGGGATTTGGTCATCAATAACTACACAGACAGTGTCCTTCTTAAGGGAGAAAGATTTTTAGTAAATTGGTGGTTTAAAACCTGTTTTTTTAATACAAGAAGTTCATACTTTTCATAGGAGAAGGATTATATTTTTTTAATTCAAAAAATGGATAGGTCAAACATATATTAATAGAAATTCCCAATCTTATGGGGGCCAGGAGGTATTCCACTGATTAATTAAATCTACTGTGGAAGAAGACAGAAATGATTCAGAAAGTTACTTTTCAATATTAGTAATCAGAAGCTGTAATAATAGCCTAGCACATATTAATTACTATGGTTCAACTAAAGATCGCTCAGATGTTTTGCATAGATGTTTTGCTCATCATTTTAGTCTGGCTGTTGATCAGATAATTATGGCTGGGGATTTTAATGAAGTTTTGGATCTCTTAGTTGATCATAGCACAGTTCTAAGTAAACTGAGCTCTTATGGATACAAAGTGCTACAAGTTTATTTATTGAACTTTAATTCCGTAGGTATATGGTGTCTTCTGATTTAATCTCAATGGTGAGTGTACTTTTTATTCTACTCTTCATAATATTTTTACTGGACATTTTAAAAAAAGTTTCTCAGATTTTAGTTGATCAGGTTCTCTTGCAAATTCTAATCAAGGTCAAGAAATATTAGCAATTGTGGTAAAGGAAAAACATTCTACTACTTCAATATGGTATTTAAATACATTGTTATTAAATTTCATACAACAGGTGAAATGAAAGTGTATTTTTTAAAAAAATATAAATAGGCACTCTGATAACTTCATGTATAGCAGGGGTGGGCAACGTCAGGCCCGGGGGCCGTATAAGGCCCATGAAAGCAATTGGTCTGGCCCGCGGCAGCAGGGGTGGGTGTGGCGGCGGCAGGCACAGCGGTGGATGTGGAGGGGACAGGAGCGGCAGCGGGCACAATGGCGGGCACGGCAAAAGCAGGCGCGGCAGCGGGTGTGGCAGTGGGTGCGGCAGCGGTGGGTGCAGTGGTGGACGTGGTGGGGCAGACACGGCGGCGGGCATGGTGGGCGTGGTGGTGGTGGGCACAGAGGCGGGCATGGTGGCGGCGGGCGCTGCAGCAGGCGTAGCGGTGGTGGGTGCTGCCGCGGCGGGCATGGCAGGCATGGAGGCCCCCCCAGTCCGTGCGATTGGCTCCCGCCCACAAACCCCACTCCCTTCTACGCAATTGGCTCCCGTCCGCAAACCCCGCCCCCTTCCACGCAATTGGCTCCTGTCCGCAAACCCCGCCCCCAGCTCTCGAGTGATGTTATCAAAATGGCCCTTGGCATAAAAAAGGTTCCCCACCCCTGACGTATAGAATATTTTTAAGGCATATAATGAAGGTCAGATTATTGTTTATGCTTCATGTAAAAAGAAGAAACACAAACTGGAATATGAATATTTGGAAAATAAGGTTAAATAATTTTTGAACAGTGATGTGAGACAAACTTAGAATTACAGTATATATTGTAATGCTTTTCTTTGCTTCAGTACAGTTGCACAGTTCTATGTATATTGGATTTGATGGTGGTTGTTTTTTTGGACGCAAAGCCCTTTGATATGGATGCAATTTAAGGTTTTAGAATACCCTGGCTAAATATAGTTTTCATTCCAAGTTTATTTATTGGTTTAAAATGTGTGTATATCTAATCTGTTAGCTAACTAGGGAAATGACAAATGGAATTATTTCTTCAACCATGGAACTTGTCAAGGATATACCCTTTCTCCTGTTATATATAATTTGACTTTGGAACCATTGGCCTGTTTTATTGGATAATCTAAAGACATTTTGTGTGAGTCTGAATTCACACACTGGTAAGAAATATTGCAACTATTATGTAAATATTGCTGAGGTGCAATCTGGTTCACATTCTCTGGAGTGAGAGCCTGCTTCTCACATCTACTGAAAGTGTGTGAGAGAATTAGATGTTAAGTGCTTTCAATGTCATATGTATACGGCTCTCATTTGAATGCACTGGTTAGAATTTTTGTGTTGTTATCATAACCTTTTCTTAATAAATCTAAATAATCAGAGCTCAGAATGTTGCTTTCTTAGTTGTTCATTTTCAGTTTTCCTTGCTGCTCTAGAGTTCTGACAATATTGGCTATTAACCCAGCTAGAATGGAACACAAATTATTGTTATATGCTGATATTTTAAGCCATTGATAATTATCAATGTTCTTTATCAACATTTATGGACATAGTAGACTCTGCCAGGTTATTCAATTAATTTGAATGTCTAATATACAGTATTTCTTGCTGGATCTAAAATGCCTATGGAAATTTATAAAAAATTGGGCCTTACACGTGGTTTGAATCCCTGTAATATCTTGGAATAATTATTGTCTTAGAATTATTCTCTTGGAATAATTATTCCAAGAAAGGCATTTTCATTTGTTTGAAAGTAATTTTTTAAAATCCGTTTAGCTCAGATTGATACTGATATAAATAGATGAGTAAAAATCCCTGAATTCATGGGGAAGAATAAATGTTAAAAATCAATGTTATTCTAAAACTGATATACTGTATATTATATATCATATATATACAGTGTGTGTGTGTGTGTGTGTGTGAATAATAACTTATATTAATTCCTGTTAAGTATTTTAAACAGAACCTAGGAAAATGTTTATGGGATGATCAGATTCCTAGGTTTTCTCTGTCTAAATTACAACTTTCACATGAAAATAGAACTTTCAGTTTTCTTGATTTTCAACTCTATCACTGTGATTTATTTATTTATTTATTCATCAAATTTTGCCACCACCCATCTCCCCCCAGAGGAGGGACTCTGGGCAGTTTAGAATAAAAGTAAAAAATTTAAAATACAATAAAACCATACATAATACATCAAATATAAATATAAAATAAAATCCAGATGGCAATGAACATTCTAATTCAGTTCGTGTAAATATGAGGTCAATTTTAGGGTGCCAGCCATCCCCAAGAATGAATACTCCCCTTCCCACCCCAAGCGAGATGGTAGAGCCAGGCCTTCAGCTTTTCACGGAAGGTCAGGAGAGATGGGGCTTGCCTCACCTCCGGGGGAAGTATGTTCCAAAGGGCGGGAGCCACTGCAGAGAAAGCCTGCTTCCTGGACCCCACCAGAGTTCTTTTACAGACGGGGTCCGCAACATGCCCTCTCTTCATAACCGGGTGGGACGGGTCGATGTAATGGGGATGAGACGGTCCCTCAGGTAGCCTGGACCCATGCCATGTAGGGCTTTAAAGGTGATAACCAACACCTTGAATTGGACCTGGAAGCAAACTGGTACCGAATGCAGCTTGCGCAGCAGAGGTGTTACATGTGCTGATCTTGGGGCACCTGGAATTGCCCGTGTGGCCTCATTCTGGACCAGGTGTAGATTCCAGATACTCTTCAAGGGTAGCCCCATGTACAGCACATTGCAATAGTCTATATGGGAGATGACCAGGGCATGAGTGACTGTTCGAAGGGCTTCCCGATCCAGGAAAGGGCATAACTGGCACACAACACGAAGTTGAGCAAGGGCCCTCCTGGCCACAACTACCACCTGCTCTTTGAGCAGGAGTCCTGAGTCCAGCAGGACCCCCAGATTCCACACTGGGTCTGTCTGGGCAGTGCAACCCCATCCAAAACTAAAGTTGGTAAATTCCCAGATAGAGGAGCCATTAACCCACAGCTACTCCATCTTACCAGGGTTCAGTTGAAGCCTGTTGTTCTCCATCCAGAGACCCACAGCCCCCAGGCACCAAGAGAGGGTGGTCAGAGCATCACTTACTTCACCTGGGATGGAGATGTATAATTGGGTATCATCAGCGTATTGATGATAGCTTATCCCATGGTGACAGATGATCTCACCCAGTGGTTTCATGTAGATGTTGAAGAGGAGCGGAGAGAGTACCGAACCCTGCGGCACCCTACAAAGGCGGGGCCACGGGCCGGATCTCTCACTCCCTATCAACACTGATTGGGACCGGCCCTGGAGGAAGGAGGTGACCTAGCGCAAAACCACACCACCCACCCCCAATTCCCTGAGCCAACCCAAAAGGATACTATGGTCGATGGTATCGAAAGCCGCTGAGAGGTCAAGAAGAGCAAGGATGGATGCACTGCCCCATCCCGCTCCCGCCAGAGATCATCCATAAGTGCGACCAATGCCGTTCCATCCCATATCCAGGCCTGAAACCTGAGTGGAGGGGGTCTAGATAATCCGTTTCATCCAGAATCCTCTGGAGCTGCAACGCCACCACTTTCTCAACCACCTTCCCCAAAAAGGGGAGGTGGGAGACTGGATGAAAATTGTCCAGTACAGTAGGGTCCAGTGATGGTTTCTTGAGGAGGAGGTGCACCAATGCCTCCTTAAAGGCAGCTGGAAACACCCCCTCTCTCAAGGATGTATTTACCATTGTCTGGACCCAACCACACATCGCCTCCCGGGCTGTCTTCACCAGCCAGGAAGGGCAGTCATTTATTGTTCATAAAATTTTAATGATTTATCCCCCAAAGGTGCAGATATGTGGTAAAATTATGACAATCTTCCAATGTAATAGTTGGATCATCAAAACTGAGGCTTTTCAACATTCAAACACTTCTTAGTGATTACCTATAAAATAAATTAAGCTCTGCTACAATCCTAAATGCACTTATCTGTGAGAAAGTCCTATTAAAAACATGTAAACATGCACAGGATCACACCATTAAATATTTAGACTTCTTATCATATTTAATCAAAGAATCTGTGTGTATGTATGTGTGTGTGTATATATATATATATATATATATACACACAAATATATACATATACATATACAGTATATATGTGTGTGTGTATGTGTGCGTGTGTACATACACACACACACATATCAGCTGCTGTGCTCTGTAGATGCTTCCAGATCCAGACAGACAGGCAGGTACTGGCCAATCAAGCAGACATTGTGGTAGTAGACAAGGACCAGAAGACAGTGGTGGTGATAGATGTACTGGTGCCAAGTGACAGCAACATCAGGAAGAAGGAGTATGAGAAGCTGGTGAAGTACCAGGGCCTGAAGCAAGAACTGGAGAGGATATGGAAAGTGAAGGCCAAAGTGGTCCCAGTGGTGGTAGGAGCACTTGGGGCTGTGACTCCTAAGCTGGGAGAGTGGCTCCAACAGATCCCAGGAGCAACATCAGAGCTCTCTGTCCAGAAGAGTGTGGTGCTACAGCTAAGATACTGCACAGAACCCTCAAACTCCCAGGACCAGAGGTTGAGTAAGACACATACCACCCATAGAGATGAGAAGGGAATATTTATTTATTTATTTATTTATTTATTTATTTCCGAAGGTAAATCCAATGCAAAACCTTTCAATGTTTTCAAAATATAATTATTTTATTTTCTCATATTTTTTTAAACCAAAGATCCAGTTTTCAGAGTATAATTTTATTTAAAGTAAATCTGAGGGCATTTTAAAAAGCAGACTTGAGCCACTCATTTTATTACTTTAAATTAAAATAATCATATATATTACATGTTTATTATAATTAATATTAGAGATATCTTAAATGTCTCTCTTTAAAATAAGTTAATCTTTGATGAATTTGTATATTTATCATATTTCTGCCTTTGGGGAAGTCATAGGATATTTTTGGCAAGTAAAGTTTCTAGAAGTCAGATGCCATCTCCTGGGAAACAAGAAAATTGAAGATTCCGTACACAGTAGATGGGTACTCTTGAATTCACTTCCTTTATGAGTGTTTTGCAAATGTATAACAATTACTTATCTAAAAATAGTGTATTTTAATGATTGATTGTTTTGTGTGTTCCTTTGTCTTTCCATCTCACAAGATTATCAGAACAGCTCACAAAAAGTTGAAAGAAAAATAGGTTAAAAATAGGTTAACACAGATAAATTAACCCATGATTATTAAAGAAATATGAAAGCCACCATAAAATAATTAAAAATACCTAATTTCTTTCCTTAAGGTAGGGAAATGGGGCACACAGTTCCTGTGAGAACGTGTTCCATTACTTGTGAGTGAAGTAGGTGAAATCCATGTCTCATACTGAGGCCTAAATAATCCTCAAATAATCCTCAAACAGCAGGAGCATTCCTAACAAGTTTGTCCAAAGGGTGATCTGTCTATGACTACGGAATTACACTACATTCCTGTACCCTCAGATCACTAACACCATCTGAACAGAATACAAACATGTGCCCAGGTATTAATGGGGTATATAACATCCTCAGCCATTGATGATTCAGCAAACTCAGTGGGGGTGTTGGAAACTCCCAGAATAAGAAGGCTAGAGAAATCCAGCACCATGAAACCTGGCTTAGCCTACAGTGGCATCAATAGCAACTGCTATGAGGTCAACATGACATGTATCTGCCGATGTCATCAAATCAATGCTGCAAATACATGACTTGTGGCATTTGTGTGATTACATCATCACATATGTTGTCATTCTTTTCCCTGGAAAATGCCACATTGGCTCAGAAAAGGAGGCTGTTAGGAAGTATATGGTGGATGGTGCCCTAGTAGAATCCCTTACTTTCCTGGTCATTCAGTTACAGTAATGTTCTTCAAAATTATCAGGCTGCTGCATGGAGCATTTGGCCAGACGGGTTCACATACCATGGTAAAATAGAGCTCCTTTGAATCACAGTTTATGGAATAAACCACAATTCTGGGTTTACATAACACACTAAATCAAAACCAGTGCACAATATGATTTAGTTGTAAATCCAAACAGAGTTTGTATATACTGCTAGTGCAGTGTTTCTCAACCTTGGCAGCTTGAAGATGTGTGGACTTCTCGGAGTTGAAGTCCACACATCTTCAAGTTGCCAAGTTTGAGAAACACTGTACTAGTGCTTCAGTAACGTTTATTTCTAGACCTAATTTAACTCCCAACTAGAGTTTTGGGAAACTGATTTTAGCAAAAGGCAAAAGGGACCCCCTCACCGCTGCAGGAGTTTACCGCATACCCTGCAGCTGTGGAGAAGTATACATTGGGACCACAAAACACAGCATCCACACCAGGATAAAAGAACATGAAAGACACTGCAGACTACAGCAACCTGAAAAATCTGCAATAGCTGAACATGCTCTCAAACAAAATGGTCACCAAATCTTATTTGAAAACACAGAAATACTGGACAACACCAACAGCCACTATGTTAGACTATACAGGGAAGCCATTGAAATACATAAACACCAACACAGTTTCAATAAAAAAGAAGAAAGCTTAAAGATCAGCAAAACCTGGCTGCCAGTCCTGAAAAACACAGCTTGCAAAAGGTCAATGAACTCTACTCAACCACAGAAATATACAAACGACTCACACAATAGATGTGCTAATCCCACACACAACAGCACCACACCCCCTAATCACCACAATAAACCCTCTCCTAATCTCTTGTAAATGACCCACAGAAGACACACATCCTCTCAGCAGCTATAAACACCAGCAGGAACACAAACACCCTCCACTTGGGCACAGACAGAATCTTCTAGCTGTGCTCCTGTCCTCTGAAGATGCCAGCCACAGCGACTGGTGAAACGTTAGGAACCAGAACTGCCAGAACACAGCCACACAGCCCGGAAAACCCACAACAACAAACAGAATCATGCTTTCACCAAAGCTAGACAAAGGTCCTCCAGGCCACACTGGGATAGAACTTCTACCATATCTCCCATTGGCCTGGGGTAGAGATGCACAACTGGGTATCATCAGGATATTGTTGATGCTTCCCCTGAACCACTGGATGACCTCTCCCAGCAGCTCCATGTATAAATTAAACAGAATGCTGGTTGTCCTCCCAGTATCTGTCATCCTGCTAGTCTCCATCCTCTACATTAGTGGGACATCTGTCCTGAAGAAACATTTGCACCAGTAGCTTCTCACATATATGTTTCCAAGTAATTGGGACTCCTGACTATACAAGGATCCCAATACTACAGAAAACATCATGCAATCAGCCATTTATGTTCATGCACAATACAGATATCAGTTCCAATATATGGAATCCTCAATGTATGAAATTGGATACCCTTCATGCAGTCTTTGAAGGAAGACTATATGAAGGAACTCTGACTACGCATCTATGGCAGTACCAATCGAAGAGAATCTATGGCAGTGTAAGTATGATCACTGATTGTATGAAGCAGGAAGATATGAATATGAATGTTAAAGCTTGCTTTTTTTTATTTTATTCTCCAACAGTGCCCTGGGAACACTTGGCTATCTTTCTCTGTGCATAATGGAACTGCACAAATTTAGAAGGAAAAGCTCTTTTTGTTTTAAGAGCCCATCTCATCAAAATTTTAGTCCCTGTGGTGTGATTTTTACATGCTATAATTAATGATGCTTTTAGTTAGGCTCATGGGTGTTCACAGCAACTGAAGGTTTCATCAAAGTGATGGAACGTGTGTCGTGACATCACAATGCAAGTACAAAGAGGAAAAGTTTGCATCACAATGGACATTTTGTCATTTATCTCCTCTGCATCCTCTCCCCAGTGCCCATGGCTTACCATATTTTAAGTATTTAAGCCAAAACAAAAGCCATAATCAGCAAGCCTGTGTAGACAAAGCCAAGGAGTATGGGCTTAAGTGCTCTTTCCAAAGTTGTTCCTGCTATGTACGTTGCACAGAGAATGAGTTTTGTCAGAAGACTAAACCCACACTCTTCTTTCACCTGAGGAAGCAGAGTTGCTTAAATGCTCCCTTTGCCTATGAATTTTGTCAGATGACTAAACCTACATTTCCCTAGCAAAGGGAAGCCTGGTAGCTAAACTCACACTCCCCACTTTTGGGTCTGTACAATCTGAACTTCCAGAACCTTTTCATCAACCAATTAGGATGCCTGGGCTGCACTGCAAAACAAGGACAACCCCAATCAAGCCAGGACATATGATAAGTCTACTTTTAGATGTTATGTTTGAGTTTTGATTATGCAGTGTTGGTCCGTCTTCATTTAACTTCATGGTGCACTTTATAAACATAGTTTTGTTACATTTTATAAATACTATTCTATCTCTTTTATGTTTAGACTGTAAAATTCAGAAATTATTTTTATGAGCCATTAAATACATGAAGGGTAGCATTTTGATACTAGATTTATGAAGAGTAATTCCTTTCGCAGCAAGAATGAAAACTGTCCTTAGAGGATTAAATATACAATAGAGAAGAGAGAAGAAAAGAAAAAGTGGATATTCTATCAATATGACTCACGACTCCTGCTCGAAGAGCAGGTGGCAGTCGTGGCCAGGAGAGCCTTTGCTCAACTTCGTGTTGTGCGCCAGTTATGCCCTTTCCTGGACCGAGAGGCCCTTCGAACAGTCACTCATGCCCTGGTTGTCTCCCATATAGATTACTGCAACCCGCTCCACATGGGGCTACCCTTGAAGAATATCCGGAAGCTACAGCTGGTACAGAATGCGGCCGCGCGGGCAGTTTTAAGTGTACCAAGATCGACACATGTAACACCTCTGCTCCGTGAGCTGAATTGGGTGCCAGTTTGCTTCCGGGTCCAATTCAAGGTGTTGGTCATCACCTTTAAAGCCCTACATGGCATGGGCCCAGGTTATCTGAGGGACCACCTCATCCCCATTACAACATCCCATCCTACCCGATCTTGCAGAGAGGGCGTACTACGGACCCCCTCTATGAAAGAGTTCCATCTAGCGGGGTCTAGGAGGGGAGCCTTCTCTGCAGCGGCACCTGCCCTATGGAACATTCTTCCCCCAGAAATAAGGCAGATCCCTTCACTCCTGGACTTCAGAAAAAAATTGAAAAACTGGCTCTGTGATCTCGCCTGGGGCAAGAGGGAAAGAGGTCAGGCTTGGGGATGGCTGATCGCTTAGAGCCACCCCAAATATTTTAAATAGTCTTCAGCAGCACTGCAAACCATCTACCTCTTGGTTTTAATTTAAATTATATTTAGTATATTTAGTATATTGTATTTTATCGTGTTTTTATTGTATTATACTATTGTTATAGCTGTGAACCGCCCAGAGTCCCTCCTTGAGAGGGAGATGGGCGGTCATAGAAATTTAATAAATAAATAAATAAATAAATAAATAAATAATAGTTACCATTTCAAATACTAATCTTGCATTATAATTATTTGACTTTTCTTCAAAATTAAAGATAATGAATATATAATGAAATGAAAAAATAAAGGAATATACATCACGATATTTGTTTTACAATAATAGTTCCAGTCTTAAGGTAAATTACTTGTTTGTAGCTTGAATCATGTCAACTGGATTTCTATTTTCTCAGTGGAAACGTTTCGCTCCTTATCCAAAGAGCTTCTTCAGTCTGAGCAAAGTTAGTAAGGGAATCCTTAAATATGTTTCTAGGTGGCTGTGTGACCTTGCACCTGGGGCTAGGTCATGGTTATTTTGAGATGTTATTTCTAAGTCCCTTTATCATCTAAAGGAGGATCGTTAAGATTACCATGCTGCTGTTGAGCTTGCGAAATGGTCTTAATCTTCCTAGGCACAGAAGACAAAGCAGGAAGGAAAATAGAGGAAAGATTGTACCTGAGGCCCCCACCTCTATTCAAGGAAGGATTTTCCAAGTTGGCATAAATGGATTCCTTGACCCCTCTCTCAAACCACCTATCTTCTCTGTCTAAAATGTGAACATTAATGTCCTCAAATGAGTGTCCTTTTTCCTTTAGATGAAGATAAACTGCTGACTCTGGTCCTGTGGTGTTACTTCTCCTGTGTTGGGCCATCCTCCTGTACAAAGGTTGTTTGGTTTCTCCAATGTAGAGTTCAGAGCACTCCTCACTGCACTGGATTGCATAAACTACATTGCTTTTCTTGTGTTTTGGAGTTTGATCTTTGGGGTGTACAAGCCTCTGTCTCAGTGTGTTGGGGGGTTTGAAATATACAGGTATGTGGTGTTTGCCAAATATCCGTTTTATCTTTTCAGACACGCCAGCCATGTAAGGAATGACCAGGTTCTTCCGTTTACTCTGAGTCTCAGCCCTATCTGTCGCTGTTTTAGGTCTGGTAGATTTAGATTTAGTGAAGGCCCAATTTGGATATCCACAGGCCTTCAGAGCTGTTCTCAGGTGCTGATTTTCATTCTTTTTGGGATCCATGGAGGTGGGGATGGTTTCTGCTCTGTGTGACAATGTCCTGATGACTCCTAGTTTGTGCTGCAGTGGATGGTGGGAGTCAAACATCAGATATTGATCTGTGTGTGTGGGTTTCCTGTAGATCCCTATTTCTAGCTTGCCACCGGTCCCAATGAGGACTTCACAGTCTAGGAATGCCAGTCTGTTGTCCTTGGTGTCTTTTCAGCCTTTTCAGACTGAAGAAGCTCCTTGGATAAGGAGCGAAACGTTTCCACTGAGAAAATAGAAATCCAGTTGACATGATTCAAGCTACAGACAATTCCACCTGGATGACTGAGAACCTTCATAGATAAATTACTTGTTATTAAAATCTCCATTGTACTGTTGCATGATGTATATGTATATACATGTACATAATAGAACATTAAGAATCTAAGCATATCATATAAATATTATTGTATCAAAACAACATGTTGTACTAAAACTGAGAAGATGGAACAATAGATGGTTTACGTGGCTAGATTTAATATGATAAAGGGCTGAGCTAGTTCTATATTAACATTTTATGGATATACTTTTAGTTTCTATAAATGTCACTCACTTATTCATTATTCTATATATTTTTTGCTGATTTTATTAGTACTGCTATATTTTTGTTTGTACTGCATCATATCTTCTGGTTGTTTTATGTATGTATGTATGTATGTATGTATGTATGTATGTATGTATGAAAACTGTCACATACTGTATAGACCTACATTCCTGATATTAAGGTAAAAATGTTGTGTGCCCCTGAAAAAAATACAACGTGAAGGGTGGGGGGAAAAGGCAAGAAAAATTATTTGTTGAATATGTACATGTTGAGAGTATTCATTCTAGTTTAAAACATCACACTGTTGCATGCAAAGAATAGTAGCTATCTTCTATGCTGTTAAATCATATATGTTTTAGCTACAAATGTTGGAACAAAGCATTGCAAAGGTGCTGTGATGTGACTGCTACAGGGCTCATACAGATACAGAACAAACCTTATTTGCTCCTTATTACAGCCTTTAATAAGTTGTAGATTTTATATCTACTTTGAGCTACAAAGAGGATACATTTCTCCAAGAATATATAACCACGAGAGATCAGTAAATCAAACTTGATCTATCAGCAGTCAGTTTATTATGGATTACTGATGGCTTCCTGTTCAGAGAGAGGCAATGTAGCACACACAAAATGACAAGCTATACTTTTTGTTTGTAAAGTGTTTTCAATATGCTATAAACAGGAAATAGAATTCTGAAATCAGTTCAGCACTGAGATTAAAAATATGAACAATGTTCTCTAAAATGCAGGATTCCTTAGAAAGAAGGCATGTGTTTTATATAAAACAATATAATTCAACTGCCCACCCTTGTATCGTCCATGTATTACACTGCAATTTCTGAAAATAACCAGTTAGCAATTATCATGATTATGGGATTTGTAATCCATTATATACAGAGAGCACCAGATTGGGAAAGATGATACAGATATTTATGCAAAGAAGTGGGAGAACATTCCATTTGACTTAAGGGAATGAAAGCATGCAGCTGTGCAATTGAACACCCATACATACTGTGTTTTTTCATGCAATATTAATACACTCACTTTAATTAGTTTGTAGCAATCAATTATCTTATGGCAAGGGCTGCTACTTTGACAGCTGCTAGGAGATTCTCAGGTATACTGTATATGCAACAATTTGGATGCTAGATACTAAGCATTTGCCTTGATTCACTATTTTATATTGTGATTCTAAACATGTCTCCTCACTAATGCATGACTTAACAGTTTTCCATGGAATTCTTTTCTTAAGTCAACAGACTCAAAATAATATGTTACTAGTTTTTGGATCAGCCTTAGCTAAATCAGCACAATCAATGGTGTGTATCATGCCATGAAAATGAGAAGGAAAGTAACTTTCTGCTTTCTGCTACCTAGTCAGTGGCTTAAGACTGGAAAAATCAGACTTCCGGTAAAGATGGACGACGGCTGGAGCTAAAACGAAGACGCTCCGTGAAGAAAAAAAAATCCGAGATTGCGCAGAACCAAGCCGTTTTAAAAAGAAATAGCAAAAAGTGGCTCCAGAAAGTGCGGAGAATTGGCACTTTCGGAAGGAAAGGAATTTTCGGCGGCTTCGGAAAGCTTGAGGAAGAAAAACGAATCCAAAGTCGTCTTGTCTTGTCCTGTCAGCATGCTGGTGTGGATTCGTGGATAAAGATCAAGCTGAGAAGCCCAAAGCGAAAGTCGGTTTCTGCGGGTGAGAGTCTTGAAATAGACAAGCGCCGTTGTCTACTTTACTAAACTACTTAAAAGAACCACAAAAAAGAAAAAAAAAAGAAAATTGTTTCTGAACGAAGAAGCAAGTAAAAAGGAGGGTGAGCAAATATAAAATCACCAGAGTGTGAATAGACAGTGAATGTACATCTGGACTGGTATAATTAATTAATTAATTAGTTGTAGAAGACATTTTGCCTTAATAGAATTATAGAATATAATATCTGTGTTCAAACTCATTAAATATAAGTATAAGTTAAGTATAAGATAGTAATATAATAACCTCATTTTCACTTTTTGTTAGACAATTTAAGAAATATATTTGTTTATATATATATATAGTTATAGAGAAGTCAAATATAAGTCTATCACAAGTTAAAGATAAATTAAAGGGTAAAGATTGGATAAAGTGGAGAAAAAGAAAAATACCCTTTATATTACTTTTTTAAATTTGTGGAAATGAGTATGACCACGAGAAGACAGGAACTACAAGGAAGAAGAAATTCAGACCCTGGGGGAGGAGAATGGCTGAAAGCAATAATGGAGGAATTTACAGTTAAAACCACACAAACAATCACCCAAACCATAACAAAAGTTCTGGAGGAAAAAATAGAAGGGTTAGAAAAGAGATTAGAATTGACATTAGGACAAATAGAGGAAAAATTAAAGGGAGATATAGGAGAAGTGAAAAAAAGAATAGAATGTTGTGAAGAAAATTTGGACAAAGAAGAAGAGCGTATTACATTACTGGAACTAAAAGAAAAAGAATACTGTATAAGATTGAGAGGGATACCAGAAGAAAAAGAATATAATATAAGGGATACTGTTATTCCAATGTTGGCCAATTTAATAGAATGGGAGGAAGAAAAACTAGATGAGGAAATAGAAAGAATATTTAGAATCAACTCAAAGTTTGCAGCTATGTATAACAAACCTAGGGACATCTTGGTTGAATTTTCAAGAAAAAAAACTAGAAATATTATAATAAGGGCTTCATATAATAAAAAAATTGAAATAAGAGGAAAAGATGTCCTTATCTTTAAAGAAATACCAGTGAAAATGCTAAAAAGAAGAAAGGAGTACAGATTTTTGACAGATCTTTTGGTGAAAAATAACATAAATTTTAGATGGGAAACTCCAGAAGGAGTGAGTTTAACATTTAAAGGTGAAAGATATAAGCTGAATTCAATTCTAAAAGCAAAAGATTTTCAGAAGAGACTTGAGAAAGATATATCACAACCAAAAGACCAGAGGCAGGAAAGAAAAAGTAAAACTCAGCATCCAAAAGAAAGAGAAACCACCAATACTAAAGAATTTACATCTCTTTTGACAAATGAGTGATCTAAGAATCATTACATGGAACATAAATGGACTTAATTCACCAGTGAAAAGAAAACGTACATTTCAAATATTAAATAGTTTAAAATTAGATATAATTTGTCTCCAAGAAACACACATTAGGAAAGCAGATCTAAAATATCTAAAAAATAAAAAATTAGGAACAGAATTTATTACAGCAAACAACAAAAAAAAAAAATGGAATAGTAATATATATAAAACCATATTTGAAACCTAAATTACTTAAAGAAGACGAAAATGGAAGATATATTATCATTGAGACGGAAATATATAATTCTAAAATGCTGTTAATGGGTATATATGCTCCCAATAAAAACCAAAATTTTTTTTTATAAAGAATTACTAAATATTTCTTCAGAATATACACAAAATAATTGGTTATTGATGGGAGATTTAAATGGAGTTGTGGACCCAAAAATTGACAAGAAGACTCAAAGTCAAATAAACAAAAATCATGGTAAATTACCAAAAGAATTCTTTAATATAGTTAAAAATCTATCATTAATTCATGCATGGAGAACACTAAATGAAAATGAAAGAGACTATACATTTTGTATTGTCGAAGGCTTTCACGGCCGGAGTTCAATGGCTGTTGTGGGTCTTCCAGGCTGTGTGGCCGTGTTCTGGAAGTTGTGGTTCCTAACGTTTCGCCAGCATCTGTGGCCAGCATCTTCAGAGGGCAGGAGCACAGATAGAAGCAAAATCTCTGTGATTTTGCTTCTATCTGTGCTCCTGCCCTCTGAAGATGCTGGCCACAGATGCTGGCGAAACGTTAGGAACCACAACTTCCAGAACACGGCCACACAGCCCGGAAGACCCACAACAGCCACTATACATTTTATTCAAACAGACACAAATCATTTTCAAGATTGGATATGATATGGATGTCAAACAAGTTACAAAATAAAATTAAAGAGTCTACAATTCTGGCTAAAACATTATCTGACCACAACCCAGTACAAATTAACATAAAAACAGGGCCCAGAAATTTTAGATGGAGACTTAATGAAAATATTTTGAAAAATGAACAAAATTTGTTGGATCTTAAAAAAAAAATGCAAGAATTTTTCCTTTGGAACATAGACACAGAAGTCAAAATAGAAACAATATGGGACGCAAGCAAGGCATACATGAGAGGCCATTTTATATCAATAAATAGTTATATAAAAAAAAGAATATTAAAAAATTACAGATAATTATGGACCAAATTAAAGAAAAAGAAAAGGAACTACAAAATAACAATAATAAAGAAGATTTATTAAATTAAATCAAATTATTACAAATTCAAGTCCAAATTTTAATGACGGAGGATATGGGAAAAAAATTGAAATATAGTAAACAGAAAATTTTTGAAAATGCAAATAAGCCAGGCAGATGGCTGGCTTATAAATTAAGAAAAGAGAGGGAGAAAAAAATAATTTCTAAAATTAGAGAAAATGACACGCATTTAATTCAAAACGACAAAATTAAAAATGCCTTTCATGTATATTATACAAATTTATATAAAAAACAGGAAATATCATTAGAAAAAATAGAACAGTATATACAAAATTGTAACTTAAGGAAACTTACAAAAGAACAGAAAGAATTAACTAATAATACAATTACAACTCAAGAGATATCAGACGCAATTGATAAGCTAAAAACAGGAAAAACACCGGAACAAGACGGATTATTGACAGGTTATTATAAACATTTTAAAGAACAATTGGTTGAACCGTTAAAAATATTGTTTAATTCGATTCTGGAAGGTAACAAAATACCAAAATCATGGACTCAGGCCAAAATAGTCTTAATTCCAAAGGAAAACCAAGATCCAACAAAATGCCAAAATTATAGACCAATTTCACTATTAAATAACGATTACAAACTGTTCACTATTGTACTGGCGGAAAGATTAAATTTTTTTTTACAAAATTTGATAAATGGAGACCAAAACGGATTTCTACCAAATAGACAAATTAAAGATAATATAAGAACAGTAATAAATTTAATAGAATATGCTAATGTACATAATGAAAAACAGATAATGTTACTATTCTTGGACGCAGAAAAAGCCTTTGATAACGTGAATTGGGATTTTATATTTAAAATTTTAGAATATAGAAATTTTGGAAAGAATTTTATAAATGCAATCAAAGAAATTTATAATGTACAAAAAGCCAATATAATAGTGAATGAAGAAGAAACAAAAGAAATAAATATAGAAAAGGGAACACGCCAGGGATGTCCAATGTCGCCACTGATATTCATATTGGTGTTAGAAACTATATTGGAAGAAATTAGAAAAGATGATAATATTGAAGGAATAAAAATTAAAGGAGAAATATATAAATTAAAAGCATTTGCGGACGACTTAGTGATAACAATTCAAAATCCATTGAACTCAATAGAAAATTTAAATGAAAAATTAAAGGAATTTGGAGAACTGGCAGGTTTTAAAATTAATAAGCAAAAGACAAAAATGATAAATTTAAATATGAAGAAAGAGGATAAGATGAAATTGGAAGAAAAAACTGGATTTCAAAACGTTAAACAAATTAAATATTTGGGAGTACAAATAACAGGTAAAAACATAGACTTATTTAAAAATAACTACAGTAAAGTATGGAACGATATTAAAAAAGATTTAGAAAAGTGGAAAAATTTACAACTATCATTGCTAGGGAAGATTGCCACAGTAAAAATGAATATATTGCCCAAAATTTTATACCTGTTCCAAACGATACCTATAGAAATTACAGATCAAACATTTTCAAAATGGCAAAAAGATATCACAAAATTTATATGGAATGGGAAAAAACCCAGAATAAAATTAAGATAACTACAGGATCTAAAGGAAAGAGGAGGATTGGGACTACCAAATTTAAAATTATACTATGAATCATCTGTTTTGGTCTGGCTAAAAGATTGGATAAAATTAGATAATTGGAATATATTAAATTTAGAGGGCCATGATAATAGATTCGGATGGCACGGATATATGTATTATAATAAAAGCAAAAGCAATAAGGCATTTACGAATCATAGAATTAGGAAATCAATTTTAAGAATTTGGAACAGATATAAAAAATATTTATTGCCGGTATTACCATTGTGGATATCTCCTCAGGAGGCAAATGCCAAAATAGAAACTCCAAAAGATAAAAAATGGATAAGGTATAAGAACTTATTGAAATTTAATGGGAATAATTATGAAATTAAAACGAGAGAGGAATTAGAAAGAGAAGGATTTGAGTGTTATTGGTTTAAATATTTACAACTAAAAGAACAATTTAAATTAGACCAAAAGATGTTCAAATTCACGGAAACAACAGAAAATTGGGATAGTATACTATGGAAAGAGAACGATCATTTAATATCTAAATTATATAAAAAACTATTGGAATTGAAAAATAAAGATATAAAAATTAAAAAGTATATGACAAAGTGGGAAGAAAATTTGAATAGAGAAATTAAATATGAAGACTGGCAAAGAATTTGGACGAAAAATATTAAATTTTCTTTAAGTAACAGTCTAAGAGAAAACAACTATAAAATGATATTTAGATGGTATTTGCCTCCTGAGAGATTATATAAAATGAAATATTTAAGATCAAACATATGTTGGAAATGCAAAATAAATGTGGGACCTTTTTACCACATTTGGTGGACATGTCAAAAGACTAAAAAATACTGGGGCAAAATTCATGGTAATTTATGTAAAATATTCAAAATGGATATGGAAAAAAAATCAGAAACTTATTTACTGGGAGTTATCGACATGAAGATGAACATGGAACAAAAAAAACTATTATACCATTTGACTACAGCGGCGAGGATTATTTTCGCAAAACACTGGAAAGAAGAAGCTACCCCCTCAATAGAAGAATGGATAATCAAAACGATGGAAATAGCACAGATGGACAGACTGACAATTTTAATAAAACAAAAAGAACTGGGAGATTATGAACTTATATGGAACCCATTTATAGAATTTTTGCAAAAAGAATATAAAATAAAACTATTGCAATGGAAAAACATTAGAAGAGATAAAAAAGATAATATATTAGAATATATGTACTAGAATACAAGAACAAATGAAAGGTTTAAAATAAAATAAGAGTTAAGATATTTATATATTAAAGAAACATTAATAAAAAGAGGAATACAATAGAAATAGAGTAAAAATTAAAACTAAAAGTAAGAAGCTATCTTCAAGAAAGAAACAGGAAGTCGTTTTAAATTAATTGTTTCACGTGATGTGTTGTTATAAGGATTTTGTTATATAGGGTTATTTAGTTTTGAATGTATGTTTATTAAGTTTGTTATGTACTTTGTTATTCATTTTCATGTTGTTGATGTCGTTGATGTCTTTGTTTTTTTTCTTTTAATAATAAAATTACTTTTTATAAAAAAAAAAAGACTGGAAAAATCACTAGCAGCAGACTTGATTGACAGTTGCCTATGAAGGATGAACAGGTGAGATGAATCCCAAATCAAAGAAAACAAAAATATTGCACAATGGTTTTTGCTGGTGGAAGATCATTTTCTACCTAGTGTCACAAAGTCCTTGATTTAATGGACCTTTATTTAGTTGGATTTCACAAAACCGCCTAGATTCAAGCTTTGTTCTGATTTTAGCCAGTAACAGACTTTATCCCAAAGGTTAAGTCTATTGTTTGATGAATCAGTCTGGACAATGTTTGCTGCTTCACCTCAAAACTGGTATTTACTGTTATCAATCAGTACTGACTAGGCTGACCATACGTCCCATTTTGAACGGGACAGTCCCGTTTTTAAAGCATTTTTCAAGCGTCCTGTCGTTTTCATAAGAATCTCAAATTTGTCCCATTTTTTAAACCCAGCGGGAATGGCGTGGAAGGAGGATCCTAGCCGGAGCTGCCGATTGGAGGCAGCCCAGAAGAGGAAGCCTTCCCACCTATCAGCATGCGGCAAAGGAGGGCCGGGGCGGGGTTTGCAGGCGGGAGCCAATCGCGCGGACTGGGGGGCGAGGTTTGCAGGAGGGAGCCAATCGCGCAGACCGGGGGGTGGGGATCCCTGTCTTTTTCATGAATACAGAATATTACATAAGACCCCGTCCCGTTTTTGTCTGAAGGAAATATGGTCAGCCTAGTACTGACTGTGTTTTTGGATTTGAAAAGACGCATTCACCAGTTAATAAGACATTTAGCTTTAATGGACATTTGTTTCTTCCTACTAGTCTGGCTTACTGTAGTAATATGCCTAATATGCTAGCAAGGTAGCAAGTAAATTGTGTTTATTGGGTAAGAGGAGTTACAAGGTAGTGGCTGCAGCAGCAGTACTGGACAGGGGTCAGGATTAGACCTCTTATTTCAGGTGTATGCCATTGCTAGGACCATGCAAGCTTCAGACAACAGCATTTCAACTGATTTTGATTTCTGGTCAAGATGAAGCCCTGAGCTGCAGTTTGCTTTTCTCTCCCTCCATGAGCTGTTGAAAACTACAATTTGGACTGCTTGGTTTAAAAAAAAATTGCTAAGCAGAAACTTTTAATTAAATCTTCTTCTAAGTTCTTCTAAGTCATAAGCATAAGAAACAGATTGTCCGCTCTTTCTATTACCTGATGGTATGACATTATCCCTAATGGAGAAAATGAAATCCTTACCAGCTGCTGTAAAGGATCCAATTATTATATGTGCATTGGAAGAACCTATTGGCTTGGCTGCTGCTATGATTGATTCTGACATAGATGTTAACTTGTGAAGTGTCATTCAGATTAAAGCCAAGAGAAATGACTAACTTTGAGCTATTTGTTATAATGCAATCAATAAGTAGAAAATTCTTGAAGTATATGCTTCAACGTGAGATGCCTGAAAGAAAATCTGATTCCATGCAGAAGGAAATTAAAAAAAAGCTTGGGAAAATGATGTTTGAATCTCATGTGAAAAAAAGTCCAAACTACTCAAACAAATGACAAAACAAATAACAAGGATTTGGCATTAAGTCGAAAAGTGAAGCATATACTTCAAGAAAAGAAAAGAAAAGAAAAGAAAAGAAAAGAAAAGAAAAGAAAAGAAAAGAAAAGAAAAGAAAAGAAAAGAAAAGAAAAGAAAAGAAAAGAAAAGAAAAGTTAATACAGGTTCAAAGTGAAAAGAAAAAGATTTAGTATGTTACAGTAATTTTTCCATACAGAGTTGATGAACAGCATCTAGTGGCCATTATGGAGAAAGGTTTTTCTGAGCTGTTTTCTCTTAATTCAAAATTGATACATTTATATAGAAATCTTTCACGATTCCAATTTTATTGTTAGCCAAATCCAGTTGTGGTAACTTCCTGCAGAGATCCACATGAGGTAATTTCTTTCAGCTCTCAAGGCAAGCATCTTCTCTGCAAAATGTTGGAAAGAAATTAATGATCTTCCTGATCTACCTTACAAAATAATCTTTTTTAAAAATAATTTTATTAAAAGTTTTGAAAACGAAGATAAAAACTAATAAAAACTAATATAAAGTAAGGAAGAAAAAAAGAAAAAGAAATAAAAAAGAAAGCTAAAAGTGCAAGGAGGAGAAAAAGTAAAAGAAAAAAAGAAAAGAGCCAGTTTGGTCTAGTGATTAAGGTGCAGGGCTAGAAACCAGGAGTCTGTGAGTTCTAGTCCCGCCTTAGGCATGAAAGCCGGCTGGGTGGCCTTGGGCCAGTCACGCTCCCTCAGCCCAATTCCCCTCACAGGGTTGTTGTTGTGGGGTAAAGAGGAGGAGGAGGAAGGAGTATGAGGTATGTTCACCGCCTTGAGTTATTTATAAAAATAATAAAGGCAGGATAAAAATTAAAGAAAGAAAGAAAAAGAAAAGAAAAAAAGATACAAAGAAGTGGCTTCCAATCTTCTTTATAGCAGTTATAAGTTGTTGTTGTTCAATGTATCGTCGAAGGCTTTCACAGCCGGAGTTCAATGGCTGTTGTGGGTCTTCCGGGCTGTGTGGCCGTGTTCTGGAAGTTGTGGTTCCTAACATTTCGCCAGCATCTGTGGCCAGCATCTTCAGAGGGCAGGAGCACAGATAGAAGCAAAATCTCTGTGCCCAGGTAGAGTGGCAATGTTCTATTTATAGAGCTAAATTATAGGAGATTAGGTGGGTTTTTTTGTTGTGTTGAAATGTTAACGAGTGGCTGATGAGCGTGATTAGCATGTTCATTGTGAGAAGTATTCCCATGTCCTGGTGGTTGGACTGAGTTCGTTGACCTTTTGCAGGCTGTGTTTTTCAGGACTGGTAGCCAGGTTTTGCTAATTTTTAAACTTTCTTCTTTTTTATTGTAACTGTGCTGGTGTTTGTGAATTTCAATGGCTTCTCTGTATAATCTGGTGTAGTGGCTTTTGGTGTTGTCCAGTATTTCTGTGTTTTCAAATAGGATTTTGTGTCCTGTTTGCTTGAGAGCATGTTCAGCTACTGAAGATTTTTCCGGTTGCTGTAGTCTGCAGTGTCTTTCATGTTCTTTTATCCTGGTGTGAATGCTTCGTTTTGTGGTTCCGATGTATACTTGTCCACAGCTGCATGGTATGCGGTATACTCCTGCAGCGGTGCGGGGGTCCCTTTTGTCTTTTGCTGATTTTAGCATTTGTTGTATTTTTCTGGTGGGTCTGAAGACTGTTTGAAAGTTGTGTTTTTCCATCAGTTTTCCCATGCGGTCAGTGACTCCTTTGATGTAGGGCAGGAATACTTTGTTTGTGGGGGGGCTGTTTTTCTTCAGTTGGATGTTGTTTTCTTGGTTTGATGGCTCTTTTTATTTCATTCTTGGAATAGCCATTTGCCTGTAGGACCCAATTCAGATGGTTAAGTTCATTGTTGAGAAATTGGGTTTCACAGTTTCGATTAGCACGATCCACCAAGGTTTTGATCATGCCTCTCTTTTGTCGTGGGTGGTGATTGGAATTTTTGTGTAGATATCGGTCCGTATGGGTGGGTTTTCTGTATACTTTGTGTCCTAGTTTGAGGTCCGGATTGCGTATGACCAGCGTATCTAAAAATGGAAGTTTGCCATCAGTTTCTTTTTCCATAGTGAATTGTATATTGGGGTGGATGCCGTTTAGGTGGTCCAGAAATTTCTCCAGTTCTTCTTCAGTATGACTCCAAATTGCGAAGGTGTCATCCACGAACCGGAACCAGACTGTTGGTGTAATGGGTGCCGATTCCAAAGCCTGTTTTTCAAAGTGTTCCATGTAAAAGTTTGCTATGACTGGGCTCAGGGGGCTTCCCATGGCAACGCCATCCATCTGTTCGTAGAACTCATTCTCCCATTGAAAGTAACTAGTTGTTAGGCAGTGTTGAAATAAAGCTGTAATGTCTTCTGGGAAGATTTGCTTGATGAGTGCCAGGGTGTCCCTTACTGGCACCTTGGTAAACAGGGAGACCACGTCAAAGCTGACCAGTTTGTCCGTGTGGTTGAGTTTTAGGGTGCTGATTTTGTTGATGAAGTGTCCTGAGTCTTTGATGTGGGATGGAGTCTGTCCGATGTGGGTCTGTAAAAGGGTTGCCAAATGTTTGGATAATTCATATGTCGGGGAGCCAATGGCACTTACAATGGGTCTGAGTGGGATTGGGTCTTTGTGGATTTTGGGGAGTCCGTATAGTCTAGGTGAGAGAGCTTCTGTCTTGCAAATACGTTGTAGTACGTTGGGATGCAGGGAGGAGCTCTTTATCAGTGTGTTGGTTTGCTTCATGATTTTGCTGGTCGGATCCCGTCTTATTGTTCTGTATGTGGTGGGTTCTAGTAATTCTCTGATTTTGTCTTTGTATTCATCTATGTTCATAATTACCATGGCATTGCCTTTGTCCGCTGGAAGGATGATGATGTCTGGGTCCGAATTGAGGGTCTCTATGGCGTTTCTCTCCTTCTTAGTAATGTTGCTGGTGGGGGGCTTTGCTTTCCTTAGGATTCTTGCCACTTCACCCCTTATTTCTTCTGCTTCTTCCTCTGGACGTTGGTGAATGGCTGATTCCACATTGGCAATGATATCTTCCACTGGAATTCTGGTGGGTGTAATTGCAAAGTTTCCTCCTTTGCTTAGGATGGAGGTTTCTTCAGGAGAGAGCAGGCGTTCTGTCAAATTGATGACAATGCGTGAAGTATCCAGTGCCGGTTTTGGTTGACTGTTTTGGCATTTGTTGAATTTTTGCTTTTGTCTGTTTGTGTAGTCAAAGATGTCCTTTTCCATTTTTCTGTAGGATATGGTATCAATCTTGTCCCAATCCTGGCTTCTCATTTTGTGACTAAGGCTCATATGTGTGTCGAATAGTCGATGACAATTGCATTGATAATTGATAATTGCATTGTCATCAATTTGACAGAACCCTGTCACTCATCAAGCAAATCTTCCCAGAAGACATTACAGCTTTATTTCAACACTGCCTAACAACTAGTTACTTTCAATGGGAGAATGAGTTCTACGAACAGATGGATGGCGTTGCCATGGGAAGCCCCCTGAGCCCAGTCATAGCAAACTTTTACATGGAACACTTTGAAAAACAGGCTTTGGAATCGGCACCCATTACACCAACAGTCTGGTTCCGGTTCGTGGATGACACCTTCGCAATTTGGAGTCATACTGAAGAAGAACTGGAGAAATTTCTGGACCACCTAAACGGCATCCACCCCAATATACAATTCACTATGGAAAAAGAAACTGATGGCAAACTTCCATTTTTAGATACGCTGGTCATACGCAATCCGGACCTCAAACTAGGACACAAAGTATACAGAAAACCCACCCATACGGACCGATATCTACACAAAAATTCCAATCACCACCCACGACAAAAAAGAGGCATGATCAAAACCTTGGTGGATCATGCTAATCGAAACTGTGAAACCCAATTTCTCAACAATGAACTTAACCATCTGAATTGGGTCCTACAGGCAAATGGCTATTCCAAGAATGAAATAAAAAGAGCCATCAAACCAAGAAAACAACATCCAACTGAAGAAAAACAGCCCCCCACAAACAAAGTATTCCTGCCCTACATCAAAGGAGTCACTGACCGCATGGGAAAACTGATGGAAAAACACAACTTTCAAACAGTCTTCAGACCCACCAGAAAAATACAACAAATGCTAAAATCAGCAAAAGACAAAAGGGACCCCCGCACCGCTGCAGGAGTATACCGCATACCATACAGCTGTGGACAAGTATACATCGGAACCACAAAACGAAGCATTCACACCAGGATAAAAGAACATGAAAGACACTGCAGACTACAGCAACCGGAAAAATCTTCAGTACCTGAATATCCTCAAGCAAACGGGACACAAAATCCTATTTGAAAACACAGAAATACTGGACAACACCAAAAGCCACTACACCAGATTATACAGAGAAGCCATTGAAATTCACAAACACCAGCACAGTTACAATAAAAAAGAAGAAAGTTTAAAAATTAGCAAAACCTGGCTACCAGTCCTGAAAAACACAGCCTGCAAAAGGTCAACGAACTCAGTCCAACCACCAGGACATGGGAATACTTCTCACAATGAACATGCTAATCACGCTCATCAGCCACTCGTTAACATTTCAACACAACAAAAAACCCCACCTAATCTCCTATAATTTAGCTCTATAAATAGAACATTGCCACTCTACCTGGGCACAGAGATTTTGCTTCTATCTGTGCTCCTGCCCTCTGAAGATGCTGGCCACAGATGCTGGCGAAACGTTAGGAACCACAACTTCCAGAACACAGCCACACAGCCCGGAAGACCCACAACAGCCATTGTTGTTGTTCAGTTGTTTAGTCGTGTCCGACTCTTCGTGACCTCATGGACCATAGCACGCCAGGCCTTCCTGTCCTCCACTGTCTCCCGGAGTATCCCGGAGTTATAAGTACAATTATAAATTTACCTCTTTCTCTAAAGTTACATCATGACTCTCTTCTTTCTATAATCTATCCTGTCTAATTGTCAAAACCATAAATCATCAGTTCATTTTTTTTTGTTTTACTCAAAGAGTCCATAAGGGGTTTCCAGTCAGCAATAAACATACATATTGTCTTTTCTCTGATCAAATAAGTCAATTTGGCCACCTCAGTAAGTTCCATCATTTTCTCCAACTATTCATCTTTCCATCTCCGTGCATACAATAACCTTGCTGCAGTTATCATATGCAAAAACAAAGTTCCATGACCTTTTTCCAACTGTTTGTCCATCAGTCCCAAAAGAAAGACCTCTAGTCTCAATTGTATATTAATCTTTAAAATCCCCTGAATCAGTGTATGTATTTGAATCCAAAATTTTCTAGCTTTTACACATTGACCAAGCATGATAAAATGTCTCTTCTTGTTCACATTTCCAACATAAATTTGAAGTGCCTTTATACATTCTAGACAATTTCTCTGATGACGTATACCAAGAGTAGATCATTTTATAAAAATTATCTTTAAGATTATAACACAATGTAAATTTCAATCCTTTCAACCACATATTTTCCCACTGTTCAATCTGTATATTATAACCAAAAACTTTAGCCCACTTTATCATACTTTCTTTCACTTGTTCTTATTTCAAATTTCAATAAAAGTTTATACATTTTAGCAGTTACAAGTTTCTGTATTTGAACTCCTTCAATCACTTTGGCTAAAGAGGTGATCTGGAATCAAGTCAAACTATGCTCATTATGGCTCCTGATTGATTGATTGATTGCTCCTTCTGCACCACTCTATCCAGGTTCTGTATCACTACTCCAAATTAAAACCTGCATTTGTGTGCATACTTGAGGTGACTGCTGCTTTGAATGTCTCTGTCCTGCATCAAAGCTCAATCTACTGGGAAAGGATGTGGGCTCTGAGTAGCAGGGGAGACAATCAGCACATCCAGCCCAAATGGAGTGCTCCTCCCATTGAGTCATGTTGTATTACTACAGCACCACCATGAAAAAAGCTGTAGAGTTTAAATGGTAGGAGCTATTTAAAAAAGGCAATGAGGCAATGATGAACTGCTGGACATTTGTATTAGGTATGGTTTATACCAGTTCCACCAATTACATGACCATTGTGTGGCTATTCCTTGTTCGAGTCAGCTTTCATGCCTCACATGCAATGGTTCAGAAAGGACACTCAGCCCAGCAACCCAGGATGAAATGGCCATTGAAGGCAGAGAGCTGAAACTGGGTGTTGGCCATTCCTGCCACAGAATAAACCAGCAGTTGGAACAATGGCATTTGCAGAGATCAGAATGGAGCACAGCAAGCAGACTGTCAGCCCTTTGAGGTAGTCCAGACAGGAAACCATAACCATGAGTACTAATGTACCTTTACTGTGAAGTTACAGTAACAGAATCTTGCAAGCCTGAAAGCTTTTCTCCCCTCCCTTGCTTTTACTAGCCAGAGAACTAGGAAGGGTCCCTTCTGAGATGCTTTCTCCACCCACATTCTTTCTGTGGGCTGAGATATCCCTTATCTGACCGTTGTCTAGGCTGCAGCTCTTCCTCCTGTCTCCCAAGGTTATTCTCACAGCCCATTATACACACTGCCCACTTGCATTGGCGGGGGTGGTGGTGGGGACCAGAACGTTTGGTCCAGAACAAGAAAACGTGGGTGGAGATTCTCTTGCCAGCAAGCTAGGGATGTGCTAAGGATGACATCATCCATTCCTGCTCTCTCAAAATGGTAGGTGTCCTGTCTTCCCATGGGGACAAATGGAAAGTGTAGATCACCCCAAAGGCTTTGGGTTCTTTTATCCTATGATTATTTGCTTGTTCTTGAACGATGGAGTAGGAAAATGTCATTACCCCAATGCGAAAGTAAGTTCTGAAATCCATTCTTTATGTTGAAATACAACCGTAGTCTTCTCAGTAATTTTGAAAATATTAAGATGATATTTTTCTTTTCTTTTTTTCCAAATCTAATAGTGTAATTTCTTCATGTGAGAGAGGTTAGATCTGTAGCCTAAACACATCTCTGCAAGGGATCCTGCAATGGATGCCTCTGCAAGGGATCCTTGCAGAAGGGATCCCTGCAGAAGTAGTTTTTTTTTCTTATTTTTATCTTTCATGTTTCCCACTATTTTTTGGTTTTGGGTTTGGTCCTGTTATTTGTTTTCTTTGATTTTTTAAAATTTTACTACTGGTTTGACTTTCTCTTCAGTGTTTTATTTTATTTTTATCTTGTGGATTTTAAAGTTTTCTTTAATATTCAACATATAAGAATAAGCTTCAGATTTGTGTGTATATCTATATATCTATATCTATTTGAGGTACATATATTTTGCCTTAGCTTGGGGTCGTGTGAATACATTACTTTTAATTTTTGTACAATGTCATTAGTGTTTCATAGATTGTTAAAGATCTGAAATATATATCCAAAAAAGTGTGTTTTCTCATAGGAAAGAAAATGAATTTCTTGTAAAAAAAATCTCTACATCATGGCTCCGTGTATTCAGTTATATAGTGAACCATGAAGTAGAGATTTTTTTTTTTACAAGAAATTTTCCTATGAGAAATGTCTGCTTCCAAAAAAAAAAAAAGACTGATTTATGTATGTGGCAAATGGAAATTGGGCAGAGGAACTGCTATTTTAATTAATTTAAATAGTCCTCCTACTGAACAAGAACTGCAGACATTGAAGGCCACTTTATAATAAACAAATATAGTAATAAAAATAAACAACTTCAACTAATCATAACCCCCCAACTTACTTCAGGGTTAGGTTTTTGGGGCTCCATATGTCAGGATTCATAGCACTGATAAAAATGTCACTCTGCTGTCCCTGCACCCCTCTCGGAAAAAGTCTGACTCCAAGAACTGTGAAGAGCCCCGCCCACTTTTTCTCTTGCAGCTGGGTTGGGAAACACCCTGGGGATTTCCTGGTACCACCAATGTGATCAGCTGACCTGAACAGTGGAACCCTTTCTCTAATTACGTTCGTCTGGGAACAGCTCTTCTCATTGTCCAGTTTTCATGCAGGCAGGTGCAACTTTTTCTAGGCAAACGGTCACACTCATCCTTCGAGTGACATGGTCAAGATCACTCTCTAAAAAGCAGTGGAACAAAAACTAAAGTTGATTTCATTTCATTTACATTTGCATTTAGTGTGATTATCCTTCCCTCATATTGTTAATAAATTTACCCCTCCTATTGTATTAAACACTACATTTTAGCAACAAGTTTTAGAGGTCTTGGGAGCTTTTTGGGGCCTCTGTTGGCCATCCCATCCAGAGAGATCAGGCAGAGTGGGCACGCTTCAGGTCCGATTGTCAAACAGCCTCATCTAGCAGGATCCAGGAAGCAGGCCTTCCCTGTCATGTTGCCTTCCCCCTGGAATATCACCCCAGAGATCTGGATGGCTGCCATGATGATGATGAGGATGTTCAGGAAGCTATTAAAGACCTGGCTATTCTCCCAGACTTTGGAGCGGGGTGATGGTTTAGTCCCTGCTGGCTGGGGTTTTGGTTATATGTCTTCCTTTCTGCTGCTCATGAATTCTTTTATTCGTGATATTGCTTCTTACTTTTTAATTGTAAGCCGCCCAGAATTGTTGGGAGTTGGGCAGCCTATAAATTGTATCCATAAACCAAACCAAACCAAACCAAACCAAACCAAACCAAACCAAACCCAGCTTTAATATATTCCTCATTTTACATTTTGGTGATGATATATCATGGTTATTGTTCCACTATTTTATTGTGTTGTAATTTGCTAGTCCATTTTATCTTTTTATTAGGGTCTTATTGTTTTAAAATATTGGGTTTGCAAACTGCTTTGAGCAATTTTGAATTATGAATCAACAAATGAAACTGAAGCAATGGTGTCAGAGAACGTACTAAAATGTATGTAGCAATGTCCTGCCCCATATGTATGGGGATTAAAGGCTGGGACATTGAGGGAGGTTTCAGAACAGAACACTAGATGTACATGGAAGAATAGAAGTTTCCCTAATAATAGCCTTGAGCTTTTTATTGTCTTTCCACTAGAAAATAAACTATAAAAGCCCCAGAAATAGACATCGTGAAAAGAAGCCTTCAGGGAATATATAAAGGACACAATAGCACTTCATTAACATGAAGAAAGAAGGTAAACAGGTAGTATCTAAAATGGTATATATAAAAATGGGTAGCGGTATTGTTTATTCAGAGGCACAAAAAGAAATAGGTCAGTTAGTTGGTTTCCATGGTGACTATTATTGAAATAAGACAAACTGACATCACAGCTGATATATTTGCCTATTGGCTACCTTCTCTTAAAATCTTTTCCATTGGAGATTACTAAAGGATACAAACCCAAACTTTGTGGAAGTCTTCACCAAAAAACTGTGGTTGTTTATTTGTGTGTGTGTATGGGGCAGAGGGGGCGAGGGGACTGGTGGAGAATATTCTGTCAAAACAACTCACTTTTATAAGTCAGTAAGATTTTTAGCTTATCCCAAAATAATCAATACACAGTCCTCAATGGCGAGATCTTGAAGGCTTTCCTCTGTTTACATGCAAATTAAGGGTAAAACTAGGAAGCACTGATGTTAATGCCTGTTGTATTCGTTTAGAGTAGTAATTGTAGAGTTATTCATTCTGACTACTAAACACTAGATTTCAGGAGAAAGGGACGTCTTAACTAATCCAGATGAATGTCAGGCTCGCTAGGTAGGCCAGACCTGGAAATCAACTCCACAGGAAGGCTAAAACTACTTTTATTGAGATTGGCTATAATAACAGAATTCTGCCAGTACCTTCTCCCCCTTCTTATACTCCAGTGAATTAGGCAAGCATCTGCCTGAGTCACTTCCAAATGTTATCTCATTGCACTGGACTTAAAAATGTTTCAGCCCCTTTTGCCTAAGTAATGGTCCCTGCATATCTCTGTCAAGGTCATCTTCCTTACTCTCTACAATGAGTTAGTTAATGATCCAAATATTAGCTTTTGCTGCACTTACAGTAAACAACACCTTCAGTGTAGAAAATCAGAAAAAAAATCTTTTTTCCGGTAAGCATATGATCTGTATTAAGCATTTAATGTAGTAACAATCCTTTACTTGGGATTAGGAGTGTGTAAATCTGCTCTCTGTTAGTGGTGTATGTATTCACACAATTTTTTTCTAATCAATTTCTCAGGAGTACTATTTTAAATGTCCAGAAAATCCTCAGGTGTTGTATGGATTTTGTATACCTCTTTCTGCAATGTACATATTTTTCCTGTGCAATTTATATAAAGGATTTTTCTAAGCAACTGCTTTAATATATTTCTATGAAATTTTCCACATGTATTTTTAAAATAAACTGTGCAAATATAAATGTTGATTTTTATACAAGTATTTCTATAGAACATTATGCTGATTTTTTATACCACTTTCTCACGCTATAATCTTTCTTTGCTGAGAACAATGGACACCAGCAGATTCCATTTATTGCTCCCATCCATGTTGTGCCCAAATTAGTTTTGCCAGATCATCACACCGTGAGACAAAATAAATCTGTAACAGTTCATTTATGTCCTTACTTAAACTACATATAATATAGGCCTATAGGATGTGGCAGCTAGCAGTGTTTCTAGGGATGCTGGGGGCGGAATGGGATTTCTTGAGTTTTATGGCATTTAGACATTTGGATTTGTAGAATTTATTTTCATGAGTTAGTAACTATAGAATATGGCAGCTTCCACTGCTCTAATCTATTTTACTATCTTAATTGATTTAGTTATAATACATTTCATAGAGAAATAAGTAACTAATTACTTAAATAAAAATGAACATATCCAGAATTGGTCATTAGTGTGATCTATTTAACTTAAAATACTAGATTTAAGCAGATTTGCAAAGTAACTGTAAACATGCTGAATTGGAAATTAGTCCGCTAGTTTGCTTCTTGTATCTATTAATGGAGCTATTTCAGTCTCTTGCAAAAGTTATGTGGCACCTTAAAGCTACTCCAACCTGAACTGAAATAATAGGTGCTATGGCTTTAAACCATAAACCGGTTTGTAACAACAAACAATCCTGTTGCATCTTCAAAAGATAAACATATATATTATGGCATACAATTCCAGATAGTGTGAATTCTAGTCCACAGTAGACAGTAGTAAATGTCTTAGTATTTATGAACCACAAAGCTCTGTTGTTCTTAAAAGTATACAGTATTTAGGACTGCAGAAATATTATCAACAGTGATTTTAAAGCAGTTCCTTTGTTCTATGTTGAACATAAGAACCCAAGTACATTTTGCATACATGTTCAACGGTTGCTTGTGATGATAATCCAAAGAGGCCAACAGCTCAATTTTCTGTACTATATGACACACTGTAACACAGATCAAAATAAATTCAGAGTTTTACTTTCTAATGCATGTCCATAGTGTAATTCCTTTTTACAATACCCTACCTACTCAGAATTGGGGTTTTTTAGTAACAATTCAGATACATTGAAAGAGAGTGAACTAGATCAAAATCAATTTCTAAGGAGATTCCTGACAGAAAATATGGATCCTTTCTCAGAATCGAAGCAAAATCAATTTCTAAGTTCTTTTACCTGATTCAAAGATTAAGCATTCTCAATCTTTGTACAAAAACCTTTCCCAGATTGTCTTCCCTTCAGAGAATTCCACACGTGCCCTATGCACTGTTCAAGGAAGTAAAACGTTCTTAGCCCAGGTGAATTGAGGATGGGTACTGAGAGACGTTGACAGGCCCAGACCACCAGCTAGAAGCATCTGCAGTTACTTAGGAGTAGAAACAGCCCCCAGCAGACCCGGAGGCAACCAAGGCCCAGCAGCAGCAGAGTGGCAGCGTAAAAATCGATTAAGTCTCCCATCTAGTCAGGGACATGGCGGCCCCCAAAAGAAGCTTCATGCTTCCGAGAGTACTATGCAGCCTGAACCACAAACCTTGCTGTGAGCAACTGAGGTTGATTAGGACCAGCTGGGATGCAAGTGAAAAGGATACAATTGAAATACAAAAGACAGAATCGGTGGCACAGTATAGTTATAAGGTAAAGAAAATAAGATATAGAAATTAAAAATGCATATAGATACAGAGGCTTAAGGAAACAAGTAACAATGGAAACCAAGACTGACTACAGTGTAAGACAGAGCTTTCCAAACTGTGTTGTGACACAAAAGTGTGTCACCTGCAGGGCCCAGATGTGTCGCATCAAAACCCAGAAGCCGCTTCCGGGTTTTCCCGTGGCGACACACCAACGGCGGTGCGCAAAAACCGAAAGCGGCAGCAGCGCTTCGGGGTTTTTGCACGCTGCCGCAACGGCGGCACTTCCGGGTTTTCCCACGGCGACACACCAACCGCCGTTGGTGTGTCGCCGCGGGAAAACTTTGGAAAGCCCTGGTGTAAGACTTAGTTTATCTCTTAAGTGCACAAAAGAGGATAGAAATAGACATTTTATAATAACTAAGAAGTCAAACCCATTTGATAGCAAACGGTTTATTTTGTGTATTTCACCTGTCTAATAAATATTAGTTATTATTACAGAGGACGAGTTTGATTTAGTGGCTAAGGTACCAGTTGGGAAATTGAGTTCCAGTCCTTCCTTGGGCATGAAGCCAGCTGGGTGACCTTGGACCAGTCATTCTCTCTCAGTCCTGGGAAGGAAGCAAGGGCAAACCACTTCTGACAATCTTGCCAAGAGAACTGCAGGGACTAGCCCAGGCAGTCACCAGGAGTCAACATGACTTGAAGGCTCTATCTATATGCTTTTTCCCAAAGGGAGTTGACTGAGGCTGTGCCATCCTATAACTTACATTATATTTCTTCTCCAGCCATTTTCCTTCAGACAAATTCCAACTGCGTATTTGTTTTTCTCTAAAGGTGATATTAGACCCCAGAGACATGAATAAAAGTGTTATTAATATTGGCTGAAATGGGAACTGTGGGAAAAGTAGTGAATAGCAAAAGGTAAGCATTACCAAATTCCCTATAAGCTTTAATGTATTTAATTTGATTCATAGCCTGCCCTTTTTGTTGTTGCTGTTCAGCTCAAGGGAATATACAAGGTGTTTCCTTCTCCTATTTTAGGCCACAACCAGCACAAGGTGGGTTGAGTTGGGAAAAACCAATTGGCCCAAATGTCTAACAGGAAAGCCGTGTTCTACAATTGCCCCAATCAATTCATGAATATGCAAGCCAGCAGTCATGCAGTCCCGGCTTCATTAAGATTATGTAAAGTAGCTCTTCCTGCAGGGATATACAGAGGAAGCATGAACTTCTGTATAATGCAGGCTTCAACATGTAGAGCTATTATATGAGCAAAGGCCACTTCCTTGCAGCACCTCACCCAGTATGCACAAGATAGGAACGGTTGCCTCATGCCTGTGACCTCGAGAGTAGAGTTATATATCCCTGCTGCAGCTTACAAGTTCTCAACAGCCAGAATTCAAACACTGCATAGGACTGTCATTCCACTACGTTGTAGTTCAGTTATATGTATATACCCGATCATTCAGAGGGCCTGCTACGAGCCCCATCAATTAAAGAGTGTCATCTGATGGGGTATAGGAGACGGGCCTTCTCTCTGGTGGCACCTACTCTATGGAACACTTTGCTCCCAGAGTTGAGACAGATCCCCTCCCTCCCGACCTTTAGGAAAGAACTGAAGACCTGGTTCTGCTGCCTGGCATGGGAAGGAGGAAAGGATAGTTCCTCATGGGGGTGGCTAATTCCTTAATCCCATAATGTCCTTCCTTTAGTAATTTTATCTTCCATCTGGATTTTATAATTATTTATTATATTAATTGTATAAATTGATGTTTTACATTTTATATTCTATTTTAATTTATTTTATTGTAAACCGCCCAGAGTTCCCCGTTGGGGGAGATGGGCGGTCACATAAATTAAATAAATAAATAAAAATAAACATGTTCTGGTAGTATTAATGCTAATAATCATAGTATTTCTATCTACAAAACAGGATTTGCAGTAGCATACAAAGAATGCAGAATTGGCAGCATTTAAAAATTGTGAACTTGCGTAATAGTTGCAGTACTTGCTTTACCTTTTTTTTTTTAAAAAAAAAAACTGTCTACAGTATGGCAGAACAGAAGTTGGCTAAGAATAGCTGTTTCCCCCTTTACTGTCTTGTTTGTTATGTATTTTGTCTTGTTACTACAGTGAAGAAAGCAGGGAGCTAGATATAAAAGATTTTGAGACTCATTTTAACATATTTGAAAGTTACTGTCCACATGCACTCATGGAGCATATTTGTTTTCTGACAAATCCATATACAACACTCAGTTGTATTTTCACTGAGAACCTTTTGCTCAGTGAGCTTTGAGTATGTTTTCTATTCATCAGTTACTCAATATATTTGTGGCTGATGACATCAGCCCAGTCCCATTAAGTGAATTACAGCCTTGTATTCTCTCCAGAGCCATCCCTATTCCTGAATTTCTTTCATTAAACAGACTAAAATAGAAAATTACTGGTTGCCATATACACCCTCTCAGTTTGTAGGCAAAGTGATTTTATTGCTTCTGGCATAGTTTGACTTCTGGCTTCTTTCACATTTCTATGCTCCAAATGTAAAAAAAACCCAACGATGTATAATAAGCATTATCTTGCTGACATCAAGGTGCCAGAAGTTCATCCCTGTGTTCTCTGAGCTCCACTTAGAGACATCATAGGTATTCTTAAGAGATCCTACTTACTTACCTATAATGAGGGTACGGTAATTTATATTCTCTACCGTTTTTTCTCATTTACAAATCCTATGAAATTTAGCCTTTTCTTTTTAAATAAAAAGATGAGGTGTATTGGACTGAATGACCATCAATTGCTCACATACATTCAATTAATAGCAATTTAGATCTGAGTCTTCTATACGTAAACACAACTTTGAATATACTGTATTGCAGTACTTAGAACATGTCTCACTGGCTGGAGGCTTGCAGATCAGATTGTATGAAAGACCAACACATACATGTAAGCTAAAGGGGTGCGTGTGTGTTTTTGCAAGGAGAAAAAAAAGCTCTAGCCCTTGTTTGGAGAAGGGTACAGACTTTTTCAAAGACTCTGGCTCCTTCAGCATATGGGGGTTATGCTGACTACATTCCTACAATGTCGAAGTGCTTGCATGGGGCTCAAGAAGTTTAGCCTAAACTTTTGGCTAGGCTCCTGAAGAATATGGACAAGATACCTTTGCAACATTTCCTTTGAAGCTTTGGGGTAATTAGTTTGTCACTGATGAAAGCTCCTACCACATTCAGCTTCCCAGAAACAGAGATTCTCACCCCATCCGCTTCCTGTATTCAGTGCCATGATGCCTTGCCACCATTTCTCCATTCTCCTCAGCCACTCTGAGCGGTGGCTCTGCTCCTTTCCACTGTGATTGATTGCCATTTTACTACTTTTTTTTTGGTTACTGTGAAGTATCATTCTGAGGGAAGGACAAGGAAGAGAGCAGGCACCAGACAACAGCCATTTTTAGTGCTCCCCACTGGCTATCTGGAGGGAGTGGTGGCTAACTCCAAGAGAGGAAGGTGACTCATCGATTTAATTACACTATCCATAGTCAAGAAAATAAAATGAGCACATCAGAATAACCCCAAGGTTTTCGATTGTTTATTTTTGTTTTAATTATAGGTGGATACAAAATGTCCAACATACCTTAAAGACAAATAATGATCAATAAGAACAATGGGGGAAAGTGCCTTCTCAACTAGATTAAAAGAAAGGTTGCTGAGAAGGAGCATTGTAGAGTATTGTATCGTTGTAGCACATATAAGAATAATTCAATTCAACACAATAAGGAAATGCATTTTTCCAAGAGATATTTAAATAGGTTGGTTTTTGTTCACACTGAGAAACTATTTTTATTATTACATCCCAAGGGATACAATTTTGAGTATTTGCAAACTCCTCCCAAATTCCATTCCAAGACTGACCAGTCAGATGCTATGACTTCAGCTGCAAGTTATCCTTTTCCCCTTTATCCACCCCAGCCTCCTTTAGGAACACAAAAAGTGTCCTGCTGGATCATACCCCTGGCCCATCTGGTCCAGCAGTCTGTTCTCACAGAGGCCAATCAAATGTACAAGGAAGCCCACTACTCTCCCAGCAGTTGGCTTTCAGAGGCAGTCACACTGCCAACTCTTTCTGCAAGTTTCTGTCTAAAGAAGAAAACTGGAGATCTTGAAAGCCTGTACATGAGTTTGCCTGACAAAGATACATTGCTAATATGGATTTGTATGACAAACATAGCTACCTTGCTTATTTATTTATTTATTTATTTATTTATTTATTTATTGAATTTCTATAACCGCCCATCTCCCCCTCAAGGAGGGACTCTGGGCGGTTCACAACACAATATCAACAAAGTACAATAAAAACTGTAATAAAAATACAAATGCAGTAAATTACAATAAAAATACAATATTGCAACTATGTTCACTTTTTAATCCATTCAATCGTGTCCGATTCTCTGAGACTGCCTGGACAAGTCCCTGCAGTTTTCTTGGCAAGGTTTTTCAGAAGTGGTTTGCCATTATCTACTTCCTAGGGCTGAGAGAAAGTGACTGGCCCAAGGCCACCCAGCTGGCTTTGTGCATAAGGCGGGACTAGAACTCACAGTCTCCCGGTTTCTAGCCTGATGCCTTAACCATTACACCAAACTGGCTTGCGATTGGAATTTACTTGAAAGTAGAAAGTAAATAGTCTCTGGTTGACAGATACTGCTTATCTTCCAAAATGTTCAAGAACCATATTTTCTGGAGATGGCAAGAGGAAGGTGTGTTGAACACAGTCACGACTGCTATTCCATATTTCAAAATAAAACTATGATGGCAAGACAATTACTATATATGGTAAGCACATACTGTATAGTAGTGGAAATAGCTACTGTCAGTATTGCTAATTTTATTTTTCTGTCTTATACCAAAGGGAACATTTTCAAATGCTAAGAGCTAATCAAATATGAGTAATTTTACTGCAGTACAGAATATTCTGAATCTAGTATCTCCTGAATGGAGTTATTACTAAACTTAACATTGAAGTACTATGAATGATGTAGTGTTTCAGGAAAAGAGATGCAACTGTGCAATGGCAAAATAAAATAAATATTTAGTGTTGCAGGTGTGTGAATTGACTGCATTTCCTTGTTCTGGCTAACAGAGATTATTGTATGTTAACTGAAAACACTTGCATCTGTCCTTTGGAACAGCATTCCCCCCTCCATTCCCTCGGGTATCTATATGGCCCCCACCTTGGCTGTCTTTCTGGCAATCTTTTAAAAACTGGTTGTTTCCCCAGCCCTGGGGCTAAGTGGTTTGGGTAGGTCACCTTCTATTTGCAGGTGATATAGAGGCATGTTATGTTTTTTTGTGGTTCCCCCCATACTGCAGTTGTATTCTGTATTATGTTGTGTGCTGCCTAAAGTGTATTACTGTGTTTTTAGTTTTGTGAAGCTGCCCAGAGTCATTTTGAAGTTTGGAAGCCTAGAAATTTGACAAACAAACAAACAAATAAATAAACAGTATAGCTTCTTGTACTGTCTTAAAGGCTTCCAGAATAAAAATACTTGCCACAGAAGAAGACAGATAGATAAGGAAAACTTAGGCACTACTCTAATTAAATGTTAATACCCATTAAGATTTTTAAAAAAGACATATGGGAAGCAAACAGGTTTAAGTAACAGGAATGCAGATTCCAGATGAATGTTAAGAAAAAATTCCTAAGGGTAAGAGCAGTTTGACAATGGAACCAATTACCAGAGAAGCAGCAGACTCCCCTTCATTGGACATATTCAAGCAGAGGGTAGACTCCCATCTGCCTGGGACACTTTAATTTGGATTCCTGCACTGGACAGAGAGTTGTACTCATGGCCTAAATGCCCCCTTTTATCATTTAATGAAATCTTAAAACTAATTACAGATTGCAGCTCAAGGTATATGTCCCAATACAGACAAATAGATGTCTAAAATGAGTTGCAGCAAACATTCTCTTTCACAGAGTTATTCTAGAGGGAAACTTTACATCACTTCAGTCCCACAGCGAATAGATAAGGCATTGGAATCTATGTATGACAGAAGCTTTCTGAGCTATGAAATATGGATAGTGGTGGGGTCCTTGTTGGGTTCCATTTTCTCTAAGACCCAGGTACATACAGTGGGGCAAAAAAGTATTTAGTCAGCCACCAATTGTGCAAGTTCTCCCACTTAAAAAGATGAGAGAGGCCTGTAATTGACATCATAGGTAGACCTCAACTATGAGACAAAATGAGAAAACAAATCCAGACAATCACATTGTCTGATTCGGAAAGAATTTATTTGCAAATTATGGTGAAAATAAGTATTTGGTCAATATCAAAAGTTCATCTCAATACTTTGTTATATATCCTTTGTTGGCAATGACAGAGGTCAAACGTTTTCTGTAAGTCTGTAGCTTGAATCATGTCAACTGGATTTCTATTTTCTCAGTGGAAACGTTTCGCTCCTTATCCAAGGAGCTTCTTCAGTCTGAGCAAAGTTAGTAAGGGAATCCTAAATATGTTTCTAGGTAGCTGTGTGACCTTACACCTGGGGCTAGGTCATGGTTATATTGAGATGTTATTTTAAGTCCTTTTATCATCTAAAGGAGGATCGTTAAGATCACCATGCTGCTGTTGAGCTTGTGAAATTGTCTTAATCTTCCTAGGCACAGAAGACAAAGCAGGGAGGAAGATGGGGGAAAGATTGTGCCTGAGGCCCCCACCTCTATTCAAGGAAGGATTTTCCAAGTTGGCATAAATGGACTCCTTGACCCCTCTCTCAAACCACCTATCTTCTCTGTCTAAAATGTTAACATTAATGTCCTCAAATGAGTGTCCTTTTTCCTTTAGATGAAGATAAACTGCTGACTCTGGTCCTGTGGTGTTACTTCTCCTGTGTTGGGCCATCCTCCTGTACAAAAGTTGTTTGGTTTCCAACTCTACATTGGAAAAACCACAGGACCAGAGTCAGCAGTTTATCTTCATCTAAAGGAAAAAGGACACTCATTTGAGGACATTAATGTTCACATTTTAGACAGAGAAGATAGGTGGTTTGAGAGAGGGGTCAAGGAATCCATTTATGCCAACTTGGAAAATCCTTCCTTGAATAGAGGTGGGGGCCTCAGGCACAATTTTTCCCCCATCTTCCTCCCTGCTTTGTCTTCTGTGCCTAGGAAGATTAAGACCATTTCAGAAGCTCAACAGCAGCATGGTGATCTTAACGATCCTCCTTTAGATGATAAAAAGGACTTAAAATAACATCTCAATATAACCATGACCTAGCCCCAGGTGTAAGGTCATACAGCTACCTAGAAACATATTTAGGATTCCCTTACTAACTTTGCTCAGACTGAAGAAGCTCCTTGGATAAGGAGCGAAACGTTTCCACTGAGAAAATAGAAATCCAGTTGACATGATTCAAGCTACAGACAATTCCACCTGGATGACTGAGAACCTTCATAGACATGTTTTCTGTAAGTCTTCACAAGGTTGGCACACACTGTTGCTGGTATGTTGGCCCATTCCTCCATGCAGATCTCCTCTAGAGCAGTGATGCTTTGGGGCTGTCGCTGGGCAACACGGACTTTCAACTCCCTCCAAAGGTTTTCTATGGGGTTGAGATCTGGAGACTGGCTAGGCCACTCCAGGGCCTTGAAATGCTTCTTACGAAGCCACTCCTTCGTTGCCCGGGCGGTGTGTTTGGGATCATTGTCATGCTGAAAGACCCAGCCACGTTTCATCTTCAATGCCCTTGCTGATGGAAGGAGGTTTGCACTCAAAATCTCACGATACATGGCCCCATTCATTCTTTCCTGTACACGGAACAGTCGTCCTGGTCCCTTTGCAGAGAAACAGCCCCAAAGCATGATGTTGCCACCCCCATGCTTCACAGTAGGTATGGTGTTCTTTGGATGCAACTCAGCATTCTCTCTCCTCCAAACATGACGAGTTGTGTTTCTACCAAACAGTTCTACTTTGGTTTCATCTGACCATATGACATTCTTCCAATCCTTTCCTGGATCATCCAAATGCTCTCTAGCAAACTTCAGACGGGCCCGGACATGTACTGGCTTAAGCAGGGGGACACGTCTGGCACTGCAGGATCTGAGTCCCTGGTGGCGTAGTGTGTTACTGATGGTAGCCTTTGTTACGTTGGTCCCAGCTCTCTGCAGGTCATTCACTAGGTCCCCCCGTGTGGTTCTGGGATTTTTGCTCACCGTTCTTGTGATCATTTTGACCCCACGGGGTGAGATCTTGCGTGGAGCCCCAGATCGAGGGAGATTATCAGTGGTCTTGTATGTCTTCCATTTTCTAATTATTGCTCCCACAGTTGATTTCTTCACACCAAGCTGCTTGCCTATTGCAGATTCAGTCTTCCCAGCCTGGTGCAGGTCTACAATTTTGTTTCTGGTGTCCTTCGACAGCTCTTTGGTCTTCACCATAGTGGAGTTTGGAGTGTGACTGTTTGAGGTTGTGGACAGGTGTCTTTTATACTGATAACAAGTTCAAACAGGTGCCATTACTACAGGTAATGAGTGGAGGACAGAGGAGCCTCTTAAAGAAGAAGTTACAGGTCTGTGAGAGCCAGAAATCTTGCTTGTTTGTAGGTGACCAAATACTTATTTTCCACCATAATTTGCAAATAAATTCTTTCCGAATCAGACAATGTGATTGTCTGGATTTGTTTTCTCATTTTGTCTCTCATAGTTGAGGTCTACCTATGATGTCAATTACAGGCCTCTCTCATCTTTTTAAGTGGGAGAACTTGCACAATTGGTGGCTGACTAAATACTTCTTCGCCCCACTGTAGTTCATGGATGATCCAGCATTTGTTACCATCTACAAAGGCACAAGTGGCAAGAAGAAACTTCTACCAGTGACTCCAGCTACAGATCCAGCTGGAGCAGTTTGACTTGTTATTCATTATCAAGCATTAGTTAACTCAAAGATGAGGCCTTAAAGACGTATTCTTAGAAGACAGCTTGAGAACTTCAACTGGTGCAAAATGTGTCCAGAAAGTTTTCAACACAGGTTTTTGCACCAGTTGCATTGCTTATTAGTACATTTCCAAACCTAATTTAAAGTGCTTCAATTAACTTTTAAAATTCTAAATGGTTTGGGACCAGCTTACTTCAGGAGGTACCTTTACTACTCATATAAAATTGGCTAAATTAGTAAAACTGATGAGTGTAAAAATCAGTAACAGGGGGGAGGGGGACAATAATAAAACTCCTTTCTGTCATTTATACTTAATCCCTTCAGTGCAACCTTTTAACTGACCTCTTTGCTATTATACTTCCTTCAGTGTAAGTAGTTTATGGTACAGCTCATAACTTGGTATTTATTTGATGTGCTGAATGTACATCTGCTGTAATGAATTTTCTATATTAAACACTTTTGTGATTGTTTTGTCATAAGAACTTTCTATTTTGAAAGTATAAGTAACAAAATAAAATAGATAAAAATAAAAGCTCATGCCACTCCTATTTCAAGGTCATTTTGTTTAGTACAAGGAGACAGCATGTACTTATTTCTTCCCTCCTCTCTTACATTTTTATTAGTAGTGCATCTGCCAATATTCTTCCTCCTTTTTGTTATTTTCTGGTAACTTATAACTTTAGAGCCTTTTGCATGGGCTTTTATTTTTGTAATGTTGATATGTTATTTCCATACAGGCTTTCCTCTCATTCATACTATCCCAGTGGTATACTCATTCTTCTGTTTCTCCACAATTAATGAATCGTACAAATATCACCATGCAAGGAAGGAAAGGAAAAGAAATGACTACCTTCAAAGATCCAAAGAAAATACCAAGCAGCTGCCAAATGAGATAAGTAATAAGGAACTTGCTCTGTGAGAAAAAATGGTGATGAGATTGCTATATATGTCACCTTGAGTTCCTGGATAAATAAAAAGCACCACAAACTTTTAAACTGAGCCAGGTAATTAATTTATGGTTCTATGTCACGTGAACCCAAATGACTGGATTAATGGTACAAATCATGGTTATCCATGAATGTGTCATACAAATACAACTAAAAAAGAATCATGTATGTGCTCAGAAAAACCCAAATTAGAACATCTATTAGGAATTAATTTGCACATTGCTAGTACACAGCGAGAATGAAATTATACATACACATATTATTCTGTTTTGAGATAAGGAATATTATACATACATAAGGAATATTATTATATAAATGGAGTAAGAAATTCTAAGCCAAAAAATTAAAGGCATGAGATGATGGAGGAGGAGGAAATAATAATACAGCTAAATTTAGTTTACACTAACACCATTCATTATACCTCTCCACAACTTTCTATCCTTGCAAACTATTCTTGCTTCCACTGCATACATATACCATATATTACCTTTTGTTCTTTCAACTTATCTTCTCTTTCTTTTTGAGGTTCTCATCAAATCAATTCAACCACTACTTCCTTAGTCTCCCCCTTCTTCTCAATCTATTCACACTATTTGTTTTGTGATTAAATCTTCATTTGTTTGCTCTGTTTATGACCAAATCACTTCTTTTGTACTGTTCAATCTCTCATTTTTGTATTCAGCCCACACTCATTCTTGACCCAATTTACCACACACACTTAAGTTCCCCTTTCCCAGTGCATTCTTTTGACATACCCAACTCACATTTCCATATAACAAAGTAGACAGAAGTCCTTCCTTCCTTCCTTCCTTCCTTCCGCAAACTTTTTATGCCGGGAGCCATTTTGACATGCTCGTGCACATTTTGAAATGCTCGAGAGCCAGGGGGCGGGGTTTGCGGGCGGGGGCCAATCGCGTGGAGGGGGGCGGGGTTTGCAGGCAGGGGCCACTCGCGCACACTTAGGGCCTGCTGCTGCCATGCCCACTGCATTGCCCGTCGCCGCCACGCCCACCATGCCCGCTGCCACGCCTGCCCCGCCACTGCACCTCCCCCGGGGTCCGAGTAAGCCGCGACGGGCGGGCGGCGAGCGAAGCGTTGCCCCGCCTCCTCCCCCGGGGTCCTTCGTGAAGACCTCCTCCTCCATCCTCGCTGCTCCCGCCGCCGCTCCTTACTGCCTTCCTTCTTCTCTCCCTCGCCGGCACCCACCACCCCTGCCCCACCTCCGCCCACCCTTCTCCTCCCTCCCCATCACAGAGATTTCGTCTCTGTCTCCTTCTTCTGTCTGCCTGTCTCCTTCGAAGCAAGCGCGCGCGCGAGACAAAAGCCGCTCTTTCTTTCTTCCTACGCCGGCATAGGACGTAGGAAGAAAGAAAGAGCGGCTTCTCTCTCGCTTGCGCGCTTGGTTCGAAGGAGACAGGCAGAGGGAAAGGCATAGGACTTTCCCTCCACCGTCTGGCGTATTTCCCCGCCCCCCTCGAGACTGGCGCAGCCTGAGGTGGCGGCTATGCCCCCTACGGTGGGCGAAGGCGTGCGCACGTGCGTGGGGGCAGGGGGAGCAAGCAAGCGAGGGAGAAGTCGCTCTTTCTCTACTCTTTGTAGAAGGAGCGGCGCGAACCGAGTTCGCTGGCTCAGGCGTTGTTTCCGGGAGAGTGGGCGAGTCCAGCTTGCTTTCTCCCCGGGATGGAATGTCCGGCTGGAGCTTCAGACAAGGAGCCCACTTAGCGAGTTTCTTCCAGCTTTACTCCTCCGATTAGGATTGCTTTGCCCAAACTGGCTCTTTCCTGCTCGGGCAGGTACCAGCCTCTCTGCACGCTCCTTCCGCTGCTGCTGCTGCAGGGAGACGGCCGGCCCAGCTGCCCGGGGTCCAGGGAGATCAGATCCGCCCGCCTCGTTCCCCCCCCCACGGCCGCTCTTCTCCACAGATCCCGCCGGAGCTGATCTCCCTGGACCTCGGGCAGCTGGGCCGGGTGGACGCCGTCTCCCTGCAGCAGCAGCAGCGGAAGGAGCATGCAGAGAGGCTGGTAACTGCCCGAGCAGGTGGGCGCCGGTGGCGCTCCGCTGGCCACTCTGGGGGGGGCGGGGCGGGGCGAGACGCAGCTCTGCCGGGCTCCGGGTGCTGAGTCCCTGCCCCCCTCCCCTCAGCGGGGGCTGAAGGGCTGGGACTCGGCGGGCGGGCGGCTGAAGCGGAGGAGGAAGGTGGCAGCTGAGCAGCAGCGGGTGAGTCTCCTGGCGCTCCCCGTTCTTCCCCTGCCCTGGGTGCCCACGCGCGCCTCAAGGTGGCGCGGAAAGACCTCCGCAGACCCGGGGATTTCCCCCTCCCGACTGAGAATCCTCCTTGCCCCCCCCACACCACCAGGGCCTCGCCTTCAAAGGATCGGAGGGGGGTATTCGGAAAAGGGCAGGGGTGGGCGCGGATGTGATTTGGCAGCGCGCTCCGCTCCCGTGCAGAGCGGGCGGTGGAAGAAAGCCAGCCAGCGCTGGTCTTTTTGGAGCGCTTCTGCGCGCAGCTGAGCGCTGGGCTGTGGAAATGCGCTCCAAAAAGACCGGCGCGGGGCCTCGCTCAGCTGCGCGCGGAAGTGCTCCAGGTCCAGCGGCTCGTCCAGCTGAGCGAGGCCCCGCGCCGGTCTTTTTTTCGCGCCTCTGGGTAGCAGGGCCAATCGGGCTTCACCTTGTTCAGCCCGCCTCTCTGCTCCCCTTTGCCGCGCACTGATTGGTGGAGGCGTCCTTCCTTCTGAGCCTCCACCAATCAGCGTCTGTTTCTTCCCCAGGGTTCGCTCTGCTTCCGGAGACCGGCTTTCCGGATGTCGGGCGGCAGACAGAGAGAGAGAGAGCCAGAGCCGAGGGGCCAAAGAGCCAGATCTGGCTCGCGAGCTGCCATTTCCGACCCTTGCAATAGACTATATACTGCCTACTACATTTCTACCCATATTTGCATATCTCAAAATTTCTCTGTTTTCCCATTTTTACTAAACATTCTACCAAGGTGCCCAAGTTCATCATTTTGTAATTATTCACTCCATTTCTCTAACTTGGTCTTTGATACATTAATTATTGCATCATGCAATGTAACATTTGCTGCAAATCATTTAGATTATCAATCAGTAACAGATGTATGCTCACATTCCCAACGAATGTGACTCTATTGTCATTACAAGCAAACCATATACACTTTCTGTAAGAACATAAATAACCAAGGGGTCATCATAATCTTTCTTTTACTCCCTGTTCAATGTTGAACATTTGCTAAGCATTTATTCTCATGTACGCTTTACTTCCATTGTATTCTGCTCATATTGCATTAAGCACACTTTAACCCCATGCTTGTGCCCAACATTCCATAATTTAAGCCTATTTGCATACAAGCAGCATACAATAAACTTTCACATTCATACATTTCTCAATGATCTGCTCAAGAACAAAAATCTAGTCTCTGCCCAACATGAAGCTGCACTGCACTTCCCAAATATTACTGTCATATCTTGCATTATTTCAGTCAGAATTCTACTAAATATGTTTCCAGATCTAAGAAACTAAACCACCTGTGGTTTTTTATTCGCTCTTGTCACCTTTCCCTTTGTAAAGAGAAATACCAACAACATGCTTCCAACAGTCCAGCCCAAGTGCAGAGTTTTCACACAAATATTACGTAAGTTGTATGGCCACTCCTTAAGCAAATCATAACTACATTTGGACATTTCTTCAGTTGTACTATCTATACCTGCAGACTTATCATTTTTCAATGTTTTTACAAGATTCATGTCTTCCTTTTCATTAATTTTTCCTTGAACACTAATGTTTATAGCATTAATTCCACTTCCATTCTTTGACATATCACTGATATTCCCATACAAATGACTAAAATCCTCCTTCCAGCATTCCCTCACCTCAGTTTCATCCTAAATAATTTTATATTTAATTGCATTCACTTTGTTAGAGTTCCTGGTTTAGGCCTCTTTACCCACTTTTTATTTCGATCAAAATTGATCTGCATTTTCTCTGCCTCTTTTAATCTTAACCATTCCTATTCTTTGCAGCTATCCTTTTCTCTCAATACACACTGTACAGTGTCTTTCTCTCAACCTCATTTACTCACTAATCATTCTTATAAGCGTTCCCTCAACCATCCTTTTTCATACTTCCTATTAGTATAACTCTATTCACTTCTATGTCACTGTTCAAAATAATTGTTTTCACTATATTCTCAGCAACATCCACATGATTCTTCATGTCCATTTTTTTCATTGTGTTGGGAGATTATCCGGTACTACTTTTTCATACAAAGCTCTTACTTTTCCTTCCTGCAGTCATTCTTTTATTCCCTTTTTTTCCTTCTATGTCCATCTTTTCCACAAGATCCACTCTTCTCTCAATCGATCATCATAATGAAAACAATTGTGCTTTTGGATTTATATTATTTTGTTTGCATGAATATCTGATGCTTAAACCATCTGAGAGAGAGAGAGAGAGATATTTTTCAAAGCTGCTACACAACAGTCACAATTCTAATTAATTCTTAGGTCTTTAACTGGCTTAAATCACCTTTTCTATATTATCTCATCTTGTTCCCTCTCATCCATTCTGGAAACAATATATTTAAATGACAAGGAAGTTGATATTGGTTGACCATCAGAAAACAAAATCCCTAACATTAAAAGCTGTACAACAATGGAACACACTGCCTTGGGAGAGGGTGGACTTTCCTTTGCTGAGATGTTTAAACATTTGGCCATCTGCTGGGGATATTATAATAGTGAATTTCTGCACTGAACAAAGGGTTGGATTAGATGATTTTTCAAGGTTCGTCCAAGCCTTAATCTAGGATTCTATGCCACCTAATAGAATATTTTACACACACTGATTGCAATAATACAGAATATATATTTTGTATACCACAAAACTCATGTGGTTCTTCTATTATCACCATTTACTGAAGCTTAACATGCAATAATCACAACCTATGGCATCCTACTTTCATATGCCTGTACAACGATTACATCAATTAATACTTTTTGCCATACATTTTAGTCCTTTTATTCACAAGTAAACCTACACCTTCACTTCCCTATGTATTTTCAACAACGCCACTGCACAAGACCAGACCACTCAGGTCTATTACATTCTTCCCCTTTCTCTTAGTTTCATAGACAGACAATATACTTTTTTTCTTTCTTTCATGTAATTTGTTATTTTATATTCTTTACCACTGACACCTCTAATATTCTGTCACAATCTTCCCTAGGTCACGGTCATCACTAAAGGGCTCATAGATACTGATTTCTGCTCTCCATCAAGCCTTTGGTTAATCAAGTTTTTCACAGAAGGCTTTTTAGAAAAATAGAAAAAGTGAAGACCAATTTACCAGCCTTAATTGCACTCATGCCACATTCTCTGCAATATGAAGGACAGTACAGGTCAATTTTGGCATGTTTTAGCCAGCACTCTATACCCATCCTCACCCTATTTTATGCGAACTTGGATGGCCATGCTAGAGCTACCTTCAAAATCAACTTTCTGTTGATTGATCTCACCAACTTGCAAGTACTTGCAGTGCATTTACGCACAGGAAACTGCTGTACTAATCAAGAAACTAGCCAGGGTCGACTGCTCGTTAACCATTACACCTGCAACACAAAGAAGCTATGAAACAATCTTATCCCAAAGAGAAAAGGATATGAAAACTCTTCATGTGATCTCAATAAGCCACAGCACAACTAATGACAAAACCGTTACTGTACATTCCCCCCTTTCCACTGAACCTGTTGAAGCAGCTTATTCATAGTTTTGCATACAGTTTTAGCAGTATCGCCATATGGCAAAGGTTCTTTTTAGTCTTTGTGTCAAAAGTCAAACAAGAATTGATGGAAGATTCGCCAGCTGGGCTACTTTGTGAGAGACCCCGGGACCATTCTTTGTCAGTCAAAAACTTCCGATTCTCGGGATGGGCGGAACCAGCCTTCCAGGTAACTGGAACTACAACTCCCAAAATTGCCTACGGGGAGGGGGCTGTAGTCGGCACTCTCTCGGAGAACACCAGGCCGCGGAAGGCTTCTTCTTTCCCCTTCGTAAGTCTGCGCTCTGACCGCCCCTCCTCCTCCTCACTCGCTACCCCGCCTCTTCCTCCTCCGAAAACTTCTCCGCCTCCTTTCCCTCCCCTTCCTCCTCTCTGGGTCCGTTCCCTTTTCTACCCTCCCAGCCGCGCTTCCGGCGGTAGGTACCGTCCGTCCCTCTTCCTTCCTCCGCCGCCAGCTGCGCTTCCGGCGGTAGGTAGAAATGTATTTGGATTCTGTTTTCGGAGCGGGGGGGGTGGCATTCCCGTCCGCTTCTTTCTTTACGAGATGGGCGAGGATGGCGGTTTCCGTGTTTCCTTGCTTGAGCGGGGGAAGGAGGGAGGGCTACCCCGTTTCTTCTTCTGGTGACTGCGGCCAGTAACTGGGACAGTGCAGTTAGAGAGTCCGGTTGCAGAGATGCGTAGGTGGGCGGCCGGGTAAACGGAAGAGTTCTTTGAGTTTGAGAAGGCAAAGACATAAATAGCCTACTTCGGCTACGGAGAAAGTGAACGAGCCACAACCCCCACCCCCTTGCCGAGAAGCTTCCTGGTTGGGCCTGCTTTTGGCCCGCTTGTAGAGAAGAAAGCGAACGGGGGGGGGGGGGACAAACTCCCATCCCCGACAGTTTATTGCAGCCGGGACGCTCTGCTAGTCGCTAAACCAGCAGCTTTCTACCTGGCATCTGATCCATCGTGATTAAAGTACGGCCCGGAATTTTATCTGACAACCAGAAGCTAGGAATCCACGATACACTCTTTCCCTCTTCCTTGTAAACTTCTAGGGTCACTGGATGGCCCACATCTGAAATTGATTAACCAAGTCGTTTTCCTAGATCCTCCCACTTTGTTCCCCCCCCTCCCCCCAAATAAGTATGGAAGACTCTCCTTTATTTCCTTCCCACTACCATCAATCTGTTTTCCCGAGATTTTCTTTAAATAGTTTGGAATCAGTTGCTGGTGGAACTGTATTTCTGTTTGCCCTAAATTCAGTCCTAACACCTACGTATTCTTTGAACTGTTTTCAGTCAGAACAAAAGGGAGAAATATAAAATTGGACAGCTGCAATCCAGTCAGAACCTATATACTGCTTTAAGCCCCTCCGCAATAGCCTTCTCCATCTCTTACTCCATTGTGATGCACCATAGATACTCCATATGGCAGCTGATATCTCAAACAGCAGATCTGTAGATATACATTGGCTCTAGCCTGGAGTTTCATCAAGACACATACTAATCTCACAAACTCTGTTTGCTACTTGTTCATATATTGTTCTCTCTTCCCTCCAGTCTCCATTTCCAATTGAAGGTATCTGCAAACAGAATATGTGTAAAAAGTTGCTTTTCCCTTGACTTAACAATTCTGTGGACTGGTGTGGATCATCTGAAATATGAGCAGAGAATGCTCAGGTAGAGAAAATTTTGGATAGCCACTTGCTGGATGCATTATAACAATGGCTTACCAGTGAGCATACATTTCCCTATGTGCTCATATAGGATCACATTCAGACAGTCGGCATATGACATTTCTAACCCACACTGGGGCTGATGCTAGTTTTAGTTCAAATTACGTGAAGAGCCCTAATTGTCAACATAAGATGCCAGAATAATTCTAACTTACCCTGATTTCTGTATGTATTTTCCCAATTTACCATTAAATTATTTCCTTAAATCTGGCTTTAAAGAGTGTACTACTTTATCAGAATCCAAAATGTATTCTAGTTCGTGGTTTACCCAGTGGGCATAGTAGTCCAGTATAAGTGAATCATGTTGCTATAGTTTTGTAACAGAGAAGGGGTTTGTTTTTAATTTTTGCCTTGCATTTACTCTGCTCTGATTAAAATAAAGTGCTGTAAAAGCTTATGACAAAAAAAATTCTTCCTTAAAATATCTCATTGTCAATATTGTGACAAGTAGGCAAATTGTTGTACTGTAGATGTTGCTCAAAACATTTGGACAGCACCAAGCTGCCTACTTCAAGTTTCAGTTAGTAGTACTTAGCAAATCAGTTATTCTCCAATTTGAAAAGACTAAAAAGCTTCTTAATACTTTGCATGATGGTAAAGCCCTGCCCTCAAAATTTTGAATCCTGCAGTTGCATTTTGAAAAAATGTGTTAAGTTAGTCAGTTGCAATTTATTCAGGAAACTGGCTAAACAAATCATTGCTTAGTATGCATATGAACCCAGTAACTATCCTTGTAGAAGTGGAAGTACCTATATCAATACCTATTACACTAATTTTGGATTTGGAATTCAAAGCTGGGAATTGTTAGTTTTGTGTGAATATTTACCATTTGAATAATTAATTAATGTTGATAATAGAACTATGTCATTGTTATCCAGAGTCTCCTTTGGGGGAGATGGGGCGGTGATATAAATTGAATTATAAATCAATCAATCAATCAATCAATTGAATCCTGTTACCACATCTAATATAAATTTAATAATCCTTTGTGTGCCTAATTTAGCATTGAATTTCATTTAAATTAAATTGAACAGGCAGATTGTTTTTAAATTTTAGCTTATTTGCAGTGCAGTAGTTAAATTATAAAATTTAGCAATATTTAGAGATATAAAAATACTGAATTTATGAATTTATTATATGTGATATATATATACACACACACACACACATACACACACAGAGAGAAAGATGAGCATTCTTTTTAACACTATACATTATGTTATGTATCATACCTCAAATCTAGAATTATAATGCTAGTGATAAATTCAGGCAATGTCCAATCTCCTACTCAGATGTTGAGTAAGTAAAAATGTCTTTTAAACCATTTAATTCATTCAATAAGATAAAATGTTTCCTAGGATTTTTTTTCAGTGCCCTCTGAATTACTAATTTTCAGCTAAAAAAAAGGAATTTGGGAGATGTTCTTAATTTTTGTTCTTGGCCTTTACAACTTTAGACCTTTCCATGTAGGACATTTCCTTGCAACAGTTACTGAAATGACTATAATAGAAGAAGTGATTAGAATACTGTAACTTTTTATTATTAGTTTCCCTGATTTTTTAAATTTAATATTTAAAAGAGAAAAAATTAAAGGTTTTCTTGGTCTTTTTAACAAATGCTGATATGGTGGTTAAAGTGTTGGGACACCCAAGTTCAAGTCCATACTCAGTCAGAGAAGCTCACTGACTGACTTTGAGACAGCCTCAATTCTCAGCCTGCAGGGTTGTTGTGGTAAAATATGGAGTGAAGGCAGGATAGAAATCTAACAAAGAAATAAAAATAAATCAGTTTAAACTATTTCAGCCATGTGTATCTTCCTTAAAAAGTTGGAAAAACAAGAGAGTAGAACCATGCAAATGGTCATGGAGAATTTTTGATAGGCACAATTATTTTTTTAAAAAAGTATAATTCCATTAAAACACTTCTGTCCTTATTTGTAGATGGTGTTTTAACACTGAATACAAAATAATAGTTATCTCTGGCAGATATCAGACTTCTGTAAGTGTGAATCTTTTGGTCTTTTTCAAAAGACACACAGTTTTGGCGCCACATGAGGGATCATGAGCAAAATGACAAGGTATGTATCTCAGTACATACATCTCAGTACATCTCAGTAGTGTTTTGATAAACTAAGAAACAATGTCATAAAAAACTGAACTTTGTCTAAAAATTTTTTCTCTACCTATAAACAATTTATAAGGATTATAAAACATTAATATATTTGTTCTAAAATTTATACTGGAAATTAGAAATCTGAGATTATAATAGAATATTTTAAAAAGGAAATATTTAAATTTCAGTTACATTACAGAAAAAAGTTTGATAATGGGGATTCTTTCATTTGGATTTCAGGGTATGTACATGCAGTTGGATTATAAAACATGTTTGTATATGAACATAGAAACACACTGCACTGTCAGAGATGACATAATTTCCAGGAGAGTTTAGAATAATTACTTTGTATTCCCTCTTCAATGGGCCTATTAAATTTAAATATTGTTTCACTTTTCTTTTTCACAAATAGCCTCATCAGTGTGACCAGTGTCCAATGTCATTTAATGTTGAGTTCAATCTTACATTGCATAAATGTACTCACAATGGGGAAGATCCTATGTGTCCTGTTTGCAACAAAAAATTCTCAAGAGTGGCTAGTCTTAAAGCTCATATTATGCTTCATGAAAAGGAAGAGGTAATTACATTTATTTTTGAACATGTATACAGTATCAATATTTGAAATTACTGTATCTGTTTTGACATAGTCCTTAAATTGGTTCTTACTATTATGTAGAAAAAAAGGGTATACATCTAATCTTAATAAGGAACTAAACATTTTCCTTTACTGAGTTTCAATTTATTCTTAAATAAATTTAATAGGACTTACTTCCAAATAGTATGCATAGCTTTTCTTCTGTCTTACATCAAAGGCATTTCAGGATCATAATATTATAAACAGAGCTAAAACATCTGTCTCTATATCAAATGGCTTTTGATTTAACCGTAACTATGTAACTATGAGCTGCTTTTTCCCTTCATATGCTCCAGTTCAGTTAGTTCCCATTTAGAAGTAAGATTCAAATTGGTGTATTGTGATTTGTATTTATCTACAACATTGGGTTTGAAAGTACAGTTTCAGGATGGCATCAGAATGGCTATTATGAGGGCAAATGTAGGCAACAGTTTTCAAATTCAGAAATAATGGCAAGCTACCATACATACTGAAAATTATATTCTCTCCCAAACTACATATCTAAAAGCATATTTTTATATATTTAAACTGCCAAGAGTCATGAAATTCAAGTGTGAAATCAGTCTGTGAATTTTCATTTAGATGCTGATTTCACACTTACATGAATTTTGTAAGTTAGTTTGAAAAGTACATCCCTGGCCAAAGCATAATTGGGTAAATCATGTGATCCATTTGATCTTATAAGTATATCAGTGCTGCACATATTGTAGCTTTATAATATCTGGTTATGAACTTCTGCATATACTTGGCCATAGTTTGGTCTTGGTGATGGGCTACGAAAAGATTCCATAAATCTATGAAGTATAAGTCCTTTGGTTTTTTATTGGTTTTTCCTTTTTAAATTGTTCACCTTCTTAAATGTCATAAAATATGCTTACACATTTTCAGAAAATAATCAAGCTAACATTACCTTTACAGAATCTCATCTGTTCAGAATGTGGAGATGAGTTTACTTTGCAGAGCCAGTTGGCCCTACATATGGAAGAACATCGCCAAGAGCTGTCTGGAAGCAAAACCCATATCTGTAAAACCTGTAAGAAAGAGGTTGAAACTGCTTCCCAATTAAAGGAACACATGAAAACTCACTACAAAATAAGGTGAAAATGGTTTATTTACATAGGTTCACAAGAAGGTTAAATGATCATAAACTGTTCTGGTTGACTTACCATAATGTGTTATTCTTAGAAACACCGTTGGATGATTTTTAACAGTCCAGGGTGGGTGTGGGGGACAGATTTCATACCTGAGTCCTACATTGGAGAGCTCACACAGTATAATAGAGTATTTATCAATAGATGGAGTTCCTGAGAATCCACATTTATTAAGCTGGTATGGTTTTATACATAACTTAAACTCTCAGTGGAATATAGGAGAAAGTTGTATTTCAGAGCATTGGTTGAAGGCTTGTGACTAGCAAGACTAATTCAGAAGAAACAAAGATCCGCGTAAGAGTGTACTCTTAATAACACAGTGTTATTTTAAATTATTAGTCTGGCTGTTTAGGACTTCAGCAGCATAAAGCCCATCTCAATATTCACAGTAATTCCATACTGAAAGTGTATGTATTGACCTGATGCTGCTGGTAACGTAGTAAATGCCTGTAGAAGGCTATGCATGTATGTTTATAATACATCCTTTATGTAAGTGGAGGAATCAAAGGAATTAAGTGTATGCTTGTAAGAAGTATGAGTGTATACTCATGTTCAAGAGAATCACTGCCATGCTCATTCTCACCTATTTTTATAATAAACCATCAGTATAAGTGAAAGGGGCCTGTTTTAAAGCTTCTTGGCTATCTGTTCCATTTGGTCTCCTGCTGCTTAAATTATCAGTCAATGCAATCTAAGCCAAGCTAACTTTCAATCAGACATTGGCAATGTTTTTTCAGATGGGGGCTCAAATTCAGTCTCCCAATCAAACAGTGATGTAACATTACAAAGGGACTGGGATTTAACATTTTCAGCCCCCACCTCCTCTTTGTGTAATTTGGGGAGGGGGTTGATGACGTGGGGAGTTAGGAATGTTCCACCCTCCAAAGGTTTGTTCTCCCATTTTATCCTTATCTTTCTCTTTTTAAACCAATATTTAAGCTGGTGAAGTTCAGTATTTTGCTGTTGAATTTCAGAGGGACCATCTCAGGCTTGTTGGCTGTGAATGGCCCATTCCTGATTTAAACGTTACATCTTATGACATGGGTCATAAGGGTTACATGGGAAGTAATCCAGTCAGCACAGCCAGCCAGCCAGCCAGCGCCTGCCTCTTTATCTACCAGCATTTGTATGTCAACTGCTCATATGACTAGATGACTTACATCCCCTCTGGTGCTTGCCTGCTACTGCAACTGCCCAAGTATTAAGGCAATAAGCATAGCATCACTTATGCAAGCAAGTAATCTTCATTTGTCACCAACCATTGCTCATAGTGTCTCTAGCATGGTTTGCATTCTAGGAGCAATTTTTGCCAACATCATACAACATCTTACATCATATACTGGAAGGAAGCAGAGTTGAGAGCTTGCTACCCCCAGATTTCTGAGGATATATATTGTCTTGCTTATAGTAGAACAGGAAATGAAGGATATGTAAAGAATACATCAATTTCAGATTGCAATCTGTCCTCAGTCAGTAAAAACTTTTTCCATAACAAAGGATAAAGAATTTGGAAGCCAAATAACTTCCTAGCACTTAATGGAGTAAGGAGCTGTCAGTAATACATATTTCAGATTAAAGTATGGATTTATGAAACTGAGAAAGTTTCCTGCAAAGGTCAATTGCAATTTAGATACCTTACTTACACTCTTAGGCCCGGTTCATGCATTCGCCGGGACAGCACGACAGTTCGTGAGGTAGAGGAGCAGCGCAAACCCCTTTCCTACAGCAGGCAAATAATGGTATGTGGACAAACAATGTCCATGTGGAGCCCATATGCTCAGTGGTTTATTATGTGTGATCTCCCCTCCCTACCTTTTTCCCCCTTTTCTGTGTGTGAAAAATTGGCTCAGAACCAGTCTCCCATTTTCATGTAGCAAATTCCATAGCCTTTATCTCATATAGACAGCATTTCTTCTTTCTATCAAGGACTGACACTGTCTCTGAACTCAGTTCCACTGCATGCATTTGAACAAGGGCTGAAACTTTGATTTAAAGACATTTTAATGAATTAATCATGTGAATTTTAATTGATTAATCAACTAATTTATTGGTTAAATATGTATTTGTTTTTTTTTTTGCTAATGCACATGTATCAGAAGCATAACCTTAGTAAAGGTGCTCCACTTGTGTCAGAGATGGGAGAATTCCTATTTTAATAAGGTGTTTTTTATCTGCAGTTTTTAAAATTAATTTAGAACATTTTTTATCAATTAGAAATGTAACTGCAGTCCTAAATAGTTCCTGCTTTCTGGCATCTGTAGAAAAAATAAAGGAGAAGAATTAAGATGATCCCTGTTTTGGCACTAATAGTGTAGCATTTGTTGCTCTTTGTTATCAGTGTAGCATATAATGCTTATTAGAATAAAATGTTCAGTGCATAATCGTGATTATACTATGTTGCTACCAGCAAAGCACCTATTTTACTGTATACCTGAACAAAATTCTTAACTGTAATTTTGCATATTGTTGATAGTGGAAACAATGAGAAAAGTAATTTATTTTAAGATCAGTTGATGATTATATGGTTAAAATAATTTTAAATTTTCGTTGTTTTTATGTTCATAGGGTATCAAATACCAGGTCATATAATAGAAATATTGACCGAAGTGGGTTTACATATTCATGTCCGCACTGTGGAAAGACTTTCCAAAAACCAAGTCAGTTAACACGACATGTTCGAATACACACAGGTAAGGTAAATAAATCCATCAAACGTATGTTTGAACTTGTTGGTAGACCTATGAGATCCAATTTTTTTACAATATCTACATCTACATCTATATATCTACTTTTTGTTTTATTATAATCTTTTAGTTAAATAGGGTAATTAGATTTTTAAAATCATGTAATGCCTTGCTAGCTCTTCATAAAAATGAAAGCATAAAAATGGCCTGGGATAAATTTTATTAAAAAATGATACCCATATCTTACCACTTCAGGCAATCTGAGTTATCCTTAGGACAGATGAGAATCATGTGAGCGTGCTATATCAACAATGCATCCCATTATTCATTTCCCCCTTCAGTGAGGGTAAACTTCTGAAGTGGTGAGCCTCCTCTGTCTGTGGAAACCCTCCTAGGTCAGGATTCTATCTTATATGGAGAGCTTACACAAATATAAAAGGGACTTCCCACTACAGTTGTTCACTTTCAATACAGAGAGAACAGGGGCAATGGGAATTTGCCTATACCAACCCCTGGCTTTTTGTCTGCTTCACAATTATGATGATGTGCAAGAAATTAGCATTTCAGTTTTCAAAATTGTAAGTATATTGTACACTGTGACAAATATAACACATTTAAATGCAATAATTTTTAGGGTTTGTCGTGTTATTTATTTTTTGAATTTATCAGTAAGGATATTCTAAAAAGTTTAATTTCTACAAATCCTTCACAGTCAAAATCATACCTTTTTAAACCTTTTTTCCCAATGTATTTTTTATGAAATTTGGTAACAGGACAGTAAGACATTTTAGATTAATGTTAATTAAAGTATGAGGAAAAAAGTGAAAAATAAATCTCAGTCATCACAAAAAATCCAGTTGTTGAAAAAAAATCAGAAAATAACTTGATTAACTTCTCAGCAAATCCCAGTTTGTTGAATTTTCCCATGAATGTCCTCCCTAATCAGCTCTGTGCAAACCATATCTATCAGTTTGCATAGGGGCTGCATTCAAAGGTTGCCGGGGAACAAAGCTCCACCCACCAGAGGGATGAATGGGTCCATGATATGTCTTCAACCCAAATTTTCCATCAAAGAAAGAAAATGTCAGGCAATCTAAAGTTAAGTTCTTGGCATAAATCTGGACAACTTTGCCTCTATCAACAGCCACTATTATGGTATAGGATGCAAGTAATCTGTTGAGTTTATAGCTTAAATCATTGTATATTCTTTAACTATTCAAATTTTCTAGAGATTTTTTTTCATTTCTCTAATGCTGCTGTTTATTGATGAGAAAGTATTTCTTTGTTTTGCTGCTCTTTATTGATGAGAAAGTATTTCTTTGTTTTATATGTGCATTGTTTTTAGGTGAAAGACCATTTAAGTGTAGTGAATGTGGAAAGGCTTTTAATCAGAAAGGTGCATTGCAAACCCATATGATCAAACACACTGGTGAAAAACCACATGCCTGTGCCTTTTGCCCTGCAGCCTTTTCTCAGAAAGGAAACCTTCAATCACATGTTCAGAGAGTACATTCAGAGGTAAATCACACAGTTGATTTCAGTGATTTGGAAATGTATTTTATGTTTTAATTTGTTATTAACATTCTGGGTTTCCAGAATTTTTCAAGCAATCACAATATGGTCTAATACTAATTTGAATATTACACTACATTCTTTTATTTTCTATGCATAAATATATGTTTCTGGGGGAAAGCAAACAATTGTACAGTAATTAAATTAAGGTGAAAAGAGGAAGGAATGTTCTTCTCTCATACAATAAAACTTTTCTTGTTTGGGGTGGAAGGCTGTCCGCTAAATCCAAAAGCCTGTTGAATCTTCTGTTCTTATTTGTACAACGTTTGTGTCATTACATAATTGATGTTTTATGGGATTTGTGTCAATTTATGTAATTTGCATTATGCAATGATTATTTATTTATTTGATTTCTATAGCTGGCTTGTCCATTATTTTGGAAGTGAAATCTGAACACAAATTTAAACTGTTGCTTCAAAATTCCATTTAATGTGGGTCCATCAAGTCAATATTTCACTGTACAGGTAGTCCTTGTTTAGCGACTGCCTTGTACAGCAACCATTCGCAGTTACATGGACAGCCTGGCAGAATATGCCCCACCCCTTTTCTATGTATGCTATGAGGTTGCATGTGTCCAAAAGGGGTAGAGCTTGCAGTATGATGCCCATGGAAATTTCTGGACTCAGAATTTTTCCATTCTCACGATAAGTCTTTTTCTGATTGCTAGATCTCAGGATAAAGATGAAGTAGATATTGCAATACTGAGGTTTAGCCTTCTATTCCATGCAGTATGCTTATGGCTAGGGTTTTTCAAACCCTTCTGCCTTTGAGCACAGCATGTTTGACAATCCTGACAATTCAAGAATAAAAGAGATGTTCCCAAAGTGTTAATTTTATTAAAATTGTTTGCAGAATAAAAACAATTATAATAAAATAACACATATTAAGTACCTGTATAATGATCTATATAATATTTTTTATATATAAGAAAATGTGTAGTAACATATTTATAAAGAGTTCTTTCTTTTGTTCCTAAAGGTGAAGAATGGCCCTATGTATAATTGTACAGAGTGTAGCTGTATTTTCAAAAGTTTAGGCAGCTTAAATACTCATATCAGCAAGATGCATATGAGTGCAACACAAAACACAACGAACTCTACTACAGAAACAGCTCATATTACAACGGTAACATTTATATTTGCCCGCTTGCATTATATTGTGTGTGTGTGTGCCCGTGCACATGTGTGAGATATTTACATTGTATATGACTAGGTGGAACAAAATTCACTGTGAATTTCTTACCTTTAAAAGAAATGAATTGTTTTGCAAGAACACAGGGTTGTTGAGCAGTTTACTTCAGTGAGGAATAAGTAAGATCTTTTACTATTATAGTTTGTAATCTTGCCTTGTAAAACAGAGTTTCTGTCAAACTAGATCCAGATGATAAAACAAGCTGTTCTCCAGAATGGTTATATCACAATACATTTCCCAATCTATGAGATACTGCAGGAATACTTATCATTCTTGCTTCAACAAACAAGAGTCATTCTTTAAAATAACTTTGATGATATACTAGTTTTCCTAAAAGCACTGACAGTCTTTAAACTATTTTTTTAAAAATTAGAGTATCATTCTGGTGAAATTGTAACAAGCCTTTTTCTTCCAAATCCAGAATGTTTATTTCTTAAGAACAATCATTGAATCATTTTAATAGTTAAACAAAGGAGCTATGTGTGTTATAAACAGTTTTTATGCAATAATGTTTTCATGTTGATATAAAAAGAAAAACCCAAAATATTTGGGTAATATTGCTTGTTGTTGTACATCTTGAATTTAAAAATTTATTGCCCCCTTTATATTAATTATTTCCAGTTAAATATGCTAAAAAGCAAAATAACAATTTTAATTGTATTGCTAAGAAATGACATAGCTAAAATAGTTGAGTAAACTAAAAACAGTGAATAAGTATATGATAATTATTCTCTATCTTTGGATTTTATTTAATTGGGCATTTGACTTCTTGGTGTTAAAGTCATTTGTTAAACAGTTAAAAAAGAAGAATATAAAAGAAATATGAAATCTAATGAGATTTTGCTTATTTCAATATTTATTTGAATGATATAATTTTGCTTATATGGTATTATACACTATATATTTTTATGTCATTTATAAATGTACAGAAATTTTATAATTTCTTTTACTTAAAAAAAACCACCCACCACTGATTGTTGAAGTCACATATAGCCCCAAAGTGATGGGGGCGGGGGGAAGTCAGAAAATATTTCTGTGAACTTTCTGTGGTTAATGCAGTTTCAAAACTTCCTTCTGCTAAATCTAATAAACAGTCAAAATGAGCCTGCAAAATACTAGTTATTCTTCATGTCCACAAATAGACTGTTTTCATATTAGATCAGGGCTTTCCAAAGTTTTCCCGCGGCGACACACCAACCGCCGTTGGTGTGTCGCCGCGGGAAAACCCGGAAGTGCCGCCATTGCGGCAGCGCACAAAAACCCAGAAGCGCTGCTGCTGCTTTTGGGTTTTTGCGCGCCGCTGTTAGTGTGTCGCCGCGGGAAAACCCGGAAGCGATGATGATGACCAGCGCTTCCGGGTTGTGTGGCGACACACCAGACTCTGTGTGGTGACACACTTTTGTGTGGCGACACACAGTTTGGAAAGCTCTGTATTAGATAAATCATTTTTCTTGGTATCACTCATAAATGCTTTTACAAAGCAGAGTTTTTAGAACATTTTTTCTTTAGTTAAAACCTTCTTTATGACCCAACAAGTATTTGCAGAGTATTCATTCAAATGTGCTGACTTTGCTTTAAGGGTTGTTTTGACCTCACCTGAAAGCCCCACTCCACTCCTCCAGCATTCTGATAACTTTTTCATTATTGTGTTTCTTGCCTTTGTGATCAGGACATAGAAAAAAGCAAACAAAAATTCTCTTGGTATTCTTTGACCAGAAATACAGACATATGAAAAAATCATTTGGGTTTTCCAAAAAATTGGCATTTATTAGTTATGTCTTAAAGAAGAGCATGCTAATGATTCTTCGTCTTTTAATGAATAAATATTCAATCATCTCAGACAGTAAATTCTCTAGAATTATTTTCTATCAGGACTGCAGCAGGTTTATCCTAACACAGTCCTAATGGAACTAATTTTGCAGTTTACTACACTACCATGTTTTGTTTTGAAAAGTAGGTTAATATTTTTTTTTCTTAAAATAGGATTCAGTGGCTCAACCATTGACATTAACAACAGTGAATTTATTGCAGCCTGTTGACAACAAATGGAAAAATGTGAGTATTCTGCTTCTTAACTTAATGAGGTGTTATTAAAGTTGTAAAATCTCATAAGGGACTCATTGCAGAACTTTTCATATATTTCATATATTCCACATATTGTGTCAAGGACAGGCAGTTATCCTTGAAAATTTTTAAAGGTCTTTATGATATTATTTGTGAATTTGCTGATACCAAATAAGAATAATCTTGTGCAGCTTACAGGAATGCTGGGTGATCTACCAACTTCCCTCATAACTGGAGTATGTATTGAGCATTCTTGTATTGCAATTTAGCAGCAAAGAGGAGATTAGCAATTCCCGACATTGCTGGATGCCTACTTCAAAAAAGAGTAAAATGCAATCCAGTAGAAGACGGCATGACAGAACATGGCATGTATCATGCTCAAAAAAGGATGTGGACTTCAGATGTAATAACCAATATGAATACCAAAATTCTAGAAAGGCCAGAAATGGATTATCTAGCAGATGCCATTGGAATCAGCAAGGAATAAAATGATCCTGAAAATAACCTAAAATTAGGCATAAAATCAATAGTATATGTAGTCTACAAGAAGGTTTAATGTATTATATATCTGAGACTTTTTTAAAAAAATTGCCTTACTGCTTTCACTTTTTCACAGAGTGCCCTATGCAGCTAAAACAGTTAAACTGTGAAGATGAATAAATAAATTACAGGGTAGCTGTTAAAGTAACACATTAGGGAACATCTAATCAGTCCACTTAGAATATATTTTTGAAAGTTATAGGTTAAAGGTAGGTAGGTTCCTGCAGTTAATTAGCTGTTGTGGAATATTAACAAATTCATTGTTGTTATTTGACAACAATGGAATCAGAATGCGTCAGCAAAAGAGCGCTTGTGGCAGCATTCTGTAGAACCTGAAGTTTCTGAGCTGTCTGCAAAGCCAGAAAGTATGCAGGCTATAGGAAATCTTTAAAATTATGAATCTGCTGTTTCAAGGGAAGTTTTGTTTGTTCACTTATTAATCAATTTGTATGCTGCCAATTTCATTCCAACTCATGGCACTTACAGTTAAAACATCCACGGTACAAATAACAATATAAAACAGTAAAACGTCCACAATAAATATAAACATGAGAACGTCCTCAGTTAAGAAAAATTAAAACATCCACAGTAAACAATATAATAAAAACATATATCCTGCTACAAATTAATTCCTAATTTAAATACATCTCTAATACAAAAATCCTATAATAATTGTCCAATAGCCCACCATTTAATTTAGCACAACAAGGCAGCATTTGGGTCTTTATTCTGCGGAAGGCTACTGCAGTGGGGGTTAATCTAATATCTAAAGAGAGGCTGTTCTATAATGTTGTCTCCTAGCCTCAGCCCTCTTTAGTTTCATGAAAGTGTATGATTACCAGGGTTTTCTCCAACCATGTAGACATCAGATGGGTAGGTTCTGGCTAGAGGAGATAGTCCTAAGATACCCTGGTGACATTGCATATGGGGTTTTACAGGGCAAAACCAATACTTCAAATTGCATCTGGAAGCTAATTAGCAACCAGTGCGGGACCTGGAGCATACAGTAGGTATAATAGGCTTCTGGTGGTTGACACCTATCAGTAACCGAGTTATCACATTATCTACCAGCTGTAGCTTCCAGGTGGTCTTCAAAGGCAGCCCCAGGAAGAGCTCATTGCAGTAGTAGTATGCACCCACCACTGAATCAGCCATTTTATTGGCTGAGAATCTTTCTGAGACTTACACAGAAGCTTTAAAAAGATGACAGAATTTGCCATATTCTGAATGTAGTCATCCCTGAGTTTAAAAATTGTGAAAATCCTTATATACAGATTTGAGACAGATGGCAGTATAAGTCATTTAGACATCATTTTTTAAAAACAAGCTAGGTGTGTTGGTTTTCCAAAACAGTAACAGAAGCACCAGCACTCCAGCAGCTTAGCTCCTATGCTAGAGAATGATCAAGAAATGAAAAGAATGCTAGTTGTATGTTGTATACATTCATGGCAGTTCTTTATATTTAAAAACTGTAGAGAAAATAAGACTTTCAAATGATATTTCTGCAGGTCCCATGTAAATTTACGTAAGAAGTAAAATGGACGCTCATTGCTGTGCATCTGCACTGTGTTAGAGGACAAAGAGAAGTCTCAGTAGAGGCATGATTTAAAAAATGAATAATGCTTAATAATTTACAAGGGTTTTTATTTTATTTTTAATGTATTTTTTACTGCAGTACCAGGATGATAAGGGTCAGTTATTCTATTGACAGAGAATTATGTTTCTGGTTGTTTGCTATTTATTTATATATTTTACTGGGCTTCTATACCACTCCACTCAGAAGACTCTGAGTGGCTTATACTCCTTCCTACCCTAATGGGTTTAAAAGAATACAAAAAGCAAAATCCAAGAAAACAATAAACTCCATCTCTATAAATTTATTAAATTTGGGTTATGCATGCAGGCCATCACTGATTTGATACTGATTTATAAACATTACCTTTTTAGACATGGACAAGAATTTTTATTGTTATTAATTGTTAAGCTTTATCGGTATCCCTACAAACATTTAAAATGGAATGAGCTTAAAGTTACAGGGCACTAGAATTGCTGCATTTCATAAAATATTTTCTCACAATATAGCACTCACACTATTATCAAGCATCTTTCCATCTTTTAAAGTTGTTACTAGTTTATGTGGTTTGTAAAATATTACACATGATTTTCTTGATTTTGTTATGCAATAAGCTCCTCCAGTTACTTAATGAATTGTCTCATTTTTTGTAATGAATTCAGGCTGCAGTCATATGCTTTTTTTGGTAATAACTCTCCGTGAAATTTCTCATGTTTGTGAAACATGCTTGAATTTAACATTACAGAAACAGTGCCTCATTAAGGTAAAATAATTTTTATGGACTGCTTTGAAATATTATTCCTTGCTTGCTGTTGGATTATTAAACAGTATGGCCCAATTTCATTTAAAAATATCGGTTGAATTCCAAATGTTGTATGCAATTTCTAAAATGTATTTTACAAGTTACATTTGTATACTCACAGCTATCTATGACTTATCCACAGGCAGAAAATCCAATAACTTCAAGTGCAGGACATCAAGGTCAGCAATCTGTAACTGATGTCATTCAACAACTCCTTGAGTTGTCAGAGCCAGTGGAAAATAATCAATCCCAGCAACCTAATCAGCACCTCAGTATGGCTGTGGGAATCAACAGAGATATTTTGCAGGTAGGATAATCTGTTTGGAATCCTCATCTCGTCTTTATGCTAAGCACATGGCAGTCTCCTTACTTGAAGCAAAGGAATAAAGCATCCTGGGCTAATTTCTCTCTCCTGTGGATTCGGTAAATGCTTTGGCAGAGATGCTCTAAATTCAGGCTGCTCCTGGTGGCTGAAAACAGTAGTATGTGCTGACTGTGATTGCTTTAGGAAGGGAAAGCGCTGGGTGCCCACGATGGCTTTTCCCCTCACCTGAATAGGATCCCCTGTGCATGTCTTTCCAGTGAGAGAGGTAAATGTAGGGGCTAGCTGCTTGCTGCTAGAGTGCTCTGTCTTCTTACAGGAGTGCCATTGGCAACTGTTGGGTATTTCTTCCCACTGGGTTCAGGCTTTTTAAAATACTAACCTGTGAAACTGCAGTTTTCAGCATTAATAAGAATGCAGAACATAGAAACAAGATATCTTACAAACGATGATGTTATGTGACAAAATGAAGTTTAAAATGAGCAACAGAACATGAATGAGCCAGTCATTGCCCTAAGTTGTTGAAGAGAAACATTTCAGCAAATTTCCAGTTGTTTCTGGGTTGAAAGTGTTGGGAGTTACACTTTGACTTTTTTTTGCCAACTGTTGTTACTTTTGTTAGAATATAAATAGAGCATTAAACTTTTACTTAAAGGTTGAAACAAACCGGATAGACATTTCTGGAAAAAAATGGCATACTATATACTTACTTGTCTGTTTGAAAGCTACACATGAATCTTGCTCTCAGTTTAATTCATTATGTTTGTCTTAGCAAGCCTTGGAAAATAGCGGACTGTCCTCAATCCCGGTTTCAGCAAACACCGACTGTAGTGAAACGAAGACTCCCCCAAGTCCAGAAGAAGGTGCAGATGCTCAGAATCTCTCTGGTCATCAAGTCAACTCCAACAATACGGAACAAGTTAAAGAGCGAGACAATCCAGAGAAAGTAGATAAAAAAGAGAAAAGGGTTCTGAAGAAAAAATCCCCATTTTTACCTGGTAATAGTGAAAGGTTAATTCTGTGCACTATATATAAGTATTATTTACTAATATATATTGTAGCATTATCATTGCCAGTTGCCTTTTGGTGGTACAGTCTCTAAATATATCCTCTCTGTCCACTATTTAACAGGGTTTTTAAAGTAAAAAAGTCTCTATGGATATTGCACTATGTATCTATTTTCTGTGTCAAGCTAGCATATTCCCTACCTCTGAAGTAAATTGTAGGATCCAGGCATAATGTAAAGAGCCATTCCTGATTAATTTGATTAATCAGGTGGGGAAAGATAATAAGATTAAGGGGGAAAAACTAAAAAAACCCAGCTTCTATTCCAGACTTATGCATGCTAAGAGAAAGGGCAGTCTTCTCAAGATACTAAGAGCGCCCTTAAAATCTGCATAATCATTTGGAGAATTTTGTCAAAGGTGTCTCTCCAGAAAGCATTGCGAAAGTCTAGATAGATCTGGGAAAGTATAGTATTGTACAGGAAGAAATTCAGACTCTTATATACAGGAGCTGCTTTTTTCTATCAGATCTAAAGTCAAACACAACTTGCAGAACTCCTTACTTTGACTAATTCATAAGGTAACTATGATAGTTTGTTTCAGGGAAACATTATTCTTCTAATAGTGAGCAATTCTGTCCCCCAATTAATCTCACTGTTCCTTGATGACATTTGCCAAAATGTGGCCTTCAGTACACTTCAAATTCCGATCTTTTTTCTTCCAAGATTAGCGTGTCAAGCTTTTGTTGTTTACTTATACTACATATTCTAAAATTATATTTCAGGTTCCATACGTGAGGAGAATGGAATACGATGGCATATTTGTCCATACTGCTCTAAGGAATTTAAAAAACCCAGTGACCTTGTACGGCATATACGCATTCACACTCATGAAAAGCCATTCAAATGTCCACAGTGTTTCCGGGCCTTTGCTGTGAAGAGTACTCTCACAGCACATATAAAAACGCACACGGGCATTAAGGCTTTTAAGTGTCAGTACTGTATGAAGTGCTTTTCTACCTCAGGAAGTTTGAAAGTACATATTCGCTTGCATACAGGTAAAATCTTGTAACCAGACTTTTAGTGTTTTGAAGCCCTGCTTATGTTTAATCTTAGCAGAAAAGGAAAAACAAAATTAATTTTTCCGTGTCATAACCCTACCTGCTTGTCAGCTGTCTTCAGTTCAAATAAAGCAAAGTGGAGCCATAACAGTATTTATCATGTCTTCATTGTAAAATATAACTCTTGCTTACATATATTGAATTTAATAGTTTTCAACCCAGTAAGAAAGGACCAATAGGACTGTGAATTGTGTACTATTGAGTTTCTCTTGATTCATGTTATAGTGTTTGTGTAGACGAGTGATGGAGACTTTCTACCCATTGGACCTAATTTGGCTACTTTGGAGCCTTGAGCAGGGCCTCGTCCAAAGCCTTGTCCTTGTCTCATACAGGCAGGCATCTTAGTTGGTGCTGGGCAAACTCTGCTTTTAGTCTTTGGGGAAGGCATGGCTCAGCCAGGATTTCCAGAGTGCCTTCTGTTCTCAAAGGGAAGACTTTGAGCAGAGTTATCCTTGCAGATCTTCCACTTGGAGGACCTACCTATGCTTCCATGTGTTGTTTGCCCTGCACTTTGCACATTGGGGCAAGGAGTGGGATAGGTGAAGCTTCTTTGTATGTACTGCATTGTGTGGAAAGCATTAGTTCTCTCTCATGATCCATGCTGGGGGAGGCAGGCTTTGTTTTGGTAGTTTAATAAGTTTAATTTTAAATAGAAATGTTTCAAAGCAGAGTTTTTGAATAAGTTAAGCATATTTGATTGTTCATCTTATCTTTTTGTCTATTTGTTTTTAGAAGTTGGGAATAAAGAAGTAATGTGTTTGTCTTTTGTAGGGATTAGACCATTTGCTTGTCCACACTGTGACAAGAAGTTTCGAACTTCAGGTCACAGAAAGACGCACATTGCTTCTCACTTTAAACATACTGAACTAAGAAAGATGCGGCATCAGCGTAAACCTGCAAAAATTCGAATAGGCAAGAGCAGTGTTCCAGTACCTGATATTCCTTTACAAGAACCAATACTCATCACAGATTTAGGTAAAGTGTGTAGCACAGTTTTGCTTGAAAGAAATTTCAATATTTACTTAGAAGATAGTAGAAGTGAAACTAACGTGTCTAATTGACCAAACTAGATACATTTGCTTGAGAAAATATTTTTGAATGGTGTAATATTTTAGCTATTACTGTGCAAGAAACTTATAATTAGAAATGCAGTGTCATTGTGCAGTTTCATTGTTGGGACTATTTAGCCAATATAGAAATAAAGTGCAAATAAAATACAGTGCCTGTTTTAATATAGCATAATGATATTTAGTAAGACTGTGCAAAGCATTTGAAGCCTGTATGGAGGAAACCAGGAAAAACTTTCTAAGCAGCCACAAATAAGCACAGCTTCTTTAACTTGTTGAAAATATGTGCACTGATTTTGAACAGTTTGGACAGCCCTAATCTGTAGCGCTTCAATGAGGATATAAATTCAGTATGTTGTCCGGGTATAAGCTAAGCTCATTTATATTTCAGGAGTTTCACAAGTATACAATTTTATGAAAGGATGGACTTACCTGGTTTTCAAAATTTAAGGCAGGAAGATATAAGGAAATAATTATTCACATTTGCAAAATCATAATCACTTGATCTCCTGATATTTAAGGAGCCTAGTAAGTTTTAATAATTAGGTTTCCTTGGCCTTGGAGAAATTAATTGATATTTTCTGTTGGAAACATACATTTTTTTTTAAAAAAATGGTTTTTAAAATTGATATGTAAGAATATTTCTAATGCTACGATTTATAAATATTATATTCAGATAAATTAAAGGCTAGTGCAGTGCTGTAGGTTTGAAGACAAAATGGTGCTTCAGAGCAGGTGGGGTTACAAATGTAGAACCAGTCTGCAATTTCTTAAATATGTCTTTTCTCAGGACTGCATGGAAGATGCAGAGGGCAACCATGTGCTCCTAGAAAAGCCATGGCTGCTTTAAGAAGTTCTGTATTCATAACCACAGATGCTCGGAAGCACCATTAGGTCTCTTAATCTGAAACATTGCATAATGTTACTGCTAAAGCATTTAATTTGGAAAATGGATGAATGGCCTACGACAAGGTACTGTATTGTCCCCATGAGATTTTTCTATACATCAGGGAAAAAAGTAATTATGAAAAAACATATTTTTCATTTCTATTTAGGAACCAGAAATGGTAAGCATTGGGTTTTGTTTTGTTTTTGTTTTTGCTTTGAAATGTCATTAATCTGTCATTCTTTCTGCAGGTCTTATTCAGCCAATCCCAAGGAATAGCCAGTTTTTCCAAAATTACTTCAATAATAATTTTGTGAATGAAGCAGACCGGCCATACAAATGCTATTACTGTCACAGAGCTTATAAGAAGTCTTGTCATCTTAAACAACATATCCGGTAAATTCTACTTAACAAGAGAATGTTTTAAAATATTATAAAAATTTAAGAAGAACAAATGGTTCTTTTCTTGTTTCTCAGCTCTCTGCTGTAAACCTTATTTCAGACATTTCCCATTCTTCAAGAGACAGTCAACATTAAAACCTTAAGACAGGGAAGAAATGCGTGCTTTTTTTTGGTTTAACCAAAGGACCAAATGGTTAGAGAAAAACAGTATTTCTTTCTTAGCCAGCCTTCCCCATTTCTAATTAGCATAGACTGTAAGTGTGCTTACTGAGAATTTTGGGAGTTTAGCCCTAAAACCTCTGAGGTTACCAAACTGAAAAGATGAACACTGCTGATGTATGGCAGAAAAAGAAGAAGTGAATTTTGTGGATTGTGTAGACTCAAATAACAAAAGTAGGATAGAATTATATTGAATAAATTAGTAATTAAATGGTGTGTGTGTGTGTGTGTGTGTGTGTGTGTGTATCCTTTTGATTCAGTCTTGATTCCTGGCAACTATACAAACAAGTCCATGAAGTTTTCTTGGCAATATTTTCAGAAGTGTTTTCCATTTCCTTCTTCCTCAGGTTAAGAGAGGGTGACTGGCTCTAAGTCACCTAGGTGGCTTCTTGCCTAAGGCAGGACTAGAACTCAGGGTCTCCTATTTTTTAGCCTAGGGCTTCCAAACTGGCTGTCATACAATGCAACATAGTACACTATTAGTTATATATAATATCAAATGCTTATCCCTCTGGTTTTGCTTCTCTGCTTATCAGCTTCCAAAAAAGGAAATTCAAAAGATAGTAGTTGAATAAATAATTTCAGCTCTTTCCAATTAAAATCCTATTAATATGATGCAGCTAAAAATAGCCAGAGGAAAAGCATGTAATTGCCTTTTTTTGTACATGCACATGTGCTGACAGTTTTTCTTCTGGGACTGCCAATGAAGTGAAGCAGCTTTGCACTGGTATAGAAATGACCTGGGAAATTCAGCTTTCTAAATATGTGGCTGCTTCAATCCCATACCTTGAGGAAGGTTGCCCCTGTGTACTTTTCTAAATATATTTCTGAATGCTTTATGAAGTCCTGGTACAGTTGCATGAAAAAGTTTACACACGTCTGGCCAAACTATACAGTATGTTTCAGTGAACCCCTACGGAACAGAAGCTGACAAAATATTTCCACGGTAGAAAGTAAAATATGATATCTTTCTGCAAATTTAAAAGCATACTGTACTTAGTAGTTAGAGTTAGTCTCATAATGGAGACCATGTACAAATTGGCAATTATGTACAGATAATTTAGTTTCAAAATAGGAAAACAGTGAATGCAACAGGTGCAGAAGTTTGGATACTCTTCCAGGTAATTTGCTGCTGCTATTTTTTTAACCATGTTTGTTGTTGTGATTAAAAAGTGAGTGAATCTTTAGGCTTAAAATTAGGAGGATACAATACTAGAGGTGAACAAATATCCAACTCTTGTAACCTCTGATATATAAAACCATGAAGACTTATAGGAAAGAAATACATAGATTTTGGAATGGCCTTTATAGTTCCCAGACTGTATATGTTGTTGAAAATCTGTGGGGAGATCTAAAACCGGAAGTCCATGCAGGAGACCTAAGAGTATTTCTGAACTAGAGGAGTTTAAGAATGGGGAAATATTTCAAAACAAGAAGAGAAAGACTCTTAGCTCTCTATAGAAAATGTGTTATTTCTGCCAAAGGCGGTGTTAGAAAACACTGACTGAAAAGGGGTCACAACTGCTGCACCTGCTATATTCACTGTATTCAAACATACAGTCAATGCAGAGAAGGGGAGTTCTCAATCAACTGAACTTCAAAAATGTACAAAGAAGTAAAGGGGAAAGAGAAACTATGGGTGGGGACTTGAAAATTCCCTGGTGAGTGCTGAGCGTGATTAGCCATATGGGAGGAAGGGGAATGGAACGGGATATCTGGAACTTTGAACCGGAGCTCTGTACATACCAGAGTTTGTTGCAGGTGCCATTTCAGAATTTCTGATAGCTCATTTGTCTGCCCTTCTCCCCTTTAATTAGTATGTATTTCCCTATCTGTTCCCCTGACTTTTTTGTTTGATTTGTTTCAAAGATCACACACTGGTGAAAAACCATTCAAATGTTCTCAGTGTGGAAGAGGCTTTGTATCGGCTGGAGTGCTAAAGGCACATATTCGGACCCACACTGGATTAAAAGCATTCAAGTGTCTTATATGCAATGGAGCTTTCACCACTGGAGGGAGTCTGCGGAGGCATATGGGTATTCATAATGACCTTCGACCGTATATGTGCCCGTATTGTCAAAAAACATTCAAAACCTCATTAAATTGCAAAAAACATATGAAAACACACAGGTTGGTATAACTTGAAATTCAGTCCTGAACTGCAGTTAATTCCAGTTATTAATCAGTGCTCTTTTGGAATTCTATGGGGCCTGTCAGTGAATTCAAGATCAGCTGTGGGATGAGCTTTTGGGGCATTTTTTCAGAGAGACGGAAGTTAAACTGAATTACAAACAAATATTTTTAATGGGTATATCAGTTTAAAAAAAGGAAACACAGGACAAGAAAAAGCAAAAATTCTCACCATCATTTGATTTTTCAATATATTTATTGTGGGCATAATTTTTGTTGTTTATTCGTTCAGTCGTTTCCGACTCTTAGTGACTTCATGGACCAGTCCACGCCAGAGCTTTCTGTCGGCCGTCACCATCCCCAGCTCCCCCATGGTTGAGTCCGTCACCTCCAGAATACCATCCATCCATCTTGCCCTTGGTCGGCCCCTCTTCCTTTTGCCTTCCACTTTCCCTAGCATCAGCTTCTTCTCCAGGGTATCCTGTCTTCTCATTATGTGGCCAAAGTACTTCAGTTTTGCCTTTAATATCATTCCCTCAAGTGAGCAGTCTGGCTTGATTTCCTGGAGTATGGACTGGTTTGATCTTCTTGCAGTCCAAGGCACTCTCAGAATTTTCCTCCAACACCACAGTTCAAAAGCATCTATCTTCCTTCGCTCAGCCTTCCTTATGGTCCAGCTCTCGCAGCCATAGGTTACTACAGGGAATACCATTGCTTTAACTATGCGGACCTTTGTTGTCAGTGTGATGTCTCTGCTCTTAACTATTTTATCAAGATTTGCCATTGCTCTCCTCCCAAGAAGTAGACGTCTTCTGATTTCCTGGCTGCAGTCAGCGTCTGCAGTAATCTTTGCGCCTAGAAATACAAAGTCTGTCACTGCCTCCACTTTTCCTCCCTCTATTTGCCAGTCATCAATCAAGCTGGTTGCCATAATCTTGGTTTTTTTGAGGTTTAACTGCAACCCAGCTTTTGCACTTTCTTCTTTCACCTTCGTCATAAGGCTCCTCAACTCCTCCTCGCTTTCAGCCATCAAAGTGGTATCATCTGCATATCTGAGATTGTTAATGTTTCTTCCAGCGATTTTAACTCCAGCCTTGGATTCCTCAAGCCCAGCATGTCGCATGATGTGTTCTGCGTACAGGTTGAATAGGTAGGGTGAGAGTATACAACCCTGCCGTACTCCTTTCCCAATCTTAAACCAGTCCGTTGTTCCGTGCTCTGTTCTTACCGTTGCTACTTGGTCGTTATACAGATTCCTCAGGAGGCAGACAAGATGACTTGGTATCCCCATACCACCAAGAACTTGCCACAATCTGTTATGATCCACACAGTCAAAGGCTTTAGAATAGTCAATAAAACAAAAATAGATGTTTTTCTGAAATTCCCTGGCTTTCTCCATTATCCAGCGGATATTGGCAATTTGGTCTCTAGTTCCTCTGCCTTTTCTAAACCCAGCTTGTACATCTGGCAATTCTCGCTCCATGAATTGCTGGAGTCTACCTTGCAAGATCTTGAGCATTACCTTACTGGCATGTGAAATAAGTGCCACTGTTCGATAGTTTGAACATTCTTTAGTGCTTCCCTTTTTTGGTATGGGGATATAAGTTGATTTTTTCCAATCTGATGGCCATTCTTGTGTTTTCCAAATTTGCTGGCATATGGCATGCATCACCTTGACAGCATCATCTTGCAAGATTTTAAACAGTTCAGCTGGGATACCGTCGTCTCCTGCTGCCTTGTTATTAGCAATGCTTCTTAAGGCCCATTCAACCTCACTCTTCAGGATGTCTGGCTCTAACTCACTGACCACACCGTCACAGCTATCTCCAATATTATTATCCTTCCTATACAGATCTTCCGTATATTCTTGCCACCTTTTCTTGATCTCTTCTGCTTCTGTTAGGTCCTTACCATCTTTGTTTTTGATCATACCCATTTTTGCCTGGAATTTACCTCCGATGTTTCTAATTTTCTGGAAGAGGTCTCTTGTCCTTCCTATTCTATTGTCTTCTTCCACTTCCGCACATTGCTTGTTTAAAAATAATTCCTTATCTCTTCTGGCTAACCTCTGGAATTTTGCATTTAATTGGGCATATCTCCCCCTATCACTGTTGCCTTTTGCTTTCCTTCTTTCTTGGGCTACTTCCAGTGTTTCAGCAGACAGCCATCTTGCCTTCTTGGTTTTCTTTTTCTTTGGGACGTTTTTTGTTGCCGCCTCCTGAACAATGTTGCGAACTTCTGTCCATAGTTCTTCTGGGACCCTATCTACTAAATCTAGTCCCTTAAATCTATTCTTCACCTCCACTGCATATTCCTTAGGAATATTAGTGAGCTCATATCTAACTGATCTGTGGGTCTTCCCTATTCTCTTTAGTCTGATTCTAAATTTTGCAATAAGAAGTTCGTGATCTGAACTACAGTCAGCTCCAGGTCTTGTTTTTACCGACTGTATAGATGTCCGCCACCTTTGGCTGCAAAGGATGTAGTCAATCTGATTTCGGTGTCGACCATCTGGTGAAGTCCATGTATAAAGTCGTCTTTTAGGTTGCTGGAAGAGAGTGTTTGTTATGCACAGTGAGTTGTCTTGGCAAAATTCTATCAGCCTATGTCCTGCTTCATTTTGTTCTCCCAGACCATGCTTGCCTGTAATTCCAGGTGTTGTCTGACTACCCACCTTAGCATTCCAGTCTCCTGTAATGAAAATAACATCTCTTTTTGGTGTATTATCTAGTAGGTGCTGCAGATCCTCATAGAACTGATCTACTTCTGCTTCTTCAGCATCTGTGGTTGGGGCGTATATTTGGATCACTGTGATGTTAAATGGTTTACCCTGAATTCGAATTGAGATCATTCTATCGTTTTTTGGATTGTATCCAAGCACTGCTTTAGCCACTTTATTATTAATTATGAAGGCTACTCCATTTCTTCTGTGGTCCTCTTGTCCACAGTAGTAGATCTGGTGGTCATCTGATGTGAAGTGGCCCATCCCAGTCCATTTCAGTTCACTGACACCTAAAATGTCTATATTTAATCTTGACATCTCACCAATAACCACATCCAATTTGCCCTGGCTCATAGATCTTACATTCCAGCTTCCTATGGTGTGTTGATCTTTAGAACATCGGATTCGTCGTTCACCACCAGCACCGTCGGCCGCTAGCCGTCCTTTCGGCTTTGAGCTAGCTGCGTCATCACATCTGGGGCTATTTGAACGTATCCTCTGTTCCTCCCCAGTAGCATTTTGACCATCTTCCGACCTGGGAGTCCCATCTTCCGATGGTATACCGACATATCTTTGGTTGTACTGATCCATTTAGTTTTCATGGCAAGAATACTGGGGTGGGTTGCCATTACCTTCCCCAGGGATCGTATTTAGTCTGACCTCTCTGCCACGACCTTCCCGTCTTGGGTGTCCCTTCACGGTTTAGCTCATGGTGTCATTGAGGTGCTCAAGCTCCAGCACCACAACAAGGTAACGATCTCCTTTGCTGGAGTGTGGGCATAATACAGCAGCTAAATATATTTCTTTCTGCCAGTTCGGTAATTTCCTATTATTAATTATGTTTCCTTGTTAGTTTTTCTTGGCTTCATTTTGTAAGTACTTCCAAGATTGTAGTAGAGCATAAGTAGAACTGTGGGCTGATTGGGGGAATTTAGGAAGTAAGTCGAATTAGATATATTGTTTGATTATGTGCCATAAAGTTGGTGTCGACTCTTAGCAACCACATAGATTTTCTCCATGATGATCTGTCCCTAACCTGGTCCTTCAGATCTTTCAACTGTGTACCCATCGCCACTATAACCGAGTCCACCTTGCTGCTGGTTGTCCTTTCCTCTTCCCTTCCACCTTTCCCAGCATTAGAGTTTTTTCCAGAGAGCTGGATCTTCGCATAATGTGTCTGAAGTTCTGATGTGTTGAGAATGCAAGAGATGTTTCTTCCTTTTTTTTTAGGTATGAGCTTGCCCAGCAGCTTCAGCAACATCAGCAAGCTGCTTCCATTGATGACACAGCAGTAGATCAACAGAATATACATGTTTCTACTCAGATGCAAGTGGAAATTGAAAGTGAAGAGTTGCAGCAAACTGAAGCTGTTGCAACAGATCAAGAAGCTATTTTAGATTTAGAACAGCAGCAGGTGGTTGACACTGAAGAAACTGGACTGAGACCACAGTTGACTGATCAGTCATTAGGTCAAGAGGAAGGTAAACATTCACATCCTACAAACCACTGAATGGCTGATCACAGGGTTAAAATCCACAGGGTTGTATCACTGATGGTGATATCAATGAGTTAGGGTGTTTAATAAATATTGTGCTGCCTGGATCAACTTCTTTTCCTAAGGAAAAGGGATAAGTGCGTATTAAATTTATATCACATTTGGAATTTCCTTCATTAGCAATATTTTTGGCAATTCCTAGTTACTCTCCTAGTGGCAGAGTTTTAAAAATCTCAAAGTAGAAAATAATTGGACTTTTATAATTTCCTGTTTTAATTATCCTCTTTTCCGATGAAGGTTCTCAGTCATCCAGGTGGAACAGTCTGTGGCTTGAATCATGTCAACTGGATTTCTATTTTTTTTTATTTTTTTCAGTAGTGAAACGTTTTTTCAGGAGTGAAACGTTTCTACTGAAAAAATAGAAATCCAGTTGACATGATTCAAGCCACAGACTATCCTCTTTTCCAGTGAAAACAAACCCTCAATTTAATGGGCTTCTGTTTAACAAACTTTGGAAGCAACAAACAAAATTTCCCCTATGCAAATATCTTTGGGCTGATATGAAAAGACACATTGCAAGGATAACATTTGTCTATACAGTGTATACTTCTATGCATGTGTAAAATTTTGTTCACCATTTTATCCATGTGTGAAATCCCATTCACTATTTTATGCATGGATAAAATCTCTTGGATTTAACAGACATTTTGCTTTTCTCCATTAGTCTGTTAAATCAAGGATTTCTTTTTTGCTAAACTGCTTCCACAATGATTGCTGAATTACGTAATGTTGTTTCCTTTTTAAATATATTTATTTTCAGATAGATTTGTGACATCCCAGCATGTACTGCAAGAAAATATAAACCAGTTTGAGCAGCAAACTATAGTACAGCAATCATTTGATCAGCAAGGATTATCACAAGGTTAGTAAAGCTATAGTCATTTTGAAAGTGACAGGCAGTATTTTTGTTGTATTTGAAAGCTTCAAGAACAATTTATTTCAATTCCAAAATGTCATATACAGAAGGAAGGAAGTGCTTATGCAGTTGCATTGCTGAAATCTAAAATCCAGTTATTTATTTTTTTAATTTCTAATCTGTGAACTTTAAAGTTTATCTTCAGTCAGTTGCATCCAAAGGTAACCCTTTGCAGATGAAAATGCTCCTTCCATTCTCATAGGGAGCTAGGATCATGTGGAAGCTTCCAACAAGAGAAGGATGGTAATTTCCTACAATTCCTCCTTCCCCCCTGCAGTGTTCCAAAGGTTTCCAGTCTTTTGGAACACTGAAATAGGTTGTGCTGGGGGCTGGAGCAAGACTGATGCTATTTTCTTCAGCAGCAATGAATTTTGCGTGGAGTATAAAGCTGCATCCAACCTTTTGCATTTAGAATTAGAATGCATACTGAATCATTGTGCAGTTTTTGTCTTTTTTATTGAATAACTAGGTTTTAATTATACTTTCTGGGGGGAAAAACCCTTAAAATGTAAGTTACTTAGAAATGCTAAAGAAGGAATAATTTAAAGTCTATATTGTGCACACTTCCTATTCTACTTGGAATGCCCTCTACAGATTTTCCATACTTTGAAGTTTTCTTGAAGTTCCTGGAGCCCTTCAGAAATTTTGAATTTCAGGTAGGTGTATATGGACACATGTGTTTAAAATGGTGGACCCTATCCCTTTGTCTGGATATGTGTTTCATTCTTCTCCATTTTCCTTTCTACTAGTTAGAGAGGAAAATTCAGTTCTGGTAATTGTTTCTTTACTTCTTTGTTCTTATAGACAACACTGTTTTTGGATAGGAGTATCATTTGTTGATTCCATAGGGAAAAAATACATGCTCTGTTATTATATGATGGTTCAAGTTGGTGCTTCTCTCCTCCTCTTTCCACAATTCTCCTTTACATACCCATAGCTGCTCCTGATGGACAGCTTTTAGATTCATGAGGGCAATATTCAGAAATATCACATATATGGTGTGAGGTACTGTTCCTGGAAGGAAAAGGGACCAGAATCATAAAAATGACTTCCATTATAACTATTATAGTTCCATTATAACCTTTTGATAGATTCTTTTTTGCACCCTTCAGAGTTAGAGTATTACTATAAGAGCCTTTCAGTACAGTTAATTAAATCTAAATGTGATGCAATATCATTAAAATAAAGGTAGCATCATAGAAATCTTAATGGCTTAAAGGTGTGACCTATATCTCACCTGTATAATGCATACATAAAAATAGCATTAGTTTCAATTTCTTTAAATATTATGAAGGCTCTTTCATTAATATTTTTAATTATGCAGTTTTGTTTGGAGAATTATTGTATTTTCTGTTTTATACCTAGGAGATTCATTAGCTCTGGAAACTATTTTTATATGAATACAAATGCTGAAATATACATGTTATTTTAAAGTAAAGTAATTGTCATAGCACACTGGATTTGAATACTTCTCTCTCTTTTATGATTATTAAGAATTAAAAAGCAGATCATTTTGTTCTCTGACTTTTCAACAATTGATCTTTAGAAGTGAACAAAATCAGCTTCTCACTGTTTGCAGAGACCTTCTCTTTGCAGAACAATAATTAAATGACTCACACTAACTGTTGACGCTTATTAACATTTCCTTGAGTTACGTCACATACTGTCTAATTTGGGTCTATTGAACCATGGCTTAATAAACCAGGATATATATGAATTTCATGTACTCATACTTTTTATTTTTATTTTCTTTGTCATTTGATTCACATGATGCTAATCCAGAGTGTAGTTTGCCTGTTTATTTGATTATATTTAGCTTATACAAACCCAACCATTATAGCTTAGTATTAACCACAGTTTCCCCATTTCAAAGTATTGGGAGGCTTCCTGGCTGATTTTTCCACAAAACAAAGAGGAGCAAAGGGATTAAAAGGTGGTACTCATCAAGCTCATGCATATCCTGGTTTATGCAGCCAAGAATTCACCATCCAAGTTTCCCCATTGTGAAGAATAAAGAGCCCTTCAGATTCAGCACTGGAACTGTGTAATAGACTAAGCCAATAGTTTTCTGATGCACTTTAAAGGGTTCTAAGTCAGTGGTCACCATGGTTCCTGTAGCAAGTAAGCGTGAAAGGTTATCTCATCCTTCAGTGCATTTTCAACAGTTACCTCCACTTTTTATGGAACTCTGTTCTTTCTGAGAAAGGAAGGAAGCAGTGAATTCAAAGAGACAGTGGTTTTCTGTGCAGTGTGGCACTTGTAAATTACATCATTCAAAAGGAGGAAATAATGTTCTATGTTGGAAGATGCAATTTGAGGAGAATTGTTATGTGATTATTTTTTCCTTGGAATAGGACACACACTTATATTATCATTCGTTCCTGCTGTATTTGGTGGGTAATAAGGAAGATAAAGGGTGCTGGGTCAACCTCTTAGACACATGCATGTGTACATAAATTCAAAATTTGAATGGCTCTGAGTTAATTGAGGCTTTTAAAGGAAACTTCAATTTATGTTCTGTGGAGATTACTGTAAAAAAGAAGGCAAATCAAAGGTAAGTGACCATACTATGGCTATTTAGTAAATGCTTAGAATGTTTCCACATCTGTTCTTTTCTTCCAGATTTAGAGAATATACAGGTAGTCCTCAACTTACGACCATTTGTTTAGCGACCGTTCAAGGTTACAACGGCACTGAAAAAGTGACTTACGACCGGTCCTTGCACTTATGACTGTCGCAGTGTCCCTGCGGTCACACGATCAAAATTCGGGTGCTTGGCAACCGGCATGTATTTACAACAATTGCCATGTCCTGAGGTCATATGATCATCATTTGCAACCTTCCCAGACAGCTTCCGCCAAGCAAAATCAATGGGGAACTGCATGATTCACTTAACAACCACATGGTTTGCCTAACAGCCTCAGAAATGTTGTTAAATCAGGTGCGGTCACTTGATGCCTTGCTTAACGGCTACACTGCTTAACAGTGAATTTTCTGGTCCCTATTGTGGTCGTAAGTCAAGGACTACCTGCAGTTTGTATTTTTCTTGAGTTATATATTTTTCATTCAATGTTGCTGATTTTATGGGCTCCTGTTTTCCTACAGCAATATGTAGGGTTGGCTAGATGCCATCAAGTTGGTCTGACCACAAATGTTCCCTATCTCAGACTATCTCTGGTGATAATCCATAGCTATTCCAAAGACATTCCAGTGATCTCTTGATTGCCATCCACACAGCAACCTTGCCCAGCTCAGACATTTTTTCTAGTCCAACATCTGCTCACATCACATGCCCAGAATAAGTGTTCCTGCTTGCTATTTATTGCAGTTGGTTTTTATTTGGTCCAAGATTGGTTGGTTCATCTTGCAAGCCATGACACTTTTAATAATTGTTTCCAAGTCCATAATCCAAAGGTGTTTGTCTTTTTTTCTGTTGCTGTTTCACAGCCATACACAATCCCACTATTGTTTTAATTATTCTGATCTTTGCTGTCATAGAAATATAGTTATACTTCATTACCTTGCCTAAATTCATCATTCCCTTCCTATCGACAATTAATTTCCTCCAGCACACTGTCCATCTATATCTGTTCTTGAGCCCAAGAAAACAAAACTACAGAACTTGTTTGCCATCAACTGTAATTATGGTTGTTAACATGACCTTTGCCATCTTAATATTTAATAGATTTCCATTTTTGCTCCCATAATGAGGTCTTCTAACTTTTCCTTCTTTTAGCAAACAAAGTGGTATGGTCTGCACATCTCAGGTTGATAAGTGTTCAGTCTCCTATTTTGATTCCCACTTTCATTGCTTCCATTCCTGCTATTCTTATGTATTCACTGTATGCAGACAGCTACGGGAAGAGTATACTATATATCTCTGCTTCACTTCCTTTCCTTACTCTGTTTCTTTAGCCTCAGTACTTAGAATAATTTCTTGTTCTGTGTAAGGGTTCTTCAGAAGAATAGTCAGGTATCCTGGCACACAAGTAGCCTCTCTCATGAGTAGCTATTTGAACCCTTCTTGGGTTCAGATAGCTCACACTGTCTTTTCCATATTCGTTAACATAGAGCTGTCAGCTTTTAATTGTTTCTTCTTCTGCAGCTTTAAATAGTTAAATGGATATTTTATCTGCAGCTGATACTTTCCTATTTGGCAACGGGTAGATAGAGCACGTTCCTGAACTGTCTAGTGAAGTAGGTTCCTGAACACATTTTCTTTTCTGCAAATGCTTCTGTCATTCTCTCACCCTGTTCATAAAAGGTTTCAGCATAGTCTTTCAGTCTTCCTTTAATCTCCTTTGCTTTGCTTGCCTTGCCTCATCTTACCTCTGTAAGATCTTTTCAGTGATTATTCTTGAGAATTTCTCCTTAGCTGAAAATTGTCATGTGATTTCTCTGATCATAAAACTATTTTTCCTTTTCTTGTTATTTTTCTCTATTTGTTGACATCCTAGGTTGAAATGTCTTTGCTTGTTCTTTCCTCATAGATTTTGGAAACTGGCATTTGGTCATTGTATATCCCATGGCTTTCATTCTCCTTTTTTCTTTGGCTATCATGATAGCTTGTTCTAAAAGCTACTGGGATCTCTTCCTCTATGAAATGTTGAGGGTTTTTTTTTACTTCAGCTTTCACAATGTCTCTTATCTCCTCCCATATTTCCCAGGGTTTCCTTTTTCATAAAGTATAAGTTGTGTACTGAATCTGTCCCTTACAGTTGACTGACTGTTCTGCAATTAATATGTTTCTGGCACATCCATTCTGTTTAATTTTCTAAATTTAATCTGCATATTTGACACCAGTGATCTCTTCCATAATCTGCACTTGGAAGTGTCTTGGCTTGCCCTTCTCCATCTACTCTTTTCTATTATGTATTGTGTTTACCCAATCCAAATCTTCCTGTAATTCCATATTTTCAACTTTCCCATTCCAGTCACACATTAATAGCACTATGTCCTTCCTAGATATTCAGCACCTTTGCAATTTGCCATAGAATTTGTCATTGTCTCCTACCACTAGGTTTGGATACACTTGTATAAAATTGATATTCACTTGTTACCTATTACTTCTGGATATGATCCTGATATGTATTGGGTTATATCAAATCATACATTTAGCAGTGGCCTTTTTAAAATATTATTGTCACTCCATATTTTCATATAGCCTCATGCCTTGGATAATTTATGTATAATATGATTTAAAGTGGCCCATTCCAGTCTGTCTATGTTAAATGTTTCTAAAGCATCGAATTTAGCATGATTCATTTCCTATTTGATAATTCCAGGTTTTCCTTATTTCATGCTTCTCACATTCCATGTTACTGTATAAGTGTCCTTGTAAAATAAGGAATTCCTCTTTCAGGATTGGTACCATACTTAACCAATCTTCTTGCAGCTTTGGTCTGACTGTGTCATTGAGGCTATATTTAGAGAGAAGGCCATTCTGTGCTGGGGGTGTCATCTGGCACCCCAGCATATTGGAACAGTATTTATATATTTTTCTTGTCAACGGTAAATAAATAGTTTGTCGTTATCTTCTTCTGGTTTTGATTTTCATATTCCTAGATGGGTTGTCTTCCCTCATTTCTGTAGAGTCATACCTACCTGTACCTTGATTATCCTTACCTTCACCTTTTGACTTTGCTGGTGAAGGTGACCCTTATGGGAGTTAGTGCATGAGTTGCTCTCAGGATCACTGAAGCTATTCAGTTGTCCCATTACGTCAAGATGGTAATGTATTAGGCTTTTAAAATGTGGTACTGTGATGTTATCACTTGCATAATCTTTGAAACAATATTTCACAGTCATGTCAAGAAGGAGGGCAATGTAGGATTACTGACCAGCACAACAACTTGTCCCAGTCTTGGATCTGTCCCAGAGGTCTGGAAAGGGGGTTTCCTTATATTCCTGTTTGCTGAGTTCAGAATGCCACTTTATATGAATCATGCTGACGAGCTGATTTAGTTAGCAAAACCTGAATTGTGAGGGTTTTTTTGTTTTGTGTGTGTATGTTAAAAAATAATAATTTCAAAATGTAATTTAAATGTTGTCATTTATATAATGTTTTGTTATGTTATGTTAGATATTGTTTTTTCAGTGTATCATTATTTTGTAAAATAAAAGTATAATAATGAAAAAAAAAATAGGGGATTGTTTTGTTTTGTTTATTTGTATTTGTACCAGGTTTTACAGTTAGTGATGGCTACAGTCAGCCAAATCAGTTTCCAGCAGTTCAGCAGCTTCAGGATTCAAGCACCCTTGAATCTCAGGCTCTTTCAACAAGCTACCATCAACCAAATCTGCTTCAGGTTCCTGCCCCCGACACTATTAATGTAGTAAGTATTTATTAAAATATTGAAGGAACTGTTTTTGCTGTTTCTGATTTTGGGCCCTGGGTGAGATTTAGATCTGTTTTAATGTGACTTCAAGCCCAGCAATAGGACAGAGATGGCTTTGATGGATGATCAGCTTCAGAAACTGAAAGGATACAGATATGTCTGTCTTGGTTCTCTTGAACCTTGGTATTTAAGAAACATAGAACTATAGTATGTCTAGTTGGGAAGGAACTCAGAGGCATCTTTTTGTCAAGTCTCAGAAATCCAATTAGACCTTAGAAAGATTGTGTTGAATGTAACAGCTGATTTAGATGGATGGGCTTGGTAAGGGAGAACTAATAGAAGCTTAATGTGGATAAGACAATAGTCAAAAAGCAGATATGGGTTACAAATTATTTTGGTAGACTTATAGTCCTTCTGAAGACTTAGTTTTCCAGTGCCTCCTTCATGACCACATTTCAGCAATGGCTATTATTTTATATAACTAAAGTTAATATACCAGTTGTACCCATTACTGGTTTTATTTAAGCTCTGTTCTAAATTCATCCCATTTGGATGACTTTTTACATCAGAGCTTTCCAAACTGTGTGTCGGGACACATTAGTGTGTCAGCTGCAGTGTCTGGGTGTGTCACGGCTGCTGCTGCCTCCAAACCCTGCCAGGATTCCGCGCAGGTCCTAGTGCCTGCCTTGTGCCTTGCTGCCTCCAAACCTGCTGTGATTCCGCACAGGTCCTAGTGCCTGCCTTGTGCCCTGCTGTAAGAGTGTGTCACGAAATGATGCCCTGCTGTAAGAGTGTGTCGCAAAATTATGCATGTCTAAAAAGTGTGTCACCAACATGAAAAGTTTGGAAAGCTCTGTTCTATATTATATGGGACTGCTTTTAAAGATTCAACTGGTTCAGAATACTGCAGTGAAACTCTTGCTCAGGGCCAGTTATAATAAAGTTATGACTCCTTTTTTGCAACTTCGCCGGTTGCAAATCTGTGTCTAGGCACTATTATGAGTGCAGGTGAAAACCTGTAAGCCAGGATATTTGAAAAACAATTCTATCGAAAAGAATACTACAGCAGGCCTTTTCAGTTGCTGCTGCCAAATGCTGGAAATCGTCATTTGGAACCGAGATGCTAGAATTCTCTTTCAGCTGTATCTTCACATTTTTATTCAGATAAGCTTTGGCTTTTAGACTGACTTACCAGTAAAGTAAAAGTTAACTGTTGGATACCTTTTTTATTGATATCTTTTAATTTATTTGCTTTTATTGTTTGATTATGTGTTCTGTATTGTATAGTTAGCCATCTTGAAGATGCTTTTTGGTAGAAAAGCAGCCTGTATGTAAATATTTTCTTCTCCAGAAGTAACATAACATTTATTTAAATCGGAGAAATAATCTGTGCTGAGAATAGAATTATGGCATTTGGGAATTATTTGGGTTCAGTTCTCCTACTACTCTTACGGGCTAAATCAGAGGTTAGTATCCCTTATACATTTAAAGGATTGATTTTAATGTGTTGATAACCAGGCTACCCGGTTAGTTCAAGATCAGTCACCAGACCTTGAGATGCATGCTCAGCGTTCCCAGTTTCTGGAAGATAATGATGATCAAAGCAAGCGTTCTTACAGGTATGTCATACTTCAAAAAGTAGTTATGTATAATATGTACGTTTTGCTAGCATCAAGTCAGAAACTGTGAATGAACTTTCCACATATTTACAGGTACTCATCAATTTTTTGTTTCATTTTATGCAAAGTAAACTTTCATTTTAATAGGTGTGAGTATTGCAACAAGGGCTTCAAGAAATCTAGCCACTTGAAGCAGCATGTACGTTCACACACTGGGGAGAAGCCTTATAAATGTCAACTGTGTGGCCGGGGATTTGTCTCTTCTGGAGTTCTTAAATCTCATGAGAAGACACATACAGGTAATAAAATTTTGTTAGTAATTTCGTTCCCCTGCAAATTCTTTTAGTCTACTTAAAGAGGACAGTATAATAGGATCACAAGAGGGCATGGTGGCTCAGCGGGTAAGACACCAGGCTTGTCGATCGCAAGTTCGGAGGTTCGAATCCCTAGTCCCGCGTGACGGAGTAAGCTCCTGCACTCGCCCCAGCTCTTGCCAACCTAGCAATTCGAAAGCATGCAAATGCAAGTAGATAAATAGGGACCACTTCGGTGGGAAGGTAACAGCATTCCGTGTGCCTCATGCCGGCCACATGACCGTGGAAGCGTCTTCGGACAACGCTGGCTCTTCAGCTAACAAACGGAGATGAGCACCGGCCCCTAGAGTCGGACACGACTGCACAAATGTGCGGGGGGAACCTTTACCTTTACCTTTTTATAATAGGATCAAGCCCAGTGGTATTTAGTTTCAACAATAATCTACTGAAAGCTGCTGAGCAATCCAAAGAAAAGATATATGTAGGTGATCATGATCATTTCCAGAAACTGGAATGTATACTACTTTTGCCATGGAGATTGCAGTTATTTAACCTGATTAATAGTTATCAGACAAATATTTTGTAAATTCACAAAAAGCAGTATCAGTGTAGTGACTTGTTGAGAGAACTGAAGTAGAAATGAGATAATACTCACACAGCCGTGAAGCTCATTTGGTGACTGAACTAGTCACTAATTATCACCCTAATTTTATAGGATTGTTTTGAATACTTTTGTAGGGCAGGAGGAACCTTATATTGCAGGTGAGTGTGGATTAAAAATGTGGTAAGTAAATAAAATAAATACATCTGTGGAAACTAATTGGAAGTAATCAGAATGTTTTCACATTTGACTTGGTTTTGTATCATTTTTGATATATAGATGAATGATATAACCACCCCTCCTCATTTTTTTTTTACTTTCCTCTTTTTTTTCAGGAGTTAAAGCATTCAGTTGCAGTATTTGCAATACTTCCTTTACCACCAATGGAAGCCTTACTAGACATATGACAACTCATATGAGTATGAAGCCCTACAAGTGCCCATTTTGTGATGAAAGCTTCAGAACCACGGTTCACTGCAAAAAGCATATGAAAAAGCATCAAACAGTGTCTTCAACAGCAGCAGCAGGTGGAGAAGTAGCAGGAAGGGGTAAGCAACTTTTTCTGTGTAGCAGAAAAGTGTATTAAATGTTCTTTAGCATAATCATAAGATTTTTTTTCCTGGAATTGTATAAGTTCTATAAACTGAAAGAGGACATGCATCACAGTATTTGTGTTGTTAGTTGTAGAACATGTAGTGGCCTTCAGGATACACCTACGACACCCTTTAACCTTGGAGTGTCTGTACTTTTGTATAATTGCTATGAATAACTGGATTTTCCATTGACATTCAAAAAGTTTGTTTGATATTACTCGGTCCTTAAAAGTGTTGCTTCCTCATTTAATTATGCAGAAGAAGAAGAGGCAGCATCTGAAAAGACAAGCTCTCGAAAATCTAGGCCAGGTGTTATCACGTTCACAGAGGAGGAAACAGCTGAACTTGCAAAAATTAGACCTCAAGAAAGCGCCACGGTCTCCGAAAAAGTTCTTGTCCAGTCTGCAGCAGAAAAGGACAGAATTAGTGAAATCAAAGACAAACAAGCGGAAATGGAGGCTGAGCCGAAGTATGCCAATTGTTGTACTTACTGCCCAAAAAGCTTTAAAAAACCTAGTGACTTAGTAAGGTAAGTGGATGTAGATTTTTTTAGTTTTGATATATGAGATATATTACTTTTGTAGCTTACTTTCTGTCATCCTCCTTCAGTTAAAAGAAGAGGTAGGCAGCCTTCCAGTGGTCATATGGATATCAGCATGAGTGAATGGGTATACACAGTAGCATCACCTCACCCGGCACACCTACTAGTTTGTACAGTCTCTGAATAACTCTTTAGAAGACACTGTGACTTCCCAACATTGCCAGGGTCTCCTCTTATCAATGCCATACTAATATTTTGTTGACATTATTTTCAAGTTACCAACTGGTCATACTGAAGCCAAGTTTCAAAAGCATCTTTCAGTAAAGTACAGATATAGCTGTTCATATTAAAGTTCTAAATATCTCAGGCTCTTTGGATTTTAGCAATTATAGAAAAAATACCATATTTTTATTAATTTTGAAAAGTTTATGATACGATTAACTGCATGCACAGGTACTTGGTATTTTAAGGTTTTCTCATACATACACACAGAACTTGTGATTATCTGCAGCAAAACACTAGTTTTGACTACTAAAATGACAACTGGTTAAACAAATAGTTTTATGGACTTCTTGGCTAAAAGTATTTTTATCATCCTCTTATATTCTGAGTATAATTTTTACATCAAATAATTCTTTACTCTTTACTTTACCTTACACAGTTATATTAACCAGTAGGAGGCACTATGTGACCGGTTTCATCCTTACTGAGACTCATCAGGTGTATGTCTGACAAGGGTGAAACTAGACATATACTGCATCCTGGTGGCCAATACATCTGAAAATGCCATACAAGTTGTACACTATGTAAAAATAGAGAAATCCCCGCCCAAGTGTGGGGATGGAAGTCATTTAACTTTGTACAGGGGGACATGACATAATGTAACATCTGTATCTCTCTGAAAGGTTAAGGGAAAGTGCTGTATATACCAAGATTTTAATTTAAAGCAGTAATAGTAATTGTCATTTTGTATATTGTGTTTCATTGAAGTGTATCACAATGTTAGTAGAATGGTATCTTTAACAAAACAATTTCTTCCCTCATATCAATTTCTTTATGTATCTCCTAAATCTGTATTCAGAATCAAGTTTGGAAAGTATATTGAAGGGAGAATGAAAGAAAGAGTTTGGTCTTTAGTGCATGCTGAGGCCGTGTTGGATGTAGACCATAGAGTTTTGATAACCCTAAAGGAAGATATTTATCCCACACTCTTGAGGCCTAACTGAAGCTTGTTTGCTATTTTAATAAACATAATACACCATATAATAATTGCAACAAATATTTTTGGCTAGGCATGTGCGTATCCATACGGGAGAAAAACCTTATAAATGTGATGAATGTGGAAAAAGTTTTACTGTAAAGTCGACTCTGGATTGTCATGTAAAAACACACACAGGTATGTAAGATCATGGGCACTTCCAGCTTGATTAGATAACAGTGAATAAACATTAGATATATTGTACCTTGTATTTTACGCTGATAATCTGGCAAAGATACTTTACTTTCTAATGAATTAACGTATTAGCTTTTAATGCTTAAATATAACATTTGCTTCCCCCCCCTTTTTAATGCATTTCCTCCTCCACTTATTTGTTTGATAGATGAGTGCTTAATAGTGTAGCCAATATATTTGAAGAGTAACAGCTGGCTTTGTCTAGTTATGCCCTAAATAGTTTTTTTTTTTTAAAAAAAACCCTAAAACTTAGGAGTTGGTCATGATTTAGGGGGAAGTCCCCTCCAAACAAGTTCTCTGTCAAATACTATAAAGTATTAGTGCAGGTTGTTGAATGTTCAACCAAAATCTGGCAGTAATTTATATGTCATAAGAAATAATGTATCTTTTTGCCTTACACCATTTCATTATTCTCCAGGTCAGAAACTTTTCAGCTGCCATGTATGCAGCAACTCATTTTCTACAAAAGGTAGTTTGAAAGTTCATATGCGCCTACATACTGGAGCAAAGCCTTTTAAGTGTCCTCACTGTGAATTACGGTTTCGGACTTCTGGACGCAGGAAGACCCATATACAGTGTCACTTTAAATCAGAGGCCAAGAAAGTCAGGAAACCTGGTTCTCGGGCTCCAGCTAAAGGTCTACAGCCAGTCAATCTTCTTAATTCATCCACAAATGATCCCAATGTTTTCATCATGAATAACTCTGTGCTGACAGGCCAGTTTGACCAAAATCTGCTCCAGCAAAGTATCGTTGGTCAGGCTATACTTCCTGCTTCTATGTCAGGTAAAAATGGAGGTGTTTCATTCTACTTTCTAGGGGGTTTAGTTTGAGAAAGATGATGTAGAAGTATTCATGCTGCTCAAGATCAAGTTTTCTGTGGCTCCTGTTAATGTTGAGGGAGAGACTTTCAAGCCAGATGTTGCTAAGTCACATCTGTTTTGGCTCTCTGAACAGAGGCTTCCACAGATGATTTATTGAGTCTCTCCATCTTTGTGTAGTTTATAAGTTATGATTTACATGGTGAGTTTGAAGGTTCTTATTCAGAGAGGTCATTTGCTTATGGTTTTAGTGGGGCAGAGACTTGTATTAGAAAAAATTGCAATTTTATTCTTATGATTACAGGATTTCTATCTTTCCTTAGATTAAGATGTCATTATGGATATCTTAGAAATAAGATATAATAACTAGTGAATAGAATGATAAAATATTAAAAAATTCAATCAGTTGCATCATAAAATTAGCAATAAATCACAATAAACTAAAATATCAGTAGCAAAATTATTGAAAACCATAAATACTGCTTGATTTATTATATATTATGGAATGCTAATTATTTTGGTATGATCAGTTTTAGCCATGTAGTATGTATACATTTGTGTTGTGTCACTCCCTCTCTCTCCCTCTGTATGTAGACACACATACTCTCATTCATTTGTATGTATAAAATACACACACACTCTAATTTGATTGGTATCACAATCAAGCATAGGAATAATCAATTTGGCACTTTTTAAAACATGTGGTACCAATTTTATAATTTTGTTGGTACTATCACTATGCAGTATTGCATATTTATTTAAAAGGAAGACTCGTTGTTCAGTAAGGCATTCCTCAGTAAGTAACTTTAGGATTTCCATTTTAATTATTGAAGTATTGTTTGCTTAATTCACTGTTCTAGAGTAAGGATTATTTCATAGTTTTTGTTTACATTGCTTTCTGAAAAACAAAAATACATATAAAATATGGCTGTTTTCTTTGGTAGCTGGAGGTGATTTAACTCTATCCTTGACAGATGGTAGTTTGGCCACACTTGAAGGAATACAGTTACAACTTGCTACCAACTTAGTTGGACAGAATGTTCAAATTTCTGGAATAGATCCTAGTAGCATTAACAACATTACTTTACAGGTAGGTTTATTCTATATGATCTTTCATAAGCTGTTAAATAAGTTATGCAGAGATAAATGCCCATGATCTCTTGCTTTTAATCTCCAGATCTTTCATTTAATGACTAAATAATGTTTAAGTGCTGTTGTGCCTCTCCTTCCTAGAAGTAATTTCCCTTGCTTAACTTTATTCCATTGTCCACTCATTTAGAATATGGATTCCTAATTCTCCCAAATTTCTGCAAAATTTTGAATGATAAGGGAACGTTATAGGCATTCTTCCAAAAGGGGACTTACCCATTTGCAGAATAGCTACATTGGTAAATGTGAAGAATCACATTATCATAAGGCACTTTGGTGGGAAAGCTTCTTGCCATCTTTCTGACCCTGGATCGCCCATTTTATATTTAAAAGTTTTTTTCGGGAGGTGAGGAACTGTGAAAGAAAGCCCTGAGCTGTAGCTGCACAACATTTTTATTTTCTAAGAAAGTCAATGATGTTCAGGCAGAACTCAGAAGCATTCTTACAAATAAGTTCATACTTGGCTTTGAACTAGCCAACTTTAAATAATAATTTAAAAAGTCTTCAGGTGGAGTAAGATGTCTGCTGGGTGCCAATGGACATGGAAAATTTAGACTTTTTAATGCTAAAAAAGAAAAGGAAGTGGTTCAAATTCACAAAATATCCTGTAATTTGACTGTTTCTGGCAGAATTTGTATTGTACAGTATTTAATACCTGATAATTGCTGGCTGATATTTGAAATAAGAAGCCAGTGTAACATTGCAGTAAAACATTAAAATTATCCAGATTATCTATGAGATGAACCAACTTTTGTGACTTGTGTATTATAGTTATACTATACTTAGATGTAGAACATAAAAATAAAAATGGCATATATTCCTATCGGACTCGTTTCTTTTCAGATTGACCCCAGTCTTTTGCAACAGACTCTTCAACAGGGTAATGTACTTACCCAGCAGCTAACAGGAGATCCCAGTTTGGCTTCTCAGAACTCTTCCCTACAGACAGCAGAAAGTACAGTGCCAGCGGCAAATGTGGTAATACAGCCCTTGTCAAGCTTGTCCTTACAGCCCAATGTTACTTCTTCAGCAAATATGACAATGGGAACTATGGCTGAGCAAGAATCCGTATTGGCTACAACCACTGCTGGTAAATACAATAGGAAAGCAAATTCATTTGGAAGGTTTTTGATTAAAATTATCTGAATTCTTCTTGCTATTTTCCTGTCTTCAAGCACTTGAATACATACACACACACACATAAATACATATACATACCACCATAATCCGGTTAAACAGGTATTTCTATTAATAAAACTTTCTAAAATAGATCAGGATAGGGCCATCCTATGCCCACAGGCCAGAATTCAAGCTCACTTCTTTCAGGAAGATCACCCTCAAATCGCTTGTGATCCTGCAGAGAAAAAGCTGGCCCATCTGAGTTCCGAAATGAGAAACATTTTAATATATTTTAATTGCCTCAATGATTTAAAATATGGTTGCATAATTCTTTTGAAAAACCTAATATTTGATTCTTCATTAAGGGTGGTTCCACATACTGTCACACACAGGAGTCTGTAAGAACACTCTTCAGATTTGTCCCAAGAGTCACAAATAACCTTCCATTGCACCTGATCTAACCCAGATAGACCACCTTTTTTTCCACTATTGTGATTCCAATTCTTGGATTATCTATATGGCAACTATTAATATGTGATATGTGTCAAGGCCAGCTCCCTTACATTCTTCAGTTATGTATCTGACACCATTTATAGCATTAAATATGAATAGTGTAAAGCTTGACTACTGATTTGCTTTATGTTACCCACATTCAGGTTCACAGGATCTCTCTCAAGTTATGACTTCACAGGGAATGGTGTCAACTGCCAATGGTCAACATGAGATTACACTGACAATAAATAGTTCCAGTCTGAGTCATGTTTTAACTCATGCTTCTAGTTCAACCACTACAAATTCATCAGGAACCCCTCAAGAGATCACCCTTACTATATCTGGCAAGTATAATTGTGAAGTCACTCTGATTCTTCTCCATTGACTCTGTTTTAATGATACATAGTCATTTGCAAGTTTGTTTTATGTGGAAGACCTGGGTTTTTTTTTTGGGGGGGGAAATAAAAAAATAATGTTATACTAAGTTTTGTACAAAAGTACTCCTTGATCTTTAACTGATTGATACTGATTGAGTATACTTTAGAATTATTTTTTGAAAATTTTGAGGCCTCTGATGAAGAGAAACTGCACTTCAGCCTCTGTATCACATGTTTCTTCCATATATTTGGCAATATACAGTTTATATTATTAAATAATTCATAATTAAGTACCTGGAACTAAATAAGATTTAGCATACTAAATTGTCTCTCAATTTGCTATACAAGGGAGGATAATTCCTTGCCTTATTTCATTAAATGTGCTGTATGTATATTACAATTGTCCTCTCTGCATTGCAATAACATGCAGTGGATCCTTTTTTATAAAAGTCCTTTAAATGTAGAACTTATTCATACTTTATATTTCATTCTCTTTTAAAATGAAAAGTTGTATATTTTAAAGAATATTTAAATGTATAAAGTTTCATGGTTTCATGGCACTAATTGCTAAGAGCTTTGTTACTGAAAAAGGAAAGTGAAACAAACGGAGATCTGAAGTGGCTAAACAATTCCATTTTCCATTTAGGTCAAGATCTTATTCAGCACATTTCCTCTGGCAACAATGAACTGAATGGGAACCTGCGATTGGCAACACCTAGTATCACTAATCAATCACCTGCTACTACCTTAGCTATAAATAATGATCAGTTACTGTCTCAGAACCCAGCACTGAATAGTACTTCAGGCAGGTTTTCATTTCTTTTCCTCAAACTTGCAATCCTGCACATAGTTACTTAGAAGTAATTTACAATGAATTCAGTGGAATTTACATCTGAAAATATGTTATAAAATTTTAGTTTGAATCATATGGTTCTATCTAGTAGGAGTATGTGAGGCAGCCATGGTTTGGGTGAACAAGGTCATGGAGAGGATGTGATTTACCTTGTCAAGGTGCAAAGGTGACACGGTTTGCCTTCTCAAGGAGCTTGAGTTCAATCCAAAACTATGCACACACACAAGCCACTTCCAATGCTAGAACTGCCAGGCAAGAGCTTGGAATCATGAGAAGCATCACAACCATTTTACCTTGGTGGGGAGGGGTATGTTGTTTTGCACTGTGTTTTCAAAAAGGTGCTTTGCACAGATTTTCATCACACCAAAGCACCCATTTGAAGCTTTGAACATCCTTGTAATCTAAATTCCTGTTAATCTTACCTAAAGCTTCAGTGCACTTTGTGTTTGTTTGTTTGTTTGCCTGTTAGCTTTATTTTAGGAGTTCAAGGCAGCACACATAATGTTTTCTTCTCTTGTTTTTCCCCACAGCAACCTTCTGAATTAGGTTGAGCTAAAAGTGTCAGCCCTTTGAGGTAGACCAGGTTAGGAAACAGATACCCCAGAAATACTTTTTGGTATAAGCTATAATAACAATCTTGAAAGCCTGACAGAGTTTCTCTTTCCCTCCCTCTTATATCCAAGACAGTCAAGGCGGGCCAATCTTGAGCTGCTTCTTCCTCATCCTCCCCTGTCTTTTCAGGCTAAATTGATGTTCTTGTAATGGCTGCTGCCTATTATTTTCAAGGCCATTTCCGTACCCCTCTACTGAGAGAGTGAGTTCCCCAAAGTCACTCAGTGAACCTAGGTCTCCCACCACACCACACTGGCTTTCCTATTACAAATTGCACTAGTGCAACCTTCCTTATCCTGCCAGTCTAAAACCAACACATCTTGAGCATATCAATCAGGAGAAGTAATACCAAAATATTACACAAGATACAGGTTAATGTCATTCTAAGCTCTTGTTAAAATCTCTGTTATTCCAGCCTGTTCTATTGATTTTGTTCGTAGTAATTAATGTGTATGCAGAATATATGAGGGCAAGTAGACGTTAATGAGTATTTATTTAAATTGCTAGGAATACACTTTTTTTTCAGTTTGTTGAGTTGCACAGAACTATTTTGGGGCATGATACTTACTTCTGGTTGTAGCTTGAATTTAAATTTTGCATGGGTTACAAAATGCCCAAATAATACAATAGAATGGGGAATCTAAGAATGTTGTATACTCCCCAATTATGAATTGTGATTCTGATTTGAATTCTTATGATACACTTTTTGTAGAACTTAATACCTCAAGTGGAAACCTTCCAGCAACACCACCCCTGTCTCAGCCAGCTCAGAATCTAGTAATGTCATCCCCAGGAGTAGGAGGAGATGGTAGTGTCACATTGACCCTGGCTGATACTCAGAGTATGTTATCTGCTGGTCTTGATGCAGTGACACTTAATATCACATCACAGGTTTGTGTCATTTGTCGGATTTGTTCGATCCTGTTCTTAACATTTGCTAAATGTATAAAACTTGAAAAAAAGCAAATCTGAAGATAACTTTAGATAAGAAATAGCAAAGGGCATGTAGTGAAGATCTTTTTAAAATGTGCTATAAACCTCACTCCTCCAGTGATTTTGAGTTTGTGAAGTTGCTGCTGCTGCATATTTCAGGATCACTATATCATTAAATTTTTGCTTGTTTTTGCTAAAGGTGAGATGGGACATTCAGGGATTGCATCCAAAATTCTGTTGTTTATTTCCCTCTTCTTGCTATGGTTCCCAAAACTTGCTACAGACAATACAGAGTTCTAAAGATGGCATGGAAATTACAGGGAGAAACATGGATTAACAGAAATAGCTCCCCTCTTCTGTCCCCAGGAAGTATTGGGACTGGAAATAGTCCCCAGGAAATAGTGGGACTGGAAATTCTGTTTGCAGAACCATATGCTTGAATCCAGCTGACTGCTAGCTCTCATTGATTACAAAGGACTTACTTTTGTTTTATCCTAATTTCCCCATTAATTTATCTACATGTAACATATCCATAAATTAAATAGAAGCAAATTCCTTGCACTAAGAAGAAGCAACAGAAGAAAGTTACAGCATCTGTAGCATTTAGAAGTTTGTTAAGGAAGGATCTGGAGTATGATACAATTATGAATACATGAATATGGGTAATAGGAATTGGTGCTTCTTCTAGCTGTGTGGTTTTAAGACAAAGGGTAGCATACTTTTTAAGTGACAAGAGAGATCAGAGATAGAAAAGTAGTAAGTAATAAGCAAACATGCACCAAGGACATACTGTACATCTCACCCCACGTCAATTAACTGCTAGTCACAGTTAATCCATCATGCCTGACCTAGGGGGTTTCATAAAATGGCCTTGAGAACCATGAACATACATTGTTTGCAACTATCTATCAGAATATGTTACTGAATATGTGATTTGTTGGACAGATTTCAGATATAACACAAGATTTTCATTAATGTGATCATTAATGTGATCACAGTTACCCGGGAGAAAGTCCCGTTGAATTTAGGCTATAGGCTATTAGTAATATTAATTATTACATGTTGCCTTTCTGATACATTATTGCATTCAAGTTAGACTCTAACTTTGACATCAATTGAACTCTTGGCAAGTTAAATATTTTGGGGTTATTAATAGATGCTTATGTTAAACATTTTATTTCACTTGTGCTACCATGGAGACTTTGCAAACATATGATTTTTACCTACTGATAACTTTTAGTCACCTATGTGTGGACAGTTTAAATAATAAATATCTTAGGTTGTATAGACTTTGATGATGTGGGTTAGTTATATATTTTTCTAAACATTTGGAAATTTCTTTTGTCAGGGTCAACAGTTCCCTGCTTTACTCACAGATTCTACTCTCTCTGGCCAGAGTAATTCAAGCTCACAGCAGGTCATACTAGTGAGTCACACTCCACATTCAGTACCTGCAAATCACGATGAATTAACTTATCAGGTAAATGGTTTTTGTTAACCTCTCTTGAATGATAACACAGTCATTTTGCATCCTGTATCTGAGGTGGTCATTTATCTTACCCTAACTGATTTAGTTTATTAGGGAAAATATCTGTTGAAACTTCAATTTGACAGACTTTTGCTCCTCCAAGGAGAATTTGAGGTGGCACCATATTAAAAGTAATGTCTCCTTGTAAACATTATTTTGTTATTTTTCGAAATGCAGTCCTGTGTATAGTTACCGAGAAGGGACTCTGTTGTTCAGTAGGAATCACTCCCGCATGGTATATATAGCAATGTTCTCCAGGCTGGTACTCTCCCAATATGTTCGATATTGTCAATTAACATAATCCCCCTGCCAGTGCAGCCTCTAGTTAATGGATTTGAGAAGTTGAAGTCCAATACACCCAGAGCACATTTCCTTGAAGAAAACTGATATATGGGGCTGTAGCCTTAGGCTGGCGTTTTTGTTCACCGTTACCTGGGAGAAAGTCCCGTTGAATTTAATACAGCATACTTTTGCATAGACATGCATAAGATACACTTTTATTGGTGTCAGACGCAACTTTTTTATTATAAAGTTGAAATCTGATTCTTTCATGTGGTTGTTTTATTCTTGACACTCATTGTATTTTGCTCTTCTTGTACACTCTGGTTGCACCTCATCAGCACCTCATCGTTATTGTTTAATTCTTCTGATTTTTACTCGACTTCTCTCTTACATTACTAATTTGAAACTTACTATTATTCTGCTCTTCTGAATTTTTTTTTGGATAGTTTCCCCAAATTAATTATACTCATTAATGATAATGATTGTTGCTTGTAAATTTAATTGCTCGATTAGCTTGCCTTGCACTCTTTTTCCCAACAGCATCTTGCAAGGTCCCTGAATGAACAATGGTGAAGATAACCATTTCCATGTTGTTTGTTTCCAGCATCTGAGGAATCCTTGAGCAAGGAGGCTCTATTTAGTTGTTTGATTGACAGATCCTACATACATTTGCATATTATTTTTTAAAAAAATTAACTGAATTTAAATGTGATGTCTATAAAGCAAGAAAACTGATCAATGCTCCCTGTGCCTGCGGTTTCAAGTAAAGCAGCCTTCCATTTTTGCATATGCACTGCTAGCCTTGACAGAGGCCCTGCTAATGTGCTAACATTGGGTTTGAAATAACTAAAGCACCCCTTTAGATTGGGCTATCTGTTGAGTTCAGTACTCCTTGGGAAATCCTACTTGCCTACCTAGCCAGCCTAAAATACTGGCCAGCAAGAGAGCTATGGGCAATATGTGCAATAATGTACGATATGAAAGATGACTACTTTTGTTATTTTGAACATAATGTGCCAGTGCTTTCTTCGGGTGATCTTTGCATTCAAGCGTTAAATGAGAGAAGAAAGTGTTAAAATTCTGTTCATATTTTCACAGCTTTATCTTTAATGGTGATTTTGCTGTACTAAGGAGTCCCATATCTCTGTTGATTGCCTTCACATCCAGTTGAGGAGGATATTATATTCTAATTTGTAATTTATTACCACTATTTGACATAGTTTTCCAGATGTATTGTCTGAAAAAATGGCTCAAATATGGCTATCTCTGCAGTAAAGAGTGATACTATGAGTTTATTTAACTTCTCAGCAACTTCTGCTTCTTTCAATGTCATTATCAGCCCCTTTGCTGCTATAGCTGGTTTCTTATAGCTAATGCGCTTAAATGTATTTAAAGCAGGCTTTTGATGTTGTTATACTATACAGTATTTGTTGATTGTTTCTTCTTACGAGTTGTGAAATCGTTCTGAAGATCACACACAAGGAAATATTCTTGCTCTATCATCTATTCTCTTCTCTTTTCTGAAAATACCATTCTTCTTTTTCTCCCCTCCTTTCATTCTCATTCTTAACTAGTCCTGTTTGGTTTGTGATTAATTTGTTTGACCACACTAATAATGTTATTTCCTTGGTTGCATGTCTTCCTGTAAACTTAAGCTGCAGATAGTTGCCTCACCTGTCCGTTTGCCCTCTTCAGTTTCATTGCCCCCACCCGACCCCACCACATTTCTTTGTTCAAAGCTTCCTCTATGCTGTCTTTCATAGGATTGCTTTTTACTGCTTCAACAGTAACTAATTATGACACAAGAATGGAAAGTCTTACCTGATGATTTTTTGTTCATGGGTAATGTCTCTTTCAATCTTAAGTCAAGCAACTGATGTCTTGTCATGTTTTTTCTTTGCTATTCCAAGAATATTGCAGTAAAACGCTTATATAATATTAAGACAGACAGACACACACACACATAGAGTACATATATGTTACCATTCTTTATGTAAACTATGTCAACGGCTTTGGAAATGCTGCTCTAGTGAACATCTGTTGCTGATAGGGCTTAAGCCTAGAGCTTTCAGCCACAGTGCTTGAATTGCCTCTGGTTTTGCTCACAGAGTGGGAGTACTCAGAAAGATGGATTGATGGAGACATAAATCTTAGGAAAATTATCAGGTAAGAACATTTCTGTATTCAAAGGTTTGCTTACATCTGGAAAGCATTTGTCTGTTTAACCTTTAGTCTTTCTGATCCAATGTGGACAGAGGGTGACAGGCTGATTCCTGGATAGTGGCAGGGGAGTATTGTTTGTTTTCCCAAATGGACTAGAAGGGCAGGTTCAGTTGTAAATTATTTGGGGAGATAGAATCTCCCAGCTTTGCCTTCAGAACATGTAGGCAAAATGATGCTAAGATGTGGCTTTATACCATGCATTTTCATATTATAAGCAATTCCATCAGGTTTATCAGGTTTACCTCTGACATGTTTCTCCTTCCTTTCCCCTGCCCTCACTCCCCAACCATGGACAAGTTAACAGAATGGCACATGGAGTTTTCAACTACAGAAAATCTTATTCTGAAGAATCAGAGGATGGAATGTAAAGGTTATAGGTTTCAGTCTTCATTATACTAATCCAAATTGTGGCCATAATCACTACAATATTGGCTGATGAGAATTATTTTGTAGCTTATTCAGAGGTGATTATGCCTAAGTCATCTGCAGCAACTCAAACTATCCAAGTTCATGTAACAGGTCCAAAAGTCTGAGTATAGGAACACCTTGCCAGGAAATAACAGCTTCATGATAGTACTAAGGATGTAAACAGAATTCTTCCTGTGTGACTGTTTATAGATGTAAACACAAATCATTATTTGAACTTTGGGTTTATGTATTCTTTTTCACCCTTTCTACAACTTGGCTGAGATAGAAAATTTGCATTCCTGGTTTATCACTGCACCACAACCCAGCAAACATGGTTTGGAAGAAACCAAGTCTGTGGGATTTAGACAGAAATTCTCACATGATTTGTTGCATACCAAGATCAGAAGTTTCTAAACTCCTTTTCTTCAAAAAGGAAGGAGAAAATTAAGTGAAAGGCACATGAATGCTGGGCTATGAATTTGCTGATCATTTGTATGAATGCTTTCAAATATATAAAAGTCTTCTAATGTATTATTCTAAATTATTTATTTATTTATTTATTTATTTATTTATTTATCACATTTCTTCACCGCCCATCTCGACAAACGACTCAAATAATCCTTTGAAAAGCCTGTAAGATGGCTTGGCATAAATACAGATCCCAAGATAAGATTGTGGGAATAATGGTTTGCCAACACACACTGGATATCTCAAAAAATGGGTGGGAAAAAAAAGGAAGAATTGAACTGCATGATAGGAATACTTATGCCAGTCTTCATATTCTCACAGGGCTGTTTACCAATATATATGGGTACTGCAGTGGCAAATACAATATTATCTTTTGTCTCTTGGGACAAATTCTTTCTTGAGAATAATATAATGCATAGCTATTCCATTAATTTAAATTTGTTTGAATGACTATGGATCCAATATAAACCCTTCACTGATATGGTGCTAAATTGGGACAAACAGTAGAAAAAGACAAAGAATACCCAATCAGTTACTACTTTTGGGTGTCTCCTGAATGGAAAATCTAGAAAATGAACTTCTGGTTTGAGGACTGGCTGAAGGACACTCTGCATGTCTATTATTTTTCTGCTTACAAAGATAATGCATGGTGGGTAAAGTATTTGGTTTTGTACTGGTCCATGAAATGATGAGCTTATTGCAGGTATCAGCCTGGTAGTTTTCAGACCATTTCAGACATTTAGATCATTGGTCATATTTACCTAGAGATGTTTCAGCATGGAAATTAAAATGTATGTGTTAGCTTAATTGTACCATTCTGCAAAATTTATTTGCACCCAAACAAGATTTTAGTATTAAGAACGCTACAATCTCATGGGAAACAATCTGAATCTGTTTTAGCAATGGCCATAATAAGTTATAGATATTTGTTCTCCAGTAATGAATAATTTGTCTACTTAGCTTGGTTCCAGTGGTTGTGAATGCTGGGTCTCTGCCATTAGTAACTTTGTAGTATTTCTCGGTAAGCATTTCTGTAGCCAGGTATAATTGATGTTGATGGCACTCAATCAGTTGCATATCTGTAGAGAGATGCAATTTTCATATACTAATTCAAAAAGTAAATATTCTTCGTTATGGGACCTAAAAGCCACTGTTGCCATTGTTCTTTGCATATTGCTTTTCTTACTATGTGAGGAAGCCTATGATTATTGCTATGAAATGGTTTTGCATATTCTTATAAGAATAAGGAGATTTAGAAGGAAAGAATAGTTTGTCTCCTTCCAGTATGGAACTTGGAGAGACATTTTAGAAATCACCTCTTTCTAATTGATTAGTACTAACAAGTCAGGCAAGTTTTTCCCTATGGCTGTTAATGCATTCTGTAAGTGGAAAGCTTGTTTTAGAAATATTATAAAAAGCAGTTCCTTGAAAGAATTCTAGAGAACGATATTCTGCTCTTTAGCACATGTTTAGTAGGAATTGGTCTGATTAATTTTTGGAAGGTTGAATAATGCCTATTGTCTTAGTGAAGGTAGTAGAATAGGTAGCAGCATCTGGTCAGCCTTGTCAAGGAGACCTTCAGGGAATACCAAGAGTGTAGGCTTGATTGGGAAACTGAAGAAAAAACCATCCTAGAAGAAGTTTATCTGGAGGATGGGAGAGGCATTTGCCTGTTATGGTTGAAAAACTGGTCCCGCCTTCCTAGTCCATGTGAGAGGGGTATTCTGAGAGCAAAATAATCTCCTGCCACCTAATGAAACTGAAATTCATGGGGAAATTTTTAACCCTAATCTGGGGTGAAATATATTGAATATCCTTATTCTTTTTCCAAGTTACTTGTGTGTGGTGTGTGATGTATACCCACATATGTACACACATACCTTGCAGGAAGTTGCTAACAAGATTATTGGTCCTGTATTATATGGAAGAATTGGGGTAAAATTATGTCATAACTGTATAATAAAATTAAGCTCTCAAGACGTAATCATGTCACATCTGAAAAGGCAATCAGTTAAATACTCTCATAAATTTTAGGTGGGTTGTATTTCCCATAATTATTTGTCTGCGTATTTTATATCACTGTTATAGGTGAGTGAAGTTTCTCCAACTCTGTCAAAAAGTATTCAAGTTGAAAAAGAGGCCCGTGTGCATCATTGTTTTGAATGTAGTCAAACGTTTTCTTCAGTCGCCATGCTAATGCAGCACAGTAAGGAAGTTCATGGAAAAGAAAGAATTCACGTCTGTCATATTTGCAATAAAGCTTTCAAACGAGCCACACATCTTAAGGTATGAGATGAAATTAAACTGTTTTAATAAAAATTAAAGAGGGCCCAGAACTCTAGGTAGAGAAGAGGTTCCCATTTGTCTAAACCATAGCTTTCCAAAGTGTGTGTTGCGACACACTACTGTGTCGCCTGCGGTTTCCTGGTGTGTCGCGCAAAAACCCGGAAGCACTGATGGAACCTAAAGAAGCGGCACCCCCGCCAATCAACGCTGCCGCTGATTGGCAGGGGTGCCGCTTCTTTCGGTTCTTCTTAGGCTTTCATGCCTAAGGTGGGACTAGAACTCACAGTTTCCTGGTTTCTAGCCTGGTGCCTTAACCACTAAACCAAACTGGCACTCTTTTTAAAATTTTTAAACAATTTTAAATTTTAAACAAAATGTAAAGGTAAATATAACAGGATTTATTTATTTATTTATTTATTTATTTATTTATTTATTGCCTTTCATTTTTTTTCTTTTATTATTTATTCATTTAATAATAAATAAGGATGGCTCCACAGTAATGGGGGCCTGTGGTCAATCATGTCTTGCCTCTGCAGTTTTAGCAGAGTTGGGCCTGGCTATTATATATATTATATTATAGTTAGGTAGGTAGGTAGGAGACTTCCAGATAATACCAGGGTAGATGGATAATCTAGGGAGTTGAAGAAACACCCAGAAGAAGGAAAGAATAAATGGCTACTTTATTGCTACGAAGAAAACAACATGGATGTGTCAATGGAGTTACCAAGAGTTGTAGTGGACCCAGAGACCATTGTATTTTATTATATTGTAAGTCACCTTGAACGTTATTTTGAGTAAGAAACAGATTATGAATACCACTTATTATACAGAATGCCAAATCTTAGTTTGAAGAGAAAGAGAAATAATAATTTATTCTGAATCATAGTTTGCTTCAGTAAAAATTAGAAATTGTTATGTTTGAATGTTAATGAGCAAGGAATTCTTTCTGTATAGATCTGGAATCTAGTCAGGTGTGGTGTTTACCTTTCTAATAATACATAGAGAAATTACAAATGGCAGTACTTTCTGTCTGTCTTTGAAGTGTTCCATTCCACAGTACCATTCTCCTTGTCCTTTTGCTCTGGAAAATTATGTGACCTCCCTGGGCCACATCTGCAAAATGAACAGGGGGTTGTAGGAACTGGAACCAAATTATCAGGTCCCAAATACATTTCTATTAGTAAAAAAATAAAATGTGCCAAATAAAATCTGTCTTCTGTTTTATTAGGAGCATATGCAGACACACCAGGCTGGACCATCACCAAGTTCCCAAAAGCCAAGAGTATTTAAATGTGATACTTGTGAAAAAGCCTTTGCTAAACCAAGTCAACTGGAAAGACATAGTCGCATCCATACAGGTAATTAAACAGAACTGAGTGATACCCATAACACTCAGATTATTTGAGGTTAGATTCTAGCCGTTCTGTTAATTAAATCTGAATCACCAAGGGCAAAGAAGCCTCACTTCTTCTGCTATCATGCACTTTTGAGGCGTGTTAAGTATTGAGAAGGCCCATCCTTATTACAGATCATGGATTGTAGACATAACGTACTTAGAGAAAGTGTCTAAGGTGTGTACTTGGGCTGCTGTCCTCTTCGTGCAAGGCAGTTCTTATCCGTAGGTGCTGCACTTCAGGGCAGAAGGATCCAGGGGGGTTGAACCAATTCTGAACAGGTGCAGAATCTCTCTTAGATAAAATGAGTTTATAGTGTTTAATGGGGTCTCCTCCATAATCTATGTATACTGCTTTGGTAGCCCCCATTCTCTCTGCAGTGGTAGAGGACATAACATAAGCATAATATATATGGATCTTTGTCTGTCTGAAATTATTTCCATTGCCACTGCGACATGCTTAGATCAAATAAAACATTTGAAAACAAATGGAGGAAATGCCGTTTTACCTGGGGAACATGGATGGTAGAAAAGAAATAAGAGTCTTTTGGATATATAATTGGGGATGTGGTTAAAACTTTTGATTCTACTCTTTTCTCCTTATTTAAGCTTTGTTTTGAAATCTGTTTTCTCACTGCTTGCTTAGTGTTTTAGGTTTTGATTGAGAAGCTGTAGGAACAAGTGGAGTACTCCTAGAGACAATAATTACTAGTGAGGTGGTTTGCTAGATAAATCTGTCAGCAATCACTTTGTGATGGTTGGGGAGAGTCATATTTCTAAGCAAGCTTTCAAGTAGGATTGCTGCACCCCAGAAATATGCAAACATATGGTGACCCCTTAGAAATTTGCTAAAGTGCCTTTTGATTGGATAATATGATCATTTTGCATGAATATAAGCTCAGAAATTCACCTTCCCATTTTATTGGCCGGTAGCAACTTCCAGCCATTCCAGCCATTCCACCTAGCACCTAGCACACTGCCTAATGGCTGCTGAACAACTGTGAATATAGCCTAAGCGCATGCATTTTGGAATGGCATAGATGATTGCTTAGCTCGGTTGAATTGAGAAAGATACTGTACCTTTACCAGGTGCTCACAGTATGTTCAGGTCACAGTAGAAGAAATGGGAAGCTTAAGGGATTTTTTTCCAATTTCCCTCTGTTGGCAATTCATCTGTTCTTGTTTCTTTTCTTCTTTACCGAAGGTGAGCGGCCCTTTCAGTGTACCCTGTGTGAGAAAGCTTTTAACCAGAAGAGTGCACTGCAAGTTCATATGAAAAAACATACAGGAGAAAGACCATACAAATGCGATTACTGTGCAATGGGCTTCACCCAGAAAAGCAACATGAAGCTTCATATGAAACGAGCTCATGGCTATTCCGGTAATATGATACTTGCTATGAGAAAGTTTAACATAGCCCTGTATTTTATAGCATTATACTGGAGAGGCTCACAATTTCTCATTTCCTTGGATTGTACTGAGCACTAGAAGAATTGGGGTTTGTGCTCCAGCTCTCAATCTTTAGGATAATGTATGGCAGGGGTATTGATGTAATTCAATTTCTTGCTGAACAGAGATGTTTTCTCTTCAGACGTGCACTACAGATTTATATTCCAGCCCCAATTATACAGGTGACGTAATTGTTAAGAAGTTTGACTGGCACCAAGAAGCCCAGGTTCACTGGGTGACTTTGGGCCAGTTACTCTCTCTTAGCTCAACCTACCTCATAGGGTGGTTGTTTTAGGGAAAAGTGGGAGGACAGGGCACTGTGTACTCTGCCTTGAGCCTCTGAATTAGAGAGAGAGACATCTAACTAACACACAAATAATCTATTTCAGTCCTGCTTCTGAGTTTGAGAAAGCATTTTGGAACACTGTAAGTTTTCCCATTTCATGACTGAAAAATAGAATGTAAGGCCGAAACAGGGGCCACCAGAGTGAAAGGTGGGTGTGATGCACCTGCGCCAGCCATGGCTCCCTGCTGGCTTTTCACCTACCCAGACTTCCGCGCTGTGAAGCAAATAAACATTTGGGTGCCAGTTTCGGCTAGCTTTGCTGATAACAAGAGGGTGAGCAAAGGTGTTGTTTTAAATTTTCATAGGAGAGCTTCTCTCATAGGAGATAGAAGGAGAAGCTATTGGATTGGTTTGGCATCAAGGGGGAAGTCTTAAAAAACATCAGGCAGAATCAAATCAGTCAAATCCCTCAAACCTATCCTTGTACCATGTGACAGTGGAAATTCTCAATCCTTCTCTCCCAGAAATTCTCTGGGCTTCATACACTCTGGTCCACCCACCTGTCTTGGTGTATCTGCTTGGTAGTTTATGGATTCTACCACCTATCTGCATGGGGATGCCTATACCTGGTGTCCTCTCCCTTAACTCAGGCATGTGGGACAGAAAGGGATCCCACACCGTGAACACTTATTTGCCAATAAACTGATTGTTGTTATTTAAATTATGTTGCATTATCTCCTTGCACTTGTAGCTTTGAGATCAGATAAAAGCAGCATCCTTATATTTTTTCCAGGAGTTACCAACGGAAGAAGAAAGTATCATTTAAAAATCAGTTTTATTTTTTAAAAAGGAAAATGTAAAATTGCCTTTTAACTTTAGGGAGGCATATGGGTAGATGAAATAAGAACTGAGAAGATCACAAACAGCTCTTTAAACATACATCTCCCATAAAATGCTATGGGGAGACTTGACACATATCCACAGAAGGTATCAAATGATAGGAACCAAGTCTGTACAAAATTCAGTAAACTTCAGATACTGTACATAAGTTAATAAAGATGATTACTAAATACAATTGGTCACATAGCTTCCAAAAAGTAAAGCATAACATCGTGACAGTGCATCTTAATTTACTGATCCCTGGTATTCTGCGATTCAATGTTTGCCTTGATAAATCGTTGTTCTCACAGATCTCCAGCTTTTAATTAGGAGCAATTCAAGTGTACCTCTTTATCTTTGTGGAGGCCTTGGGGTCCCAGTCTGGAGTGCCCTCTCTCATTTCTGTCCTCTGGAGAAAACAGCTCAGCTTTGTTTTCCACAATTCCAGACAGATTTATTTCTACAGAGACCTGAGAACCTGCCCTCTGTTTTAGAGCTAAGCGTTTCTCTTTGACTTCCTGGAGGTTTCTGAAGTCTGGTTCTAGGGTTGTCTTACTCACCTTCATCCTCCACTCTCTTCCAACGACATCTTCCAGAGATCTTTTTCTGATTTTCCCCAGTCTCTTTTCTCTCTCTCAGGACATCTCATGCCCCTCCCTTCTTGAGAGTAGGATTCCAAAAAGACTAAGTTTTTGTTCTCACTAGTTGAAAGGGAAGAGCTGTGGGTTATCCCCAGTGGACATGTTTTCTGGCATGTTCTACTCAGTAAGCCATGGTATGGATTCTCTGTCTGATCCGTGTTTTGGCTATTAGGGATGAGGGTGGGAGGCAACTTATTTGCTTTGCTTATGTGTGATAGATTCTGGAGCAAGTGGGGACTTGCCCATTTACATAGGGAACTTTAACAAGGCCAACTGTTAATTATCAGAAGAGCATCATTGAATCAATAAAATGAAGTCACAAATTCCAAAACCTGCATCTACCATATTTAAGTTATGTTTTTCTTTTTTTACAAGTCCTATTACAGGTAGTCCTCAGTTAACGACCACTTATTCAGCGACCATTTGAAGTTATAATGGTGCTGAATGAGTGGTGCTTATGACTGGTCCCCAAAGTTCCGGCTGTCCCAGCACCCCTGTGGTCACGTGATCACAATCCAGGTGCTTGGCAACCAGCTCGCACTTATGACGGTTGCAGCGTCCTGCAGTCAAATGACTGCCATTTGCGACCTTCCCTGCCAGCTTTCCACAGGCAAAGTCAATGGGGAAGTTGGCAGGGAGGGTTGCAAGTTGCTCCCGCCACTTTTTATCCCAAGGAGCTCTGCTACGGAGTACAAGATCCCAGGGATTTTGTACTTTTTAGCACGCACTTGGGCCGCAGCACCCCCGCCCCTGTCCAGCTACACTCGCGCCTTGCCACAGCACTCCCTTCTTAGCCTGCATGCACTTGCTGCAGCACCCCCCACCCTGCCTCTGTAGTACACACCCGCCTACCTGCTTGCGAGCTGCTGGGGATTTGCAACTTCCTGCTGGCTTCCACATTGATTTTGTTTGTGGGAAGCTGGCAGGAAGTCTCAAGTCACAGTCATGTGAGGTCCTTGCTTAATGACTCATGAGCCTCACTTAACAACAGCAACAAGGACTGCTAGTATTGCTGGTGCTAAGTGATGCGGTCACGTGATGTTGTGCTTTATGACCGCATTGCTTAGCGATGGAAATTCCAGTCCCAATTACCGTTGTTAAGTGAGGACTACCTGTAGGGAACAAGGAGGTTGTTTTCTTTTCTAGAGGATATGTTGGCAATGAAGTAAAACACTGTACATTTTTATTAATGCCATAACAATGCAAAAACCCAGTGGATATACTGTAGAGTCTAGGTTATATTTTAAGAAGACATATGATTTGCAATAAATCTGACTTGCTAGCAGAAAAGCAGTCATTTTTTTTTGGTGTACTTCTAAGAGCCATAACAAATCAAAAGTAATATTCAGTCTTTTTTCTTCTCTATATTTGTGAAATTTCTTTTGATTTTTATTCATCGTGCAATTTTGAAGGCTATATCATGAATAAATACAGCTGTGGAAACTGCATTAAATGATTAGGTTGGAAAGTAGAACCTGACAGCTCCTGTATGTTACTTTCTTAGTTGCTAAAAGTATTTATGCATATGAAGCTCCATTACTTTTAAGAACTGACACATAAATTTTAATAGACATAAATTAAATACTGATTTTCTGAATTATCTACTCTGTTAAAAGAAATGGACACACCACAGCCTAGGACTGCATGTAGTGCTCTGTGTCAAAATGATGGCAATGAACAAGTACCTCTTTGAAGATAAATATTCTATAAATTAGATCTGTGCAGCAGTCCTGTGATAGGTATTTACTAGAAACGAGTCTCACAAAGTTCCCTTACCCCCAGGCAAGTACTCATATATTTCCTTTTTCAGACAACCCCCCCGCCCGCAAATCATACACTTATTGCTGTGTAGTCAGTAAAATATCTTTTAGATTTAATTTTTCTCTATTTGCACAAAGACTCTATGCTGTATCTCTTACTGTTCTTTATCTTTTTATTATGATAGGTGCAGTGCAAGAATCGACCAGTCATCAAGGACAGGAAGGCGAAGACATTAATCGTGCTCTGAATTTGGAAGAAGTTGTTCAAGAATCTTCAACTGAATGGCAGAGTATAACCAATATTTTTTGATGACTACTAAGATGAAAGCTCCAAATGCTTTCAGGACTAGATTTTTTTTCTACAAATAGTCATCTGTGGATTTTTACTATTAAAGCGTATTGCAAATAATAAGATAATATAGCTTTTTAAATATTATGAAACACCTAAAGAATTACTGTCTTTTGTAAGCATATAAAATATTTGAGAAACATCAGATAAACTTTGCTGTATTGTCTACAATCAGTGATCTCAGGTAGATGGAACTTGTTTATCTTTTCATTCCACCACAAGTGTGTTCTCTAAAACAGAAATACACTCAGACCTTGAAATCAGTGAAGAGTGAATAGAAAGTAGGCCTTCTGGATGTTCTGCCAATCATGGGGGTGTCTTGAGTATTTAAAACAAATTAAAAGAAAATCATCTTGTGGGTGCAGTAGATGATGCATGTTCCAGTGCAGATAGTGTCTGATCTGATGCTATTTTAGACCATTAATTGGTATTGCAGATATGTCAGAAAGTGATAGCTCATATTAATTTTGTTTGATGACTGTTATTATTTCTCAGCTTTAAACTCAGCAATAATTCAAATGAACTCTAACAACAGTGATTCCATGAAGTAAATGACAAACACATCTATTTTCATAAAGGTCTTTCAGCTGAGAAACCTTTGCTGAACAGCTATAAAAATATAAGCCATATATTCAAGATGGTAGGGCTTGTAAGGCTACATATTCACTTAACAAAACCAGCTGAGCTGCAGGTTAAGTTACATTACATCTACTGATGGAAGCCAGTCATTCTGAAAGATAGCTCCAGATTAGCAAGTCCTTCATACTTTTGTTACCAATTTGTCCCGACAGCTATACATTTTTAAAAGACTACCTAGGCTTTTTCAGTATTACTCTGAAAGGACTCATTTATTCAAAAGAGGTATAATCATATCAAAACACCCACACTGGAATAAAGCATACATTCTGTTTTAGACATTCCAAAGACAGAAGGATCTTAATTTTACGTTGAAATTTTAAAATTTCTTTATATGTTATATATATGTGTGTGTGTAAATATACAGATATTTAAGCCTCTGTGTGGCTGATGAGTATATTTTGTAAATAATAATACCAGTTTCAAGAAGTGTTTATAAAGTTTTCAACTTTAGATGAACATTTCAAAATCAGTATTGATTCATTTTAATGTAATGTAGACATGTTATATCTTTATGAAAATATTATTGCTTTTAATTTGTTTCTCAGTTCCAGAAAAAAACAACTATCTGTACATATAATTTATATTTTGTGTATTATAAGACTAGTACTTTCTATTTCCCGAAAAGGAAAAATCACTGCTTTTGATAGGACATCTCATAATTCTTTTGTTAACTCTGGACATATGTATATAAGTAATATAGCTGGTGAATTGAAAATAACACTTTTGTTATGTGGAAATATTTAAGTCAAACATGTTAAATAATATTAATTTTTTTTCAAACTTGGTTTTCTGTCTGATATGTTATTCCTTTTCAGGGGTATTAAGTAGGTATTCCTATTGGTGGGGAAAAATTAGTGTGCCTGAACTGATGCAAGGGAATGGCTGCTCATAGTTCTGTTTTTCATGCTATTCTGCTATCTTATTTCTTTACCTTTAATATTTTCCCCATTTCAAAGGGTTTTCCTAACAGCCTTATTGAAGGTGTTCTGCTTGTTTACAAATAATTTTTGTGCTCATTGATATCCTTATATGAATAGAAGAATAGAATATATTTAAGAAAAGAAGAAACAGTTTTATGTGTATTGTGTGAAGTGAAATAGCAGACTTAGATGTGTTCAAAATTAATTCTGCATATGCACACAAATTAAATTCACATATTTCCATATTTATTTTTTAAGCACAAGCTTATGAAGTTAGCTCCATTTGCTATTCTTTTCCATGGTCTGTTTGAAGTCCCAAGTAAGAGATATGAAGGAACATTGTAAGGATTAAGGAAACTGATCTTAAATGTACAATTAACAACAACAGCAATATATTAAATTTATATGCCGCCCGACCCCCAGCAACTGGGCATATAGCATAGATGGCAAACCAGTGGACCACATCCAGCCTGTCCATGGGAACTTGAGGGGAAGATGCCCATACCTCTCCATATTTTACTATCCCTGCAAACCACCCTTACTTTGACCATAACCACTGCTATAATTCTGGAAAACTGAAGCTCCAAACTATACTTAGGCTGAGACTCTTGAGATTGTTGTTCTGAACCAGGAAGTGGTCTGATCCACCATTTTGTACTGAATTTTGTACCAAATTACTAAATCAAAATCTTAATGAGAAGTATACCTCGCCCTTGACAAGAAGGGAAGAATGTAATCTTTCAGGCAAACAATACTGAGATTGACTTGTAGTCCAAAAGATCGGCTGTTGCCACAATTGAGTATGCATTGTTGTAACTTGGTTTTGTTTGTTTCGCATACCAAGAATACCTAGCTGAAGACCTTTAGCACATGAGAACATAAACAGTGCCCTGCTGGATTGAACTCCTGGCCAATCTAGTCCAGAAGTCTGTTCTCACAATGGTCAACCAACTGCACAAGGAAGCCCCCTAGTCTCCCCGCCAATGGCCTTCAGAAGCTGTCACACTGCCATCAAAACTAATAGCCATTGATCCCCATGTCTTCCATGAACTGGTCCAACTCTTTTTTGAATCCAGTCAAGCTGGTAGCCAGCACACCTCTCATAGAAGCAAATTCTAAAGTTTAATTTTGTGCTGTGTTAAAAAATAATAATGCTGAGCATACTTCCAGCAGATTGCCTTTAGGGCTTTGTGGGCAATCCTACAGTGACTAAGATAACCAGCCTTGGGGTAATCTGGAAAGCAGTGTGGGAGAAGGGTCCTCTTAGCCTTTCTCCCGTAGTGTGAACTTCATAAGAGAAGGCTGGGAACTCTGAAGCAGAGTGAGGTGAAGCAAAATGATCATTTCATTCCTAGAAATGAAGGGCCATGTTGCTCTATGAAGCTGTTTCATGGGGGGAGGTGTGTGTGTGTGTGTGTGTGTGTGTGTGTGTGTGTGTGTGTGTGTGTGTGATTCAAACCTTCCCTGGAGTACATGCCTTTTTAAAGCATTGCCCTATAAGTCATATATTCTTTTTCTTGTAAGCCACCCAGAGTTGTGTTGTTCAGATATATGGACAGCTATGTATACTCTTTAAATAAATTATCTGTCTGTTTGTTAGATACTGGACCTCTGGAAAGTGACAGAAAGTTGTAAAAGAAGACACTGCATAGAAACTCCAGATATTTTCGAATATGATTTTAAATGTATTTATGTACCTCAGAATTATATGAATTTCACATGAGAATATTTTAAAATTTGAGAGAGAGGTTGGTGTCATGCCAGATTATCTTTTTTCTTTCAAACATGATTAATAACTCATTAAATCAATATTAGATTTGGAGAATGTAAAAGCGAACTTGTCAGAAGCTCTTTCAGATAGTTGAAAGGAATGCTCAGTTTCCCTTTTATCACATTATAGTATAGGTCTATCAAGAAAGCATTTCTAAACTTGCATACAGATATTGGTTTGTGATTTGATTATTATCCCATGCTAACCATGCTAACTTTTCAGACTCTTTTGTTAGCCTGACTAATTTGCAACTAATTTATGTTTTAGTAAAAAGAGAGGAAAATACTATTTGCCTCAGAGAATGATTTAAGATGAATACCATGCATTTATGAACCTAGGAGACACATGTCTCAAGGGAAATTTGACATACCGTATACTATTTATTTATTATTTATTTATTTATTTATTTATTTAATTAATTTTTATCCTGCCTTTATTATTTTTATAAATAACTCAAGTTGGCGAACATACCTAATACTCCTTCTTCCTATTTCCCCCACAACAACAACCCTGTGAGGTGGGTTGGGCTGAGAGAGAGTGACTGGCCCAAGGTCATCCAGCCGACTTTCATGCCTACGGCGAGACTAGAACTTACAGACTCCTGGTTTCTAGTCCGTTGCCTTAACCACTAGACCAAACTGGCTCTCTACAAAAACTCTAAATGTGTCTGATAACTAATAAGCCAGAGGCTTGCTCTATCTATCTATCTATCTATCTATCTATCTATCTATCTATCTATCTATCAATTTCTATCACCGCACCATCTCCCCCATAGGGGACTCTGGGCGGTTACATTAAGATATTATTTGAATGTAGAATAATTGCTCTCCTCCACCTGCAGGTTTCTTGGCAGGTTAAGTTAGACTGAACTCACTGTCAATCAGTGTAACTTCTCTTTCCATCTATAAATGTTTTGGGAATTGTTGGGGAAAATGTCTGACATTTTCCCACAGTATTAAGATGCAGGATCTTGCAATATTTTTTACATTCTCCCAATAGTTAAAATTGCTAAAAGAAAAAAAAAAAAGAGAGGAGAACAGAATATGGAAAACGTGCTGTTTTTTAAAATTGCTATAACTTTACCATTCATTGGATATTTCCACATTATCCCTCTTATTAGAGAGAATGTGTGTGTTAAAGTCATACTTACTGGACAAATGCTTTTGATTTTATAACCAGAGTTTTCAAGCTTTAATTCTAGAACAATCCACTATAGAGCTACTTCCTTAACAGCAAAAATTCGAAACACACTTGAAATTTGTTACTATCAAATTTACTTTTAACATATTTTAATATAAGGGGAAGAAATTACTGCAGCTAATATGTATATCTTTCAATAAGTGCACTTCCTCTATGAGTCGTACAGTATCTAACAGTTTTATCTTAAGACATCATGTTAGATATACCTGCAATTTCTAGCAGTACCTCATCGGTTTAAATCCTATCTGAAGACGCAGGTTGCTATGGATAAAAGCAATTTTGATTTTATCTTGCAAATTCTTTGTTTTATTTTGCTTTTTCATTTCAACAGCCCTGAAAGTCAAGTACGATTTTCTTCCTAATGTTCTGCCTCTGAAATGCTTTTTTCACCCTCTTCTATGCAAACCACATTTTCCCTGTGCTTCAAGTATCACAGGCCAGGAATACAATGGATAACCTAATGGCTTTTCAGGCTTTTAAAATTATAATCCTATGCTCAAAAATGAGAGATAACATCATCATACTTTGGGTTCTTTGACCAGATTTGGAATATAAAGCAACAATCCTTAGGGATCCCAAAGAGCTTCCATTTGTGTAAGGAATGGTATTTGATCTCTGCCAGTCTCTCCCCACTCTTAGGATTAACACTCTTTGTCCTTTTGTCAGCCTCGCCTTGCTTGCCTGCCATGTATTTGAGCCAACACGTGTCAAGCAGTACAGAAGCCGACTCGTGTCAGTCTACTTTGTAGCCAGCTGCTTTCCAAAACGAAAAGAACCGTTTGCCACCTTCACATTCCTACGCTGACTGTGAAACACCAAGGACACTGACAAGACACCTGAACTCTCATTAAACTTAACAGATTGGGAGGGGGGAAGATCAAGAGTGGGAAAACGTTTGTTTTGAAGTTAACAGGGAATGAGATCAGAAGGATGTTAATAATTTTGAATGCTTGGCGCCAATTTTGGTATTCAGAGCTTTGCATCCGTTCCATGTAGTCGTATTTTAATAAATGAATTCTTTTAGCATTCTGATGAATTGTCTGAAGAATTTCTTAAGTTAAGATACTGGCACTGGGACCCTGAAGGCCCTGGCAATAAAGATAATTTTTTTTCTGAGTGCACAAACAATTGGGGATGGAGAATAGAGGCAGGAATGCTTCATTGTGCGAATGGAACTTGGTTCACTGTTCTTTGGACCCAAACCAATATTTAATTGGTTAATATTTAATTTAATTTTTTGTATTGTTTTAATTGACAGTTTTTTTATGAAAGCCACCCAGAGTCACTGATTTGAGATGGGCAGCTATATAAATTGATTGATTGATTGATTGATTGATTGAATGAATGAATGAATGAATGAATGAATGAATGAATGAATGAATGAATTTTCACTCTCTTTTGGCAACATTTGCTTAAGGGTTAGATGGCTAATTTTCTATCTAGAAAATTACCCCACTTCATCATTGTGGTTTCTCTACTGTATTGCCATGCTGGCTGGCTGATCTCTTTTATCCATTAACACCAGCTGGACAGAAACATATTCTGATGTGCTTGCTCAATACATTTGCTCACAAATGTTAGACACCATCTTGTACTTCTGCAAAGAGAAGGAAGAACTGGATCTTACATTCCTGGCTATGAAAAATAATCATTCCATATTTGAACACCCTTTAATTAATGTTACATTGTGGACCAGTCACTAGACCAATGTGTGGTGTAGTTAAAATTCATATTAGGAAAACATAGTCCCTGCCAATATAGGAAGATTAATGGTTTTCAGAATACAAAATGTTTCATGTACAAAGACAGGGACACACAGAGAGAAAGAGAGGTAAAAAGCAGACAGAAGCAAAAATGAATAATGCATCTACTTGAAAAATACAGACTTAGTTTCAGTGTTTTCTCGCTCATAGTGATATTCTGCAATTATTTGCATAGGATAAAAGACATGTTATTGAATTTATTCATTGAATAACTCATTCACTATGGTAACCATTGCCTGTTTAAGAGAGATGATATTCAAATGAAGTTTGCAGTTGCCGCCATATAATGTATTCATATAATGTACTCATCTGAGTTAGTCTATGTGGGTGAATTTCGTTACATTCAAAGTAATTGCTCCCTAAACAGGATCCATTGTATTGGAATGTAATTGTATGAGGGAGTGTATTAAGGATGTGCTTGGGTGGAATAAGGTCTGTGTTTCCAAAGCAGCCCTGTGTTAGACTGTATTCATATGGCTTACATTTTATAGTCATATGCAATTAAACATGAACGGAAATATGAGGTTAATCCTATACATATCCATCCATTCATCCTATCATCCATCCATCTTATATCTCTATCATCTATCATCTATCATCTATCTATCATCCATCATCCATCATCCATCATCCATCATCCATCATCTATCATCTATCATCTATCATCTATCATCATCTCAGGGAAACCAAAGGACGTTTGGTATCTCAAGGCTAGCGCCTTGATATTGTTTTGGAAATACGATTTTATATCATTGGACATTCTTTTATTTCTCCCTAAAAATGTGTCACATAGAAAAAAAGTACAATTCTACCTACTGCATTTAATTTCTGGGGTGGAAAGGGGTTTTTGGAATAATATTCAATTATGTGAATATTCAACTGCAGTCTGAAGTGTTACACACTTGTTTATTGCTTATGAGAAAAATAGGTCATTTTGGAATGAAAGAGTACTTGGGACCTAGAAACCGTATTGCCATTCCTTGAAATTAACAGTGGGAGGATAAACATTGATTAGCTCTTTGTTATCGTAGTTCTGTAATGAGTGTTTTTATCTGATCCATTGAGATTCAGCTTTTTAGAAAGAATAAATGCCATTGTTTCTTCCAAGAGCACTTTGTTGAAAGGTTCAATTTTTTTGGGGGGAAAAATCAGTTGTAAGTGTCAGGCTGTGCAGGGCTTCAGATTCAGTTGTAAAAAGGTGTCTCAGGTACAAGAAATGTCTGCAACTTTTCAAAGTAGCCCCACCTTTCCCAGGAAGGCACTTTAACATTAAAAATCATGGAAGGTGCTAGGTTCACGGGCCCACATGTTCAGAAACGCTGTGGGAGCCTGCATGTTGATACATTGGTTTGCCTGATGCCTTTGACTTATTGGAATGTATGGAGTCATATTTAGAACCCAGTTCTAAATACATTTTTGGCACTATATATTCACCCTTTTAAAGGATTGTACTTCAAAATATTATATAAACTATGCTTGCTTTATATGTTCAAGGAAATGAAACATCTCTGACAAGCACAGATGAGAAGAGAATAATGTGTTTAAACTTGCACCTGTTCCTTAATATACCACGTATTTTAAAAGGTATAATCTGCATCCAGACGTAGTGGCGATCTTGATATACTTCAGTTAGCTGATTTGCCAGTTTGCATGATATACCTTAAAATAAAGCCTTTAAAAAAATCCTCCAAATTTCATTAAACGTTGAGTATTTTATTTCTTTTTTCAGGAGTTGTATTCATACACTTTAAAAACGATACACTTAAATGAAACTCACTATTATGTTGTGGAATACACAATGGGATGAGGCTACACATAGAAAAATACACATAGCCAGTAACAATTTGAAAGAAGATGTAATAGAGGGGTGTGTGTATTTGTGTGTGTGTGCATGCACGTGTCTATTTATCAGTTTTGGTATTCGGTTTTGTTTAGCTTCTGTATTTTTCTACCCTCTCATCTTTCATTGCTGCATATTAAGACTGTTACTTAAAACCTATGGTAGATTAAAGTGATCTATCAGCCATAGTATTCCTGTATGCCAGGTGGCATTAATGCCGAGAACTTCTGGTATTTATTAGCATAGATTAAGGCAGATGCCAGCTTGGGCCTAAATATAGTCTACAACATATAAGCTCAAACAAAACTTTGCAAGAGTAAAAGAAGGCCATAAGCAACAAAATAGGTTTAATATTTTAAAATAGTGCAATTCAGAAGAGCATTTTTCGTCATGTAGATGGGCAAACCCATTTCCACATGCATATATCTTCATGTGTGATCTGTTAATGTTTACCTCTAGTTTATTAGTGCTAATGTGTATTATCTGCAGTGACACAGTATATCTTATTTTGGTTCACTGCATGTTTACTCTGCTGCAGTAACAAGACAGCTACAACTACTAACTTTACGTGTGCAGTTACAATCTGAAACTTCATCACCAAAGGGCTTTCTGGAATGGACACATTAGACTTTTAAAAAACAATTTGCTGCAAAAGAATTTACTTTGCAGCGAGCACCACTCTTCACATATCTAAGTCTAGGTGGTTTTTTTTACCGTTATTTTTTTTACCGTTGTTAAACTACTCTAATTCAAGTTTGATAGCTTCATTTCTCTCTCCCAACCACTCTTATTTCCCAATATGTTGGCAGTGACAAGCAATTGGTTATGCGCCAGAAGTTGCTTAGAGGTTGTATAATCGTTCTTCATGACCATTGCTTGGACTCATTGAAACATTCACAGCTGCCTTCTTCCACATCGCAACATACCTTGTACTCCCCGTGTAATATGCCTTTCCATGACTGCCTGATCCAGTTAGGAAAAGGAAAACAAAAAGTCTGAGAGAAAAGGGATACAGAAAAAGGGCAAATAATAACAAATCAAAGCCAAATCAAAACATTGGATAAACAGCCCTTACAACATTCTGCACATTTTTATTATTGTTGTTTGTTTACAGCATAGATCTCAAAGATTCGTTAATGACTGCATTAATTTAAATGGTGTTATATTTTATGTGATTAAAGTTTAGTGAAAAAGAAATCTGAAAGGGAATTAATGTTGTATGTTCCTGAAAATTAAAGCCTTATATTTCTTGGGAAGCACCTTGAAGAAGAAGGAATAAGATGGGGAATGTTGTTATTTTTCCTAAATAATGCTGACAACAAGCTACCTTGCAAGTTTGGGAGGCTTTTGTTGTTGCTGTCGTTGGCTTTTCAACCATTGGTCAGCATTTGCCAATATAGTTTTGTATATTCCTACTGCATGCATCTCAACTGACATTAACGAATAGATTGTGGTTTTTATCTAAGGAATTCTGCAATTGGTTATTAATCCTTTGGACAGCTTTGTTATGAAGCAGAGACTGTAGCCCTTCAGCGACATCTTCAGAGTTTCAGCGCCTAGCAACAGGAGAGCCAGACCGGGAACCAGGTCTGGAACCAGAGCTTCCCTTTGGAAAGAAGAAAAAGACAGGATTAAAATTAACCTACTGCAGCTGAATATATTATAATATACACGTTTTATATACCCCATTCCATTCAAAATAGCTGTCAGGCTCTCAAAGCAGGCACAAACTAGCCGAACCTTCTTCAAGATTTGAGCAACAAATTAGGAATTAAATCTTTATTGTAATTCAGAAATGGTAGCTATCACAAACAATTGATAGCCACTGAGATGATTGAGGATGAAACAGAATTTATATTCCTTCAATTTCAAATGCAACACACACTTCCTCTACTTTCCTTCTGTGTAATAGAGTCCTTAGCCTTCCGTTTCTCAGGCTCACTTGTTAGTGGCCATTGTATGTTTACATTCTTTGCATTCCTGTTCTGAGTATTGGCTGCCACTAATAGAACCCTGACAACAGGGATGATATATTGGATAATGAATGGATAAAGAGTAGCAATTATTGAACTGAATTTTGGGTTACCATGTTGATTATCAATTGCTCTGCATTTTAACATTTTATTTGCAGTTTTGATTAGCAACTTGTCAGTTATTCTGAAGTTATTGAAATAATATGGTAGATAAGCAAAGCATTTCTAGTATCTTCTATTTAGTTCATATGTATAATCTCTGGTATATCTAGAAAAACCAATAAGACTATTTTTTTTTAAAAAAAAGAAGAAATAAAGTGTTAACTCTAATGTTTGCCTAGAACAGAGCTTTCCAAACTGTGTGTCGGGACACGTTAGTGTGTCGGCTGCAGTGTCTGGCTGTGTCGCAGCTACTGCTGCCTCCGAGCCCTGCCAGGATTCTGTTCAGGTCCTAGTGCCTGCCTTGTGCCCTGCTGTAAGAGAGTGTCGCGAAATGATGCATGTCTAAAAAGTGTGTCACCAACATGAAAAGTTTGGAAAGCTCTGGCCTAGAACTCCAGGTTTTCAACAAACATTCACAACTGTGAGTAAGTAGTACTTTCATTTGCAAGAATAATTCATATTCTCTGAGTTTGTAACTCTGTGATGTATGTTTTGCCTATGCTCACAAAGTTGGGAAAGATAAATAAATCAGCAAATCCTAGTTTTTGACATATTCCCAGCACCAAATAATTCTGTCACTTAGCTTCCTACACTAGCTAGATATTGTAGAAACAAAACGCTCCCATCTCCTCACTTTCTCAAAATATAGGAAAAATTAAGGCAGCTCTGAGAAGCCCAGAATACTCCCTGAAATCAATTCATAATTCATGTTTTGAGTACTTTCAATCTCTCTGATAGTTCAGTTTCGTGCTGGACAGCCCTTTCAGGATTAACATTCCAGCCTTTCCGTTCCTTATACTGCTTGCGGCTCTAGCAAAGCTGCAAAAAGAAGGCAGGAACCATATACAGAAGGTTTAGCTAGACAGCTAACTATCAGATTGATTTAAAGGATTCCCAGTATTAAGGAACTTCTTCTAAACTTGCTTTTTCCGTTTTTAAATACATGCTTCTGTCTATATCCTGTTGCTCAGTGTATTTCTTAGCCTTTTAAAATTTGTGCTTCCATAATTACTTGATGATTCAGCGAGCACTGCACTACCTTATTTCAATATTTCCCTGTTCATTTTTAATCTCAAACTACCCAGCCACAACATTATTGCTTAGTTTCATAAATGACAGAGCACTGTAATTATACCGAATGGCTTATTAATTATGTTCCATGAATCACTGATTTCTATGTTATTGTAGACCTATTAAATCCATTACTTGTCATGGAAGCTGTCCTTGAATTAGTTCTGGTCTTAGGAACCAGGGGTTAAAAATTATATTGGATAGTATATAATAATGGGGACCATTTCATGCTAAGCTACTGTACAAAATAAGCCTGCATTTTTGCCGATGCTTGGGAAGAGGTTGGAGGGATGTTTCTTGGTTATAGGAATACTGAGTAAAATAAAATAATAAAATTGTTTATCAATAAATAGATAAATAAAATTTATGAGTAGAAAATGCTTGCCTAATTCTAACATAGTCAACATTGACTCTGTCTAGATATTTTGGACTATTACCAGCTCTAAGGAGAACGGCCAGTGTTAGAGGGTTGTGAGATTGTCAAGTGAAACGTCAGGAGAAACACTTGGCTAATTTAACAGTGAAACATTAATGGTTTACAAATTTAAATAATATTTGTATACTTGTGTGTAGGTGTGTGTAGCTGCTGCGAAACAGTGTTAAAACTGAAGAAAACTGAAGTACTTAAAACTGAAGAAAATAAGAAAATCCTTTTAAAAGAGAATGGAATATTTCTCCACATATACTTCAAAGTGGGTGCTATTTATTTTAGTGGAATTTCATTCCACATGTCATGTCACATAATTCTGAAGACCTAATTCGTGGAAATATGAAGTAGGTGTTCATTTTTTTTCTCAGAAAAATCTCAGAAAATCATATAATCTGGATCCTGAAGGATAATTTCCAAAATATCCCATCAATATAAATGCAAATGTGTAACACTGCCAAAAGCATTGTTGATTTAGAAAAGATTTTAAAGTTATTATAAAGTTGTTGTTATAAATGTTTAATTTTGTGTAGTATGGCAAATCATTATTTGCTCACTCTTTGAAGGTTCACTATGATATAATATTTATAATCATAAAGTTGATCCAAGTAAAAATCTAATGATCATATGAACTATTAAAGCTGAAAAAAATGACAATTAGATCAACATTGAAGCAATTATTTCTCCCATTAGAACAACCCTGTGAAGTAGATTGGGCTGAGAGAGAATGATAATCCCAAGGTCGCCCAGCTGGCTTTCATGCCTAAAGGAGGTCTAGAGATAATATGGAGTCATGGTTCAGGTGCTGGGCTGGCATGGGGGAGGCCCAAATTTGAGTCTACTCTCATTTTATCTGCATCTGAAACAAAAACAAAATTACTAAACTATAAATTTCTAAAGCTCTTTATTTCACTCTATGAACTTGGAGTTGGGCACAAACCTCAGTATTAATTCATGGCCCTAACATCACTTTTTCCTGTGTCATGTTGCACAATGTCTCTCATTGGGTTTTGTTTTATTACACATACTATTTGTATCGCTCTCTGTTTCGGTTATTCCTTATCTTTGGACTGGTACTAATAAAGATATTTGCCCTGGTTTAGATCTTTTATGCTATTATCAGACATCCAAATACCCACTTACTTTCCGCTTTCCGATCTTTCAGACAATTGCTTAAGACTATTCCCTGTACTACTTAAATGAATGCAATATATATAACCCAGTAGCTAGGGAACAGTTTCTCATCCCTGTACATTGTTGGTTACTTTTGCTGCTGTTCTTAGTATTATTATTATCTTTACCAGTTTAAACAATTTAGACAGTGTGCCCTGGCCATCGTGGTGGTGGTGGTATCCTTTGTGCCCCTTGTGAGCATATTTATGCTCATAGAATTTGCCACTGCCATATCCAGGTTTGTGAGTTTCACCACCCTGCAAAAGAGAAAAGCAAAATCACAAATATCCCTAGATTGCCATTAAAACATAGAACTATCATTCAGGAAAATGAGTACTAAATGATCAAAGGCTGAATTGTATCACCGAATATGGCTGCAGGGCGAATCTCATTTATCTCGATGAAACCCTATGGGAGTCACTGACTTCTGTGTGAATGTTTATAGCCCTGTGTCATAGATGGCAAGCAAAATGGGAATTTTCTGCAAATAACTAATGATGAAAGAAAATATCTGAACAATTATCAAGAAAAGGGATACTCAGGGGACAGTAACCTTTGTAGCAGAGATAGTGGAAGGTGAATTCAATTCCATTAAAATTGACATCTGTATATAAAACTTATCTTACTACACATATATCCTCATTGTTTAGAAATTGCCTGAGGTGATAATGATCCATAATTACCTTTATTACAATAATTCATTTTTGTATTCAGTCTACAAAGTGGTAACTGATGAGAGCAGTACACCACCAGAAGGAGATGCTGATAGAATAAATGTATTCATCTTTAAAAGGGTGAAATCCCTTGAAAATATTCTACTGAATATTATCCAGAACAACAGAAAAATGGGATATCGTGGAGCAAGTACTTACAGATCATTGCTATCCACTTTTGAAAAGCATTATTAAAATGAAGAAAGATGGTTGAACATAATTGCATAACTGTATGAAGAGAACAAGTAATTCAAAGGATTTTTCAAATAGTAATCTACTTTGTAACTATGTCTATGAAGGTTCTCAGTCATCCAGGTGGAATTGTCTGTAGCTTGAATCATGTCAACTGGATTTGACAAGCTACAGATACTTTGTAACTAGTTCCTCAAGCGAAAGCCTCATTTCCAGCATTGGTAATAAGCAATCTTAAAGACAGACTTATGCAAATTGCCTCAGCCAACACACTACAATTATGTCTTTATTTTTTTAAGTGTTTCCTATCAAAGGATGACCTGCTCAACCTTCTAAGCAGCAACCACATCCAGCAAGTTTCCTATGGTTTCCAACTGTTATCTAGTATGAAAAAAATCAATAGGATTATTGTGCAGATAATTCAGGCATTCACTGGACTTAAAAGGAGTTGGTACTCACTTTTAAGGGTTTGCAAAAGGCCCAGTTTGTAATGGACATTGCCAACAATACATGTTTATGTTCAAATGCAGTCCTACTGTAAATTACTGGTTTATGAGAGTCCCTTCTGTTTATATCCTCCTTGAATTCTACAAAATGCAAGATGTTGCAGCCATATTCTCATAAACTTGCAATAATTTTACATGAGTACCTGTGGCCAATTTTACCAAAGACAGAGTACAGAATATTCTATTCGAGTGTTAATTATTAGAAAAATATAGCTACTGTATCTTCCATATAATTTTATAGTTGACGATCCTGATGGAGACAACGATAACTTCAGAACCTATGATGGGAGACGGGCAGGGTGTTCTTGGGGAAGGTGGTCTCGGTGTGTTGTACTCATTCCATATTCCCACTTCCTACACTTGGTCCCAATGCTTGAGTTTCAGCAGCTGCTACTGAATGCCAGGGTAGGCAATGTCATCCATGGTTTAATAGTGGATGACAGGGCTTACTTTGCTAGGCATGGATTTCAACTGTGGCAACAACCCCACTCCAACAGGGCTGGTGGAGTGGCTATAGTCATCCAAAAAATCCTAATGGCTTTCAGAGGTACTGCCCCATAGATAACTGGTTGTGAGACTCTGCTGGGGAGGTTGGGCTCTAGGGAGCACATGGGATTGCCACCACTGGACCAGCCTCCCTGATGCATAGTGCCCCCTTAACTTTGCTCCTCCATGCTGTGGCTAGCTTCTGCTAGAATTTCTCAGGCTGATGGTACTGAATGTTAATCTGCCTTCCCTGGGCATGGGGTTGGAGGTGGCTTGGGAGTCATGGCCACCGTCACCAGCATGGACCTGCAACAAGTTATTGTGGGCCAGCTCACAGCAGTGGTCACATGTTAGACCTGATGATGTTAGACCTAATGATGTGATCTGGAGTTGGGAGATGTTACCATCAATCTATTGTCATGGTCAGGTCGCTTTCTGCAAGCCTTTGAGTTCTCCGCATCTGCTCCCCACTGTGGGGAGAAAGGGCCTATTCGAGAGGTGCACTGGCAGAAGAGATGCCTAGAGAGCCACTGGAACAACCCTGTTGAGTATAGGTAAGCGCTTTTTAAAGGGTTATCCTGTGGCAATAAAAGCAGCAAAACATAATTATGTTTCTGTTCTTATCACATCTGTAGATTGGTGGCCATCAGCCCAGTTTAGGGTGACCTGGTCCCTCCTGGGGAAAGAGAGGGTAGAGAAACATCTACAGGGCTGCTGAGAAGATGCCTAGACTATTCTGGGCATCTGTTGGATGAAATTGCTTGGATCTGCTCTGAGCTGGACTCTGGCTGCGCAAGTCCTTTGGAGTTGACTGAGGCCCAGTCTAGTATGTATACCTAGGGAGAGATTGTGGGGGAATCTAGATGGGGAACAACAGGCTTCAGCTTAACCCAAGCAAACCTAAGTGGCTGAGAGTTTTGGGGTCCCCCTGTTCTGGAGTCCTTCCATCTTTAGATCTGGATGGGGCAGCAATCTCCCAACCAGATATGCTGTGTAATTTGGGTGTCTTTTTGGACTCAGTTCCTGCCAGAAGAGCAGAAGGCAACCATGGTCAAGAGGGCCTTTGCACAAATTCACCTTGGGTGCCAATTGTGCCTCTTTCTGGATTGAAAGGCCCTGCTCATGGTCACTCATGTCTTGGACTATTGCAATGCATTCTATATGGAGCTGCTGGGCTGGGTTATTTATAGGACTGCCTGTCTCCGATTGTCTGTTTCCATCCTGCGAGATCCAGTAGGATGGGTATGGTTTGGGTCCCTTTTATGAAACAATGTCATCTAGTGGACCCAGGAAACATACCTCCTCTGCCACAGTGCCTGCTCTTTGGAACAGCATACCCCCCAAAGTCCAGATGGCTGCAACCCTGTTGGCCTTCCATAAGTTCTTGAAGACCTGGTTTTTCCCCAGAGCATTGGCCCATAGCATTGGTTCAGCCTGTCCAGTAATCATTTTGAGATTGTAGTATGTTTGCAGCTTGGCCTCAGTTGTGGTGTATGGTGTTGTGTTGTGGTTTTCTGTTATTCATTATTGTGTTTTAACCCCATGTAAGCCACCTAGAGTCACTATTTGTGAGTTGGGAGTTATATATCTCAACTAACTCACTCACTCACTCACTCACAATAGAGATAGATAGATAGATGATAGATAAATTCACTGTCAAACTGGCTTAATGTGAACACTTTCAAGAAAAGCCACTTTAAGATACCGTGAATACATATATTCAAAAAAGGAAAAGAAATAATAATAATAATAAAGATTATGGATTATGAGCAAGGAGCAGAAGGAGAAATAACCCCTGACTTTGAAACTGCTCTGCCTGATTGTGTGTCACTTGCAGAACATTTTTATAAGCTTACCCTTTTCTCCCAGCAAGAAAATAATCTTCCTGCCTATTTTCACAGAACTGAGATGAACAGGGTGAATGCTTTAAGGGACCTTTTTAATTTACTTTTCCTTATGTACCCTGATCCTACAACAGGTCCTTTTCCAGTCTGAACCAATAGCTCTACCTCCCTTCATGTCTGGCTAGCATTCCAGACCTCTCTAGTTCCAGGGCAAAGACTTGGGGACAAGTAGATTAAAAGTGATGGCCAATGAAGAAAAAAATATTTAGTTGCATTACTTTGTTCTCTACATGATTGTCATGTACACAATTCCGCATTTAGTGTAGAACAAATACTGTTATATATTCTACATCGTCTTTGTTTATCTTTGAAAAATGAATAGTTGAAGAACGCATAAGATCTCAGGGCATGACAATGTTGCAGAATATACGGCAACATCCAATAGTGTACCATACTCTTGAATCCATCCAGAACTGGAGTTGTGTTCAGTTCATAGTGGCAAGCCATACTTTCATTTTCCCTCCCCCTCCATCCCATGGACACACAGAACATTTAGGGAGCCTTAGAGGAATGCAATTTGCCATGCAGTGAAGGTGCTCTGTGCTCAGGCAAAAGAAATCTTAATTAAGCTTGACTCGTTTCAGGATAAAAGCAAGCAATAAAACCATGGACATAAAGAAACTGCTTTGGAATCAGGAATGGATCAGTAAGAACAAAGCAAACAAGCCAAAGTAAAAAACTAAATATATAAATACTGGAATTCTGCATCAGCTATAGAAAAGCAAGACAGCAAACAGATGCTCTTTGGGCCTGGGGGAAACAAAATAATTGCAAGTGGAAGCGTGTTCAGCACCTACCCAGCTAAATCTGCTGAAGGATAATCCTCTCCCCTGCACATGTAAGAAACAAACAAAGTGACATGATAACCACCATGGACTATAAAGACACTGAGGATGCCAAGGGTGGAGCTGGTAGAAAAGGGTTATTGTAGTCATGGGGATTAAAATATGTAAAGTCCAAGATGTTTGGATTGCAGTTTTGATGTGGTAGTTTAGAGTTTACCCCATTTCTTGTTTCAGATGTGCATCATAAAACCCATTGTCTAATGCAGTGCTTCTCAACCAATGGCTGGCTGGGGAATTCTGGGAGTTGAAGTCCACACATCTTAAAGTTGCTCAGGTTGAGAAACACTGGTCTACTGAGTACATGATTTTTACCAAAGAGAGAATACGGGCCCTCCCTGATTATGCCTTTTCTAACTGCCTACTGCAGCATAATTCATGGTCAAGCATTGAAAGGTCTTTTAAGTACAATGCTCTGTGGTCCTCTGTTATGCAGGCGACATGCTTTTCACCCACCCACCGTTTCAGTCTCTTATATTTTGTGGGCCAGGATTTGAAAAACTAGTTCTAGGCCTGTTTTCCAAACAATGTAGTTTGGCTTTCTGCATTCAGAGGCTAAACATGTAGAGAAATTTGAGGGGAAAAATGGAGTGGGTAGAGTGTGGGTGGAAACTATCCTTTTAAAGATTAGATTAGATATTGAAATAATGGGCCACAGAATGAAAAGAATCATTCCATCCCCTCCTCCAGGAGGGGCCAGCACTGCCTTAGTGGTTAAAACTGTTCCTAAGTTCCATCCACCTGGACTCCTTTACCTGATCATCAGAACTTAGGTGGCCTTGGCTGCTGTTTCTTAATGCCAGGTCAGCCTGTACTCAGGTGTCAGCCTTCTCAGGTAGACCAGACAGGAAACATGACCAGATAAGCTAATTCTACTTTATTGTAAGGCTACATTAACAGAATCTTGCAAGTCTGAAAGTACAATTCTCCTGCCGTCTCCCTTACAGCCGGAGAAACTAGGGAGGGTCCCTTCTGAGCCTCTTTCCCTGCCCACTATCCAGCTGCGGGCTATGCTATATCTTATCTGACCATTCCCTAGGCAGCATCTCTTTGCCCCGTCTCCCAAGGTCTTTCCCACATACCATTACATAAGGCCTCCCTTATTCATAATTTAATGATTGGTGGAAGGGCCAGCCTGGCATGTATGACCAAGATCTGGTTAGGCGTCAAGGAGGGAGGGGGAGCCCACTCAGAAATGTGCCCAACCCAGGTTTGGGTATGGCATCAACCATGACCCCAGGGAATTTTACAATCTGTGCGACTCTTGTGGTTTTCAGTGATGTTGCTCTGCAGATAGTCAGTTGGTGGCCCTGTTTGTGAAGTTGGGCTCTAAGGATCACATGGGATTGCTGCTACAGTATCAGCAGTACAGACTGTGATCAGGTGTGCAGCAATATACCTGCTGTAAGGTACCATTTAGACTACATTCTGGAAAAAAAAGGTTATTGAAGTATTTTTAAATAGGGAAACCTGATTGTCAGTCTTTGCTTTACCACCAATTTTGTGACTTAACATACAATAATATAAAATATTCAAGGAAGCACTTACTTTTGCCTGAAGAGGAGGAGTTGTTCTGGGTGACACCTGAAAATCAATTTAAAAAAATAAGAATTTGCAAATATATACAGTATACGTGGCATCCCATGCTTCCTTTGAGGATTTTCTGTTGCATCCCCCTTCCCAGCTTGACAATTCCAAATGGCCAATAGGTGGCAGCAAAGGCAAACTTTTTCTTCTTCTCATTGCTGCTATCTAGTGGGTTTCTAATTTTCTGCACCCATACCTGGTACCCACCTGCTTTCCCATTTTCTCCCCATAGTAGTGAGTTAACACATTGAGATGTTTTGATCTCACTGAAACTGGGGGACAGAGTGTCACACTGATTTTTTTTTCCATCTAAAGTTTTCTTTGTGTATTTCTGTAAGTATTGGGGCTTGTTTAAATTTTCTGCAATTCTTTTCTTCATGTGATGCCATTCAGCCTCTTGGAATCTGAATCGGCTATTACTGTATGCAGATGGCATCAGCATCCAGGAAGGGACCTATCATTACAAATGAAGAAGCCTTTCTAAATAGCAGAGATTCATTGGCAGGCAATTTTGGCAAGATATTGCTCATTGTAGCTATGCATACCATTGTGGCTTGCCCTTCTTCCATAAGCAATCCTGCCACAAACAGCTGCAGGGAAGAATGCTGGCTTATCCTACACCTCACTTAATATAACTTTGTCATCCTATTTAGCATGCTCTACCAACATGGCGTTTATTGGAGAGTTTCCATCTTTAAAAAATTTGGAGCAAACGTTTCTTCCGATCCACAAGCCTGGCGTCTTACCTGCTGAGCCACCACGCCCCATAGGACTTAGCTATTGAGTAGTGTATTTTCCGGCGTATAAGACGACTTTTTAACCCATGAAAATCTTCTCAAAAGTCAGGGGTCGTCTTATACGCCGGGTGTCGTCTTATATGCCGGAAAATACGTACTCGCCGTATAAGACCTCTCCTGGCCAAGTGCAGCCGCTCGCCGGAACGCAGCCCCCAGGGAAGAGCAGGAGGACGAGTTTGGAGCCCGTCGTGGAGCCACTGCATTTTGCCCCCTCCCTTCCCAAGGCTGCTCCGAGGGAACGGAGCTCGCTCCCCCCTCCCTGCGTTTCTCCTTCGAGCGACGGGACCCAATGCAGTATGCCGCCCCGCGCTCGTCCTCCTGCTCTTCCCTGGGGGCTGCGTTCCGGCGAGCGGCTGCACTTGGCCAGGAGAGGTCTTATACGGCGAGTACCGTATTTTCCGGCGTATATCCCAAACTCTATATTTTAACTGGAAAAGTTGGGGGTCGTCTTATACGCCCAGTCGTCTTATACGCTGGAAAATACGGTTGTAATTCACATTCAACCATTTTCTTCACATTCTTCATACCAGAAGTAGCCAATAAACTTGGGCTTTTGAATCATGATATTACATATTTTGCTTTAAAACATGTTACTGGACAAAGAGGAGCTGAAGACACATACAGTACTGCTTTCATTACTTATTCTGAACTCAGAATAAGTTTAGTTCATCTCTGAGGTATCAGACAAGATTGCACAATCTCAGGTTAGCTCATTTTTAGGAATTTAAATTTCTATCTGCACTTTTTGAGAAGTTCAGGCTGGAAATTTACTTCAATTAACAGCGGCTGTTCAGGACCCCTTCTGTCTATATGCCTGCAGGGCTTGGTTTATACAGATGAATATGAGAGATTTACAAATCTCTACACAATTAAAAACACCAGAAATAGTTTATTAGACTAAAAAAAATTAAAACTCTTTATAACTATATATATTTATATTTATACATATTTATACTGTATATATGTATGTATGTGTATGTATGTATGTATGTGTGTATGTATGTATATGTGTATAAAGATAAGATAAGATGATAAGATAAGATAAGATAAGATAAGATAAGATAAGATAAGATAAGATAAGACAGACCTCCTCACTCCTGGACTTCCGGAAAAAACTCAAGACCTGGTTTTGTGAATTTGCCTGGGGTGGGAAGAAGAGTGTACATTCCTGGGGATGGCTAGCGCCTTAGGGTGGCCTCAGAGCGCCCTTTTTCCTCAGTTTTAAGAAAATTCTGCCACTTGGATTTTATATTATATGTATAAATTTTATTGAATGTTATTTTGACTTATTTATTGCTGTATTTGAATTAATTATATTTTATTGTGAGCTGCCCAGAGTCCCCTTTGGGGGAATGGGCGGTGATAAATCGAATAAAATAAATAAAACTAAATTGTCCATAAATTAAAGGCAACGTGACAAGCGAGGGATGCCCTCAGCACTTAAGAGTGGCTTGTAAGCTTCTGTCTGGGATTGTGTTTTAGTTGTAGCTAATTATTCCAATTGGGTGGCTGTCAGGCACCAGAGAGCAGCCACAATATGTTCCTAGGGGCTCATTTTCCTCAGGAAGTGGAAGATAGTGTGAACGTTCTTATTATTATTAAGTAGGCCAAACTTCTTTCACCTTGTGCTTAAGCATATTGCTTTGTAACTTTCTTTATGGCTAAGGTGAGTAGCCATCTTTTCCCTTAAAAATGCCCTGTTGTGACAGAGGGTTGTTCCCATGTCCCTGTTATGAAAGAAGAATGAAAAGTAATAAAGCCAATCTTCAGTGATCTGATACTTTATTTTTATAAGGGATACTAAAGCACCTCTTTAAAAACATCAAACAAATAATCAGAGCAGTTAGTTTTGGTATTTGACTTCAAAAAGATAGCCTTTCAGCCAGAATTCACGAATTAGATCTAACAATAACAACCTGATACAGAGGGAAAGTTACAAATAGAATAAATAGTTGAGTTTATAATCTAATCCTATGGATGATGCTTAAATCCCAGAAAGGATGCATAACATTGCTGGCTCCAATATATTAATTATCTGAAGGAACTCCTGTGTGTGTGTGTGTGTGTGTGTGTGTGTGTGTGTATGTACAGTATGTATGTTATGTTAAATTCACAGACAGGCACATGTGTGCACACATATGCATATATATACATCCACACCCAAAGTGGTTATTTATTTCACTACAGTAAATGGTTCCCCATATTCTTTTGAATTTGTAGTTCTGATGCTCCTATGGAATAGAATAGAGCAGGGTTTATGGATAAAAGATTTCCATATCTGTTTGGAGCTGTGGATCAGGACAATGGCCTTTGTCACTGTTGTCTATAAAAACTACTGAAACCACGGGCCTGGCGGTTTATGCTTTTCTAAAGACATACAGTAAGTAGAAATTATTAAAAGGAAGTAAAACTTACAATGTTCTTGAAGAAGTGGACTACTGGGTTTTCATCCACATATCGTCCATGCTGAGACCTTGGATGAGGCAGGGAACTTACATGGCTAACTCTGGAGGCATGGTGATAGTCCTGAAACACAGGGTAGGTTATACCTGTTGATCAGCATATATTCTGAAAGTAATTAATGTTCCCCTCTTGAAATCAAATCTTATATCAATGAAGTATAAGGTCTTACATAAAGAAGAAATTAGGGGAATGAAAATTAGAATCAGAAAGACTTAAGAGATCTGAGGGATTAGTTCAAAGTATTTATCTAATGCAAGTTTTCTTCCCACAGTAGTCTATCAGAAACACAGCACAAAAGCACTTACATCTACTAATAATTTAGTTTGTTGTAATAGCTGACCTTGGCTGATTCAAAAAAATCCAAGCAAAGTCAGACTTGGTGAATACTTGGATGGAAGACTACCAGCAAGTCGAAGGGCTGAAGACTAGAATGAGAAATAAAACAAACAAACAAAAAACCCCAGAAGAAGGCAAAATGGAATCAATTCTATATTTTTGTTAAGAAAACAACATGAATGTGTCCATTTAATCATCACAGAGTTGCGTGTGATTTGATAAAAACATAACCTTTTTTTAAAACTGAAAGTTAGAGGTATACTTCCCATGACTATTCTGTTTAGATCCTATTGGTAAGATGCAGTAATAGACTTATCCTTCAACAGTTGATTTCTTTTCAAAACTAGGAACATACAATTCTTTATGCTTTAATTTCATGGCCAGGAAAGAGACCTGTGTACAGTAGTACTGTGCATTTGGATAAGGAGTAACTCTTCCAGTTTCCAAGCAAATACCGTTTTAGATCTTCTTCAAAAACTCTCCTTTGGGGTTCTAGTAACCTGAGATTGTTTGCATGCAGATCAAGTACATTATTATTAACTTGCAATCCAAAGCTTTCATCATGCATCTGCCTATTGTTGAATCACAAGGATATGCAAGGATGTGGAATATGGCTTCTGGAACTCTTTCCAACTCCTTTAGCAGCAATGGCTATAGGAGGCATCTGTAGTTTCTTTTACGTAATGAAGTAATACCCATGTTGCATTAATGTGTGTATGTATCTGAGGGTTTAATCAAGGTGGGTACATATGAATTACCTGTGTGTGTGTGTGTGTCTGTGGTTCTGCTCTCCCTTCATGTTGCATCTGCATGCTTGTGTATATGTATGCACCAGGAAGTTGTATAAGCTTCACTCTAATCCAGTGTTTCTCAACCTCAGCAACTTTAACACGGGTGGACTTCAACTCCCTGGCTGGGGGATTCTGGGAGTTGAAGTCCACCCATCTTAAAGTTGCTGAGGTTGAGAAACATTGCTCTAAGCCATGTAACAGGATGGAGGGGGGATTGAAATGGGACAAGCAGAGGGATTTTGAGCTGCTGCCCAACTTCCTTTCTCATAGGGATATATTGGTAGATTTCTTCTGGATTGCTTTTTTCACAGCTCAAGGTTGGATCCAGGCCATTTTTAACCTTGGGGTTTCTTTTGCTAGCTTCTGCTGCCCCACCAAATTTGGTTTCATTCTGTTCCGTTTTCAGAGAGTTATCCTGCTGAGGGACAGGCAGAGTCATGAGCCCCTTAACCTAATTGCTTTCCAACACTCTGTTGAGTTGGGAAGATTAAAAAAAAGAGAGGTTGGATGAGGCTAGCCAAATGGCTCATTTTCTCTGGTCCTCTAAATTCCAGAGTAGATACAAAAAGCCATTTAGGATCTGTCACCTCTTTAAACTCAATACAGGAAGCATGCAAACATAGGAGGAATAAGTCACCAGCAGCACTTAACTGGGAGCGTGATTGAACATTTAAAATGTGACCAGATGCTTATTAAGAGAAGTACCCTGTATTTTATGCTGTGAAATGGACAGTTTGTGGGAACTGATGGCTTGTGTCCATTGAAAGTTTTAGAAGCCATGCTGATTAACAGTATCCAGAAAAAAAGCAAAGAAAAAGCAAATCACTCTCTTTTATGAAACCAAGCATTACTATAAACCTGAATGATTTTAAGTTGCAAAGAATTCCTCTTTAGGTATCAGTGTTTAAAACATACATGGCAAAAATGAAGTAAAGTATGAACTTATATGCAAAGGCTGGTGTTAAACAAGTCATGATGAATGTTCCTCCTATTTGACAGGCCAGGGGATGAAATATAGCGCGCGCGCACACACACACACATACACCAACCTTCCGGACACAGTTGGCCATCTGCTTATGCTGTGAGATCATAAAAAGGGACACAGCCAATTTCTTGTCCCCACTGTTATTTCTTATTGGGAGGGGGGAGTAAGCTTGGTGTTAGGAGCAGAAGGCTTCTCAGCGGCGTACCTCTCCAATTCCCATCCTGAACACCACCCAAATATTGGAAATGTGGGCTTTTGGCTATTTTTGGACACAATGTCAGTTGCTAGGGGCCAGGAGCATGCAGCCCTTGGCCACAGGCAGCCCATAATTGACTTAATATATCGTATGAACTAGGTACTGTAGGTCATAAGGACAAATGGAATCTACATCAGCATGATGTAGCAAGAAACATTCTTGTTCAGTGTTGCAGTTAGTAATTTCTCTCTTCCTCCATAATATTGCATCTATATTTGCAAATCTTCAAGACTAATATATTATCTTGGCGAGATAAAGATCAGTCCTTGGAGAAGCGTGATCATAAGTATACATATAATTATTCACTTCCAGTGCTACTTGATCTCTTGGATGGTGAATGAAGGGCATGACACTGTGCTCTCTTGAAACAACTTTCCATCTTTAAGAGTGAATAATAGCCCAATCTGGAGGTAATTAAATATGGGCTGAATAGTTTGCATGAAAACCCATTTTACCTTCTACTTGCTACCTGATGAAGAATTCTATGTAAATTAAAAACTCCCATTGTTGTACACCAGTGGACTCCTGATACTGCCTTTCAATGTACTGACAGTTGCATCCCAGAAGACTATAGGCAAAATAAGATGTAATGTTAAATATATGAAACAGCATGCATTTTAGAATATCAATTTTATGAACTTTTCTTGGGTGTCATAAAAATATGCACACAGTCACTGTCAGTTCCAGGAAGACCTAAATCAAAATTTGAATATAGTGTCTGAATGATTAATTCTTGCTTCTGCTGCTAATGCTGGTTTTTAATGATGATACATCTCAGATGCTCTGAAAGAAGGTTCCCAAGGTACCTCAAAATTATACAACAACCATTTTTGTTCTTTGTTCTGTTTATTGAGATATCTAGCTTACTCTTTATGAAAGCTTATATAATAATCTTTCCATTGTTTAAAAAATTATGTCACTGTTAACATGTAATGCAAATTCCAAAGTTGAGTTAATTCAGCAACTTACTCCTGTGAGGAGTCCACTAACTTCCCACTGTTTCGTGTCAACTGTTTATCTGATGATTAGTTGTTTCTTCTGATGACCATTATTAAGATGAAATTCTACAGAGGCTCTGTGAAAATGGGGCTCTCTAGATGATCCACCTGTGAGCCCATTTAAAATTTTATGCATGCCATATCCAAGGGTAGGTGAGGAGGGAATAAAAAAAGGGAAGGAGCCAGTGGAGTAGATACACACTCTGACTCGGTTCAAGATAGCACTGACCTTGTTCGTGTGTGCCACTGCAGATTTTTCTTGATGTGGGAAGAGAAGAGACAAGCTTCCAAAGTTTTGCTGCAGCTGGTAGGTCGTAATTGGCTAATACATCCTGAATCATGTGGTGCCACAGCACAGATTTGAGTTAACAGGCCAGGATAAGGAATGTGTTAGAGACCCATGTTGTGCAAAGATGCCCATTAGGTTTAAATGTTGGAGACAAAGTAAACAAGTACTGTGAAACATTAGCCCAGGACAAAGAGGCAGATCTGAATCTTTTGTGAGATTTCAGAATTATACAAACAAAAAAATCTGGGTCTCTTGATTACGACTATTGAACTTTAAGCATTAGAGTTACAATGAAGGTTTTACTGTGCTTTGACTGCATGGCTGAGGATCCCAACTTTCAGTGCTGCATTTTAATTAATCACGTCACTCTTTTTCACCTGGCATCAGTTACTCCTCAGGTGGCTTTCTACTTGTGAGCAGATTGGAGACTAAATGTTTTTCTGGTATTTTCCCCCCCTTAAGTTTCTGAAAACTTTTCTCTTGAGTCACCAGATCACAAGTTGGAATAGTTTTTATTATCATAGCAGCAAATGCAGTCCAATCGTATCCACACAGCAACATAAACCACGTCAGTTGAATGAAAATGCTGAACTATGTAAGAAAAGCCTCTTTAAAACCAAGTGAATGCCTGTCTTTTCTGAGTGATCACTCAGATGCTTCAAAAAGGCTTACAATATAGGAAGAGTCGTTTTAATTTTAATGAGCAGATTCCTTAATTCTGCATCACCTTGTTTTTAGGTGAAGGAAGGAAGGAAGGAAGGAAGGAAGGAAGGAAGGAAGGAAGACGTGGACTGGAAATGCAGTAAATGTAGACCTGAAACTTTCCTAAATCCTGTCATTCCTGTTTTATCCATGGACAGCTGGAGCCAACAAAGAATAGTTGACTGACTGCTGCCTAACAATAATTAATGGTTCTCAAATCAGAGTGATTTCTGGAGAAACAGTTTCTGTTTTTAATTTGCGTTAAACATCCTGATCTCCTTTTCCAATAGTTGGTTTTCAGCTGCATGCAAGAAAAAATGTATTTCCTGGTCATCAATGAAAATGAAATTCATGGGAATCTTCTGACCTTCTTACGAACATCCTCACTGCACCTGCTGCAGTGTGGCTTCAGGCTGAAGTATGGCAATCTTACCATCTATTTGCTTGTGGTGGTTTGAACAGATTTGGATATACAAATAAGATTGGCACAGTTGTATCTCGGGTGCCTTGATCAAAAAATTCCGAATGCCCTAAATTGCCTGGAGAACAAGTTCTGCTGAAACACAGGAGAGAGGGGGCCATCTCCAGTTCTTGTAACTAAGCAACAAGAATTACCAAGGCAACCAGGCATTTTCAGGTACATAAAGGCTAGTGGATAATTGCTGAGTGGTGGAAGCTCTTTAAACATGCCAGTCATCCAAATAAACTAGGGTGGGGGGGTTGGAGAAGAAAGCAGGGGATGTAAAGTTTTGTTGTTTTTCTTTCAACTGTCTGCTTTCCCATCTTGTAGAATCAGAGAATGAACTGTGGATTTTCTCTTAAAAATGATGAACTACAAAGACAGGGCTGTTCTTATCCTTGAAATTGATTCAGACATCAGAAATATGTGTGTTCTCTAATACCTTTGTAGCCATACCACAAACATGGTGGTTACCTTTTTTTTTTGGAAGCATGACCAGTTCGGTTGTCTTTTTACTTTAAATCTTGTTTTTTTTAATTTCAATTTAAATTGTGGTTTTGAATGGTTTTTATGCATGCAGCCCAGAGTCACTGTATGAGATGGGCGGCTATACAAATGTGATAAATAAATAAAAAAAATAAAATAAATAAATAAATTGCTTTTAACCCCTTATTCCACCCTTAACCCATGCCAAACATAGCCTTATTCTGAAAGACTTAGTGAGCTTTTATTGTGCTGAAAATGAAGATCTACCAATGATGTGTTTGCAAGAACAAACGAAACATGATCATTGGGGACCTTGAATACTTGTTGAGAAGACAGTATTTCAACTGGTGCAGCTTCTTTTAACCAAGTATACAAGCTGAAGCTACGTAATTAATTTCTCTCCAATAGAGAAGGCACTAATATGACTGCCTTGGATCCTTTAATGAGTCAATTAAAGTTACAGGGGACTCCAGCACTGCTTTCCTGCCAAACCCTACTGAAATAACAGGACTTTGTAAATGATCAGTGCTAGATGGAAGACATTGCAAGAAGAGAATGCTAATGTGTCATTTTTTAAAAGTGAGAATTTAGAACAGGGCTTTCCAAACTGTGTGTTGCGACACAGTACTGTGTTGCCTGGGGGTCCCAAGTGTGTTGCGCGACAACCCAGAAGCGCTGATGGCGCACTGCTGCCACTGCGCGTGGCAGCACGTGCAGCAGCGGCAGACCATCAGCGCTTCCAGGTTGTTGTGCGACGCACCAGGCCACCGCCGCCACGGCACGCAAAAACCCGAAAGCATGGTGGCGGTGGCAACCCGGAAGCACCGCCACTGGCGCTTCTGGGGTTTTGCGCGCTGCAGTGACGGCGCTTCCGGGGTTTTGTGTGCCGGCCGTTGGTGTGTCACCAACGGCAAAAGTTTGGAAAGCCCTGATTTAGAACATAAATCATGGACATTTTCTATCATTTAGAAGGGAATACTTATAGGTTGCATAAAACCACAGTCCAATTTCAATCATATGTTTTGGACATCTTCCAGGCTGGCAGGGAATAATGGCATTTATTGTCCCAAACTTCTGGAGAGTAGTGGTTGGAGAAGGCTGTATTTAGACCCTTTCTTGTAATTGTATCTTTTAAATCACTGTAGTTCTTGTACCTGTATCCGGGAAAAATAATAGTTGCATTGCACCTGAAAATAAACAAGTAACTATAAGGGGAATGATAGCATAAAAAACTGTTAGGATGTTCTCTTTGAAAATCTGCTTTGCTCCATTAACAGAAGAGCCCAGAATTGCCAAAACAATTGCATTATCAGTAAATAATTAATATACAGTACCAAAGTATTGAGAACTTCATCTCACTTTGCTCAGGAAGAACTCCAAAATGACAATTGTAGTTTCATTATTACAACTTTTGTTAAGAGTTCTTGAAATGGGCAATCTGAATCTATTTAAGTCTTCTACAAGTAAAAAGTATGATTTTTCACTGTGGTGATTTTGTAAATAATTACAGAGTTGCAGCCTGGCCTTGTTCTTTCTATTGATATACACTGTCTGCCTGCTGTTCTCTAGCAAATGCCACTGAACCAGACAGTTGCATATACTTAGCAGTCTATTTCAGTGGAATTTAACATTTTATCTTTTTTAAAAATATATTTTAATGGTGAAATACACACAGAGAAAGGACCCCTACATCACCAACAGAGACAAATGATAGTGATTACTGGATACAGTGGATAAAGAAAACCTAGATATGTTATAATAATTAAAATAAACTGGACATGAGAAAAGAAAGAAAAAAGTAGCAGATACAAAAGATCCATATAGTCACTATACATAAATATAAAAGAATATTTATTATTATTATTTATTTATTATTTTTATTATAATAATAATAAAATAAATAAAAGAATATTTACCTTTGTATTAGATCCACAGTGGAAATTGTGTTTGTTGCAATGAATAGCAAAGGTTTTGGGGGCACATTTGAAAATTTAGCAAATTATTATAGTACAAGGTTTTGCAGAATATAATAAATGTATCAGTTTTTAAGGTATTACAATGGTACTATTGTTTTATTTTGTTATATTGCAGCATGTATTTTTACCATGCATCGAATGAGAGAGAAAACTGAAGAAAAAAAATCAGAAGCAGTTTGTATTATCTAAAAAGTAGCCCGTACTTTGTACAGAGAATTATATTTTATGAACTTTATCACATTTATAACATGCAAAAAGATCAGGCTTGAATACATACCCCCCCTGCCTTTTTTTAAAATCTTCCGTGCACTCTATGAAATAGGATAGTCTGGTAGATAAGTCTTTGTGTCTTAGCACACACAGTTTCAGATTGTTTCTGTCATTCTGGCCACTACTCATACAGTAAATAATTCTTACAATTCCCTTTTAGTTTGAAAAATGTAGTCCTTTCTGTTATCTTCTGGGTTTAGAAATGATGTGATTTTTAAAGAAATACCAACGTTCTGAAAGTCACCAAGTGTAAAGAAAATTAGTTATATGAAAGAATGCTAAAATATCCTGTTAGGAAAAGCTATTATTTCAGAAGGTTTTCCTGCAATGTTTCGTATTGGTCAAACTAAAAAAGGCTGGAAAATATAATTTTATTATGAGGGTTACTAAATCTGGGCTGCAGAACCCTGACAAACTTCTAGCTGGCAGCAAAGATGTACATACATTGTCAACCTTTGCTGCCATCTAGTGATCTTTGGTGAACACAACCCAATATTATATTATCTGCCTTATTCTAGGGCATTATCATTTCCCTTTTTGTTGGACATTATATGGAACAGTATTTATGTTCATTTCTGAAAGAAACTACTCTCTCCAGAATCAGCTTGTACATCCTAATTTAATATAGCCAACATTTATTTAATTAATTAATCTTTCAGAAGTGTTTCTGCCCAAAAATGGTGCTAGAGATAACTAGCAACCATATAAAGATAAAAAATAACTAACAACAAAAAGAGCAAAATAAAGTTATGCTAGCTTAAATGTATTCATTCCCGAGGTCAGATTTGATTATGGGTACACATGTCTTAGGTGCATCCAAACTGAGATATTGAAAACCACTGTACTCACTGAAGATTCTTTGAAATCTACTTCTGTTCCAGAATGCAAGGTGAGTGCTTTCAGGCAGGACCATATCATACCTTCCTACAAGGGTTGCACTTGCTACCAGTTTCTTACCAGGTATAATTCAAAGTATTTATTCCAAGATTCCTCAGGAGCCCCCTCCTTCTATACCAGTCAGTCCATTCTTGATGGAGAGAACCTTCTTAATACCTTTATATGGTTGGGGCAAGATAAAAAGCCTTCTCAGTGGCTGAAACTAAACTTGTTACTCCATACTTGGGAGTGATATTCTTTTGGGTAGTATTACAGCCATGGGCCAAGACATCCTTTTTCAAGCAAGCAATTTCTCCCCTGGTAACATAAATGTTAGCAGAAGCCATCTTGCTCCTCTGTTAGATTTACAATTCTTATTAAATACTTTTGTAGGTGTGTTTGTTTTGTCTTTCAAATATTTTAAATTGTATGGTGGTGAACTGCTGTAAGTTACCCTGAGTAATTTGTATACCTTAAAAAGGCAAGGTAGTATTTTTATAAACACATTGACAATGGAAAAGCCTTCTTGAATAAAATGTATTTGTCGGCTGTTGGAAAGACAATGGAGAAAGAGCAAATTTGGCTCATGTGGTAAGAAGTTATTAAAAAATCTTAGGAGCAGCTACTGAGAATTTGCTGAATTTTCACCAAGTATGCCTCCAACAGTGATAATCTTGAGAGAAAGGCTTCTTCCGAAGTCCCTGTATGGGACAATCCAGTTCTTCAGATACCCTGCTTATACAGGGCTTTGTTTTTCATAACTAGCCTCTACAATGTGCCTGGAAACTGAACTGTTAAACATTACACAGTCCCTATAATGGATTCTGTTCCAACATCCACTTGCAAATTTCTAGATCAGTTGAAGTTCTCAACTACTCTTCCAAGTTAGCTTCAATTCAGTGAACATATCAGTCAGAAACCACTTGCATATGCTATCTTCACCCATGGACATCATTGAGGAAGTTCCCACAAGCAGATGGCATTTTCTGGTTCTCTTTTTAACATGCACATTAAAGGGGAGACATTTAAACTAGCTACAGGCCATCCCTATTAACAATTTTCACCTACAGGCAATACACACTTACTTACAGGCATCATTACATATGAAGTGCACTTCTCTGTTGGATGCATTCTCAGAAGCAATCTTTAGTTCACATCTTGCAAAACTGAAGAGGACTCATGAATATGCTGCATTTATCAGTACTAATTGCAACATTCCTTACCAGAGTTGGATTGTAAGTATAAATATATAAATGATATAGGTAAGAGGAATGCTTTCTTTTGAGGCATGTTGGGTTTTCTTTATTTTTCTTTATTTTTGTTTGCTCTGCATTAATTTTTTTTCTTTCTAAAAGGGTAAACAATGTTTAGTATTCAGAAGAAGCATGTATGTATGTATTTATTTATTAAACATACTTGTATGCCACCGCAATAAAAAAAAATACTCTTGGCAGCTCCCATAACAAATACAATGTAAAAACAACCCCATATAAAAATAAAACATAAAAAAAAGATGGCAACCACAGCTCAAATCAGGGGAAGGCTCTCAAAAAAATCTTAGTCTTAAGAAGCCTGTGGAAAACTAGCAATGGGTGAGGCAGCCTGTTTGCCACAAAGAGGCTATTCCACCATGTCAACGACACTGGAACAAAAAAGCAGTGTCTCCTTGCCTCAGCCCCTCTGAACCTCCCAAAAGTGTGGGATTTGGAGCAGTTTCTCCCTGCTAGATCTAATGGTTGGGCCCAAGTTGTCTGGAGAAGGCAGTCCTGAAGATATCCTAAAGGTATCCAAGTGCCAAGCCATGAAGAGCTTTATAGGACAACGCCAGTCTCCTACATTGGACCAGAAACCAATTGGCAACCAATGCAGGCTCCACAAAACTGGTGTAAACTTGGCAGCCCCAAAGTATGCAAAAATATTCAGTATTCACAAGTATTTCCTCACTTCTACACCAGAGACCACCAGTAAAATAGAAAAAGGTGAATTCAGGTCTTATAGAACATTCAAAGTCATAGTCTGTGACTAGAGAACTGGAGGAGGAACTATTGTGTACAAAAATATGCTGCATTCACATATATTTATTTACTTGTTTGGAATTATTACAAAACATTAAGAATGCACAACACAAGCAGTTGGGCACATACAAATCACTTTTTGGGGTGAGCAGGGAATCCTCACTCTGCTATGTGGGCTGATACATTATCATGTAATCTTTTAAGGAACATCATGTACTGTAAATGAGAAGTCAGAAATGCAGCATATCTTTTGTTAATGCCAAATGGCTACAAATGCAGCATTTTATTCTATGTCATGCATGAATGTCCACAAGGCATTTGTATGAACCATAAATGAAAAATACATTTAAAAATGGTTGAAATCTTGTGAAATGTGGTGTCTGCGCAGGTTTTTGGTAATTTTGATAAAATATACATTTGGATCCTGCACCTATAATATTACTGCAGACTATTAGGTATCCCCAGACAAGTTGAGAACCACTGGAGTATGTTGGCCTATATGTGAAAATGTCTATAGCATTGTTCTGCATATGAGCAGTTAAATCTAACCAATTAGTCAAATTCGTCCTATATTTGAGACCCTGCTGAGGAGTGAAGCTCCTTCCCTCTCATTTGCTGTTGATTGGATGTCTTGATTTTTGGCTTCAGGAAGGCAAAAAAGATTGGAATTTGTCATGCAATTTGCCCAAATGTTAACCTCCAACCAGTGGAGGTTGCTTCCAAAAGATACAGTGATGGTTACCATCTTGAGTGGTTTTAAATCAAGGGATGATAAAGCTAGTCATTTTGGCTGTATAGCCAAACTACTAGCAATCTGCTTTGCTGTACCAGTTGCTGGGCAACATCAACAGGGAAGCATGACTACATTCCTGTTCTGACGCACTGTACTGATGTCCTGCTTCTGGATTTCACATAGGATTCTGGTAAGCTGACCCATTACAAGAATTGTTCAGAGGTCTATATCAGCGCCAGCTGATTCCAAAGGAGCTTGTTGATAAGCAAAGTGATGCTTGATTTACAAGTTCAGTTGACTTCCTCTTAAAAAGTGGCACATTTATCTTTTACCATTTCTTTTGGTTAAAAAAAAATGTCATGCACTGAAGTGGTAGAGTTTTCCATTTGTATATATTCAATACTTCTCTATTAAGAAATCTATCACCTTATGCTGCAGGGCATTTGAATCCCCAGATTCAACTCAAAAAAAGAATCATCATGAAAGATAGTGTTGTTTACAGAAATATTTTTTTCTTACACCATAGTACGGAAGACTTCTCTAGAGAATTTCTTGCTAGTTCTTGCTAGTTAATTAAAGAAATAAGGATTCATTCTCATTTGTTGGGGGAGCTAGAGAATGGGCTGTTAGAAGTAAAGCATTTCAGGTGGGAGGGAAATTATATATCTAATTATTAGTTGAACTTCAGCCAGTATGATTGCAGAACCTTTTTTTTTTGTTTTTGCTCAAGGATACATTTCCTCAGACTAAACCTTTGGAGGTTGCATGCTGAGAGCGGGGTAGTTGGAAATTAAAAGCAGACAAGGTTATTCTTTTCCATTTCTCTTGCCTCATTTCTTCAACCAAAATAAAGAGCAGTTTGAACTTGTCAGGGGTCTGAACTGATCGGAATATTATATCAAGGCCACATGAAATTCAGTCAAAACCCTAATGTCCTAGGATTCTCACTCTGCTGCAAAATTCAGAATTGCAAACCAAAGTATGTCATTTCACCAACTCAGTACATTTTAGAAAACCAAACTGATTGATTTCAGTTGGATTTAGATGGTAATAAGTGTAGATAAGAACACAATTCATGGCTACAGTAGGAGAAACAGTGGTTTCCATAGAGAACACTATAGAAAAATCCAATAAGAGGCAAGCACATTTTGTAGCAGTCTCTAAAGATTGAATTATTACATATCAGGCAGGTGTACATTCTGAGGGTTTTTAAAAATTTCTTTAATTGAGCTCAAATATAGATTCCTTTAACATGATCCATTTTATTTGATGCTTGTTACAGTTATCTATTTTACATTTTGGTGTTCTTCTCACTTCAAATCAGCTATCCTTCAGAATCCACTCTTCTTGATCCTGATCAACAGAGTGCAATATGATAATATATGACATTGAACATAAGATGTTAATGTATTAACTAATTAATGCACCATTTTGCAGTGAGAAAGATTTTTAATAAATGCTTTATCAATGCTTATAAAGGTCAAATATTGAAACAAAATCATGTTAATCACAGACTCCAGAAAGCTAGTACCATCGATTATATATTTTACAATGCTATAATTTACATTTCAGTTGCACAAAATCAACAACGTTTTATAGACACAACAAAGTTTTGAAAGAAGAAAAAGTCACAGTACATCATTTCTTTCGGAAAGTATATATTGAAAGACTTAATTAAGAGTGAAAACGAAAAGGTCCTATTGATGTGGCTAATTCCCCCAAATATGTTGCACTGACAGTACAATCTATTATATGTATGACTATTAATCTGGAACAATTTTGGGTGTCTTGCTTCATTATGGAGCCATTTTGCTTCTCACTTTGAGTGGTTTGTGATCAAATAAGAAGTCCCTGATGAGCCACAACATCTCATTTCACTGGAATTGCTGAACCAATAAATTACAGTTACAAGATTCATAACAAGCCAGATCTTAAACAAATTGAAACTATAATTTGTGACCTTAGCTTCTTCTGAATACCCCAGATAGAAAAATAAAGACTTTCTGGTTTATTCATGGCTTGCTGCAAAGGGAGGAGTAAAGGGCTGAATGTATTCACAAAAGATCCATGAATATTTCAGCTTAATAAATCAAGATATGATCATTTGAATGTGACTTATATCGTTCAGCAATATAATTCATATTAACAATGATCTAGCATATGTTCTGAGAAAAAAATCCATGCTTTTTATTCATTGAAATATTCCTGTTCAATTTCTTACTGACCAAATGTATTGCCTGAAGCTTAACCATAAACTATTTCAATAAATTTTAGATGCATCTATTTATCTGTGAATTTAATTATATAAAATATTTGGACACTACATTAAATAGAAAATGTTTTTGTTGTGTTATTAAGCTTAAAAAATTCCAGTATGCCTTCACCAGTGTGTAGCTCCTGAGTTACTACTATAGTTGCTAAGCTGAAACAGTTTAAACGCTGAATTTCATTGAAATCTGGTTCTACAAAGCCATTCTAGAGTACAGTCTAAATGGTCCTATGAGAGAACCCGTGTTTACAAAAGTAACTGTGACAGCTTAGAAAAATCCACTTCTTTCAGGAACTGCTACAAAATAAAATAGAAAAGGGACTTTATCTCAAGCAGGTTTTCTCCACACCAGTGTTTGCAGTTCCTTTCTATTGTACTTTACTTTTACTTCCCACGTCTAGAGCCTTTATTATCCTCAGTTTTAATGTTGTGCCTGTTACCATTAGTTGTTGTTTATATCTCCCCATTATCAAATTGCATTGATCAGTGAAAGCTTCAGCCACTTCAGGTTCTACATTTCACAATTCTGGAACCTTGCACATTGAACATCACATTGCCTTGCTTATGTTATAATTAATTTTTAATAGAATGCATTTATTTTTTAAAAAATAATTGTTTTTTTTAAACTGGAACACACTATATCTTTAAGAAAGTCAAATTACTATGTAAAAACAGACACATCTCAAATTTTAATCCCAGTTTAATAAAGTTTTTTTGTTTTGTTTTGTTTTGTTTTCAGCTTTCAGTCAGTGTTGACTCCTGCCGACTGCCTGGACAAGTCCCTGCAGTTTTCTTGGCAAGATTTTTGGAAGTTGCCTCCTTCTTCCTATGACTGAGAGAGAGTGACTGGCCCAAGGTCACCCAGCTGGGTTTGTGCCTAAGGCAGGATTAGAACTCACGGTCTTCCAGTTTCTAGCCTGGTGTCTTAACCACTAAACCAGGCTGGCTCTCAATAAGTTATTTAGAGACCTATATTGATAACTAGGCTAATGAAAGATCTCAAACTTCATGCCACAAAGGGTTGCAGAGACCACATTTGCATTTTATGTAGCTAACCAGTAGAAATGTTTAGGACCATCATGTAATTGTTATGGGCTTGAAATGACAAACTATTTTTAATGGTTAATAAAATAGTAATCTTAGTAAGAAGATATCAGAAAGTAATTCCTTGATGTAAAGAAATAATTTTATGTTCTGTCATGAAAACAGAATCATTTTCAAATGCTACAAGCATCCAATCTAGCCTTCCAGAATCATCTGTTAAGAGAGATTGACTGACTCTTTAACAAGATAAGGTATGATTCACTTCAGTGAATCCTGGTGGATACTCACTTAAATGTCTGGAAACATACCATGTTTGGCACTGCAAGCATCAATTTTTTCCTACTATATTCTATAAAAATGTTATTATTTGGAGTTAGATGTTTTTTTTAAAATAAACAGGCTTATAATAATTAAAAAATAACTCTGTGTCAGACTACAGAAACACCAGTAATGGAGGAATGGATTGTGAGGATGGCTGAGTTTGCAGGAATGGATAAATTGACTTGTTTGATTAAGGAGGGAACTACAACTACTTTTATAAAAGACTGGAAACCCATTATACACTTTTTGCTGAAAATTGATAAAAATGAACTGCTGGTTTTGGGATTTATTGACTAAAAAGGTTTGTTTATGGGAAGAAGGGAACCATGATATGCAATATGGGAAGGTGGAGATAGTAATTGCTATGTTTGTAACTGCTGCAAAGAAGATTGGAAGTTGCTTCTTTAGATATCTTTTTTCCCCTTGACTTTTTGTTATTCTTCATTTTTTTCTTTTACCCTTTTATAATCTCTTTCTTTTTCTAATTCTTCTATGTTTCTGTAATTTTTTCAATCTTTGTAAAATCTTTTCATAAAAAATATTAATTAAAAAAACCCTCCCTGTGTCAGCTGGATATTCATTTAAAATTGTCTAAACAATTTGATTGGAGGTTGCCACCCAATAAAGCAGAGCTTTCCAAACTGTGTGTCGGGACACGTTAGTGTGTCGGCTGCAGTGTCTGGGTGTGTCGCGTTGGCTGCTGCCTCCGAGCCCTGCCAGGATTCCACGCAGGTCCTAGTGCCTGCCTTGTGCCTTGCTGCCTCCAAACCTGCTGTGATTCCGTGCAGGTCCTAGTGCCTGCCTTGTGCCCTGGTGTAAGAGTGTGTCGCGAAATGATGCCCTGCTGTAAGAGTGTGTCGCGAAATGATGCATCTCTAAAAAGTGTGTCACCAACATGAAAAGTTTGGAAAGCTCTGCAATAAAGCCTCAAGATACAACTAGCCAACTTGGGCAACCTACTTTTTCTTAATGTGACCGGGTTAGCACCTATCCTTTGCCACTCCATGAAATTCAGTTGTGTTACCTATATTGTATCACAGGGCTTTTTTGGGAATGTGGTTGCTAATGTTGCAGTTGCTTGATTTTTACTAAAAATAATGCCATAGAGGAGATTTGGGGCCAACTTAAGAGTCAGACTTTGGTTATTTGAAAATCAGATCAACAGTACTGAACTTCAGATTTGTTCTCAATTAGCTTTAATTTCCCTCTCTCACTATGCATATGTTTAAGATGATATATAGGTGATTTGTGTCCTGCCACAGAGGGGCCTATAGTTATATATTTATTTTGGTGCCTTTTATTATTCTCCCACCCCTTCCTTTCATGTTTCTTAAATAACAAGGTAGCAGAGAATCTGCATCCTGCAGTGATGAAGAGGAGGTAGAAACAAAAAAAAGTATTCTTCTGGCTTTCCTCCATCCTACTCTCTTTAAACAAAGGATAATATTATTCACACATGTATTTTTTCATCCATGATATTAATAAGAAAATGTGTCTCCACAAAGAATTTATAATGCTCTTTCACTGAATGTCAGCAGTTTCTCTGGACAAAAAGGTTACTGTGTTTGCTGCATTCCAACATTCACTGATGTGGGCAGATTAGTTATATAAACTAGGACTGCATTGCTTGGGGAAGAGGTTTGGTATATTCCTCTGACCACCATCTTTACTTACGTTGAGCTCTGGGAATCCTTTCCAATTGACTGTAGAGAACATTTCTTGTAGCTCCTAAATCTCTTCTTGTCTTATAACTTTACATATCCAAAGTTCTTTTCATGTAAATAGGGCCTGGTGTTTTACAGAGGTATATGTTCAGAATTTTAGTTTAACTCTTGTCCCATTCAAAGGCAGGCCTGTGAGTGCAATGGCATGTGGGAATGACCTTGGGAGAAAGGAGGAAGAGCTGCAGACTAGGCAACAGTCTCATAAGAGGCAGCTGAGCCCACAGAAAAATGGGCCATGGCAAACGTCCCAGAAGGGGCCCTCCTTAGTTTCTTGGACTGTAAAGGCAAGGGGGGAGAGATGTACTTTTAGACTTGCAAGATTCTTTTAATGTAACCGTATAATAAAGATGGAGTTTGTACTCCTGGGTGTGTATTTTGCCTGGACTACCTTGCAAGATTCACAGTGAACTTGCTTTCTCATGATTCTGATTGCCCAGAAAACATCATATTTGAATACAAGATGCAGTAAAATGTCAGCAAGATTTAGTTTTCCAGATGCTTTCAAAATATACAGTGCTCGTTTGTGTTAACTATTTATACACAGTAACTAGACACATTTAACTGCAGTGACAAAAAGTATAGCTGTATTTCCAGCTATTCTGACATAGTTATGGACAAATAGAAATCCTTTTCTGCCACCCACAGAGGTCAAGAAAGTTTAGGATGATAATAATTCTGTTTTCCTAAAAGCATAAACATGCACATATAGTATTAACAAACGTTTATGCACATATAGTATTAACAAATGTTTATGGCACTTATTGAATTAACTTCCAGCATTGAATTTCTCCTGTTCTCCTGGAACAGATTCATAGGATAGTTTTTCATTACCAGCATTATTATTTCTGAGAGTAACATTGTTGCACAATGGCTTAGCCATTTGTTACTGATTTTGTCTCAAACACTGAAAGACCAGCATCTAAAGGCAGATGTTCTGTTTTAGCTAGACAATAGGACTTTTAGCCAGACAATGGAACTGTTTATAGCTTTTTAGTTTCTGTCCTTGAGGCACTGAGTTTTAGGTTATGGAGACTGAGATGTACCAGTGAAGGCAATGATAACTGACAACAGTGAGCTATGAATCAACCATGCAAAACAATGATATATCATATAAAACTATTTTGGTCTATATACAAATCCACTGTACAAGGTAAACAGCACGGTTATTGCTCAATACAGAGCCATCTACAGCCTGAAACAGATTTAATTCCCTACCACTAAGTGCTTGAAATGAATCTTTGTGAAAGATGGTGTCTCAGAATCGTAGCTGGTTGGATATCATAATGTTCTTTTCATCTATGATAAATAGGTATTTTTACAGGCATGCCACATCTGTCAGTTTTGCCACTTAAAGACACCTCCATCTATACAACTGGGACCATTAATCAGTCCCGGCAACTACATAATACAGTAATACACAGTTTCAGAACTCCTCAGAAAAAGAATCTTAGGAGAGGATTTTTAACCACAGTTGATTGTTCTTGCAGGTACTTTTCTGCTCTCCCCTCCCAAGGACACCCAATATATATAGTGAGTGCCTTTTCCAAGAGCTGGATTGTGAGGCAATTCAACATCCTATTAAAAAAGAGAGTAAGCACCCAAACTCCTAGTCTGGCTGCCAAGTACCATGATATAAACAATTACTCCTAGAAGTAATCACAGGTATCTTCACTAGCGTGATATGTTTCATAGTCTCTGATCACAGCTGAAGTATTGAGAACTGAGCTGCATTGGAATGTCTTAAGGCTTCCCCATTTCCCCCAAATATGATTTGAAACAGAAGCAAAACAACAACAATAAAACCAGTATTGAAATTTATCTATAGACAGTAGGAATAAATCTACATTGAGGAAATCAATCGTTGAGCATATAAAGAGATACATTTCACTACTGGCAGAGAAAAGTTACTTTTGCCTAAAGATATAGGAAAGGAATAAAACACGTGACTGCTGGATAAACATGGCTCTTCTTACAGCAATATAAAAAACTGCCATGTAGCTCCTCAGACCACTGAGCCAATAGCCAACACTGTCCACACTAACTGGCATTGCTTGTTTGGGCTGTAGGTAAGGAATGCCTTCCAGTCTGATCAGGACATCTACTGGTTGGACCTGGAACATTTTCCACACAAATGATGTGTTCTGTGCTTTGCTGGCCCTCTAACACCGTTACCTACACCTCAAAGAATTCATCCAACCAGAAATAATATAAATAGTAACTAAAAGTAAGAGCCAGAATTGAAATGGTTTAGAAAAACGTTGCAATGATATACAATATTAAAAGACAAAACAACAGGTGAAACAATATGTTTTCCTTATATCTCAGCACCTTCCTTTTGCTTCCTTTTTATTCTCATTAAGATGCACATTCCTAGTATAAACATATATTGGACAGACATGGTCTAATTTTGCCACACTTTGCATTCTGTTTGGTTATGATGGAAAAGAGAATACTAGGCTTGAACAGGAGTTCACCATTAGTCTTCTAACGCTGCCTAGTGCCATGGAATTGCCCATAAGGACAAAAAACAGACATCAAACCAACACATGTTAACCCAAAGCCACTGCATAGAAAGATATCATAGAAGTATTATATCAACCTGCAAACATTCTAGGATTCCTCTCTGGGTTTTCAGAAACTCGGCAAGCAAAATGAGAGGGGCAAAACATCAACAGAAGACTAACACCTTTCTCAGTGTATATACAGTGTGCGTTTTATAACAAGTAAACAACAAAGATCTTAACTTCTGGCAAATCCTGACACCAAAACTGAGGCATCCAGTTAGAAGATTAAGGACAAGAGGATGTTCTAGTCAATTCAAGGTTGTTATTAATTTTTTTGTAGGAATATTTTCTAGTACACTGGTCTAAACGTTGGACTAACAGCCAAATATCATATTAGAACTTGATAGATACCATCCTTTGGCTAAGTCAACTCTCGTTCTTTGGAGATAATGCAGTTCTTGTGATTTTTCTCCCACCCTCCTTTTAGACTTCTTGCTGCTAATCTGTTCTCCTTTCCTCTGAGCTCACCTTGCCCCGCCTCGGATAATGCTTGTCACCGCCAAAGAATCTGCCCAATGAATCAAGTAGACTTGGTTCCCTGTATCTTCGTGGAGATCCATGTCTAGCATGGTCTATGGTACTTGCAGTTGCAAGTTTGGAACCGTGCCGGAAAGAGGACCGTTTCTGTGAAGCCATCAAATCCGAATTCTCAGAAGCTGCTGCAGTGTCTTCCTGAATGGTCTGCAGCTCATCTGATTCAGAGGGCCGATCTTTGAAGGTGTTGTCTTCTCTGCCTGGGGCATCTCGGGAAAAGAGGCGGACCAAATGGGGGCGACCAGTTGTGTCAGCTGGGTTGGCTTCCTTCCAGGCATTCTTCGGATCTGCTGTGCCCTTGGAGTCTGTCACCGCTCTGCTCTTAGTGGAGGTCCCATTGTTCTGGTTCACATCTGCCTCTCCTGCAAACAACAAGGATGAGCTATGAATGCAGGGCTGTGAAAAACAGAATGTTAGAACAATGCTGCTTTCTTCCCCTTGCCTTCAGTTAGCTGCTTTGCACAAAAACCATAGATTATATGCAACTGCAACAGATCTGCCTTTTACTGAACCAAAGACATATTTATTAATTCTATCAAAACTGATATATCACGATATATCATGCAAGTTGGTGTGTGTCTATTTATTAGCTTGAAATCAATATTAGAAATACAAAATTCCTTAAGTGATTACATATATATATATATATATATATATATATATATATATATATAAAAAAAATTTCAAGGTTTTATACTTCTACAAAACCCCACGAAGCTTCCTCCCCATCCCCCAAATGTTGATTCTGCTGATGTGACCTTCAAAATCATCAATATCAACCATGCCCCTTCCATTTTTAAGTGGATTTCCACCTATATTATCACAGGGTACAGACTAATACATTACATTTCTTTACATAATGATAAGGCATAGTCTGCTGCTTTTATCCATGTCCTGTCTTTTTTTCTGACAGGTCTTACGTGCTTTCCAGTTTGTTAGAAATAAGCAACATGGCCTGATTTATGAACTTATTTGTGAGATCCCTCATCATTGCAGAAAGCATTTCAAGTTATTACAACCTGGTCTGTGACAATAAATTATATTAATATTCTAAATGTACAATATAACATTTCCTTATAATTTCAGAATGCGTTCCTTGTTTGCAACGGTCAGACTGCAGCCCTATTTGCAGTAGTGACAGCATCCAATCAATATAGCAGTGGCCTTTTAAAAATTCTGATTGTCACTTATATTTTAAGGTACAATACTTCACCCAGTAATAGCTGCCAATTTTAATGAATGCAGCTAATGAAATATGGCATTAAAGTTAGTTTTGCTTCATCACATCAACTCCAATTAAGGCTTTGAAATCAAAGGCCATGTTCATTAGTAATATTTCTGCCACTTCCCTTAATTTCAGCAGCTTTTTTGCTGACTATAAATATATAAAATTACAATGGATATGTTAATACCTTGTAATTCAGCATAAATTTTGTTATACAAAGACTCTGAGATTGAAATAAAAAATCAGATATTAATACCTGCATGCAGGTTCTATGAAAAGAATATAAAAGAATTTTATTTGTTAACACTGACCAAATTCTATACCATAATACACATTCATTATAAGAGGGAAAGAAAAAGAACAACGAAGATATTGTGTTTAATTAAATGCATTAACAAAGCACCAGAGCATCTGCATGCTAATATTTTTACTACAGTTGTGCTTTGTATCAGTGAATGCATTTATTTCTGGACAACAATGAAGGGCATTTGTGCCACATAAGGAGCTTCTCTCAATACCAGCGAGAACATCTTATGCTGTTCTTCAGTAAAGAAAATATACACGGACAGTTTTTATTCTCCTGTTCTCTGTGATGGGTGCATAATTGTACCTACAGTATATACTGTAGGTATAGCATAAGTGCAGATATATTTACTGAGGAATATAAGGTCCTCTTCTGCGAATGAAACTAAAATGTTATTCTAAAAATAGATTTTGTACAGCCTGATCAACAAGAGATGGGCAGCATAACCCAAAGGCCGACCAATGCTTTCCTTGTCATGAACCACCATGCAGCCAGGCAACAACAATTTGGCAGTACAGGACTACTTACGATGGGAAAAGACCTTGGACAGTTTAGTCAAGGTCCTAACCACACAAAAGTACCGGTGGCACTGATGTGGTGCCTCCCTTGAGGCTAGTCCCACCAACTTTTTTTAAAGATTCTTTTAATTAAAAATTAATAATTAAATGGGAAGCTGGCATACTGTAAAGCAAAGTACCAGCCTCCAGCACAATCTATTCTGAGACATTCTAATGACTTAAGAATGGTGGGTTCAAACCAAGTCCAATGCTTTGTTTGAAAATATGCCCAACTGACCAGATAAAATATGAAGTAAGCTGGGTGGTTGAGGGGTGCCTAGAGGATACATGAGTCTTTTCTGCATGGCAATGCCTACATGTCCTCAAAATTCCAAATATAAATATAATCAGCTCAAAAGATTTACATTTAAACAAAGCAATACAACTTGGTTTATCTACAGATCAGGTGCTTATCAAAATTGGTCAGCTCTGAACATGCAGTGTAAGAGTAGATGTAATATTGGAGCTGCTGTTCAGTTAATTAACAATCGATATCAGTTCCCATGCAAAATAGATTTGATGTACTGTATATATATATGATTATTTAATATAATAGCATAAAAATAGCTCTGCTGCATCACAATCACCTGGAACCACCCACACGTCACCTCCCGAGCTGCCTTCACCAGCCAGGAGGGACAAGGATCTAATTGACAAGTGGTGGCGTTTACAGTCCAGAGAACCCTGTCCACTTCCTCGGGCCCAACAGGGTCAAACTGTTCCCAGATAACTGGGTAAGTATGCTCCCCAGGCATCTCCACAGGCCATGCCACATGCTTGGCATCCAACTTGGAATGGATCCGAGCGATTTTTCTCCTCCAGATGCCCAGAAAACTCCTCTGCACGGCCCTGTAGGTGAGTTACTAGACCCACCTTCCCCAGAAGGGATTCGGTGATCTTAAACAGGGCCGTTGGATGGCATTCTGTGGATGCAGTAAGAGTGGAGAAATATTGATGTTTCGCTGCTCTTACCGCCACAAGGTAGGCCTTAATAGTGGCTCTAGCTTGTGCTCGGTCGGGTTCGGTCCTTGTCTTTCTCCAGCGGCGCTCTAGATGTCTCTTAATCCTCTTCAGAACCCTCAACTCCTCCATAAACCACGGTGAGTGTTGGGTTCGATGGGACAAGAGAGGTCGCACAGGCGCAATCCTGTCCAAGGCCCCTGCCACCTCCCTATTCCAGCCAGGGCCTCCGCTGGACCATGCAGCAGATCCTCGGGTATAATATTATATTATAATATAATAATAATGGATCCTGGGTCCATCAGTCACTGGGGGCGGAGCAACCAAATGGGTCCTGCCTCCCTGCGGAGGGGGGCAGCATAGGAGAATCTCAAGGTCACCAGGGCATGATCTGACCATGACAGAGGGAACAGATGTAACTCTCCCTTCAGATCACATTGCCACTGCTCTGACAAGAAAACCAAGTCTGGTGTGAGGCCACTGTCTCGAGTCGGGTCCCGAATAATCTGGGACAGGCCCATGGCCGCCATGGTGTCCATGAACTCCTGAGTGATATTTCAGGTTTCATTATAAGCAAATACATGGCATGAAAAAGCATTCAGGAAAATAAATCACCATCTGTCAAGTGTGGATTAAAGATCTAGAAGAAAACTTCTGGCTCTTCACAGATTTTCACACAGTGGGGGATGATATTAACTCCTGCTGATTTGCTGAGATGAGATAGAACAAAGGCCCTGAAGCAGGATTCTGTAGTGTATACCTAGTGTGCAACACATTTTTGTTTCCTAACTAGTTTTGGCTTGGATGCAGGTTATTTAGAGTCTTTGGATGGTGGGGAAGGAGCAGAAAACAAAAGCCCGTGGTTATAGGTGGTGGGATTTGCTATGGCAGTAATTTGGAATGTATGAAAAGCATGTGGCAGCCATCCATATTACCCCACAGAAACCTTAAACACATACACACATACACATACACACACTCCAAATCCAAGCCTTTTCAACAAGGAAGTTCTATTAAGACACCCACAGATTTCAAGTAAAACTAATCCTTTGTGTTTCTGGAACATGTAGTTTTTTTTATTTAATTTTAGCATTTCACAGCAGAGTTCATAAACAGTGCAACGATAACATGTATTTTCTGGGATCCTTTACCTGTAGGAGTTTGTCTCCTACTTTTCAGAAGAAAGCATAACACTTTCTTTTATAAGATCTGCTCCAGCCAAGGAATGCTTAGCTGTTTCCTTTTAATACTGGTATTAAATAACCTGAATTGACAATCTTATATATGGCAGAAGCTCTCAGACTGGCAACCTAATTGGTGACAGAAAGCTACATAGTGTGCTCTGTAGCTTGAATCATGTCAACTGGATTTCTATTTTCTCAGTGGAAACGTTTCGCTCCTTATCCAAGGAGCTTCTTCAGTCTGAGCAAAGTTAGTAAGGGAATCCTTAAATATGTTTCTAGGTGGCTGTGTGACCTTGCACCTGGGGCTAGGTCATGGTTATTTTGAGATGTTACAAAATAACCATGACCTAGCCCCAGGTGCAAGGTCACACAGCCACCTAGAAACATATTTAAGGATTCCCTTACTAATTTCCTTAGTGGAAACGTTTCACTCCTTATCCAAGGAGCTTCTTCAGTCTGAGTAAAGTTAGTAAGGGAATCCTTAAATATGTTTCTAGGCTGGCTGTGTGACCTTGCACCTGGGGCTAGGTCATGGTTATTTTGAGATGTTTGTTTCTAAGTCCCTTTATCATCTAAAGGAGGATCGTTAAGATTACCCTGCTGCTGTTGCGCTTGTGAAATGGTCTTAATCTTCCTAGGCACAGAAGACAAAGCAGGAAGGAAGATAGGGGAAAGGTTATGCCTGAGGCCCCCACCTCTATTCAAGGAAGGATTTTCCAGGTTGGCATGAATGGATTCCTTGACCCCTCTCTCAAACCACCTATCTTCTATGTCTAAAATGTGAACATTAATGTCCTCAAATGAGTGTCCTTTTTCCTTTAGATGAAGATAAACTGCTGACTCTGGTCCTGTGGTGTTACTTCTCCTGTGTTGGGCCATCCTCCTGTACAAAGGTTGTTTGGTTTCTCCAATGTAGAGTTCAGAGCACTCCTCACTGCACTGGATTGCATACACTACATTGCTTTCCTTGTGTTTCCTAGTGTATGCAATCCAGTGCAGTGAGGAGTGCTCTGAACTCTACATTGGAGAAACCAAACAACCTTTGTACAGGAGGATGGCCCAACACAGGAGAAGTAACACCACAGGACCAGAGTCAGCAGTTTATCTTCATCTAAAGGAAAAAGGACACTCATTTGAGGACATTAATGTTCACATTTTAGACAGAGAAGATAGGTGGTTTGAGAGAGGGGTCAAGGAATCCATTCATGCCAACCTGGAAAATCCTTCCTTGAATAGAGGTGGGGGCCTCAGGCATAACCTTTCCCCTATCTTCCTTCCTGCTTTGTCTTCTGTGCCTAGGAAGATTAAGACCATTTCACAAGCGCAACAGCAGCAGGGTAATCTTAACGATCCTCCTTTAGATGATAAAGGGACTTAGAAACAAACATCTCAAAATAACCATGACCTAGCCCCAGGTGCAAGGTCACACAGCCAGCCTAGAAACATATTTAAGGATTCCCTTACTAACTTTACTTAGACTGAAGAAGCTCCTTGGATAAGGAGTGAAACGTTTCCACTAAGAAAATAGAAATCCAGTTGACATGATTCAAGCTACAGACAATTCCACCTGGATGACTGAGAACCTTCATAGACATATTCCCTTACTAACTTTGCTCAGACTGAAGAAGCTCCTTGGATAAGGAGCGAAACGTTTCCACTGAGAAAATAGAAATCCAGTTGACATGATTCAAGCTACAGACAATTCCACCTGGATGACTGAGAACCTTCATAGACATACATAGTGTGCTGTTGATACCTGTGGTTTACTCTTTTTTTAAGGAGTTGTCTCCAAAACCTGCCATTTTTCTCTGATTGAATCTCACGAAGAATGGGAAGACATAATATTTTTTTAATCACATGCTATGATTTATATGAAGGGGCGTGGTGGCTCAGCGGGTAAGACGCCAGGCTTGTCGATCGGAAGATCGCAAGTTCCGAGGTTCGAATCCCTAGTCCCACATGACGGAGTGAGATCCCGCACTAGCCCCAGCTCTTGCCAACCTAGCAATTCGAAAGCACGCAAATGCAAGTAGATTAATAGGTACCACTTCGGTGGGAAGGTAACAGCGTTCTGCATGTGTCATGCCGGCCACATGACCGTGGAAGCGTCTTCGGACAATGCTGGCTCTTCGGCTATCAAACAGAGCACCGGCCCCTAGAGTCGGACATAACTGCACAAATGTGCAGGGGGAACCTTTACCTTTTATGATTTATATATGGAGTTTATCAGTTAAAGAGTATTAAGCAAAGTATTTATATAAATAAAGAACAGAGTCCTGTCAACTATAGTGTTATTTTCTCCCTAAGACTGGTTTTAAGACTGGGATGTAACTTAGTAATTTTGCTCATATTTGTTCCAATTTTTATTTCAATATAAAACCACTTTAAAGATGTTAAAACCTTGTTTTTATGGGTGGTTGCTTCAAACGTGTGCTGGAGATTTGCTAGACTCTTTCTTTTTCCTTTGAATACCTTTATTTCTTTTACAAAGTTTTATTAAGCTCCCAGAACCTGATTATTTGTTGCTGTTAGTCTTTATAGCTGCCATATTAATATTCTACATACTATTTACTGTAATGGTTTTCATTATGTATAATTATGAGCTGTTGGGTTGTTTCTAATCCTAACTCAGAAAAGATAAAATAATAATGGTAAAAATAGTAGTAATAATAGTAGTAGCAGTAGTAATAATAAGAATATAGAACTGCTATGTATAATTCCATTAAATTTCAATATGTATGGTAATTCTTTAAAATTTTACAAATATTGTACTGAAACAACCAAAGTGTATAAAAATGCTGCAAAGATGTAAGTTGTAGAAGATAGTTTAATTAATTTCCCTAGCCACTAAAAGTTTCTAGCTTTAGAAGTAAAATATTGATTTTTTTTTTAAAAAAAAGGATATCTCATTTTTTGCACTGTACAAAAGAGATAAGCAAGGGAAAAAAACTGAGAATTTCTGCCTTTCCAGTTGGGTGTATCTTAAATAGAAAATTGTCATGACATGGCCTAAACATGTGAAAGAAACCTTCAAAGTTATTTTGAAAATTGAAAAGAAAATTGTTCTGAAGAAAATCTATTTCTGCCATCAAAGGAGATAGATAAATACAAACACACATACTCACAGACATCTAGACAAATAAACATTAGCTTTATGTCTGTCTGCTCTCTTTGGAAGTTATCACAAATAAGATAAAAGCTGACAGTAAAGTTTTTTGTCAATACAATGTTGCATTGTTTCTCTCTGTTTCCTTCGCTTCTTGAAATATATGAAGGTCTGACAAAGGACACTTTCCTCAGGTCCAAAATTATAATGTGGGTGGAAATAGATATTTCACCAGAGCATGGTGATGAATTTGGAAGTATGACTGGCTTTAATATTTTTATCTTGACATACTAAAACACCCCAACTTTGGCTCTGAGCCAGAAGCTGTTGTTTAATTTCTGTTCACAAACCAGGATCCCTGGTCAGGATCTGATCTTGGGTGGAATTGCTGAATCCAGGAACATAAAAGGAATATAGAAGAATAAGGAGGGAAAATAAAGGTACAGGGTTCATATCTGGGACAAGTTATAACATCCAAAATTAATTCCAGAATTGACTTAGTGAATCATATTATTTTCCCCATTTAGCTAAAGGTGGCTACAATATGCAACACGTACTAGTTATAAATTTAACATCTAAAACTTTTAAATTTGTTAAAAATTGCCTTCCAAGTTTTCTTGTAAATTGGGCAAATAATGCAATATTTTAAATAATATGTGGGGAAGGGTCTCTTAATTACAGGTTTAGTAGATTTGCTGTAATGCTGCTTTAAAATAACAGACGAAAAATATCTCACTTAAATCCTTATACAATGAACAATGTAACAAATAATGAACAATGTCTTGTATGCAATGCAATGCAAACATATGCACAAAGGCATTCTTCCAGAAGAACGTCAGAATACTGTCTTGTTAAAAGAAAGAAAAGGCACAGATTGAAATCTGAACTTGGTAAAAGCACTCTGAATTTCCAGAAACTGGAAATAGCATGCTTCACAAGGCTCCTTCTTTACTGAAAGATGCAAAATTGAAAAATGAGAACCACAAACTATAGCTCCGTTTTTACCTCCATCGCAATCACAACCCAATTTCTCAGGATATAGTGAGAACCATCTGCCATAAGAGAACTGCAGCTGTAGAAAGGTAAACCCAGAATCTCTTCCTCAGAAATTTATTCTGAACAGTTTCTAAACTTTAATAACAAATCAAACAATTGGCTACCTAACCATTATGATAAAAAATGATGAAAAAAATGTACATGGATAATATACACTCTCTCTCTCTCTCTCTCTCTCTCTCTCTCTATATATATATATATATATATATATATATATATATATATATATATACACACACACACACACACACACACACACACACTACATAATATAAGGAAGGCTGTTCGCCGAAGAATTGATGCTTTTGAACTGTGGTGCTGGAGAAGACTCTTGAGAGTCCCTTGGACTGCAAGGAGGTCAAACCAGTCAATCCTAAAGGAAATCAACCCTGACTGCTCATTGGAAGGACAGATGCTGAAGCTGAAGCTCAAATACTTTGGCCACCTAATGCGAAGAGAGGACTCACTGGAAAAGACCCTGATGCTGGGAAAGACTGAAGGCAAAAGGAGAAGGGGAAGGCAGAGGATGAGATGGTTAGATAGCAACACCGATGTAATGAACATGAATTTGAGTAAACTCCGAGAAACAGTGGAGGACAGGAAGGCCTGGCGTGCTGTGGTCCATGAGGTCACGAAGAGTCGGACACGACTAAACGACTGAACAACAACAAATATACTTGCAAAATCAGTAGTTACAGGATAAATTTCCATGAAAGATTTTTGTCAAAATTTAACTCTAAAAGTACAAAAAGTAGCCATCTAGCAACCATTCAAATTTGGGGCCCTTTCCTCAACTACATTCATTCTGTTTCTGGAGTAAGAAATCTTTATATAAAGTTCTAAACTGGCTGATATTCTCAGGAATCCTCTCCTGTGTTAGGATATCTCTACCAGGTCATCACCATACAATAAAACTACCTTACTCTGCCAGGTATTTGAAGGAAAAACAAACACAATACCTCCTTGTCAACTATTGTGTTGACATATATACCAGAACAGGATGCAATGAAGGTATCCTTCTCACTCACTTCCTTCTCATGTCCTTTAAGACAGGGTCCCCAACCTGTGGGCCACGGCCCACTAGTGTGCCGTGGCCTATTAGGTAGTGGGCCACGGGGTTCCTGCCTACAAACCCCGCCCCCCGGTGCACGCGATTACCCCACCCCGGTGCACGCAATTGGCTCCCGCCTGCAAACCCTGCCCCCGGTGTGCACAATTGGCTCCTGCCTGCAAAGCCCACCCCATGGTGTGCGCGATTGGCTCCCACCTGCAAACCCTGCCCCCCCGGTCCGTGCGATTGGCTCCCACCTGCAAACCCTGCCCCCGCTGGTCTGTGGAAAAATTTTCTTCCACGATTGGTCCCTGGTGCCAAAAAGGTTGGGGACCGCTGCTTTAAGATCACCCAAAAACTTCAGTTGGTGGAAAGTGCAGTAGCCCATATGCTTACTGGACAGTTTTAGTATTGCCATGTAGTTGTGGGAATTGCACTGGTTACTCATAACCACAGGCCTATTACTGTCTATGAGGACTGATCCCCCCTTTTTCTCTCTCTCTCTAAACCATGGCATGAATCAGAAAGAAGGTAGGGGGAAGAGTTCTGTTGTACAGTGTAACATTTATGCCCTTAAGAGGCTGATGACACAGTTCTCAAAAGCTGGTATTTCTTAACAGGGTCCTTCTATCTGACTCTATCCTCTTCCAAAATCTGCTTCCCAGTACCTGACCTTATCCCTCTAGATTGGATATTATATTCATATTCAATTTAAATTCAGCCCAGGGCAGGTAAAAAATTTTTCTCTTTAACTTGTGGGGGTGGGGTTCTAAATTTTACTAATGAATTATCAGATATAAGCCAAGATATACTCAGCTTGCAAGAGAGAGAGAGTTCTACAAACATTCAGCCTTTCATGTGGCTTTTGGAGATCCACATTTTTAAAGCAGAAATAGTAAAAATCTAACAGTAAGCTGAAATAGTAACTTAAAGTCCAGAGACAGTCCTCCCAAGATGGTTTAACTTCTCAAATATTCTTGGAGCTAATCTACAAGTCATGAAACACGGATTTTGAGCAGAGTTTCAGTTAATTATTCTTTAGGAATAGAGGCTGTGTATACATGTATCATGGAGAGAAAACTCAGTTCCACTGAAACTCTATCCAGTTTGTATAAATCTTCAATTTAATTTGAATGGGGTAATTGCTCTAAGAAAATTCTTTAAAATATTATAGATGAAGCCTGATTATCTTTGCCACTATATGCAGAGCAAATCTAGATGCTTCCCACATTACTGGGGAAAATGTTACCCACCCATACTGAATCTGGAGGCTACCCAGAGGATGCAGAATTGCATATTACTGAATGTTCTCTGATGAAACCTGGAACCACTCTTGAGCCATCTGCCAGGCATAAACGCCTTCTTCTAGTCAAAATCATCCTTTAGCACAGCGGTCCCCAACCTTTCTGGCACCAGGGACTGGTCGTGGAAGAATTTTTTTCCATGGACTGGGGGTTTGCAGGAGGGAGCCAATCGCGTGCACCGGGGGGCGGGGTTTGCAGGCGGGAGCCAATCGCATGCACCGGGGGGCAGGGTTTGCAGGCAGGAGCCAATCGCATGCACCGGGGGGCAGGGTTTGCAGGTGGGAGCCAATCGCACACACCGGGGGCGGGGTTTGCAGGCGGGAGCCAATCGCACACACCGGGGGCGGGGTTTGCAGGTAGGAGCCAATCGCACACACTGGGGGTGGGGTTTGCAGGTGGGAGCCAATCGCGCACACCGGAGGCAGGGTAATTGCGTGCACCAGGGAGCGGGGTTTGCAGGAAGGAGCCCCGCAGCCCACTTCCTAACAGGCTGCGGCCCACAGGTTGGGGACCCCTGCTTTAGCAGATCACCTTATAATAAAATCACAGGAGCAGATGATCTCCTGCCATTGTTCTTGCTCCAAAAGCTATCTCTGCCTACTTACTGTGCCTTGAGGCTAAGATATAAAACAACTGGCAACAAAGCTGAATTTCACAATTACATGGGTAGAGCTTTCCAAACCAGCTCTCTGGCAATACTATTCACTTTATTGGATGTCACAGTTGTAATGTCACCTTTCCTTTTTTTTTTGCCCTCACTTCAACCATTTAACTGAAACTATTTGTAGGAAGCACAGTGGACTTCCTCATCAGCTGAAACCCCTTTCCTTATCTCCTAATTGTCTCCCAGTATGCGATAACCTTTGAAAATGAACCCAGGACACACACACACACACAAGCCATTTTGCTCTGCCTGCATTTCCCACTATCTCCTTTACTGATTTTTGCAGTACTGCTTGACTTCTCAGATCATACTATATAGCTCTTGCAAGCTAATGTTCTCAGGAGGAGAAGGACATTGTTAAATAAACTGGGATGAATTACAAAAGGCAAGAAAATAGGCGATACAATCACTGTGTCTGAAAAAATTACAACAAGCCTATCTGAATAGATAAAATCAGGAAATTAATAAATAAAGCCAACACTAAAGCAAAGGAGCAAGGGAGATCAAAAAAATACCCTGAAAAAGTCATAGATAAAACAAATGGAATAAATTGTGTAGCAAACTCCACACTAAATCTGCCTCACCACCCTGAAACTCAAAAAATAAGGTTCAAAGGGAAAACAACTGTGAGGGTTTAAAACTAACCTAGCACATAACAAAATGTCACATTTTAATTTAATATGTTTCTGAGGGTTACTGAGACACATCATCAGAAGCAATATAAATTCAGTGCACCATGCAATATGAATAATCTTAGAACACTTTGGTTTCTACTATTCCTCCCAAATATGCACATTAGAACTTTCTCAGTCTTTTTATGTATAATTTATGGAACTCTACATAAAAAGAACACAGAGGCTTTTCACAGGCTGCACACAGTTGAAGAATTACTCTCCCCAGAGGTTTATTGATACTTAGCCTGAGCAGTTTCTGGAAAAGCTGCAGAACTTTTCATCTTTGGCCTGTCATTCAACAGGGTTACACAGGTGTGGTATAATTATAATTTAATAGGGTGGTTGGATGTCATTGCATTTGTACTGGTTTCCTTTTGACCTGTTTTTGCAAATATGAAACCCTGGGGAAAACTTCAGTTTAATACTGAACAACAACAGAATGGAGAATGCCAACTGCAGAAGCTTTATCATTCAAAATGCAGATATTTGAATCTTCTATCATCTCTTCATTTGACCCAATACTCTTTAAAATCTTTATTTTTTAATTACTAAAAGAAACATATTTCAAAACCCTTTAAAATTATTATTGAAATCTAGTTATCAAAATATACCCATTATTTGATTTATAATTGGCCTTTTAACAAATACTCAAAATGGCTATACCTATGTCATCTTAAGAGCTAGATTCTTTCATTTTTCATAAAGACAAACAGGGAGACAAATTAGTATTAACATTTACAAACTTTCAGTGTGCTCTGTTTCAGTTGTTTTTGTATCATTCTACTCTCAGGAACTCTTTTTTTTCAAATGCAGTATTTATCAAAAAGGAAAATGACAGTGAATTTAAAATGACACCCCCTCCCTTAACCTGGAATAATAGAAAAGAAGAGTAAAAAAAAGTACACATAAATACACACAAACATCCTTTGTAATGTCAAGCTTTTCCACACAATCATTCCCCATTCTCATTTCAGAAGAAACCAAAAAAAGAAGGAAAGGAAAGGAAAGGAAAGGAAAGGAAAGGAAAGGAAAGGAAAGGAAAGGAAAGGAAAGGAAAGGAAAGGAAAGGAAAGGAAAGGAGGAAAAAACCTCAGGATGAATGGGAGATTAAGGAGAAAAGGATACTGTACTGTAGTTGCACTGGAAAGAGAATGGAAGGGGGATAAAGCAGAATGGAAGTGAAGCAAGAAGAAGAGACAATTTCACAGGGATGGAATGAAAGGTCCTATTTAGATACTACCTAAAGCAGTGTTTCTCAACCTCAGCAACTTTAAGATGTGCGGACTTCAACTCCCAGAATTCCCCAGCCAGCCAAGCTGGCTGGGTGTGAGAATTCTGGGAGTTGAAGTCCAGACATCTTAAAGCTGCTGAGGTTGATAAATACTGACCTAAAGGGTTAAAAATCACAAGGCAAGCAACAGGGCTGAGCCCCACCCCTCTAAAGTCAAGCAGGTAACTGATACCTGCAAGATGTGTAGCAATTTGCATGTTTTGCCCATTCACTTGCTTTGAACACATATTCTATTATTTGCAAAAAATGTAAGATGTCCCTCTCCTCTCAAATTAGCAAGTAACTATTGCAGGGGTACGAGGGAAATGCATTTTCCTATTGTGCAAATGCCACAAGTAGCTTGCTGTTGAATATGCCCTGCATATCTATCACGGAAACCATATGCAGCTATAATTCAAGCCACCTGCTTGGTACTTTTGGGGTATGGGCCAAGTCTGTTAACTCAGCATGCCCCTATGCAGTGCTTGGGAAGATTGCTAATGATGTGGAAAGCGCCTGTCAAGGAAATTTGTTTGGCATTTCTGATCATCAGATTGAGAAATCACTGGCAAACTTCCCTGGCAGGCAGTTTGGGAAACCAGTGTTCAGAGGAAAACGTTGCCATTTGACCAGGACATGGAAAAATCTGCCTTAAATAAAGGGGAGGGAGATAATTTATAACTGCATATTTGTACCCATATTATGGTAAATGCCTTTTTTTTTTTATGATTTCAGGCCTGAATAAATACTTGAGCCTGTCAAAAGGAATAAAACTGGCTGAGACAAAATCGCCCCTGGCAGACCCTTGCAGAATTCATATTATGTCCTCCAGCATGTCCCCAGATACTCCTTTGGCTGAAGCACAAGCAACACAGGGCCATAGCATACAGCTCCTTCTGGGTACTATTGACTATTGTGTGGGGGAAATGGCAAGCTGATTTGCACTGGGCCCTTGCTGGCTTTTCAAAATGCCTTTGTTTGTCAACTGCACAATCAACCATAAAGCCTGGGGGCCCACTTGGTTAACTCCACCCCAGCCCAAATCATTACATTAACTAAAATAAACATTAAAAACTTAATATTAATGATCATTCACAAAGGAATGTTTTAGATATACATTATCTCAACCAGAAAAATGTAAAGACAGCTTTGATGTCTGAATGCAGTGCTACAGATTTAGTTCTGAAAAGAGGCTTCACGGCAGGCAGGAACCCATGGGTCGCATCTTTCTGCAACTCTTGAAAGCAGCTGCAATCCTCGAAAAAGGGGTGCTGCTCTGAGGACCCAGGAGTGCTGCTACTGCCACAGGAGCCAGGTTCACGCTCCCATGTGCTCCAAAGCATCTGTTGGGAATCAGATGCTTTGGAGCACATGGGAAATAAGCATCTGAAACACTGCACAGCTCTGTGGAAAAAGTGCTAAAAATCTATGGGTACAAGGTTACTATATTGCAGCTGAGGGCTGTTCTCTCAGTCTTTCCTTCCTTCCTTCCTTCCTTCCTTCCTTCCTTCCTTCCTTCCTTCCTTCCTTCCTTCCTTCCTTCCTTCCTTCCTTCCTTTCTTTCTTTCCTTCCTTCCTTCCTTCCTTCCTTCCTTCCTTCCTTCCTTCCTTCCTTCCTTCCTTCCTTCCTTCCTTCCTTCCCTCTCTCTCTCTCTCTCTCTCTCTCTCTCTTTCTTTCTTTCTTTCTTTCTTTCTTTCTTTCTTTCTTTCTTTCTTTCTTTCTTTCTTTCTTTCTTTCTTTCTTTCTTTCTTTCTTTCTTTCTTTCTCTGAAAGCCCTTTCTTGCCTTTTCTGATTGCAGTTGATGTGGACCATTTATTTTCCCTTTCAGGATCCATTTGCTTATGGAGGATGGCTCATCTGTTTAGGTCAGCAAATGTCCTTGGTCTTCAAGCACTCTAAAAGGAGGTCAAAGCAGGTAAAAATAGGGATGGGTCTGAAGTTTGGGAGCAAGGTGACGACAGCTATACTGTCTTCTTGGAGGATGAGTTATCTAGCAGTGGTCTGCTCTTTCACTGGGACAAAGCTCTTCCTTTCTGAAGAACCTACTTTTCCTTCTCTAACCCATTCTGCCAGCTCTTGCCAAATTAAGCAACTCATCTGATGACCATCAGAGATCCTGCCACTAGGTGACACTGGGTGCAATCCTATACCTACTTGCCTGAGAGTAAGCCCAATGGAATGGAGTGATAGTTATATCTAGGTTGAAACATGAAACTTGTTAGAGAACGTCAGTCTTAATTGTTATCAAACACATTATTATCATAGTTTCAGCTAAGTCTCTTAGTATACTGCAACATGGATTGGAAATAGTGAATTTGCAGATACCTCAAGGAATTCCTAAAATCTGTAGAAATATATTTCAAAAATAAGTTTGATCAGGTATGCAAACTTCCAACCACTGATTTTAATTTATAATTAAATTGTAATTAAATTGAATCACTTTGCTGATTATATGCCAAGTCTATAATACTGCCATGGCTAATTTTTTTCTGCTGAGTACATAAATTGCGTATCTTTTTCCTCATGAATTTGCATTTTGAATTCTTTTTATATTTAACCAAAATGTAAACAGAGACATTACTGAGAAAAACCACTGCAGGCTCTTCCACAGTCTAGCCCTAGAGGCACAATGTTTTCATGGTCTTGTAGTGCATAGAAGTAACACAATATTTTAGGTCAAGAAATTGCTATAGTATTGTCTTTGAATCCATCTTCCACTGAGCCTACTCTCTATATCTCACAGTCCAACTGCACCCATTACCACTCTTATACTCCTCTAGATTTTTTAATTTTCCAAGCTTCATTTTGAAGCATTCTTCTCACCCACAGATAGTACTCCCAAGTTCACATTAACTAAGTATGAGAGCCATTACCACAAATCCATTTTTCTTGTAATTTCTGAAGGCCATCAGCATGCCTTAACTTTTTGTTTTAATCTTGCCTGTTTTATTTTAAATCGTTTTTGTGTCAATATATGTATGCTGGGTTGAACGATATTTTGATGGAATAACTTTATTGACGGCTTAATTCCAAGGAGGATTGACTTTTCTCTTGTTTAATGGATTATAGTTCATGTTCTCCCAATAGGCCAAAACTATGAACAAATCTTTAAAATCCTTTAGCATCCCAGGTCATAATATATTTTGCACTTCAAAATTGAATCTTATACAATCTTCAAGTACATATTGAAGCCATCTTTAACTTGTTTTTAACTTATTTGTACACATACACACAAACTTTGCAGGTGGCCTGGACAAGGATCACAGCAGGGAAAAATCTTTGAAGGACTATGTTATAGGAACTGGAAGTACTCAAATGTGTTTTGTAAGCACTAAGAAAGAACTCTTATATATTTAATATATTTAAACTTTCTCACGTTTACTATATATATATATATATTGTGCGTGTGTATTTTTGTGTGTGTAATTGTGTGTATATATATACTGTATACACACATACTGTATATTCTTATATATTCTTATATAAAGTTTTATCTGAAAGATTGATCTAGCTAGCTAGCTAGCTAGCTAGGTATAGTGATTAAGGTGCTGGACTAGAAACCGGGAGACTGTGAGTTCTAGTCCTCCCTTAGGCATATGAGCCAGCTGGGTGACTTTGGGCCCCAACCCACCTCACAGGGTTGCTGTTGAGGAGAAAATAAGAGTCAGGAACATTATGTATACCACCTTCAGCTATACAAATTAAAGATATAAATCAAATAAATCCTATCTATCTGTACTTTCCTCACCAAATTCTCTTTCTTTCTTTCTTTCTTTCTTTCTTTCTTTCTTTCTTTCTTTCTTTCTTTCTTTCTTTCTTTCTTTCTTTCTTTCTTCTTTCTTTTTGCACTGGAGTCCTAAATATGACTCCATATTGCATGAAGAACAATGGTGGCTAATGGTATATATACTGTAACAGCAGCAGTGATCGATGGGAACTTAGCACAATATCAGCTTTTCAGGCTGAACGTTCTGGAGTGAAAAGCTGCATGCACAGTACGAAGCTTTGTACCAGTTAGTGGGTGTTACTGCTATTTAAAACCCATTTTGCAACAAAAAAGGCAGTTAGCTTTTCAAATATGTATAGTATTCTTCAGTATAACATTGTGCAGAAAAAGCAAGCAGAAAAAGATGTGGGTTTCCCAAGAACAAAATTATAGGAATGATAAGAAAGATGCAGCTTCTGATGTTCCAGCACTTGGGGGGTGGGGGTGGGAACTTTTGAATGCTATTAACTTTAATGCCCCCCTCTGCCATGTATTTGAAATAACTGTGAATCAATATAACTGAATAATATTAAGTAGAGAAATGGTTCCACTGGGAAGTAAAGAATAATACAGCCATGCACTTTCACCAATTTGTTAAACAACATTAAACTCTTTTCCCAACCTATCAGTGTCTTAAGTTAACATTGCTACCTTTTTGTGATAGTAACCAAATGAATTTACTATACAGTCATGCAGTCTGATGCCTTCAGAAGCTAATGGATATTTCACTTCCATTAGTGACAGCCTGCAAATGGCAAAGGATACGAGGAATATTTTTCGAAAATTCCTGAAGTATCAAGTTGCTTGTCTGTATAAGACTGCTTATCATGGAGAAACTATACAGGGTAATCCCTTTGAAATCACCCAGGAATTTGTATATGCAGAGTAGCATTTCATATGAATTTAATTATTCATATGCTGCCTGCTTATAGGCATAAGATACATTTTCCTAAATTGCCAAATTATTTTTGAGGTGATTAGTGGCTTTTAACATTTTTTAATATCAGGAAAACAAACATTTATTTATTTATTTATTTATACTTATATTTATACCCCGCCCATCCCCTCCCTAACAGAGGACTCTGAGCGGCTTACATACATTGTTATACATTACACATCATTATACAATCCGCGTGTAAGGGGAGGGGGTAAGGGAACAGACTCTTCCTGGCTTTCTGGACTACATGTCCCACGATGCCTTGCGTCGGAGCCGGCTGCTGATGTCCTGTGGGTGTTGTTACTTCCGGGATCTGCCGCCATTCGAGGATCTTCCATCCGGTGGAACCTGACCCCCGACAGGACATACTTTTTTTTTTACAACATGCTTTGCCTTTTTAGAATGTGAAGGTCAGACCTGCTGTGGATACTAATTCTTCAGCTGTGATGAGCTAAGCTACAGGAAAGGATTAATGAGGGTGCCCACCACTATCTTATGTTTATTATTTATTTTATTTATAGCCTACCTTTTGTACAGGAGCTCAAGGTGATGGACACAGTGCTCTCTCCTCCTATTTGTCCCCACAATAGCAACTGTGAGAGGTAGGTTGGGCTGAGGGACAGCAATTGGTCCAAAGTCACCCAGTGAGCTTCTGGGGCTGAGGGTGGACTAGAACCTGGATCTCTCTACTCATAGTCCAACACCTTGGCCACCACACTACATGGGCTCTCATAATATTCCACTGCATGTAGTTTGTTAACCAGAACTGAAGACTTACTATCTGAGCTGAGAATGGCAACCATTCAAACTGGAATTTGAAACCAAGGTCAGACGAGCACCTTCTGCTTGCTTCATTGCCAGTTTGAGCCACCCAACATTTCTTGAGTACAGGAATGGACATCCCACCCACTGCCAGGAAGCTGCAATTGCATACCCCACTAGTATTTTGAATCTCTGCTTCAAACATACTGTTTTCCATTATGAGCCATTTTAAGCCCTTCCAAGCTGTTAGTTTATCACACTTCATTCCAGTCAAGTGACATCCCCAAAGTCAATCAGCTACAGTACCTGGCACACACCCTGCCTTCCAGCAGCTGGTTAATGCCTTGAATGACCATTTCATCCTGGGCTGCTATTATCAGCTTCCTTTTCCCCCCTTCCAGTTGATCCCACCATGGTGCATAAACCCCATTAAGCCCACTCTCGTCTCCAGGCCATCCTGTTTTCCTCACTTCTGCCAGCACTCTTCTGATCCACTTTCATATATCTCAGTGGGCACCCTTTTGGTTTCTTTACAGGCTGGGTGAAGCATACTGTCCTTTCTTTTCCACCCCATGCCTGTTGTACTACAATGGTCCCATTTCTTTTCATTTTCTTTAAATGTTTTAAGTTGCAGTTTAGGCATGTTGGAACAAAGCTAAAAGGTTTCAGTGCATGCTACTTTGCTTCAATGATGATGAACCATCATTCCTTTTGCCATGTTTCTATGGACCCACAGTGGAATAGAGGAATGAAGGAACAATGTGTTCCCTTTTCTTTAAAGTTTGTGGCATTGAAGCAAGAATGATACAATAAGGAGGGGGAAAAGTCTCTACATTAGTGTCCAAGGAGAAAATATGGGAAGGGGGTATAAAGGCATCCATGCGGTGCAAACCTCTGGGAAAGCACAGGAAAAAAACAGGGATTACTGAAAAAAAGAACATTCTCTAAAAGGAGGCGGTGGGTACTGGGAGACGTAGCCATACAAGGGTCAGTCAATGAGGCTTGCACTAGTGGGAGGAGCAAGAAGCAGGGGAATAATCAATCCCAACCTGAGGTAGCTTTAGTCTGACCTGAGCATCAACCCAGTCCCCACTGCAATCTGGACTGAATTTTTTTAAAGTCCTGCTCAGGAACAGCTGGAGCACTATTGGAAGCAAGCAGTTTGGGCTTACCGTGCAGAATTGCCCAAGGGTTGACCTAAATTCACTTTCCATACATCAAGATGGAGGACCTGATGGGAGACTCACATATGACTGGGGTAGAATATAAGATGGGCTTTGGAGCTGGGTGAGTGATGCAAGTATAGCCTTCCAATGGATTATTGCCAGATGACTGGATTACAACTGCTAGACTCCCTGCCATGATACTGGAAGTCTTCGAGTTGGGAAGACTGTTTTAACTTTAGCTTTTTGCAATACCTTATTCTAGACAGTAGCAGGAAGTTAAGGCCTCAATTATCACTAAGGATGACGACAAAAAAATAAATAAAATAAAATAAACATATGAAAATCTATTTGCATTATTCTTTTCTTTGGTATCAAGTGATTGTTCCAATAACAGACAGTAAACTCTGAAGTTATCTCTTCTTTTCCCAAAGTTTTTTAAAATTAAGGAAAAATTAGAGGATAATTGAAATATGTGAAAGAATACTTTTTATTGCCCTCATGGTAACCCTAAGCCCATTATTGCCTATTAGAGATTCGATGGATGTATTAACAGCTCTCTCCAGCAATATATAATTACATCTGAATATCAGTATGCAAAGAGTTATGTTAAAGCCTGGCATGTCCATAATCACTTGGGTTTAGTCCTTGGCAGCATCATTTAGTGTTCAGCAAACTATCAATTGAGAAGCCTTTAAGTTCAACTGACTTTCAGCAGAGTTCAGTACTAATCTAACAAAATCTTCCCACTTTTTCTCTGTTCTTGTCAAAATTGAAATATGGCTTCATCTCAAAGGTCCAAGGATGGGCAATTTGTAACAGTGAAACTTAGCCCGTGGCCTATGTTTTAATAGCCTCTGCCAATAACTAATCTTGGACTTCTGGCAAGAGTGATCCATTTCTTCCTTGACTGCTTGAATGCTGGGCAGAGTGTTGGGGGGAAAAGGTTAATGGGGAGGGAGAGAGAGAATATTTTAGCTTCTGCCCTATTTATCATTAGCCTCAGTGCTGCCTCGTGGAATTATAAAGCTGCAAACACATTATCTCTGAGCAAATGCAGACTTCTCCACCAAAGGCAATGTTTAAACACATCACAGCAGCATGGCTGAAGCCATAGGGTGGGGACCTATGACTCTGACCTACCGCCCAGAGTCCCCTCCAAACCGCCCAGAGTCCCCTCCGGAAATGGGGGGAGATGGGCGGTGATATAAGTTAGAAATATAAATAAATAAATATAAATCTCAAACTTCTGTTCGCAGAAGTCCCCTAGTTCTTCAAACTGTGACCCTGCCCCTTGCCCTTGGGGTAGGGACTTTGTAGTTCTGGCTTCCACCACTTACAGTATATTCTAGGGGGAACCTTACCTGATACGAGGTGAGGTATGGAGAGAAATGGACCTTCAACACCTTGCTGCCCTACTGGCAGGTAAAAAGATAAAAATGAAATAATTGCTATAGCACCATCTCTGGGGCATATAGTGTATCTGATTTCTTTCCCTTTAGGAGATAAACTAATCACACAGGGAATAAAGAAAAGTAAACATGATTAAAAAGAATAAGAAATGTAGCAAACTCTTTTTAGTTTTAAATATTAAAATGGAGGCAATCAATATTGAAAAATATTTATTTATTTATTTATTTTATTTTCTATCCCACCTTTATTATTTTTATAAATAACTCAAGGCGGCGAACATACCAAATACTCCTTCCTCCTCCTATTTTCCCCACAACAACAACCCTGTGAGGTGAGTTGGGCTGAGAGAGAGTGACTGGCCCAAGGTCACCCAGCCGGCTTTCAAGCCTAAGGCGGGACTAGAACTCACAGACTCCTGGTTTCTAGCCCATTGCCTTAACCACTAGACCAAACTGATCTCTTTTTTGCATTGCTATTCCAATCAGGGGATCCAGCAACTGCAATTTCATGTAATAAGAAAAAGATCCTATAGAACATATGCAAGTAAATACAGTATAAGGATTCAGGGAGGACACATGATAGTGCTGATCTGCTACTAATAAAAGAAAACTTGCTTTAAAGAGATAAATAGCACAGATTCCCTGAAGGACAGATTCAAATTGACAGCAAAACACAATGTCCTTACATTGTGTGGAAGAATAAAAATGTCTGAACCTAGAGAAAATGAAGATTAAACTCAACACAGTTTCTAGCTAGACTATTTATTTATTTCTACCCAAGTAACATACCCTTGAATCGGGTTTTCTTTTTGATTCAATTTAACTGGACTTCATCTCTGTTTTCTGGAAGTTTCAAACGTTAATCTAGGACTGGAGATTTATCTCAACATTCTCCTTCTTTCCATCGCAGGAGACACTTTCATGCTTAAATCCCTTCCCACAGAGGACTGCCTCTAGTTTTCAATAGAAAATAAGTATTGTGTGCTAAAGCCAACATTTATCTAACAAAAAGAATTGAATTCAAAGTCAGTGATGTTTGAGAGGCTGGTAGGAGATGGTAAGTGTTAATATGGTAAACTCAGGCTATTTTAACAACATACACATAGTCACATGCGCACTAATAAGTATACTGCCATTTTGGTGGGCAGATACTAACTTTTGTGGAAATATTTCTGTGAAAGGTTTTTCATAAACCTCTGTATATTTAAGTAACCAAAGCAATTTTCTTCATCAGAAATACTGACTAGTTTGACCTGCAATTCTGTAAACACAGTAAAAACAATAGTTTTCCATTATCACTGAAATGAGTGCCTTATTATCCATGAGATTTATCATTAGCAGAATCCTCAAGTGCATCTTACCTAAAACACCAAGTGTACACCTTCTCTTATGTATTTATTAACTTGGTATACCTCTGGCTACCAGATTTAAAATCAAGACAATAAAAACAGTGAGATTATCAATAAATAATTAACAGGCAGAAATAATTAACAGTTAAACACCTGTACAAAAAGATGCATGCTACGGACAAGCTAATAAGGTGGTTAGGTCCCTTAACTCTACAAGGAATGCATTCCAGGGTGCTGGGTAGCAACAGAGAAAGCTTGATGCTGTTTTCACCAGAGTTGTAGAATCGTAAGTGAATCTTCTCAGATGATCTAAATGAGCATGGAGGCTCATACAGAAAGAGATTTCTCTCAAGTGACCTGGATCTAAGCCATGTGGGGCTTTAAAGGTAATGACCAGAGCTTTGTATTTTGCCCTGAAAAGTACTGGCAGCCAGTGCAGTGTGTTCAGCATAGGTCTCTCCTCATTGGCAATGACCAATTTGGTTGTTGAATTTTGTACTAACAGAAGTTTCCAGGATATACCCAAAGGCAATTCCATGTACAGTGCATACTATAGTCTATCATGGAGTAGGCACATAACTGCTATGAACTCTTGAGCCACACCAGACAAAATGTGGATAGTGAAAGCCCACAGCACATAAGTCTAAGGGTCTCCAATACCAGTTCTGAGACCAGCTCCCCTTCCTGCTCATGGCCACCAAGAGGTGGCCCACCTCTGCTTTATAGAATAGTGATAGGACCATCCTCATGGAACATTATGACCCAGGAAGATGAGAAGCTTTTCAGAAAGGCCTTTGGTAATGCCTCTTTTGACATCCTTCCATTGCTTCATTGTTCATCTTGATTCTGAGGCTTAATTTTAGAAATTCCTACAGTGTTAATTTTCTATAGCCCTGGAATATATTTATAAGAGAAGGCATACATCTTAGAACTAAATATTACAAATAAAGAATCATGTTTCATTTAGGCATGCCATGCACTTGAAGTCTGCAAGTTATTGGGACTTTGCTTGTAGCAGTGCTACATAATTTATCATGATAAAAGGTCTATTAGCAGAAGATGATAAAATCTAGTAGAACTGCTATTTTGGAAAATAACACACTCTCCACCCAAGGCAGCATTCCAGTCAGAGAAAAAAAATGCCAGGAACCTGACCCTACAGATGTAAACAGAAAGGTGAACAGGAAATTGCAGCAATACAGCTTGCTAGTGTTAACAAAGCTATATTAATCCACAACTGTATTTGCTGTTGTAACATGTAATTTGAATTTAGTTTTCAATGGCTGCTATGACTGAATTGCTAGTTGAAAATGCTAGGCTTGATTATGATTATATATTATAACAGGTAATGTAATTGACAAAAAAGTTTGATAATATTGATAATAAATTATAGAAGCTGAGTTCCTTCCTCCTAATTTGCTCTAAGGTTTAGAACAGTTGGATTAATAATACCTATATTCTGCATATGTTTTCAAATGCAATTTGAATTATAGCAGCAAAGACTTTTCATATGCAGAAAGATATACTTGAGGAGGAACTAAGTAGGATTAAGAGCAGGTTTTTCCCAGTTGTACACTTGATTGCTGATTAAGTGATTAGGACTGAGTTAACACTGCAATTCAGGAATGTATAATTTTGAAGTTATTTATAGTAAAAACAACACAATCTGCCAAGTATATGTAAACCCCCCCCCAAAGACTGGCATTCTATTGAGCTAATAGTAAAATACATTACATTAAGTTAAAATTTCAGAAACATTTTGGAATTTGTGTGTCAGACTTTCAAGCAATACTTTTTCTTTTGTTCAAAGACTGTGTTTGATGACATAATAACTTGATAAATACATTTTTTAAAAAATCCCTTCATCGTTCTCTTGTTTCAGTGTCCCAAAGGTTGCTTAAGCCAGTTTTTTTCAACCTTGGCAACTTTAAGATGAGTGGACTTCAGCATACTGGCTGGGGAATTCTGGGAGTTGAAGTCCACACATCTTAAAGTTGCCAAGGTTGAAAAACACTGGCTTAAGCCATTGTCTATGAGGACGAAAAATGAAATTCTCTGTTTTATCTTGCTATACTTGGATGATTTTTACTAGTTTATTCTCAACTCAGCTATGGTACTATAAATGAACCAAACATGGGGAAAAAAAGCTTGAAAGTTAATGAAAGAAAGAAAGCATACATCTAGTGATGTCAAAGATTTAACAATTCTCATCATTTTCATTCACAGCAATTGCCTTTTCATCACATCTGAAAAATCGATGGGGACAGGAACACAGCAGCACACTTCACTAATCCTGCTGTGTTTACCTGCCCTAATTCCAATTCCAATTAGGTTAAAAAACTAATCAAATCAGGAAATACTGTGATGTTACTAGAGAATATATGTTCTTTTTATCACTGTCTCCCGCTCTCCAAGTGATAATTCTAGAACAGAGTAGGCTGTTCATGATGAATATTTCTATATATATGGAACACACACACACACACACCATAATAAGAATACAAGACTTTAGGTTGGAATCTGTGTAGAGTAGCTTTGAAACAGCTATAATTCTGCATTCCACTTTTTGCTCCAATTTTACCTTCTGAAGCTACACAGCCAGCTTCCTAAAGGTTGTTTTCAAATATTGGTCATTGGACTTTAAGAAGAATTTTAAAAAATCACAATGGATTCACAATCAGGGGACAAGAGACTAGGTTCTATGAATAAGGGTTGAAGGACTTTCATATTTAGCAGTGAGAAAAGGCTTCTAAAAATGGACACTATAACACTCTTCAAATTCAAATATTTGAAAGGTTGTCATATCAAAGAAGATCAAGATCCAGACTTCAGTTACAAGACGTCATAGGGATTGACAGGGTGCTGCAACCTTAAACTATGCATGTGTGAATCAATAAAATCTTTGAAATGTGGAGTCCTTGGTGCTCTCTGAGCCTTGTTGTTTTATTGCAGACATTTCATTGCCAGACTAGGCAACATCTTCAGTGCAAAAAAAATATTTGAAACGTTACATAAAATGTAATATTAAAATGTAATGTTAGGAGTATCTGCAACTAAGATTAGCTTTATGTATCACTAGCATAATATTCCATGGATTGGAATCCATTTAATCAGATGCATGAATTGTTATCATCAGTTACACCTGATGCAAGTTCTGAATTGGACCCTAGGCCCCCAAAGTGCTTAATGTTTATGCGACTAAAATATATTATTTTATGCATTTGATAAAATGGACTACTCTCCAGGAAAGCTTTTCCTTAAAGCAGCCTTTTTACCCTGGAAGAATCCTTGAAATAATTTTCAGGTCTCAGGGAAACCCTGCATAAAAATCACAAAAAAATACGAACACTTCACAATACAATTCACTTCTAACCTACACAATCGATATTATACATTTACCAACAAAACAGTAGGCTGACAGCTGAGTCAAAGCATGTAAAAATTTACATCCGTGTGAGCCCTAGCATTGCATGGTGCATGAAATGTTTTGTTCTGTTTTTTCAATCACAATCTCTTGAGGCACCCCTAGTGACCTTTCATGGAATCCTAGGGTTGTGTGGAACCCCAGTCGAGATAGGCTACCTTAAAATATTGGTCTTGAGATGTTAAAGTACTCTTTTTGCTTCAAAGCTACACTTCTGCATGTAGATAATTATGGTTTCAATATATTTGTTGTTGAGTAGTGTATTGACTAGAACTTCCCTCTTCTGGACTCAGTTGTAGCTTGCAGTCTAAATTATGAACCATTGAAAAGAGGATTCATCCTATTGGCAAATGTCCACTACAAGATAACAATTGAGGTTACCATTTCTGACAACCTATTAATAATAATGTATTATCTTGATGTATGATTACCTACAAAGCTAATGTTAAATGTATTGCAGACATAATAACATTCACCATCATGATGACTCATTTTTATCTACAGGCAGCCAACACTATGAATTTTAAATTGCAGGCTAAACGTAATAGTGTAGTCAGTGTTTAACTGTATTTATCATTTAATTTTGTCTTGTTTTATAATTCATCTTCAGGCTTTGACAGAATTTGCCTACAACATTATTTCACTAGGGTTGGCTTCCATTTCTACCTCACTTGGTTCATGCTTATATCACTGTAGCAGTACCACTTAAAATATTCATACACAAGCTAGCAATCTTCTACATACTGTATAGCATCACAAATTTGTAAGAATTGTGACCTGAAACAGATACATCTATGCATGGGAACTATGTATACATATTTTCCCCTCCAAACAGAGGTGCATAGGACAGTGGGCATTAAATACACAATGACATATATTCAGTGAATAGTATAAGCACAAGCCTGTGGTCTTGGTTAACAGAGATGGCTGCTAATATGATAACTCGCTGGTTATGTAGTGCCCTTGAATTAATGCCAATAAAAAGCTATAAGGAATAATATGCCGAGCTTCATCTTTTGAAGACTTTCAGAAATATGAAAAGTAGCAACATCCTCTGGACTCAATACATGTTTTAAACCACAAATCACCCAAAGTGATTTACACATGGGTATGAACCTGCCTCCAATAGAGGCCCTTCAGTTGAATTTTTGCTGGGGATATTTTGCCGTTTGGTATTTACTCTCCTTAAGAAAACTGTGCAGTGCAGAGGAGACTGAAATAAGATGTTAGAAAAAGCTGGGATGTATAATTTTAAGGAAGCAATAGTTACGAGAGTTAATAATGGAAGATCAAATATTCTGCAAATAAAGATAAGGGAGCCTAGTTAGCAGCTCAAGAAAATGTGAAATACAAAACAAATCTGTATTAACAGAGAGCTGTCTGTCACAGAACAGCACAGTTGAGCTTTGGCATGGACATCACAAGTATTTATAAGCTGGGGGGAATTTTTGACACTCCTAGGAAATCACAGAAACAGAAATAGGTTTGGTTAGGGAATAGTTAGACTTCTTTCTCATCCATTGCTCTCCTGCTCTCAAACATGACCAATGGTACTAAGGAGAATTGATAGACTATAATTCATATGAAATGCCATTAGATGGCAATGTGCTAATTCATCTACTCTATTGCATTTACATAGCAATGGTAAGAACAGAGCATGGAACAACGGACTGGTTTAAGATTGGGAAAGGAGTATGGCAGGGTTGTATACTCTCACCCTACCTATTCAACCTGTACGCAGAACACATCATGCGACGTGCTGGGCTTGAGGAATCCAAGGCTGGAGTTAAAATCGCTGGAAGAAACATTAACAATCTCAGATATGCAGATGATACCACTTTGATGGCTGAAAGCGAGGAGGAGTTGAGGAGCCTTATGACGAAGGTGAAAGAAGAAAGTGCAAAAGCTGGGTTGCAGTTAAACCTCAAAAAAACCAAGATTATGGCAACCAGCTTGATTGATAACTGGCAAATAGAGGGAGAAAAAGTGGAGGCAGTGACAGACTTTGTATTTCTAGGCGCAAAGATTACTGCATACGCTGACTGCAGCCAGGAAATCAGAAGACGTCTACTTCTTGGGAGGAGAGCAATGGCAAATCTTGATAAAATAGTTAAGAGCAGAGACATCACACTGACAACAAAGGTCCGCATAGTTAAAGCAATGGTATTCCCTGTAGTAACCTATGGCTGTGAGAGCTGGACCATAAGGAAGGCTGAGCGAAGGAAGATAGATGCTTTTGAACTGTGGTGTTGGAGGAAAATTCTGAGAGTGCCTTGGACTGCAAGAAGATCAAGCCAGTCCATACTCCAGGAAATAAAGCCAAACTGCTCACTTGAGGGAATGATATTAAAGGCAAAACTGAAGTACTTTGGCCACATAATGAGAAGACAGGATACCCTGGAGAAGATGCTGATGCTGGGCAAAGTGGAAGGCAAAAGGAAGAGGGGCCGACCAAGGGCAAGATGGATGGACGATATTCTGGAGGTGACGGACTCGACCATGGGGGAGCTGGGGATGGTGACGGCCGACAGGAAGCTCTGGCGTGGGCTGGTCCATGAAGTCACGAAGAGTCGGAAGCGACTGAACGAATAAACAACAAATTGCATTTACATGCAACCATTCCACCAAAAGCATACTTAAGAAAAGGATAAATATATTGGCCAGCTACAGTACATTGCTGCTGCTGCTGCTGCTTATTGGAAGGCAATGAAGGCCAGCTGATCATGTGTCCTGCAAGACAGGATTCTAGGACTCAAGAGACGATTCATGTTATCAGTGTGTATAATACAATTCCATTGTCAAATGTTTAAGACAGATCAAAACAATTCAGAGAATACTTCATTTCTCATATCCTTCAGGGATTAAGTAAACTGAAATATATATTTCACTTTATAAAATTGATTCCATCAACAGCTACTAAGATCTCTTGATGATTTACAATAATCACATTTATTATGTGGATGTGGTATCTATCCTAGCCCATAATGGATATATATTCTTTTCCATTGCTATTCAACACAGCAAGTCATGGCACAGTAAGAGCATACTATACCCATCTGCAGTTGGGCTTAGAAGCCTGGCCTGTTTCTTTTTGTAGATATGAATGCAAGTTTGATTAACACTGCAGTCTGCCTCCAATTTCAATGTTTGCAATGAAGTGTTTCTTATGCAAATATAGCCACACTACATTGACTTGGCACTATTGGAGTAGTGGTGTATGACTGCATTTAAATCATTTGATTAAGATAATATTGGGTCTTTCTATCTCGCTGATAGCCTGTGTTTTTCTGGAAGGCTTGCCAGGCAGGCATCACACATGGGAAAACAAAAAGTTGTTGTTGCTGCAGCTGAATGGAAACACTGCCACCTACATCACTAAAATGACAAAAGGAGTTAGCATTTCAGGGATGTTCTGCTAGTGCATGGGCAGCACGGGGGATGCTGCCTGGTGAAAGGGCATTGTGAGTTCATTCTGCACAGTGTGGGAGCCACTGCTGCTTCCATTCTCCTCTGGTAACTTCAGAAAGTCAAGCAGGAGAAGCCTACGAGACAAGTAATTCCTTTCTAAGGCAGCACTGGCTTTCCTGGATCCTGGAAGAAGCTGGCATAGAAAGGAACGTGGATGTTCTCCTTCCAGAATATCCCCATCTTTCTCGGTACTGAACTTTGTAATGGCTCTCATACTTCTAAAGGCAATGCCAGAAACTGGCATGAACTGCTTTAAATATGCTAAGAACAGAATTATACATAAACCCTTATGCTTTATATATGATATATGAGCAGCAGATAATAAATCAAATTAACAAGGTAACAAGTTATATTATTTTATCTATATCACCCAAAAGTACAGAAGGCATAATGGAAGGTTACAGATTTTTATTTAGCTGATGTTTTTCAGCAGATAAAAAGGCCACTGCTCAGTGGCAGAGCACATTTGTTGTACGAAGAACCCAGGTTCAGTAGACATCAACTTAATCAACACAATGTTATAATCCCCATGCACTGGGATTTAGCAAAATAATATTGATGCTCTGCCAAGGATGCAGGAGACCCTGATGGAGCCTATTTGAGGATCTCTTTAAATCAGTAATAGCTGACAATCTGTACTGAACAGCGTGTACAAAGGTGTCACGTTTCTCCCCAAAGGCAGGGTTTTAATCAAAGTACACTTTGTTTGCAACTAGTTCCGTGTATGCACACACCGCAAACACACATTTCTCAGTGTTCTGTGAGAACTAGAGCCAACCTTGTTGGGGCCAGTTCAAAGACCTGACTAAAACTCCAATTCAGTGTTTACAAAGGACAGATAACTGAAACCTTTCTGCTGGTCTGTTGAGAACTTGGGGTAGCTTTTAAAGAATTAAAAGATTAGTATTTCACTGTAAGTTTGATTTTGCCTGGGAAGCCATCCCAAGCAATTATTTGAGGAGTGGGATATAAAACCTCTGAACAAAGAAAAAAAGGAGGAATGGACAGGCCAGTGACTAAATCTGGTATAAGGCAGTTTCTTAGGTTTCTACAGGGAGAAGCTCCAACAGATAAAAATTGACCTTGTAGAAATAATACAAAATAAAATGCTTTCTTTTCTGCCATAGCTGTTGTGCACTTTGGAACACAGGAAATAATTAATAATATTTCAGCCTGGAAATGAATTTTGAAAACAAGCCAAGTAAAGAGTCATTGAATTTTAGTAAGAAAATATTGTACAAGCTGCTTTGTTTATACCTAGTCAACCCTAGATTGTTTATTGTAAGAAGACTCAAGCCAACCACTATATAATTACATCTGCTTTTATTTGAATATAAAACAAAGCAGCTTGTACAATATTTTCTTACTAAAATGATAATTAGTTTAACTATATTAAAAAGATGCTCAAATTGCTACTCTAGTTTTGGTGTTTTGCCTTCAACTTCAAAACAGGCTTAAACAAACAAAACAATTTAAAATTATTAGGACCAAATAAACCTTTAAGTGATTATTTCTAGGACAACAATTTATACACTTCCAGATTAGTTTTAGCCATTAAGTGAAAATGAAGGTGACTTTGTGGGCACTAATCCCCCTCAGCAGGAATGGAAAACTGCAACACCAAGCAATTTGAAACAAACAAAGCAAACAGCTTTTTCAAAATTTTGCTTTTTAAAAAAATGCATCTAGGGTTGTGTACCAAAACTATATGTAATAATATAGAAGGAAGGATAATTTAAAGCAATGGAAACTTGCTTGCTCATATGTATGTACAAAATGGCAACCTGTTCTGCCTTGTTAGCTACTATAATGGTAAGCTTTATAACGTAAGCTACCATACAGTTCTGTAACTTTTCTACTTAACTGGGGGATAAACCACATCAAGCACAATGGCATTTCCTGGTAATGTCAGTGCTGTGCATCAGTTTTCTTCTGCTGGATGCAACACCCATCTCAGTTACGGTCTAACCCAAACCTTCATTTCTAAAGAGGTAAAGCAGTTCTGGCAAATGTTGCTCAACCACAGCTTTTAGCACCCCTCAGCTCTACCAATACGGGAAGTGGGAGTTCAGCAGCATCTGGAGGGCTACAGGTTCCTTACCTCTTGAGATTTTGTAACTATATGAATCAGCAACATTCATGGGGGAGACAAGGGGCATCAGAGGGACAGAAGCAGCTTTGCAATGCAAGCCCCACCCTCTTCTACATGCATTGTGATGTCACACACATGCCCCAAAGGGCAAAGCTTGAAGTGTGACACTGCTTTCATCATTCCGATGTATTTATTTATTTATTTATTTATTAATCAAATTTATCACCGCCCATCTCTACCACGGTAGACTCTGTATGCAATAGGAACCTGGGGATGCTGCTGATCTAAAAACTGCATTTGTGAGAAACATTTTTGCTGTTTTTTTAAAAAAATCTTGTTGCATCTGAAAAAAAAAACATTCTTTAAATTGATATTCCCTGTCTCACAAATATTTTTCATTCTTTCTAACCCAATGGAATATTGAAAAGAAATTACATAAACTCTGCCTGTCAGTCAGCAGGTTAACAGGTTAACACCCTGGAAACAGAACAGAAGAAGACCAGATCTGATATCATGGAAAAACCAGCAAATGGGTTTGAAAATGGTCTGAATGGTCAGAGAGACCAACATGCCAGAAAAAAAATCCCCCCAATGCATCACTATTGCTGACCGTTTCATGCTAAGCCCCCCTCCCTCTTCTTCCCTGGACATGTGACCAAGAGTGGAGCAGATGCAACCCATCCTATGCTTGCCAGTGCTCACTTGCAAACACACCTACAAACCTACAAGGAGAAAGTAAACTCATGCACAAAATAGTTACTTCATTACACAGAAGAAAATAAAGGTGCCTTCTATGGCCACTGCTGGTCAAGGGCTTGGGGAAAAAACCAAAATGCCCTCTTCTACAGGCTTCTGTTATCCTTTTCAATCCAATGGAATGTTGGAAACAAATTCCGTAAAGGTGTTCGGGACTAGTCCATCCTTAGAATTAACTGGTTCGAGTCTGACGACGGACTAGATCTGGTGATGCAGAGAACCCAAATCCAGAAAAATGAAATAATTCTCTTTGGGAGAGGCAGTGGCTCAGAATGCTACTGACTCTTTCAGTCTCAATCTACCTCTCTCCTAATTATGCATCCCAAAGGGAAGAATTCCAGAAGTTGTGGTCTACATCCTGTCCTTCCCTTTTTTCTTTCAACAGAAGAAGCTCTTTAAGGATATACAATTTTTTCAGGCCAAGGACGACACTTGGAGTTAGAGTTCAGTGTCAAAAACTGCACTCCAACAAGTGGAAAAAATGTAAAATTCCACTTAAAAATTAAATTTAATAAAAGCAATGTGATTACTCCCCATTTATTTTAATTCTGCCAACTTAAAAATCACCATTTGGAGAGCCACAATACTAAAAAAAGAATCCCTGAAATGCCTACACGAGAAGTGTATTACTTTGAAATAATAAATAACTAAATTGTTATGTGCTAATTGTACCAAGCACAGTTGAGACATGTGGAGATGTTTAGAAATTGGCAAGCCTCCTTTAAGAACTTGGACTGTAGCTTGAATCATGTCAACTGGATTTCTATTTTCTCAGTGGAAACGTTTCGCTCCGAAGCTCCTTGGATAAGGAGCGAAACGTTTCCACTGAGAAAATAGAAATCCAGTTGACATGATTCAAGCTACAGACTGTTCCACCTGGATGACTGAGAACTTTCATCGACTTAAGAACTTGGAGTTTTCAAGAAATCTTTATAGGCAGTCTCACAGTCAAAACATGGCAATCGTAACTGATAATGAAAAATACATTTCTTAAGTTGCTCTCATTGGTAATCGATTTGGAAGCTGTTTTGATGGCTGGAGTTCTTTTCTAGTTATTGTTGCTTTAGATTTGTAAAGCTTCCCAAAATTGTCTACAAACTCAGCAAGCAAACAAATTTGCCTAATTATAATTTATAACATTAAACTTATACTTGAAACAAGCTATCCCTATAAAATGGTTGGGAAATGCTGCTCCAAGCCAAGAAAAAATGCCAAAAGAAAATGCCATCATCTGCTTGTATCCCAAAACTAAACCAATATTTGGGACAAATATTTGAGCTTTCTTACTATAGAGGGTCTTTATATACCCCGTTGAGCTGCACATTGAGAAAAACCTGATAAATCAAGCATTTCATTGGAGATATAAAAAAGACAACAGCAGCATCAAGAAGGGACTTGAGCGAGAAACTCATCTGAATGCTCTTGAAATAAAGAAGAGTATTATCAAGGATCCACGGGGATTTGCAAGGGACTGCCGTCTTGTCACCACCAGGGTATTTCTACACAAGTGCCAGTGTATGAAGCTGCAAATACTAGTTCTTTTCACTTCTCTTTTCTATCATTTCATTAAAACAAACAAATAAAAAATAAAGACCTCAACAACAACCTGGAACTAATTTTTACAATATTGATTGATTGATTGATTGATTGATTGATTATCAAGTTGTTTTTGACTCCTAGTGACTGTGTAGATAGATTTTCTCCAAAATGATCTATCCCCAACCTGGTCTTTCAGGTCTTCCAACTGTGTACTCATTGCCACTGTAACTGAGTCTATCCACCTTGCTGCTGGTCATCCTCTTCATCTCAATTTTTACAATATGCCTCCTAAAAATTCCTTAAAGAGATGCATACTAGATGCAATGTCTTGTTAATAAGCATAGATATTATTTTAAATTAGTCTTCTCCATAGATATATTTGTACTGAAAAGGTAAGAATCCTGCTTGGCCAGTCATTCACCACTTTCTATACAAATGGCCATCCGTTCTTTTAACTACAATGGCAATATTTTCACACAACCTAGAGACAACCTAGAGAAATGCCTGTAGTGCTTTTTGGAGTATTTTCTCAGAAAATACACCTGTTTCTTAAAATGAAACTGTACAAGGTATAGTCTGCACCTGGGTTCGAAATTCTTCTGCCAAAGAGAGGTTAAACCAAGAGATATCTATTCTCTGAAAATAATAAAAGGCTGAACCAACCCAAATGGTCTTCACTGCTTTGCACTGCCAATAACCTGCTGAAATTCTTTTCTTTTTCTTTTGGTAAGAAGCTCTGTTTCATCACTATCTTTGCAATCAGATACTTTCTATAAAGTTGCCATTTCCTGGTTGATTATATGCATGTTCAAGATGTGAAGAGGAAACAGATGTCACAATGTAAAGCTCTAAAGGTAAAGGTTCCCCCCGCACATTTGTGCAGTCGTGTCCGACTCTAGGGGCCGGTGCTCATCTCCGTTTGTTAGCCGAAGAGCTAGCACTGTCCGAAGACGCTTCCGCGGTCATGTGGCCGGCATGATGCACGCGGAACGCTGTTACCATCCCACCGAAGTTGTACCTATTCATCTACTTGCATTTGCGTGCTTTCGAATTGCTAGGTTGGCAAGAGCTGGGGCGAGTGCAGGAGCTCACTCCATCACGCGGGGCTAGGGATTCGAACCTCTGAACTTGCGACCTTCCAATCGACAAGCCTGGCGTCTTACCTCTAGTGTATCCTAAAAGAATTTGTGCGACACCCCTCCCCCTGCATGACTAAAATTGATTTCACTGAGGTTATGATTGAGCAAGAGATAAATATACCACTTTTAATACTTAAACATTGATCAATATATCACAGGAGATATTAAAACTTTACGGTATTACCATTGCTGCTGTGGTTTGCATAGGCAAAGAGATCAATAAAACCTGGAACAAGTTTTGATTGTGCTCCCAATGTCTATGCAAGGCTGATCATGTTGAAAAATAATTTGTGACCCTTCTCTAAGTTCCTTCTGACCCCTGGGGATCCTTACCTGTAACTTGGGGATCCTGATGTATCAAATTATTACTGTTAAACCTGAATCATGTTCTTGGCTGATAGGAAAGCCTTTTAAACCACAGCTTGTTTTGTCCCTCCTGTTTATAGGCAACAGGATCTGTGATGCTGCGTGAGGATTTCTTTTTGGGAGCAACAAGAGATTCAGAATGTATGAATTATCTAAGTTTTAATTATAAACAGCCTTGTTAATAAAATGACTGGAAAATAATCAAATATATCAGTGGTGCAGAGGCAGCTTAGATGCACTCACCATTAATACAATTGAATCAGGATTAATATTCATATCTCTGGATTTAATGGTCATATGAACTTCTTTTTTTAGATGGTGATGTTCTTCAGAATGTGCTAAGACAACCCAGCTGCATCTGAGAGCTGTTCAACATGCTGAGTGAATCCCTGGATGTTCAGCATGCTGAGTCTTGCCCTGAATGTACAGTTGCACAAATTACAACACAGTGAAGACATTTCCTACTTGAGAAGAGTACAAGCTAGACAACTTTGGTCTTATTAACAGATGCTTTCTGGAGCCTGGGTAAAAGGCCTAATATTCATTCTACTGCAGTACCCTCCTCCTTCTCAGTTGGAATCCCCATAATTAGGGATCAAGTGTAAAGGATCCCAAGTTTCTGTAACTAATTATTTAAGATCTCTGTGACAGCAGATAGGATCCAAACTGTATGAGGATGTTTTCTCCTTTATTTAGTGTCCTTGCTCATATCAGCCACAGGAATAAGCTTAATTCCATCTGTTTTGGGTCCAGTGAAAGGGTTTTGTTTTGTTTTGTTTTTATGCCTATGTATAGGTGCATATTGTTAGCTGGAGTGGGACAGGAAGCATTACACTGAAAACTATGTATACAACAAATTCTGGTTAAAAAAGAACTTGATGGAATGAACTCCATGGACTCCCTAACAGCACTGGACTTAATAAGAGTCAGATGAACTTAATAAATTGGAGTGAAATATTTGGATATTTATATATATTTATATATGCTGTATATATAGAAGACTAGCAGAACGCATCCACGAACACTAACTAGCAGTCAGAAGACACGATGAAAACTCCTTAATCTCACAACACATGGACAGACTCAACCATACTTTCAACTGGGAAACTGAGCATCTTAAACCAAGCCAAATCCAAAAACGCTAAAGAATTCCTGGAAGCTTGGCACTTAGACAAAGCAGCCATCAACAGACACATAGAGGTAAACAACATTTACATACCATTCATAAGAGACAATAGAAAAGCCAAAAGACCAGAACACCTCCTTGCCAGCAATCATCACCCAGATATGCAAAGATTAACACCAGGATTAGCACCAGAGGAACAATCAAACAGCACAATATACCCTAATCAAGGAACTATTAACTCAGTCAATCAACCAAGTAGCAAACAACAGCCCAATCAAGGAACTACCAAGGAGAGAACAACACCTCCACCAACACAAGCAGGACAAGCCATGGTATATAAACAGAGAGCAAGTCCCACTCCCTTTTCGCACTGAAGATGTTGCCTAGCCTGGCAATGAAATGTCTGCAAGAAAACAAGGCTCAGAGTGCACCAAGGACTCCACGTATTTGTATTTTTCAGCTTTTCAGGTGGCAAAAAATGGAAAGGCATTCCTTCAATTTATTTCTTTCAGATGATTTATCTTAAGATCTATATAAATTCCTTGAATTTTAAGTTTTAATTAAAAATTAATATTTGGAAGATGTCCTTCTATGAGCAGAGCTCTTTCAACAGAAATTTCTTCAATTTATGGAAGAAAACATTAAATTCCAAGCTATGAGAAGAATGAGAGGTTCCCATATACTTTTTTGTACACACACAAAAAATATAAATTTACAAATTAATATTTACTTTTTAATGAACTAATATACCACCTCTTGATCACCCATACACTGTGAATTTTGTAACAATATTTTTCTCTCCAATTTGTATGTTTTGTAAAAAGAAATATTACTAGTACCAGTAATAAGAGTAAAATGAATAAGCACTGTACAACCAAAGCTAAATCGTTAAATATACAATTATTTCAATGAATTCAATGGGACTTTCTCCCAAGTAAATATATTCAATTCTACTGTATTGTGCATAGCAATTATTATATATTTAGATAATGTGTGCAATAGTACCATTAAAATCCTTAAAATGAGTAAAAACAGAGGAGGATTGTCCTGTGATCATGACACAATCTGGCAACAGCCCCTCTCTGCTCTCCAACCAGAATGAGCTTTGTGTGAGTCTGTCACCATTTGGCATTAATGCTGCGGCTTGTTCTCAAGGAACAATTATGTTTCTAATTGACAATAGAAGCTGCCCAGCAAGTAGATCACCATGAACTGCAATAACCTTACTTCCAGCATCCACTGCACAGCAAGTCCACTAAGCTTGCCAATTAGACTACCCAGGTACACTGACTTGTTCCCGCTCCCTTTCATTTGTGCTCAGTTGCCTCATCTGGTTGATCATTGCCAGAGAATGCACTGAATGTGCACTGATATAGTTCAAAAATCAGCATTTACTAGTACTACATACAGAACTTCTATTTATTTTTCACCACTGGCGTCATGATGCTTGCTTTTTTACTTTTAAATCTATATAAATTTACAAAAAGCTATGGCTTGGAAAAACTAGTGTCTTGTAAAAAGCACAGAATATAAAACTAGGAACACTTCAGTTAAGTTAGGTAGGTCTTTGAGCAGTGTATGTGTGTGTGTGTGTGTGTGTGTGTGTGTGTATATATATATATATATATATATATATATATGTATGTATGTATGTATGTATGTATGTATGTAATTTTACATTGTTATTATTGATATTTATTGTTTTAATTCTTTTAAATTTGTTGTGAACTGCCCAGGGTCCCTCCTTGTGGGGGAGATGGGCGGGATATAAATGAAATAAATAAATAGATAGATAGATAGATAGATAGATAGATAGATAGATAGTCCTTTATTGGGTAGAGCTTGGCAAAATGTCCTTTCTGTATGTGAAGTGTTGTAACAGCAGGAGATGAAGCATTTGAACCTTTGACTTAATCTGTGGGCTTCATTCATTCTTAAGATACATTAATGATTCAGTATATACTATTTGGGGAAAATAGAATAGGTCAAAGGAAGTAGGATCCCCCTCTATTTAAAGTCTTTCCAATGTTTATAAAATAATCCTTTTTGTAAAATAGTTGGTAAGCATTTGTATGACTTCAGAAAGATTACTGTCAACAGTACAAACTAAGTTATCTGGAAAAAAAAAGCAAAACCAAAAACAGTCTAATCTGTCTTTGTGTTCTTAATAATGCCTTGATTGGCAATAGATAGACTTGGTGATGGAAAATTAGGATGACAAGATTTTTTTTACCACCAAATGCTTAGCGGTAGCGAGAATATTACCTTTCTCCTGTCTCCTGAGAAACCTGTATGCGGGTCAAGAAGCAACAGTTAGAACCGGACATGGAACAACTGACTGGTTCAAAATTGGGAAAGGAATACGACAAGACTGTATATTATCACCCTGCTTATTTAACTTATATGCAGAGTACATCATGAGAAATGCCAGGCTGGATGAATCACAAGCCGGAGTTAAGATTGCCGGGAGAAATATCAACAACCTCATATCTATGCAGACAATACCACCCTAATGGCAGAAAGTGAAGAGGAACTAAAGAGCCTCTTGATGAGGGTGAAAGAGGAGAGTGCAAAAGCTGGCTTGAAACTCAACATTAAAAAAACCCAAATCATGGCATCTGGTCCCATCACTTCCTGGCAAATAGAAGGGGAAGAAATGGAAGCAGTGACAGATTTTATTTTCTTGGGCTCCAAGATCACCGCAGATGGTGACTGCAGCCATGAAATTAAAAGACGCTTGCTCCTTGGGAGGAAAGCTATGGCAAACCTAGACAGCATATTAAAAAGCAGAGACATCACCTTGCCGACAAAGGTCCGTATAGTTAAAGCTATGGTTTTTCCAGTAGTAATGTATGGCTGTGAGAGTTGGACCATAAGGAAGGCTGAGCGCCGAAGAATTGATGCTTTTGAACTGTGGTGCTGGAGAAGACTCTTGAGAGTCCCTTGGACTGCAAGGAGGTCAAACCAGTCAATCCTAAAGGAAATCAACCCTGACTGCTCATTGGAAGGACAGATGCTGAAGCTGAAGCTCAAATACTTTGGCCACCTAATGCGAAGAAAGGACTCACTGGAAAAGACCCTGATGCTGGGAAAGACTGAAGGCCAAAGGAGAAGGGGACGGCAGAGGATGAGATGGTTAGATAGCATCACCTATGTAATGAACATGAATTTGAGTAAACTCCGAGAGACAGTGGAGGACAGGAAGGCCTGGCGTGCTATGGTCCATGAGGTCACAAAGAGTCGGACACGACTAAACGACTGAACAACAACAAAGCGAGAATATAGTTAAAAAATTGGTATTCCTTTTTAATCTTTACTAGGTTCGCTGCCCATACATAGTCATGCAAAATATCCATGAACAATGTATCTGAAGGGACGAAAATGGAAAAGTCTGTTTTCTCTTCTTTGTTGCTTATCACAAATAGTCAGGTAGTATTCAGCCACTGGGTATTTAAGTTTTAAGATAAGTTTTAAGATAGTCAGTGGGTATTTAAGTTTTTTCCCCTCCTTATATTTTCAGTTACCAATCTTAAGAAATGGTTTTGTTATCCACATCATAATAGAAAAATTGCCTAGTAGGTAGAGAGCTCATTGGAACTAGCTGGTGTATTCTTTTTGAATTTCAGTCCTTGAATCTTATTCCACTATCACTGCTGAAAAGAAGTACAGCTGAAACAAAAGCATTGCAAAATGTCCTTAAATTCTGAGTACTGTACGTGTGATTTTCTACATAATAAGGCTTCCTGTGCTTTCCTAATATACTTTGGTCTTCTGTTATACTACTTGTAGTCCATTTCAGAAAGGAGTGTCTGTGCCGTATCTCCTCCTAATCTGGTCTCCTCCAAAGTCAGAACACATCCGGAAGATGCCAAGTGGGGGAAAACTGCTGTCCTGGTATATTCTTAACCATTTAAGCTCCTCTCTCAAGCACTTCTTCAAATATGCCATCCACAATATCTTTCAAACATAATAGTTTCCATGAAGTTGGGGTTTTTATAGATTATTAATGTGTTAGGGAGCTTCCTGAAGCGGAAAAAAAAAGATTGATTTTATATTGCTTGATCACAGTCATTCATAGGAAGCAGACTTGTCGGTGCTAGCAGGAAAAATCCACTGTCAAATCTAATCTAGAGGCGGAAATAATTTTTTATATCAGACAGGAAGAATCACATCAAGCTAAAGTACAAACACTCAAAAGGACATTAGAATCACCATTTCAACTTTAATTCACAGAATTTATTATTTTAATAAGTATATAAAGCTATCTCCACACTCTTAGCAAAGGAGATATAAGAGTTCAGGATGATGAGATAAAATTTGGGATCACCAGCAGTCAACTCTCACAAGCTTGGCTCCCTGTATCAAAAATTACTATCCAGTGTTTAGACATCTCTTCCTTTGCCTTGGATTCAGTGTGGAGCATCAAGCCTCCTGATGTTCCTGCTGCCTGACTTAACTTCAACAGGGGAAGATAAGAGGAATAGCAAAATAACAGCAAAATTCTTAAAAACAATAGCATTTTTTATTTTCAATTAACAGTCATGAGTTTTTTCTTTCAAGTACACTGTGGATAACTTAATAACTTTAAGAGACTTAGTAATATAATATAATGCAGTGTTTCTCAACCTTGGCAAGTTTAAGTTTTGTGGACTTCAGCTCCCAGAATTCCCTAGCCAGTATGGAAACACTGGTATAATGGGCGGAATGGACTGAACACTATCTCAGCAAAATCTTCCTCTCATAATTCCTGTGAGAATAAATTGGGAAAAGGAAGAATTTTGTACCCCGCCCTATAGCTCCTAAAAGGAAGGCAGGATAAAATCATACTAGAAGTAGTAACTGAGAAAACAGTTATAAGAAAAGCAACCACCTTCAAAAATAGCACGTCAAATATCCCAGTTCTTATGTAGTAGGGATCCTTTGCTCTCTGGGCTAAAAAATCAAGAGCTTATGTCTTTTAACAAAAATTGTTAGTTGGAAAAGGTGCTACCAGATCCCTGATTTTTTGCCACCATAGACTAACATGGCTCTCTTACTACTACATTTGCCCTCAGGGTTAACAGTCTTTCATAACTGAAAGATATCCCAGACAAGATAAAACTCCTTTAGTAGAAAATCTTCCATGTAGATAAGGGCTGATAACCCATGTAGGTTATCACATTTAATTACTGCAAGTGTTAAATGTTATTGTGCAAATAAATGTTAACGTGCTAAAAAGTTATAGCGTATCTTGATTTGTCTAGATACACAGCAAGATACCACAAAATGACTTTATGTGGAGTGGTATATCTTTACTTCAGAGTAAATTCCATTATTTATCCCTATCCCTGCGTGCGGAGTGAGCTCCTGCACTAGCCCCAGCTCTTGCCAACCTAGCAATTCGAAAGCATGCAAATGCAAGTAGATGAATAGGTACCACTTCGGTGGGTAGGTAACAGCGTTCCACGCGCGTCATGCGGCCACATAACCGTGGAAGCGTCTTCGGACAATGCTGGCTCTTCGGCTAACAAACGGAGATGAGCACCGGCCCCTAGAGTCGGACACGACTGCACAAATGTGCGAGGGGAACCTTTACCTTTTTAAAATTCCATTAACTTTAGTAGTGTGGGTGTCATTTTAGTTTAAACATATATGTGACTGGACCACACACAAGTTATCTTGGAGAAAAATTAAACATATATCTCCCCCTTCTGTCTGATTCTTGACTTACTCTTCATCAACACAGCTCAGTGGCTTCCTATAAAAAAAACTTCTTTATTTACTTTAGATAGCATCTAATGTTTTCTCTAATTTTCATATAATTACTGTATCTCATATGTTGGAATATTTTAGCCTTCTTTGTTTTGTTTACCCAATTAGAAATGTATTTTGCTTCCAAATTAATAGACAAAAAATAAGGAAAATACTTGGACTGGGGTTTCGTCAGAAACCTAAATGAAAAGCTTGAGCAAAACTTTTTAAAAAAATATATCCCAGACTAGAACTAAATAATCTAGCCTTATCTGCTTCTATCTTCTCTTTCTCTATGCCAGGCACCTTTCCTAACCTGGTGCATTCCAGTTGTGCTGGTACTGCAACTTCCATAACTTCCAAGGAATATGTCCAATGGTTGAAGTTTATGGGAGTTATAGCTCAACAGAGTTGACAAGAAGTACCAATCTTGTGATATAAAATAAGTGTCCCAATTTTTCACCTATCATTTCCACTGGTTACTGCTTTTCGTTTGTTTTTGTTGGTTTGGGATAACAGTACCCCCTAAAGCATCTAATAAATTGACCCCATGCTGGGAGGCCTGAATTAACAGAATTCGGCAGCTTTTGTTTCATAGAAAAGCTTCTCCTGTTTAATCCTGTTTATACAAACCAGGGATGACCTTCATAATTCCCTCAAGAGTTGTTAGAGTTTAGCCACTAATTTCTGATTTCCTGATTAGACCCAGAATGTTAGAGATACAACATTTTCATTGACTGGAGAAAGCAGCAGTTCATCTCTTCAAAAGAGACTGACTTTTAATTATCTTCTACATTCTATAACATTGAAGACACATGATTAGAAGAAGGAGAAGTAAGAAGAGAGGGAATGGGAATGGGAGTGAAGCTGTCTAGGAACATCCAAGCATGAGGCCCAAAAGATCTGTCTTAAGCCATTCCCTCTGCAATGAATTTGTGATGAAGCCCAAGCTGTGTGACTGTTGTATCCCTTATTTTCCCTATATATACTTTATTTTCAGCTTTCCCAATCAACTCCTTTTTGTATCTAGCAATTTGGCTTTGCTGGCTTTGTAAGTCAACTTCTCGTGAAAACTTCCCCCATGTGTTCTCCCAGGCCTTGAGCTAGGGTGGCTGGAGTAACTTGCTGGAATATTGGGGGTATATATTCTGTGTGGTCTGCCAGATTTGCCATCTTGTTCTTTTTCCTCTTTTCTAGTTTGGTTCTTGCTTTGTATGGTTTTGTTCTTATCATATTGTTTTTATTCTGTTTATTGTATTGTGAGCTGCCCAGAGTTGTTCCAGAGTTGGGCGGTGCCACATCGAATAAAATAAATGATTAATAAATAAGACTACAGTTTCCTAGCTACTCCTTATGTTTCAGGATTGCCACAAGTTTGTTAAGGTAGAAATACCGAAGTACTTCATTTCTGTTTTCTTACAGCTGAGTGGAGAAGTCATTGGTAGAAAGAGCAAGAACTCCCCAGATGGACAGACCAGGTGGTATCAGAAGATTCAGCTGACTGTTGTTGTTGCTGTTGTTATTTTACAGGAAACCCTTAGAAGAAGGGGTCTGCAAGTGAGTTTTAAATTATCTCCCTTCCTAGCCTGTCACACCCCCTCAGAATGAACTGCTGTATTTTGGTTTCACTCCATTTTGAGGGAGAAAACCTATGGAAAACTGTAGGGTAGTCTATCATTGGCTTAACTTGGTTTAAAATAAAATAAACAAAAAACTTCCATGCCAAATCAGAAGTAAACAGAGAACACCCTGCCCACATTCATGAAGCAACCTCATATTATATAATAATCTTGTATTGTATGGCCCTCAAAAGATTGCCCATCCCTATTTAAACTGAGTTTTCTTTGCAATATGTGAGCTTACCCTGTTTTGTAATTCTCTAAAAAGAAATTTTATTTAACCCAGTAACAGGATTTTACTTTTATTACACCAAATGCTTTTCTTTAGGTGTGAAACAAAGTCCCTAGGAGACTTACCAAAAACGTCATTCTCTTCTGAAGGCTCCTGGGTTAACTGGATTGCTTTGGAGCTATCCTTATTTTCAGCCTCCTGAGCATTTGCGTCAGTATTCTGAAAAGATATATTATAGGGATGTTAAAGGATATCCATAAGAAAAGGCTGCTATTTAGCAAATCAGGATTGTGCAAACTTTTTCAGCTGATGGCTTTACCTCGTCTTTTCTGACATTTTCAGACCACATTCCAAAAACCGAGAAAGGCCAGGAAAATACATCAAATTATATTTCAGTTAATGCTTATTCAACTAGCTAGGTGGTAGAGTTGCACCGTGGACTGGGAGTCTCCCTTTCCCAAGTACTAAACCCATGTTTAAACATAGCCAGTCTGACTGCTGATGGGGTTGTGGGTTTGCACAGTGATATCAGAATCTCCACCTCTACTTCCAGTTGTTAGTCAGTCTGCTCCCTCTTTCAAAGCTAAGTATCTGAGCTGAATTACCTCAGAGGCCTTGTTGGTACAAAGTGAGTCTGGTTAGAAAGAAATGGACTTTCTGCTGAACACAGCAAAATGGCCCAGGGACTACAGTGCAGGGGGTGTGCCCACATTGGTGGCTAATATGAACTGGATTGATCCCATCTCCTAGGGGGTCACTGAGCATGCCACCAATGGGATAGTTATTACTTCTTTCTAGTTATTACTCCTTACTTCTCCTTCTTCTAATCATGTGAAGTATGTCAGATTTGTCATGGCAAGAGAGAAAATACTATGTTAACTGGTATAACTAAGGATGATTTAAGGCTGCCACAAGTACTGGCTGTGGATCAGATGAAGATGATGTCAAGGGCAGGTGGCAGAAAAAGGTTGTCCAGACATGTTTGTGCTGTGGTTAGATGGGGGGGGGGTTTGGTTGCCACCAGTTGAAGGTGATAACCCTGAATAGAAGAGCATTGAGGCTTTGCCCCCTTGTCTTAGGCAATATTTATTGTCCACTAAGAAGGATATCAAGGTTCAAGCTGCTTTGAAGTTTGATCCTTAATCCCAAGTGAGTGTGAGGTAAAAAACTCTGCATAACATCTCTCCACATGAAGTAACAAGAATAGTCTTCCTTAGGCATTCAGCAGAATGTGTGGACAGCTTCGATTTGGGTAGAGAATGGGATGCAAATGCTGGTCCTGTTCCTTCCTCTCCCTGATTTTCATGATTCAGCTGAAGATGTTTGCTTGAACTTGAATACAGATTTCCATGTGATCTGGGACACAGCTAAATGACTGATGCTATCAAATTGTTACCAGAAAATGTAGGGAATATATTTTTTCTTTGCTTTTAAGATGTTGAGCAAATGCATGTCTATTCACAGGCTCTTGAATATTTCTTTATCACATTGTGAAGTGGAACAGGGCCCCACTAAGGGGCAGCATGATGCAGAAACCAGCATGTAGATCCTATAAAAGTGACATCCTAATTCAAACTCAAGCTGCTTTGCCATATTATATTCTATCACTGATACACCAATTTGAATGCACCCCAACAGGCATATTCGGTAGCTATCAAAGGACTTGATGAAGCAGATGTTCATGACCAACTCTACCTCTGTACAGTCAAAACTGCCTCATCTCATTTTGACCCCATTGTACTTTACTTTTCCACCTTTGAAAAAATAAAGGTGTAATTTCTTAAACAGCGCCAATAAAAAGCATGTACTCAAAGAACACTATTTGACAAGTTATAGTTTTTAAAAGAAGTTCATTTATTTTTTTTCAAAGCAATCTGCAGCAAGCCAGACTCCTAGATTAAGAAATTTTTATTCTTGTCATGGCAAGGAAAAAAAAAAACTATTAAGAATTATTCAGATTTGACCCTGTGCAATGTACATTTATATGTAAGGATTGTTGATGGGTTATTTCTCTTAAAATGTTTTAAATAATCAGATGTTTTCTTTGTAATTTTAAAAGAGATGGACTGAACTATGTGATGTTTGCTAGTATGTTACATTATGAGAGATGGGAAGAGATGATGGCATAAGGCAAACACCATATGCATCCCAATTAAATTACAAGGTATGGGTTTCCATATCACATTCAACCAAAAGTAAATCACATATTATTGCTTAGCTGCGGATAACTTTTTGGTCTCGGATGCTTCGTGTACTGTATCTCTTCAAGTCACACACATCCTGAGATAAATTCCATGCTGCCTGACTGCTATCCATCACTGAATAACCACTGAACAGTAGAATGGAGTTGATGAGAATTCTATTGCCTATATAATATTGATATATCCTTACCTGCATTACATCACTTAACTTACAAAAAATTTATAACATTCTAAAAACTTTCAAGTTTCCAAATGCTAACCAGGTGGTTAAAAATCAAGGAACAGTAACAACAACAGTGTGTATGTGTGTGTGTGAATTGAGACTGGTGATTAACCAATGCCTGCATCAGGTTACAACCATGCAAATTATGTCAGCTATAGAAAGGATGCTATGTTTCATCAAGGTTGTTGAGAAGAAAAAAGCAATCATTAATCTCTAAGTGTTGGAAATGTAACATACAGCTATTAAAGTCAAAACACTTTCATTAGTGATATGTGCTGATCTTGTGATGGGTGGAAAACAAAAAAGATATTACTACATAGTATTTATATTAACAATCTTCTAGCTTGCTAAAGATAAATTGGAGCTATTTAATTGCATATGTTATGTGTATTGTTGTGCAACTGATAGGCAATTTTGATGTGCTTCACTTTTCAATTCAATCCCTGATTTGCAATAAATTGGGAGGCTCATTACAGGCATATTAGTTGGCCTGGAGTTGGGCAGACACTTTGAATGTTTTCAGCTATGGAGAATGAATTGAACAGAACTTTAACCCAGATGTTTAATTTTCTTTATTGGTGCCCTAAGATGAGCTACATGCCACTGTTCGTAATTAATGAAAAGAACAAGAAAATAATATTCCCTTCATACTCACTCAGTGGGCTGGAGAGGCTCATGACAAGCTTATGGTGCATTTTAATGAGAGTCTTAAATATCATCATGATGAGATTTCTACTAAAATTTAATTAACACGGTTTTTATTCTAATCCAAATTAAATTGGAAATTGATTCCCACAACCTGCAAATACTCCAATCTATCAACAATTAGTTTAGGAACCTTTCTAATTATGATCATGTGCAGCACATGGCTGTATGCAAAGCTCAGTTGAGCATGCCACCAGATATCAAGTAAGAAAGGCAAAGTACAGATGAAACCTGTAAGAGAACAGTCAATTAAAGTGCTAATGCTCTATGTCAACAAATATGGAACAAGACTATGTGGCCCAGAGGATGGCAAAGATTCATTCATTCATTCATTCATTCATTCATTCATTCAACAAATTTATATAGCCACCCATCTCACCAAAAGCAACTCTGGGAAGCGTACAACAATCAGATAAAATGACAATATAAAAACAACAGATAAAAATATAAAAACCACATTAATAAATACCATAAAAATCAAAGATACAATGATACAAACCACAGGCGAAGGGAGGATTAAAATGGCCCCCTCAACAATGTATATACTCACACGAAAGAAAGAGGATGCAAGAGAATGTGCAAATTAGCAAACCACTGGATTAATTTCACACCGAAGCAAAGTTTTGCTTAAGATCTCAAAAATGCAGTTATCCCACAACACAAATTATCCCCTTTACAACAACTACATTACTGTCAGTATTGTCATCATATTTCAATTTACCCTTGGAAAGAAGAGCAGAATCCAATGCTGTATGAGTGGACATTCACTCAAGCAGTGGGACTTGAGATAAACTACATTTACATACCAGTCAAAATAGACAATAAAAAACCTAGGAAGGAAACAAGACTGTAACCCAGCACCAACACTCAGATAAGCAGGGATCAATGCCAGGCAAACAATCAGGCAGAAAGCAATACTTTAATCAAGGAACCACCAAGAAGGAAAGGACACCCCCACCAAAACTGGCAGGGCGAACTACTATTTATAAACAGGTGGCAAACCCCACACTTACTCACACTGATGATGTTAACTAGTTGGGTGATGAAATGTTTGCAAGTGAACAACCAAGCCCAGAGAGCACCAAGAAACCCACAGTCCTCTATATACTTCAAAATGTGATCTGGGGTGGGGATGGGGGGGGGTGGATGTAGGAGAAAGGGGAATCGTTCTCTCCATCAACTGCTTCCACAGATGCACCACTGGATTCCACCCTAAGTTCTTAAATATGGCAAAATCCTAACTTCTTAAAAATGGGCATTCTTCAAACATAAACAATTAAAAAAATCCTCTATAACAGAGTATCTCATTAATTCGTTTTGAAAGCCAAATCACAAACTGGGTCAGACATTATCTGGAAACAGCGGTTGATGGCCTGACTTAAATTTCTTTCATAGAAACCAAACATAAGAGAGATTGGTGTTCAGTGAATCAAAGCTCCCTTGAGTTGTTTCTGCCTCAGAAATAACTCTAGGGAACTCCTATCTTCGTAGGTAAGTGGAAAGGTGGAATATATATTTAATACTAAGAAACAATAGTTTTGCTATGGAAAGCCTTTGGCAAGAACCAATCTTATACCTCAGTGGTTCTCAGATGTTCAAGCGCTCCTTCTGCTTACTCAGAATTTGCAGTTTTTCAGCATCAAAATAAAAGGCAATCCTTCGAAATGATTTGCTATCAAAGTGAGAGGGAATTACTTTTGAAATGACAAAAATAAAGTAGAGATGATTTTTCATTCTATTGTTTTATGCAGGGTTTTTTTTTAAAAAAAAGAATGTATGTCTACCATTTAGGAGTATCTGAATTCTTGTATGACAGTCACCTGTGGCACTATGGCTGGAATGTGGGAGTAAGAAGAAATGATATAATTTAAGGATTACCTGTTTAAATGAATCCTGTTGACTCTTGTATTACTGGTATGGAACTGATATTTAGTGTCATTGTTTTTGTTATGTGACATTAGGACTAATTAATAAATAACCTAGAAATTCATGCAACAGATACTTGACTTTTAAAGGACAAGGAGAAAAGAACTTTAAAGGAAAAGATTTAAGCAACCCTTCTCATTATATATGTTTCTTGAACTCTGTTTTCACCAAAACAAAAGTCCTGGAGACTACAGGTGAATATTAAGCCACTCTTAATTCATCATATAAGCATAGGAAATAAATTCTGTATGATAATACTGTTTATTCATCCAGTGGTTACATGCGCACTGTTCACTACCTAATTCAACTCAACTCAACTCAATTCAGTTCAATCAATTCATTTCAATTCAGTGTTTTAAATTTGTTATGGCCGCCTACTTCATTAGACTCTGGGCAGCTTAAAAAAAATCCAAAAATCAGTAAAAACAGTTAAAACACATATAAACAGGCAGTCAAGTCTAAAACAACCAGAACAATAAACAGTATAAAAATGACAAATACACAAACAAACCTAAACCTAAACCTAAAAGAAATGAAGGCTTGTTTATCAGGTATTATCAGGTACTAATATGGCCATTTCAATTTTTAAAAAATGCTTAGAAAAGAAATTAAATCAGGCTAAACTCATGAAGAAAGATGGGAACCATGGAAGGGAAATAGGCCTACAGGTGAAGATGCAAGCAAGATATAACAGCTATTTTACTGTTACCCCCCCTCTCTCTCTCACACACACACAAATAATACTGTCCCAGAACCAAACTGTTATTTTCCTGTGAAAGAGTTAGCTACAACACAATACCAGCTCCCCTGCTGCTCTCTCTATATCAGGGTTTCTCAAACAGGGTTCCGTGGAACCCCAGGGTTCCATGAGAGGTCACTAGGGGTTCCCAGGGAGATCACGATTTATTAAAAAAATTATTTCAAATTCGGGCAACTTCACATTAAAAAGATAAGTTTCTTTCTTTACTTTTAGTTTAAGAACACTGTTAATGCATATATATATAGGCCCACACGTGAAATGAATATAATAATTTTGTAACTTGTGGACTATATTTGAGCCTCAACGTGCAGGGGTTCCCCGAGGCCTGAAAAATATTTCAAGGGTTCCTCCTGGGTCAAAAGGTTGAGAAAGGCTGTTCTATATGATTATCTGGCACAGGTATTCCTCTGCAGTGAGGAAAAAATTACTGTTATAAAATTATGTGTGATAGGTGGCTTCTCTGGATTTGGAGAACTAGAGTTTCTAAGTTTTTTTTTAATGGTTCTGTCCCATTTTCCAAACATCAGAAGCAGCTTGAACTGCTGTGGAAGAAATCTCTCACATTAAACAGCAGAGATATCACAAAAAGTAGAAGGTACAAATTAGTTAATTAATTGCATAGATTACATGCAGTTTCTTTATATGATCACAGCCATTAAGCCATTAATTAGATTGAGGCAACTAATAAAGATGACTGGACTGAACACAAGCCTGGTTTATTTCAGCATTATTTTTACTTTTTTTTTCCTGAAACCAATTACAGCCCTCAAGCCATAAACCTGCACGTTCCAAAAACAAGAATGTTTGAAATGCTGCAAGATTTAAACATCTGCCCTGAGTTTCTTACAATGTTTTCTAACACAAGTAGTCAAACTGTACATATGTATATGTATATGTATATTTATTTATTTTGTCTCAGATTTCTACCAAAGAATTGCCATGGTGATGGGATAGTGTTGCAGACAGCTCTGAGAGTGAAGTACATCCGTTGATGATTTGAGAATTTTAATACTGATTAAATGTAGTGAATCAAAATAAAACAATAGGAATGAGTTTTGAACTCATATCCTTCGGAGGGTGACTGTAACTCTCCTCTGCAATTTCATCAGCTCCTGAGTCCTGGGTTAGAAACTGGGGCACAGAGGCATTTAATGTCATCTGGGAGGCATTTTATATTTGGATATTTATTCATTCAGGCTTGGTTATTGGTGTTTGAACAAACATGGCTTAAATAGTTATGTTTGGTACCTTCAAAGTGTCAAAAATGCCATCACAGGTTATTAATTTTATTAGATATATATCCCTCCCTCAGACAGGTGCTCAAGGCAGCATACATAGCATTCCCTTCTCCTATTCTTTCCAACTGCAACAACTCTGTGAGGTAGGCTGGGCTTTGGACAGAGATTGGTCCAAAGCCACCCAATGAGCTTCTGTGGCTGCAGATGGACCAGAAACTGGGTCTCACCACTCCTAGTCCAATACACTATTGGATCCACTACACCACACCAGCTTTCATGTTCTTCTGGCCTGCTTTCAACACATACTGAAAATGTTGGATGTCTGAATTCAGCAGGAGGCCTTGTTAGGGAATATACTTCTGAGAATATGCAGAATGCTAAAAGAATACCAAATAACTAAGTAGCAGCAACCCTAATTCGGAAAGAAAAAGGCTAATGTTGTCTTGGATGCTGAATAAAGGCAAAGCCTAGCTAACAATCATTCATTATTTTTGAATAAAAGGTAGTTTTTAAAAAGAAATACACAGAACAGGAGAGCTTCACTTCTATTGAAACTACATCTTGAAGAAAGAGAGTGAAACCAGAAGTTCCAATTTGTCTCTTAACCACAGAGATTTTACTAAGAAGACAGAAACAGTGAGTAAAGATTCTTCCCCTTATTTATCTCTTGCCAGTTGCTCAGAGGTGCAGAGATGATGGCGTTTCCAACAGTAAGCAACCTAGTTAAACTCTATGAAATCAGATATTTGGTGATCATTGTTTAATAGATGTTGTATCTCCATGTAAAAACAATGCATTAAAAAATTCAGTGAGGGAAAAGGGAAAAAGATAGTTATAATATAGTTTCTTAGAGCTGTTTATTAAAACCTACAGTAATTTAATAATACACATACTCACCCTGAAAAGATGTTTATTCTATAAAGCAATAAATCAATATGGGGATCTGTTAATTATTATAATAAGAACAGCAGGGAGCTGAGTAGGAATAGTAAGGCTCATGTACATGTCACTGTTATGAATTATCTAACTCCAAAAAGCAGCTTTTATTTGCTAAGGTGAAAAAGGCTTAACCACTGGCATACACAGGACTGCAGAGGCTTCACATTTTGAAAGAAGAGTGGGAACCACAGATTTCTTTACTGAAGGTAATATGTCAACAGATGGCAGAAGGCTGAGCTAGACTAGTACCAGATAAAGGTTTCTGTTTCATGAGAGTCTCTGAGAAGGAAGACACATAACATGATATCCTACTCCCTTGACTTCCCCCTTGATAAAAAGGGGATGTACCTTGTAGATGTACCCACAGAAAAGTAAAGATTGGATATTGGTAGAAGAGTTTGGCAGTTAAGATGTTAAATAAATATGTGTGTTACCTAATGGAAATTATTCCATAACATTAAATTTTCTTTTGAAACCATTTCACAAGTCTTTGGGCTGTGAACTTGCTTGGACTGTCTTTTTTCTCCCCTGCCCCATGTTGCCTTGTGAGTTTTAATCTTTCCTTTCCCAGTCATTCATTATATTCTAAGCTATTATGAACAGAAACAGTCAAGTTATAGTACATTACCCATCTCCTGAAAGGCTGTTTTTTTTTAAAGATGATTTCCTTTTTTGATGTGTTAAACAGTGAACAAGCTAATGGCATGGACATTGAGGATTTCTTTCTTTCTTTTTCTTTTTTTGGCCTTCCTTTCAATAACAGCTATTACCATATAATGGAAGAACATTTTCCAAGATTTAAAGAAACACTAGTGCCACTATACTAACAGCTTATGTACAGAAACAAAAACTGTATTCCACAAAAAGACACACAGACATTTCTTTTTCTTTTTAAAATCTCCCTCAAATACCTTCCTTAGAATCTCTTTAACCTAAATAATTTGTCAACAGATTCTTCACTTTAGTTTTTAAGTGTCCAGACAAGTCATAAAAAAAGTGGAGATTATTCCACATCTATGATGTACAACCGATAGACATCTAAATATGTGTGTATGTATATGTGTATCTATATGCATGTGCAATATTGCTTGATAATCAGATAATTTAAAAATGGTAAGAGTCACGACTAATAAAAGACCATAGTTACTATGTATAATGGTGCATTGATAACAACAGATTTGCAAAATGTTAGTCAACCTCAACAAGTCAACTATGTAGTGAAGTAGAAAGCCATCACATGGCTTCTCCAATGGCAGATCAATTATGAATTCCTACAAACACATTGAAATTACAAGGAAATGATTCACTCAAATACCATACCAAGGAGTGCCTTCCACTCCCAGGTGACAGCTGATTCATCTCCAAATAAACATTCCTGTTCTGCTAGAAATTGTTTTGGAAAAGGAAAAGGTAAATCACACATACGCTATTTAAAATGTGTTTTTCTAATGCTTCAGGAGGAACATGTGATTGTTCAAAAAGCAATCCAGAAATCACCTTAGGGCATCCTCTGGACTTGTATCTCCAAGTCCCTTTTTTCTGAAATCTGGAGCTTTCCAAGACTGCATCACTGGAATTTAGAAGTTAACTCCCCTCCTCAATAATTAGTGGACTGTCATTTTTTTAAAAATAACTAAATGAATTAAGTCTCCATTAGATCTAATACATCTATTCTACAAAGTCTCCCATAAATCTCTCACCCCACCCAAATGATGTTAACTATCATGAAGCCCTTAATGCCTCTGGAAACTAAACAAACTAACAAGCAGAGAATTGCCCCACTGACAAATATGTTGTTTATCCTTGTCTTCAGATAATATGTAATGACCCCTGAAAGTCAGAGAATGATATATTATTCAGGTTAAACATATGAGAAATAGTTTCTTTTTGTTCCCTTTTTGTTCCTTTTCTTTTACAACCAAAGAGAACAGTGAATTGAATAGACCTACACATTAGTATTCTGCTTCCACTCAGGACAGATCCTTGAAGCATTAATAATATTCTGAAATATAATTAATGTGTAAAATTAATAGTGGAAAAGCACCTGGACCTGATGGCCTATCGGCAGCCTACTACAAATGTTTTGAAGATGAATTATGTATACCTCTACAGAAAACTATGAATTCGATTTTGGAAACAGGAATTATGCCGGAAACTTGGAAAGAGGCCCACATTACATTGATTCTGAAAGAACAGCAAGATTTGACTTCAACAAAGAATTATAGACCAATATCATTATTGATATGTGGGGCGTGGTGGCTCAGCGGGTAAGACACCAGGCTTGTTGATTGGAAGATCGCAAGTTCGGAGGTTCCAATCCCTAGCCCTGCATGCGGAGTGAGCTCCTGCACTAGCTCCACACGACTGCACAAATGTGCGGGGGGAACCTTTACCTTTTTATCATTATTGAATAATGACTATAAGATATTTACAACCGTGTTGGCGGAAAGAATGAAAAATATTCTTAGAAATTTTATTCATCAAGATCAAGCAGGATTTTTACCTAAAAGACAAATCAGAGACAACATCAGAAATATCCTAGATGTATTGGAATACTTGGAACAACATAATGAAAAACAAGCTGCCTTGATATTTATAGACGCTGAAAAAGCTTTTGATAATCTAAATTGGTCTTTTATGTTTAAAGTATTGGAGACTATGAATTTTGGAGGAAATTTTATTAACTGGATTAAATCAATATATACTCCCCAATTTGCTAAAATAATTGTTAATGGAGAATTTAGTAAACCATGTGAAATACAAAAGGGTACAAGACAAGGTTGTCCCTTATCTCCACTTTTGTTTATATTGGTTTTAGAAGTCTTGCTCAGAGATATTAGACAAGATGATGGTATTCATGGTATTAGAGTTAAAAAAGAAGTTTATAAATTAAGAGCCTTTGCTGACAATCTAGTCATTATCTTAGAGAACCCACTGGATGAGATTGAGTTACTGATGCAGAAATTGAAAGACTTTGGGTCGTTAGCAGGGTTCAAAGTGAACCTACAGAAAACAAAAGTTTTAACTAAGAATATGGATTGCCATCAACAAGAGAAATTGAGAGAAATGACGGGATATTCTATGGAGAAAAAAGTAAAATATTTGGGAGTATATTTAACATCTAAAAATGTCAAATTATTTCAGAATAATTATATTCCACTTTGGATAGATATTAAAAAAGACTTAGATCGATGGGAAAAATTGCAATTACCATTACTAGGTAGAATATCAGCGATTAAAATGAATATCCTACCACGAATTTTATATCTTTTTCAAACACTACCTATATTGACATCAGAGGAACCATTTAAACAATGGCAGAGGATATTTCCAAGTTTATCTGGCAAGGAAAAAAACCAAGAATAAAATATAAAGTCTTGCAAGATTCAAAGGAAAGAGGTGGCTTAGGTCTTCCGGATTTGAAATTATATCATGCAGCCTGTTGTTTAGTATGGCTTAAAGAATGGATTGTTTTGAAAAATGAAAAATTATTGAATTTGGAGGGTCATGAATTAAGATTTGGATGGCATGGATATTTATGGTATGACAAAGCTAAAGTTAATGTGGACTTTAAAAATCATTATATTAGAAGATCTTTATTGAGTGTTTGGAATAAATATAAGCCAACCTTATGTTATAAGAGACCCCTATGGATTTCTACGCAAGAAGCATTTCACAGAACAGAAGTAAGAAATAAGGATAAGTGGTTGACTTACAAGGACTTTTTAAAAAAAGAACAAGGGCATTATGTAACAAAATCAAAAGAAGAACTTGCTCAAGAAGGATATACTGTACTTTTCAATGGCTTTCTTATATGCAACTTATAGAGAAATTTAAATTAGATTTAAAAAATTTGGAATTTGAACAAACTAAATCGGAGTTTGAGATACAACTATGTGAAACAGATGACCACCTAACTGCCAAAATGTATAAATTATTCTTAAAAGGAAAAATGGTGGAGGAACAAGTTAAAGACTGTATGATTCAATGGGCAAAAAATATTGGACATAATATACAAATGCAACAATGGGAAGACATATGGAACAAAGGATTAAAATTTACTTTGTGTTATAATTTGAAGGAAAATTTTTATAAGATGATGTATAGGTGGTACATGACCCCACAAAAACTCGCTAAAATGTATGGGAATGTTTCCAACATATGTTGGAAATGTAAAAAACAAGAGGGGTCTTTTTACCATATGTGGTGGACATGTAAAGTGGCAAAGAAATTTTGGACTGAAATACATTCATTGATGCAAAATATATTACAAACACGAATTCCATTTAAACCAGAAATATTTTTACTTGGACTATTAGATGTACAAACAGAAAAACAATTTATTAGAATTACACAATATATGATTACAGCAGCAAGACTTCTTTATGCGCAAAATTGGAAAAATCAAACGTTACCAACAATACAAGAATGGATGCTAAAATTAATGGATATGGCAGAAAATGATAAATTGACATGTTTACTAAAAGAAAATTCAAATCGTTATTATCTTAAAGAGTGGAAACTGTTGATGGACTATTTGCAAAATGCAGGTGGAGCAAAGCTTGCATGGGGTTTTGATGATTAGATTATATATAAATAAAATATATTAGACAAGAAATGTATATGAATATTATATCAAATGCTAGCATGTAAAAAATTTTCTTTTATGTATTCCTATGACCATAGATAGATCGGAAGTCGACTAATTTCTATATCTTTTTCTATTTTTCTATTTCTTTTCTTTGCTTTTCTACACTTTTTTCTTCCTTTCTTTGATTTGTATTTCTATTTCCGTTTCGTTTCAAACTTTTAACTATGTATATTCTAAAATCTCAATAAAAACGTATAAATATATATATATATATAATTAATGTGGAATTTGTACTGCATGTTATATAGTTGAAAATAAATTCTAGGTAAATAGAATGAGAACATTGTACTGGTAATAACAGAAAGAGGTCTGTCAGTTGGGCAGCCATATAAATTTGATTAATTAATTAATTAATTAATTAAATAAAATCTAAATCTTCTTTTTTACCTGAAGGTTTCTGAATGACAAATCTTACACTGTAAGAGAGCAGGTGACAGCATGTTAAACACAATGGTTCTATCAAGATTAATTTACTCTTTTAATTAAAGAAAGAGATAAAGGGTTTAAATCACAATACTGGATAGAATTATATACATTTCTATAATTAGAAAGGAATAACTGAAAAAATGTTATGGGAAGTAATAAGCATACATAAAATGGCTGTTAAAGTTGTATTTACAGTAACTCATCTGTCTGTTTATTTAAATGATGGATTGCTGTACTTAAAGGAAATGTGTGAGCAGTCTATTTGCTTTGATTTGAAAAACTCTGACAGAATAGACAATAAACATATGGCAATAGACATATTTTTACCACTTGTTCTGTCTTTATTTGCTGAAAATGAAGGAAAATCATATTTGTTTCCTGCACTGGCACATATCTCAAGTATTAAGTATAACTTAAACTACTTATTTTTCTCCACTATATAAGAAGACAATATACATCTTGAGCAATCTTGAGCATATCTACTAATGGATGTTTTCATTGTTACTCCATGATATGTGCCTTGATTAAAAAGAATTGCTTTAGACAATTTTCAGTACATAGAAGTTATCAGCCTTGGATCAATGCTGCATGAGGTCAAATCTTTTTACCCTGTGGAAAAAACAGACCAGCACAAGCTTTATTCAATCTATTTAGTTGACTGCATTTCTCCATGAGACAAAAATTCTCTTACTTTATTCTTAAAATAACCATACTAGCTTCCTGTTCCATAGAAATTTGCTATTCAGTCAACCTCTCTTGCCCTGTGTCTCTTCTTACCTTCCTTTTCTTTAATCCTATTACAGGTACCAATTCATATGCCCTCAGATTGTCTCTCTGTCTACAGACCTGAAACTGGATTTCTGTGTAAAGCATGCAATCATTAAGATCCCCTAAAATTCAATTAGTTTCTCTCAAGACATGGAAAAAGTTCTGCTGGATCCATGGGGGTCTTGTTCTTCTCAAATAAGAATGTCAGCATTAATATGTAGTGCATCATTTCTCTAAATGTGAGTGGTAACCCCTAAGAGCGTCATGAAGCAATGCATGGGGTTTGCCAGAGAGTGTCTTTCTTCTTATGCAAAAGTACGCTGTACGCAAAGCAATGTGATGGTTCCAGAACCCTGAATGAAGGAGGAATAATCATGCTAGCGGGCAGGAGGCTCCTATGCACAGCTCTAACCATCTGACAGTACCCTTAGTCTGCAGAGAGAATTATCACGGAAGGGAAGGGAGGAGTGGTGATAGGTTGCAGCAAGGAAGAAATTGCAAGAGTGGGGGAAAGGATTTACAAGTACCAAAGCCCAGGCTAGAACAGAAGAGAAAGGAGATGGGCTGTGAAGGAGGCATCAAAAACAACTTACTACTAGCCAATGTTTTGCAAACTGCAGTATTTTAAGAGCAATTTAAGAGAAGCTGATTTAAGGCAAGCAAACACACTTACTGTATCCTTTTCTCCCTGACTTTGCTGGACAAGTCTGGCTATCTTCAAAATTAAACCAGAATTCTGGTTTCAAGTTCATCCTTCCCATTAAAAGCTTAGTTTTAAATGTTATTGTTTTCTTTGCTTATTCCACAAATGGCTTATTTTATAAACTTGTTTCATTTGATATAGAAATTAAAATGTCATTGTTAAAAGGAAGTGATGTATCCATTTCTTGCCAAACCCCAATGAAAACATTAGTTTTATTTATGGGAAGGGGACATGTTTGCACAAATCTAGTTTGTTTCCCATTCACCTTTTACACTGCCAGGGAAAACTCTTTTCTTAAGATTTATTTGAAGTGGAACCATTGATGCGTACTGTTTGAGTGTGGTCATTTAGCCAACTATGAATCTATCCAATCTCATTTAGCCCAATTTCACCCTTTTATTAAAAATAATATTATGACAGACGCCATCAAAGGCTTTGCTGAGGTCCAGGTACACTGTGTTTGTGGTATTCCCCTGATTTACTTATACTCTATCAAAGAAGCAGATAAGTTAGTCTGACATGATTTGTTGGTGACAAACCCAAAGAATTAGAAGGCCCTGAGTTCTTTGTCCAGCAGACAACAATCAAGTGTTTCTGGCCTAAGTCATGTCTGCAGTAAAGATTCTAATCCATGTGAGTCTTTTCTGAGAATTTTCTGATATAGCCAAGACAAGACCTGGATAAGGGATTAATTATCAGGAGAGCTGTAATTTATTGCTGAGGAGCTCTGAAACCTAACAAGCTATATCACAAAAATATTACTATTGTTTTGAAGTAACTCTTTTTAATATGCTGCTCAAAAAAATAAAGGGAACACTGAAATAAGACATCCTAGATCTGAATGAATGAAATATTCGTATTAATTACTTTGTTCATTAGATAGTTGAATGTGCTGACAACAAAATCACACAAAAAGCAATGGAAATCAAATGTAAGCAACCCCTGGAGGTCTGGATGTGGAGTTACACTCAAAAATTAAAGTGGAAAAGAACACTACAGGCTGATCCAATGTTGATGTAATGTCCTTAAAACAAGTCAAAATGAGGCTCAGTAGTGTGTGTGGCCTCCATGTGCCTGTATGACCTCCCTACAACGCCTGGGCATGCTCCTGATGAGGTGGCGGATGGTCTCCTGAGGGATCTCCTCCCACACCTGGACTAAAGCATCCCCCAACTCCTGGTCAGTCTGTGGTGCAATGTGGCGTTGGTGGATGGAGCGAGACATGATGTCCCAGATGTGCTCAATTGGATTCAGGTCTGGGGAACGGGTGGGCCAGTCCATAGCATCAATGCCTTCGTCTTGCAGGAACTGCTGGCACACTCCAGCCACATGAGGTCTAGCATTGTCTTGCATTAGGAAGAACCCAGGGCCAACCGCACCAGCATATGGTCTCACAAGGGGTCTGAGGATCTCATCTCGGTACCTAATGGCAGTCAGGCTACCTCTGGCGAGCACATGGAGGGCTGTGCGGCCCCCTAAAGAAATGCCACCCCACACCATTACTGACCCACTGCCAAACCGGTCATGCTGGAGGATGTTGCAGGCAGCAGAACGTTCTCCACGGTGTCTCCAGACCCTGTCACGTCTGTCACATGTGCTCAGTGTGAACCTGCTTTCATCTGTGAAGAGCACAGGGCGCCAGTGGCGAAGTTGCCAATCTTGTGTTCTCTGGCAAATGCCAAACGTCCTGCACGGTGTTGGGCTGTAAGCACAACCCCCACCTGTGGACGTCGGGCCCTCATACCACCCTCATGGAGTCTGTTTCTGACCGTTTGAGCAGCCACACGCACATTTGTGGCCCACTGGAGGTCATTTTGCAGAGCTCTGGCAGTGCTCCTCCTGTCCCTCCTTTCACAAAGGCGGAGGTAGCGGTCCTGCTGCTGGGTTGTTGCCCTCCTACGGCCTCCTCCACGTCTCCTGATGTACTGACCTGTCTCCTGGTAGCGCCTCCATGCTCTGGACACTACGCTGACAGACACAGCAAACCTTCTTGCGACAGCTCACATTGATGTGCCATCCTGGATGAGCTGCACTACCTGAGCCACTTGTGTGGGTTTTAGACTCCGTCTCATGCTACCACTAGAGTGGAAGCACCGCCAGCATTCAAAAGTGACCAAACCATCAGCCAGAAAGCATAGGAACTGAGAAGTGGTCTGTGGTCACCACCTGCAGATCCACTCCTTTATTGGGGATGTCTTGCTAACTGCCTATGCTTTCTGCCTATTGTCTATTCCATGTGCACAACAGCATGTGAAATTGATTGTCAATCAGTGTTGCTACCTAAGTGGACAGTTTGATTTCACAGAAGTGTGATTGACTTGGACTTACATTGTGTTGTTTCAGTGTTCCCTTTATTTTTTTGAGCAGTGTATATTTCCTGGTAAAATATCAGAAGCAAGAAAAATCTACTGTAGTGAGATGATATCCTTAGATCAGAAGGCCTGCTAAATAATATATAGATCACAGGCAAAAGCAATGTTAAGAATAATAGAAACAATCAAATTGTAATTTATTTTCTATTTTATGATCAATTGTATACCCTCCATTTCTGTTTGTATAAACACTCAAGGCAGCTTAAGTCAGTTGAAGTTTATTTGTTTTTGAAGAGTAGTTTATGCCATTTTCTTATGTTAAGTATGATGATAATCTGGGGGGGGAAAAAGAATATCGAAGGCACACTGAAGCTTGCTGAATACAGAAAACAATACTTACCCAACCCTCCTAGCTATTCCTTGCCGGCTTTGTCACCTGAAACCACAAAGAAGCTGCTATTTCCTGTCATCACACTTTTTACTACAATTACTAAACACTGACTGATTATCAAGAGTACAAGTACTTCAAAAATATTTCTTTACTCTTTTAGAAACAAACAAACAAAAATGATTGAACAGGACTTTGTAAAGAGCACACCGACTTTGTGAAGACACTTTAACAACAACAGCCTAGATGGATAAAATTTTGGTAGGACTTCAAATCGTACTTCAGTGATGGAACTTTGCAAAGAAAAGTGTTCGGAACATTCACTTCATTCAAAAAAGTTACATTACCTATACAATGTAAAGTTCTAAAATTAAAATCACACCATGGTTACTTATAATCAGTCCAGACAGAAGGTAGAACCTATGTTTCTTAGCTGATCTAGAAAGCTTTTTGTAGCAGAGACAAATCTAGTTAGTTCTTGGATAAGGATGAATTCAAAGATGTAGATTAGGCCAGAAAGTTTGAAAAGTTCAAAAAGGCCAGAAAGTTCAAGGAGGCAATAACAAACCATTGCTATATTATGCCCCCCCCCAAAAAAAAATGACATGGATGAATCTATGTAAGTCACCAACACTTGAGCTTAACTTCAAAGGCAACTTAACTACCTTTTTCACGTGGCTGTAACAATTCCTAATGAATTTTGTTTGATACTTTTTTAAAGATAATACAATTGTAACTGGTATAAACCACCCTAAGATTCATACATTAGGAAGTTGGGTAGAAATTATAATATATATAAGAATTCAGCATCTGTGTAGTCATATCTTCCTGTGGTTTGGTGGTTCTTTCAGTAGCATAGTAAGAAAAACTGGTTCCTTACCTATAATTTGAGCTCTTTCACTTGTTATCTGTAAATTCGTACGTGTAATGTGTTTACTATAGAGAGCCCCATTTTAAGTCTTCCAGAGCTTAAATAATTATTGGCAGGAGACCCACTCTTTATGTGTATAATACATAACTAGGCATAGTTTCTCACTGAACCCCTCAGTTCCTGAGATGACCACAGCAATACCAGAAAGTAACACTGAGGTAATGTTGATGCTGTGAGGCCCAATGGTCAAACTGAAAGAGAGTGAAGGCTGGTGGAAAAAAACTCTGTGGAACCAATGGAAACTGGGAAAGGGTGCTCCTTAGAAATAGGGCAGTCACAAGATTACCAGATTCAAACTTGATAATTTCACGATGAGGGGTGTCTTGATTCATGCTGTCTGGAAGCATAGAAAGAGAGTCTGGAGAAAGGAATCCTGTCATGAACTCTCTCCCTAAAATTGAGTCCTGGGATTTAAGAGGACCCAAAGGAAATTTAATGGTCTGAATTGGTGAATTCAGCAACAGTGGAACCGACAATAGTGGAGTTGGAGAAGACTGATGCAGAAAAGAATTCAAAATTCTGAGATAGAGGGTTTCATAGGTGACAACCATCACCTTGAATTCCACCTGGAAGCACAGTGGGAAACAGTCCAGCTCGCAGAGCAGAGGAATAACATGGGTGTACTGAGGTTTGCCCATAACTGCCTGTGCTGCTGTATTCTGGACCAGCTGCAGCTTCTGGATGGTTTTCAAGGGCAGCCCCATGTAGAGTGCATTGCAGCAACCCACTCGGGAGGTGACTAAAGCATTGCAACCCTGTACCCTCTAAAATGTTCCAAAGGCTCTGCACAGGTGCCTGTGTACTCTTATGTGTGAATCACAGACAGAGGCATCTGCAGGGAGCAAGTGTTGAAACATGCATTGTGACACAAGTTCTGTTCTTTAAATACTTGCATGCAATGTTGCAATGCAAATATAAACGACAGAGCTTTTGTCATGAAATCACAACACACGTTTTGTCATTTTGGCATCATTATAGGTATGTTGCCTATCACCACAGAGACCATGATGAAGGACCAATGCTAAAAGTAGAGAGGACTTCAGCAGATCTCTCTGCAGGTTGCAGAGTTTATGAAACCCTAGACAACTTGTGAAACTCTACCAGAATGAGGTGAGCTGTTCAGACAAGACATATATATGAGAAAAGAAAAAAAGAAAAGATAAACGATCCTGTACCAAAATACACGCATTTCAAAAACCCATAAATTTTTTTTTCTGACTTCCGACTGAACAGCTTTGCTTGCAACTGAACAGCTTTGCTCGCAAGCTCAGCGGGCAGACCTGGCAGCGTCGGGTTTTTTGGGGGGCAAAGGCAGGCTTTTCCTGATGCCCTGGAGCATTTTCATGGCAGAAAATGCTAGGAATCATCTCATTTGCGCTCCTGAACGTTGCCTCGTAGCCTGAGGATCGCCAACAGCATTAGTGCTAATCCGGTAAGAGACGACAGGACTCGGGGATGCCATCATTTCCAGACCATGCTGCAGCCTTAAAGGGACACTAGGTCGGGCCTTTCCATTTCTAAATCACCCAGTTTATATATTTTTAAGTTTGTGTACCGCAAGACAGGCTCTTTACAACAAGAAGAGGTGAAATCTCTTGGTGCTTATCGTTATCTCTGGATTAATTTTAACACTTTTTAAAAATCTTTGGCTTATTTCCCATCTGGATACTAAGGAGGACTGAGAATAATTATCTCCGTTACTACTTTTGTATTTAATTTGAAGGATTTAATGTTTTCCTACACATTGAATCTGCTGTTTTGAGTCTTCAGTTTCCTGTTCACTTTCCTTGAGCACCGCGGTTGCTGGTTCACATACTTTCCCTTTTGTCAATATTACTCAATAACTTTTAGAAGCCTTTCATTAACCCATTACCTCTTATCTGCACTAGCCAAGTATACAGAGGGCGTCATAATCTACTGCCTGAAACATGGACAACCTTAAGGAAATTTTCTCAGAGCTTCGTTCTGAGCTTCGTTGTGATTTCAAACAGATTCTCTATGATACCCGTCAAGTTATTCTGCAAGATATTCAGGCTATTGTAGAAAATATCAGCTCTAAAATGTGTCAACTGGTTGAGGACGCTCTGCTGGGAGAGGAAGAGTTTCATCAAGAGGGAGATATTTTTCCTGACAGTGAGAATGGACTCTGAAGAAATACCAGGCGATGAACACACTTTGGTGATGAAGGTGTTACAGTTTGATGTGCAAGATACTGACCAGGTTGGTTTTTTTTGAGGGATTGTTTTGGGAATGAAATGGCTCTGTTCTGTGGGAGGTTTTCTGCTGAGAAGTCTGACTTTTTAAGGGGGGCAGCTGGGCTGTTTGATTTCTTTATGAAAAATTCCTTATGTGTAATATGGAGACAAGTAAATATTCTGGTATATTTTGATGTAGGATAAAAAAAAATTAAGAATATGTATTTGGCTTCATATTAAGGCTTATATGATTTCACTTTTCTTTAATGATTTGACTGGGTTTTTTAAAGGGTAGTTTGATTTATAAGATTTATAAGGTATCTATAAGGTATAATAATAATTGGTTTTTAGGTTTAATAGGGTTAAGATTGCTTTAGTATTATTAATTATAAAAGTTTTTATAATTTGATTTTTGTTATAGTGAACAGAAATATATAGAAATTGATTTAAAGATATATATATATATATATATATATATATATATATATAGTCTTTTTTATAAGGGGAAGGAGCAATTGCATTAGTGATTTGTATATGTGTTAATGGAGGGATTTATAGAAATAATGTGATCTGGTTTGATATAGAGTAAGGGTTTGAATATGGAAATTGCTGTATATTCTTGTTGTGGAAAGTCAGAAGTCACTTTATGTAATCTTCAAAATTCTTTCTTCTTCTTTTTAGTTCTTTTTTTTCTTCTTGTAGTTTTTTTGTAGTTTTTATCTTTTTTTCAAACTTAATAAAATTCTTTTAAATTTTTTTTTTTAAAACCCATAAAAAATTTGAAGATTAGATTATACCAAACAGCTGGAACTAATCTGATTCTTTCTGAATCACAATCCAGCCAAAAGCCATTCCAATCTACTTAATCGTAAGTTAGTAGTCTGGATCCATGGATTTAAGTGATGTATCCAGCAAAAGGTGTGTTTGTTTTACTTTCTAATATAGTTTTACTTGGTTTTGAATGCCGACTTTTCTCAAAACATTTGCTGGTTAAGATACTGTGTTTAACAATGTATGAAATATCTGGAAAAAAATGAATTTACTCTTCTTTGAAGATAAATGTTTCAAAATGAAAGTGTTTCCATACCTTATTGTATCATGCAATTACCACTAATTGTTTTTTTTAATTTCCTAATAGAATTATCTACAGATATTGATGTGCAAAAAGCGAATCCACAAACACCTTTCCTACTTTTCTTGACTTTGTTTTTTTTTCTTTAGCTGGGATAAACCAAACTTCTTTCAATTTCCCAATGTTTGCTGAGGTTGGATCAGAAGTTATGGCAGTTATGGGGTAGAGGGAACCCAGGTAAGCCATCAGCCCTTGAAAACTCCTTAGGCAACAACCTATTGAAATGAGGCATTTCATGTTGCCATGAAAGTCCCTGAGGATTGGGATCATCACAGTATCAGTCTGAACCTGACCTTACTGAAACCAATGGAAAGAGATTTGAAAGAATCACATCTTTTTTTAAAAAAAAGTAAGACCCCTTCTCCCACCAGCCAACTTGGCTGACATAAGTCAAATAATTTTTATTACATTATTTTAGTATAGCCACACCCAACTACAGACCAATTTTGAAGTTACTTACAAAAGCAATATAGTTGGTGTTGCAAGAAATTTGAGGGCATTTTAACTCATATGTTATGGTCATGCTCTTCTTAAATAGGCTTTGAGTTACTACAGCAATTGTGAAGTCCCGGTTGCTGTCGTTAAGTGAGGACCACGCGGGACGTGAAGTGAAGACTTCACGTGACTGCAACTTCAGACTTCCTGCCTCGTTCCCCATTGACTTTGCTTGTAGGAAGCAAGTGGGGAACATTGGAAATTGTGATCAAGTGACTGCAGGACGCTGCTACAGCTGGAACTCTGGGGACCGGTCGTAAGTCCCCCTCATTCAGTGCCATCATAAATTTGAATGGTCGCTGAACGAACGGTTGTTAAATGAGGACCACCTGTACTCCTTTTGGAGTAATGTTATTTAATATGTTGATAGAAATATTGGGATGACTTTGATTTTTAAAACCATGAATATTGCACTAAATTATATACCAAATAGTTGGAATTTAATGTTCTGAACAATTATTATTATTTTATTTATTTATTTATTTATTTTCTATCCCACCTTTATTATTTTTATAAATAACTCAAGGCGGCGAACATACCTAATACTCCTTCCCCCTCCTCTTTTCCCCACAACAGCAACCCTGTGAGGTGAGTTGGGCTGAAAGAGAGTGACTGGCCCAAGGACACCCAGCCGGTTTTCATGCCTCAGGCGGGACTAGAACTCACAGTCTCCTGGTTTCTAGCCCAGAGCCTTAACCACTAGACCAAACTGCCCCCCTTTTTTATATATAACTCAAAGCGGCAACATACCTAATGCTCCTGCCTCCAATGTTCCCCACAATAACAACCCTGTGAGGTGGGTTGGGCTAAGAGTGAGTAGCTGGCCCAAAGTCACCCAGCTGGCTTTCATGCCTAAGGGAGGCCTAGAACTCTCAGTCTCCAGGTGTCTGGGCCAGCACCTTCACCACTACACCAAACTGTCTCTCTATGATGGTTTTTTTGTGCTCTGGAATAACAGAAAGAATAATCTTTAGAAGATTGAAAAATACTATAACTCCAGATATAAAGAATTGGATTTTTGAGATGTGTGATCTAGCCATTTTTGAGAAAATTATATATTCTATCAATCAGAAAATGTCACATTATCTCTCCCTTTGGAAAACATTCTTGGACAGGCTTGGTGAACATTGAAAGCTTAATTTCCCCTTTTTACAGTTTTCATGTATGGTGAAATGTTTAATTTTATGTAGGTTTGTTTGAAAATGGTTTAATATTTTTTTAAAAAAAAATAGAAACAGTATAGTGGGTAACATCATATCCAAGAATATACCTGAGCTTGTAGCTATTATTTGGTATGGAGCATTTGGGGAAGTACAACCTTTTCGGTGTTGTAATAATACAACTTTACCTACAAAACATGTCCCAACATGTAGTGAAAGTTATGTATTTCCAAATACTGTCCTACTTGCATAATTTCAAAGATAATGTTTTCCCTTACCTTTACCTTCTCAGTAATTTGATCCTGTTTTCGAACTTGATTCCCCATGGTGATCTATATGTTCCTTCCAGAGCTACAATATAAGAATAATTTTTAAAAAGTTGGTCAGAAGCATCACAATGATTTAAGTGTGAATTAGACAATCATAGTCTCCTGAAGTTTATATACACTATAAATTTATATACACTAACTATTATGGAAAATGTAGTCCAGAGCTGGAGTTCATACTTTGCCTAGATAATGTTCCAGGTTCAGTCCCAAGTATACATGGGGAAGCTTGGGAAAAACTCCTGCTGAAACTTAAAAGACTTTTTTCCCAGTCATTGCAGCCAGTTCTTAGATCAATGTCCTCCTTTGGTATAAGGCAGCATCCTTGTGAAGAATTAAATTTAGATACAGTGACCAAGACAAATGGTAGTGCTTAAGTGCTTAGTCCCAATCTATTTGCACAATGTGTTTCTGAAGCAAAACCTCACCAAAATGTAGATCATTGATTAATCTGACAATGTCTGTTTTCATGTCTTGCCACTTGGATGTGAAAATAAACATGAAAAATGAATGATGAAATCTAAAGAAAGACAGAACCACACACCACTTCTAATGATGCACAAAACATATGCATGTTTTCAACAATACTGCTAACAGTTATCATCTAATCTCCCTGATGTTTTCTACCCATGGAGAGTAAAGTTATGTTCTGTTACCTCATTGCCAGAATGCTTTACAATTTTATTTTGGTGTTATTTTATTTATTTACTTATCAAATTTATATAGCCATTGGTTTTCACCACCACCCCCTTTTTTTGGCAAGGTAACTGATTATGCAGCCCCCCCACACCCGTTTCAAGTATCTCAAACATTCTGCTACTTTCCTGGATGTCTGTGCTTCAAGATGGAAGTTCCATCAAAACAGACAACTAATAGACAGCTTATCAGACTGCTGATAAGATAATTGAATAATGAAATACAAGATAAACATATAGTATTCAACCACTTCTTAATCCAGATCAGCAAAATAATTCTGCTGCCCAGTCTTGTTTGAAAGAAAATTGTGAAAACAAAATTTTGGCATAGCCCAAATTTTCACAATGTTGAGGCATTCTTTTTATAGCATTCATGACATAGGATTGGGGTTTTAACAGTGGTTGGAAATATTGCAAATAAGCAACTGCAAATTATACCTATAATTTAAGTCACCATTTATAATATCACTTCTAACTTTTCCTTGCCAAAGTGATTCCATTTGTTTCAACTGAATGTGTAGAATTTAATTTCTGATCATCTTTTTCATTGTATAATATGAAAACCTGACCTGCTTACTTTTAATCTTCAGTATGGTACAATGTACTGTCTTTGATAGAAGAAAACATTCTCTACTAATAATAACCATATATGACGCAGCCACCATCACAAGTATGAAACACCTAAAGAAGCCATGGTTATCTAACACACTATGAAAATAAGCCACCCAGGGCTCGTATCTGCCAAGACAGCAATCCAATAGCCCAAACATGCTCTTTTGGAGCTCAGGTTCACAGTTCTTCAAAGCTTGCCATAGTTATGTAAATGAATAAAGCCCTCATAGGCCTTTGCCTGACTACACGAGGAGTTCAAAGAGGATAGAGATGAGGTTGCACATGTAACCCTACTCTCTCTGACCTCCGTATGTTCAGCCAAATGATTGCAAGAACGGTTGGAGAAATGTGTACTCAATCCTATGGTCAATTTGACCATGGACCCAGGTGAAGTTATGCAGAGGGTTTAGATTTATTTATTTTATTTTATTTATTTATTTTCTATCCCGCCTTTATTATTTTTATAAATAACTCAAAGTGGCGAACATACCGAATACTCCTTCCTCCTCCTCCTTTTCCCCACAACAACAACCCTGTGAGGTGAGTTGGGCTGAGAGAGAGTGACTGGCCCAAGGTCACCCAGCCGGCTTTCATGCCTCAGGCGGGACTAGATCATATGCATATCTTTGTATCCATACTAAATTAGTCTTTTTATCTTACACTGATCTCTTGGATATTAAAAAATCACTTGAACAGTCTATAAATGTAGGCAAACTAGCCTCTTAACTTGGTGTTTTGTGACTGGCTATGTCCCTCATGGTAATTATTTGGTGAAGAGGCATGTCTCCTATAAAGGTAAAGGTTCCCCCCGCACATTTGTGCAGTCATGTCCGACTCTAGGGGCCGATGCTCATCTCCGTTTGTTAGCCGAAGAGCCAGCATTGTCCGAAGACACTTCCACGGTCATGTGGCCACATGACGCGCGCGGAACACTGTTACCTTCCCACCGAAGTGGTACGTATTCATCTACTTGCATTTGCGTGCTTTCGAATTGCTAGGTTGGCAAGAGCTGGGGCAAGTGTGAGAGATCATTCCGTCACGCGGGGCTGGGGATTTGAATCTCCGAACTTCCGATCTTCCGATCACAAGCCTGGCATCATACCCACTAAGCTACCACGCCCCTATGTCTCTATGTCTCCTATATTAGCCATTTAATTAGTGTTGTCCACATTATGCTCTCAAATGTGGACAACAATGTTTTTCTCCCTCTCACAACGATAGGACTCATCCACTAAAACTACATTCAAGGAGATTCAGTACTAATAAAAAAAAGGACCTCAATCATGCTTTAACAAGGCATAGTTAAACTACCAAATTGCCATCAGATATTCTAATAGCTACCAATTTACACTAGATGAAAAGATTAATGGCTCCTAGTTGTGATGTTGTATACTGCCTCCTGAGTCATAGGTAGCATGCCTTAAAAACCAGCTACTGTGGAATGATATAGGGCTATGCTTCCCAAATTTACAGAATATTGGACTAGATAATTCCCTGACCTGATCCAATAGGTTCTTCTTATAGTCTTATAAATATGAATTACTATAAAAGGACTTAATGAGGTTCTATGCTTTTATATTGTTTATAGTCCCTCTTACTAAGAATTCTGTTAAACTCTGATGCTCTGTTTTAATTTTTCAGAAGATATGATATGTAAAGTTAAACAGTGATTCCACATTTAAGCCTGGATCTGAAACCATGCCTATGTAATCTAGCTTCTGTCCAACTGACACTTATCATTATGGCACCAAATCAAACTGATCCAATAAAAGTCAACAGTATCTCTGTGTATCTTGGTGTGAACAGCTTGCTTTTGAAGAGTACATGAAATAAATCTCATCCATGTAGAAGTGCAAGAATGTATTTATCCCTTTAATGCATACAGAAGACTGAGAACTGTTTCTTGTTGACAACTGTTTCAGGTACACACTTATACACACATTTGAAAATGTCATTATTGGTGAGACAAAAATTATTAGAAACGTATTAATGTTGAATCAAAATCTGTACCAAATTCCAGAAAATTTCCTTCTGCAAAAAAGGTTTTCTTTTTTCTACTTCATTTTCAGAGTGTTTTTAGTCATAATTTTAAATTTAGTTTTTTGCTGCAAGGTGTCAAAAAATCCTGAAGTTACTTTTTTTCACGCAATAACTACTGTATGGTAAATATAAGAACCTCACAATCTACCCATAAGAATCTTACCTTAAGTTTATTTTCCTTAAAAAAAGAAAAAGAAAGGAAAAATGCTTTTCATAAAATTGAATGAGGGAAATGAAATAATAAAAAATTGAATGAGGGCTGAAAGAAATAATACAGAAGAACCTTCTGGCCCAGTGCACATGCACGTGCATGTGCACACACACACACACACACACAGTATTTTTGAATCTAAGGACTGACTGATGCGCCAGATGGATTGCCCTACTTACTTCCCAATGCTGCATGGAATGTTCCTGAATGTTCTCAACTATTTCTTTGCCAATTTGCTGAACAATCCAATCTGTAAGAGCTATTTTAAATTCATTATTAAGTGTGCATGACATCAAACTGTAAATGATCAGGAAGCATTACCAAGTTCTCTACATTCCATTCATTTTCAAAATCTGGCATATGAATGCTAGCAGGGCTGACTGATCCAACTGACCAAATAATAAACAGTAAACCACTTCTGGCAGTTGGCAGACAAGAACACATTAAGCAGTTAATTCCCTGTCTTTGTAGTATACAAGAGAGCTATTAAAACATCAATAAATGAGAGCAGTTGGCAATACACTAAGAATGATGGCCAACTTTTATCATACTTAACTATTGCCAGTAAACTTTTAAAAGGTTCTGCTTTCCACAGTGAATTCCAAAAAGTATATCTGATTTTTTCAAGGGAATCAGATTATTACCAAAGGTAGCTGGAATATTTTTGATAGTAGGAATGAGGAAGGTGAAAGAGAAAAATGGATAGTGCTCAAAAGACTGGACAGAACAAATACAAGCAGACCCCAACAATTTATTTATTTAAGTATTGGATTTCTAGGCTGAAATCCAAAAAGAGTCTGGGTGGCTTACAATTTTAAAAAGAATGATATTTTTAATTCATTTTTAATCACATGAATAACATCCCCCCAAATTGCCAGTGGCTCTATAAACATCCTAACCCCAGGCCTGGGAACAGAGCTCGGTCTTAAGAGACTTCTAGAACATTTGAAGGGTGGCAGTTGCACGCATCTCCAGGGGATGCTGTTCCTGAGGCTGTTTGAGTATTTTGTGTGCATCTATTCTGACCAGTTATTTCAGGAGAAGACCTCTTGGTTCTTCTGAATAAGACATTTATAAGGCAAATCCTTCTCCTTTCAGGGGAGATTTTTATGGAAGCACCAAACCAAACCACTTGGTTTAGTATTTAAAGCTAGAGGCTTTGGGTGCATTACTTTTCACACTGTTTTAACCTCTATTCTTACAATTTGAGAATAATCAGTATTTTCCTCTTATTTAAAGGATGAAGTGATGAAAACAGCAACAAAGAAACATGGCTGAATCTCCCCTAAGTGGCTGGGTACATCTAGGGCTGCAAATGTGATTTTGTTCATTTTATTTTTTAAAAAAATCCTTTTTCTTTAAGAAAGTAAGTCAACGTGGGGCTTCAAAGTTGCATGCAACTTCTGAAACCATCTTTTAACAATTTATGGATCTCTTCTAATCACTGTTTCCAAAAATCAATGAGAAAAAATTGCCATTTTGCAAAGTGAAACACCAAAACAAGAAGGTATGCTGTAAAATAGGCTTAAAGTAATTATAAAAGCAAAGTACCACCCCCCAGGTCCTTCCCAAACCCTCAAAAAAGCAACAACAAAAAACTCCCATCCCATCTACTATACAGGTAGTCCTCACTTAACAACCACTCATTCAGTGACCGTTCTAAGTTATGACAGTGCTGAACAAGTGGAACTTAGACCAGTCATTGTAGTTGCCGTGGTCACAGCATCTCCGTGGTCATGTGATCATGATTCAGGAGCTTGGCGACTGGCTCACAATTACAACGTCGCAGAATACCATGGTCATGTGATCACCATTTGCGACCTTCACTGATGGCTTCCCACAAGCAAAGTCAATGGGGAAGCCAGCAGAAGGTCACAATTGGCAACCATGTGACATCACGCTTATTGACCATGCAGAATTTGCTTAATGACAGCAACTGGAAGTGCTGGAACTGACGTCGCAAGTCGTCATGGTCATGTGATGTCACACTTTATGACCACTTTGCTTAGCGACAGAGTTGCCAGTCCCAATTACCATAGTTAAGTGAGGACTATCTGTATATTCTTGTCCAACTCAATCCCCCCCAAAATGTTAAATGTGCCTCTGACCTCTAAAAATTACCCATCCCTGCCCTGTAACAATGTGTTTAACATCAGGGCAACAGAAGCAAATTCCATTTTATTTTGGTAGTCATGCCAGTGCTATGATTGAAAGATTGAAAGATTTAACATTTGAAATGTTAAAGATTGAAAGATTTAACATTTGAAATGTTAAAGATTGAAAGATTTAACATTTGAAATTGGATGTGTTTGCTTTTAAAAAAAACTATTATTAGTTTGGACATTTTCCTAATATATGAGGAAGTAATTGTAAAGTATAGGATAGTGGGGAGAGAATAGAGAAATTTCAGTGGTGAGTTTCATAACCGAAGTATTTGCTAAACAATGTCTAAAGCACAAACTTGCACCGTATGCCCATTAAATTCTTAGACTAAAGCTCCCTACCCAGAATATAGAAAAACTTTAGATAAAATCATATCTAATATATGCATATTAACAACACACACTGATTAAAAATAATCTGCCACACAGTAAATGAGCAGCAATGGTTTTAAAAAAGAAAATATTGCTAAAAATATTAAGATCTTCATCCAAAAAACCACAGCTATTTACAAGATGCATTCAAAACACAGAATCCCAGAGAAATAATTCTGCACTGCAAGCTATTCCACTGCTAAATGAAAGTCAAACATTAATAAAGGAATTCCTAGAGTAAGTAATATCTCTTGAAAGAGTCAAACAGATCACTTTTTGATGTTCTTTTATTCAGATGAAACAGTTTTAATAGTGCTATAAACAATAGCTTGTCTAAAACCACAGAGGAAATTTTAATTTTTGATGAGGCTTTTTTTATTAATAACACATTTCATTATTTCATTTTTGGTGGTGAAACTATTTTCACATTAATTCAGACAATATGCCAAAGAGTTAAAATCAGATGAATTGTTCTGCAGTGGAAAATGCAACCAACCGATTCAAAAGAAAATTCAGAACAAGTTATTTGACCTGTACAATGTCTAGCACAGAGGCAGGATGTACCCAGGCTCAGATCATATTTGGGTCTGCTTTCCCTTCAGTAGGAGAACTTTGTCTATCCCTGTTCTCATTCCCTTGCTAGGCTTTCTCTTTACTCAAAGACGGATCCATTAGCACAGAGGTGAGTTAATTGGATCCCCTCTTCTGTGCCCTCCCCATGAGCCCCTCCGATGATGCTAGTCAATCTGGGTGGTGCGAGCCTGAAAACTCGAAGTCAGTTCCATCCCATCACAAAACTTATAAGAAACAAAAGTAGCTTAAAGATAAAGTCTCACATGAGTCACGTTTGATGCCTGGTGATTTCACGGACATGTCCACATTGCTTCCTTGTCAGCACTATCAAAGTGGTTTGTTATTTCCTTCTTCTAGGTTTGTTTTAACCTACCAGTCTAGTTTACGGACTTCAGATTTCTTGATGTTTTCCAATCCAAGTACTAACCTGGTCTGGCCTTGCTTATGTTTTTTGAAAGCAGCCAAAGTCAGCTAGCGATTGCTTCCTGCTGTGGCCAAAATAAGCTAAAACCATGGAAAAACAATCCAAACAAAGTTTGTCCTCCAACCAAAAACCTTCAGCTCCATCCATGTCCATAATTTGCTGAGACCCTTGCTCCTCAAAGCCATTAAAGGCAGTTCTTAGCCACTAAAGATCTTTCAGTCTTTGCCTCATGCATTTCCTTTCCTGTAAATGTGGGTTAAAGGCTGGGTTAAATGGTTCCAACTATTGATTGAAGAAGCATTTTCAGTTCCACGCTAACCATGATTTATTATGAGGTCTGAAAATGACACAAAGTACTTAGTTTGCATCCAGTGGTAATGTTAGCTAGGGCTGGAGTGCAAGTTTAACATCATCTAATTTATAGTAACTGAGAATTTATATTAATAAGCCACAATAAAAGCAAGATCAAATTTGCTTCCAAACACATTCTAAGCCTAAGGAGTTATAGAGAAGAGTTTATAAAGTTGAACCATGCTTTAGAATTATGTCTAAGCTAAGCTTTGGGAAGCTTTCTGTAGTTATATCAGATAAATTCAGTTTTTCACTACACAGATATTCTATGAAATGTAATCATTTGCATCCTCAAAGTTATTTTCCTGAACTTGGAGAAAGGGTGCCATTCCACCCTTTTGCAAGTAATAATAGTACAATACTGGCCTTTATCGTTTCTACTCTGTCAGTTGTTAAAGTAGCTCCAATTAGATGTCACCTTTGTACTATTAATAATTGCATTGAGGAGAGAATAGGACCACTCATGCCATCACATTCTTGTCAACCCATCTTCATCTTTGCATTCTTCATGCACTGAGAGATACATATGTACAGAGAAGCTTGTTCCATATTTCCATACTCCTGCAACAATGCAAATAGGGGGGGACAAGATACTTCAAGAAAGATCATAGTACCATCTATGCAGCCCCACCATACAAAGAACAGCCCCAGTACAATTAATGCTGAAGTCTGTTATTGGGACCAACTACAGGCATAGGGGGCGTGGTGGCTCAGCGGGTAAGACGCCAGGCTTGTTGATTGGAAGATCGCAAGTTCGGAGGTTCAAAACCCTAGTCCCGTCTGACGGAGTGAACTCCCGCACTAGCCCCAGCTCTTGCCAACCTAGCAATTCGAGTCAGACACGACTGCACAAATGTGCGGGGGAAACCTTTACCTTTACCTTTTACAGGAATAAACCTGGGTTTAGCTACAGAATCTTAACATGCAGGATTGAAGGTTCATTTTTTCAGAGTAAAGGGCAGCACTTTCAGTCATCATTTAATGATACAAAGATGCTCATCTCTACACCCATAGACTCAGTGTTCATCCCAGATTCACATATAAGAAGAATGAAGTTCTGGGAATAATAATGTTTGGGTAATGTGACTCATTTGCCCTTCTGTGCATGTACCTGTTTTTTTCTTTAATTACAGAAGGGGAATGTTGGTTGCCACAATCAGTCACATATGGGAGAGATAAGAAAAATATTTTTAAAGTAGGATTGCCACCTGGTCTGTTTGAAACCAGTTTAACCGCCCTGTTCACTTCCTTCATCTGTTCTTGTCACTGAACCACAATACTGCACAGTTATCACATTTTACAGTTAAATCCATAATCATGCAAATCAGCAGAGGCCATAACACCATTTCGGGTAAGCTGGCATGAAATATGAAAGCAGTCTGAAACACCATCATTTTCCCAAAAAGAATTTAACCCAATCTGTTGTCAAGAATAATTGCATTTAATGTGACAAAACAAAACAAAGTACATTTGAAGGACAATTCATAGCATATCACAGGATTATCTTTACCTGCATCCACACAATTTCACTGTATTTGTTGACTTACAAATGAACTGACTTACTTGTTTTTGAAATGGCAAGTTTATCTATTAATCAAAAAATGACTCTATGTTTTTCGGTGGCATAGATTTTATGATATTTTGCATTGTTAGAGAATCATTAACTACTCTTTTCCCCCGAGGTAGATTCACAAATCTGTTTGACATTGATTAATAACTGACATACTGTATATAGAAACTTTCCCTCTTTTCTGTTTTTTGTTTGTTTTTGTAGTTTCTATGTATTTCTTTCCTTTTTTATATTTTGTCATTTTTTTATTTCTGTCTGTAAAACTTGTTAAGATAAAATATTTAAATAAAATAAGATAAAAATGTAACAACAATAACAACAAAAAGCATGTGAACTGATTCCACTGAAATCTGCTTTGATCTTTTGATGACCCATTATTCATGCATGCAAGTCTCTGGTGAGTAGTGTAAACATCAGGTGATAAAGTGTGCATCCATCCATAAGGTATTGTATTAAAGGATAATATATAACAATTGTTGCTGTTACCATCATATTAAGATCAGAGGAACACTTTCACTACTTTAGTACAGTATAACTATGCTGAAATATATTGATGCAAATCAGTAGTTTTCAATCTGGCAACAGATTGTTAATCAAATAGATATAATCGTATTGCCTAAGATTTCACAAATGTTTTAGCCTCCCATGAAATGGATGCCTTTCGACTTCCAGTGGGAAATGGCAGACTGACCAGCTGTGCCCGCGAGCTCCACGGGCAGAACAGGCATTGTGGCAGTTTTTTCTGGCTCAGGCTGGTTTCTCCTGAAGCCCAGGATCGCTTTTCCACAGTAAAGAAAACGATCGGAACCATCCCATCTGTCCTCCGGACGGCGAATTGAAGCGAGGAGATCGTAAACAGCGTCTGTGATCAACCGGTAAGAGTTCGCTGGGAGGCTGGGTCGCCATCACTTCCAAGCCGCATAGCAGCCTTAAAGAGACATTAAGTCCAACCATCCCATTTCTAATGCACCCAATTTATATTTTTTAAAAAAGTATTTTTACCCTAAGAGAGGCTTTCTACATTAAGGAGAAAACTATCTCTCCTGGTGCCTATCATTATTTGTGTGATTAATTTTTTTAAATTTTTTTTTTAAGCTTTGGACTTTGCTTTTCATCCGATACTAAGGAGGGTTGAGAACATATTATCGTCTCCCCATTATTATTATTATTATTATTATTATTATTGTGCTAATTTTTGAAAAATTCTGCATTTTTCCTACACGTTGAATCTGCCATTCTGAACTTTTACTTTCCTGCCGATGCTTTCTCTGGGAACTGTCTGGTATCTTATCTTAACTCAGTTTGGTAATTTTCCATTGACTTTCACTCTGGCCGGTTAAGTCTCTAGGGGGCACCATAATTTACTGCTTTGGAAATGGAGGATCTTAGCCAGGCTTTCTCTGATCTTCGCCGAGACATCAAAGCAGATATTAAGCAGATTCTTTCTGATTCCTGCCAAGTTATTCTGCAAGATATTCGAAGC